>CM054178.1:47974834-49194834 GCA_028829895.1 Sinotaia quadrata | reverse complement strand
TATTGCATATGGTAGACATGAAAACGTTGGCGGCAGGTATGGATTATATTCATTTATTGCATATGGTAGACATGAAAACATTGGTGGAAAGAGTAGAACAATTGCTTTTCCTCTGTAAATTCTGTAAATTTTCGATGTTTTTGCGTTTATGGAATAAAAAGTATAAGTTTACAAATATTGTTGATGTTTTTGTATTTCATGAAATAACATGTCTTGTAATTTTATAATAAAAATATGTACATTTGCAAGAATGTTGATGATTGCAAGTGTCAATCCGATCTGTAAGACGAGCAAGGTTTGAATTTACTTGAACAAACATTTAGCGTCTGTTCATTTGTGTCTTTTCAGTGTGACACGATGAATCTCAAGGTCTCGAATTTTAAGGTCTCAAAATTCTATGCCAGATTCTATATTTCTTGGATGTCCAGGTGTACATCTGCCCTCGTATTGTATGGGTGATCTCAAATCGACTGCAGGTTGATTTCCCCCATCTGTTTTGGAAACTGAAGCTACCAGAAAACTGTCTAAGCTACCCTCAAGAATACCCCAATTAGAGTGCATCAGATAAACTGCTTATTTCACTGAAAACTGTACAAATACCTGTGTGTTCGTTTGAACCACATTTCTTTCTTGTGACTTCCGGCAACAAGGAAGAAGTCTGCATGACGTCAGAACACGTGTGTTCTATTTTTATTTTCTAGTTCAAACCTTGCAATTACTCTGCATTTCTGAAAATTGCAATAGACTTGTTATTTTATTTTGAACCTTTAATGTATTAAATGATAATTATTTAAATCACATTCAGACTCTAAAAGAGTGAAATTCATTGATAAATTGTCTTACTTAATCCCTGATACAACTTTCTTAAAGCATGAGTGATGTGAAATCCTTAGACAAATTGACTTACTGACCTGATTCAATAGAGATTTTCTTAGAGCGACAGTGTACTATGTCCAGTTAGGAGTGAGGAAGTAAACTAGTTCTATTAATAAACTGAAATTAACTCTACTTGTTTAAATATATTGTTACTTAATGTTCTCCTGCATATTGTCTATTTTGTTCCTACGCTACATGTTTGATCCTTACTTGGGGCAGAGACAAGCATAGTTACGTCAGATCATTGGGTCAATAAGCATAGTTACTTCAGATCATTGGGTCAATAAGCATAGTTACGTCAGATCATTGGGTCAATAAGCATAGTTACGTCAGATCATTGGGTCAATAAGCATAGTTACGTCAGATCATTGGGTCAATAAGCATAGTTACGTCAGATCATTGGGTCAATAAGCATAGTTACGTCAGATCATTAGGGTCAATAAGCATAGTTACGTCAGATCATTAGGGTCAATAAGCATAGTTACGTCAGATCATTGGGTCAATAAGCAGGATAATTCCTATTAACTAATAGCCTGATAGAGCATTGGTCTTCCTTCTTATTCATTTAAGAAAGATAATCTTGAGGCTTAGTAGCGTTTCCATGGATGTATTGAAGATTTGCCTTGGAATGTCAGCATTGATCTGGCCGATATGTAATTCAACATTAATACGTACTAAAAGCACTAAGATTTCTTTTATATACAATTAATCCAGAAAGAGAAATAGCTCCAACACCAGGGTTAGCAAATATTAATTCACCACACTATCACATATGTCGTACTAATAACCGTGATCTGAAAACACTAGTTCGTAGTGATTGACAGTAATTAATGCATCTAAACAATCAGCAAGAATACTAACATTATAGATAGATAGATAGATAGATAGATAGATAGATAGATAGATAGGTAGGTAGGTAGGTAAGTAGGTAGATAGATAGATGGATGGATAGATGGAGGGAGGGAGGGAGAGAGAGACTAGCAGCAAGAACATTATCCTTATTGTTATTTGAAGACTAAAACACGAAATGCAAGAAGATTTTGTTATAATTTTCTTTCCATCAAGATTAACTAGACATCAATAGAAGACTAATATACGCTATTTACACTTACATTTTTATAAATATTAGGCCACCAAGATTAGCATATACTAATTCACCAAGATTAGCATATATTATTCACCAAGAATAACGTACATTATTGCAAAGTAATAACATAATGCCAAGACTTCCAATCACTATTTTTCTAGTTGTAACACTCACTGGTGCACCAGGAATTTATTATACCATCACCCTCAAGTGTAAAATACTAAACCTCATATACATATTTACTCTACCACCCTCAAGTATATAAAAGTTCATCATATCTCTCAGAAACTAATGCACCGGGGTTATCGAACAGTAATACACCAACGCCCTCCAACATGCGCTAATATACCAAGCCTCTTAGAAATGAAAGCACCAAGACTTGCATACACTAATACACCAACACCCTCCAACATGCGCTAATATACCAAGCCTCTTAGAAATGAAAGCACCAAGACTTGCATACACTAATACACCACAGAAAAGTATAGAAGAATATACATTATACAACAAAACCCAAACAAATGATACAATACCAAGATTAACAAGTGCAAGACAGTTTCTAATATATCAAACACTCACACACTGGAACACCAAGATTAATAAGTACATACACGATGACTAACAGGTACTAATATATATATTTTTTAATTTTAGAGTGTGCGATACTCCAAGACTTAATAGACACTACTACACCAGAATTGACAAACACCAGGCAAAGTGATACTAATACACCAGAATTGACAAACACCAGGCAAAGTGATACTAATACACCAGAATTGACAAACACCAAGCAAAGTGACACTAATACACCAGAATTGACAAACACCAGGCAAAGTGATACTAATACATGAAGTCTCAACTGACACTAAAACATCGAGATTGAACAGAAACTAATATTTTAAGCGTACAAATGTATGTATTGAAATTTTGGATGAAAATTATTGCCCTATTTAAGTTCATGCAGACTTGAGTTTAGTGGTGTATGATGTAACTGACGGTAGTTTCAAGCATGATCATAAAACTGCTGTCACAGTCGAGCGCTTTTATCAGCTGCTTAGAGACGGCTTAGTAACGGCTGGTATTTGTTTTCACCTGTAGCTTAGCGGACTGACACGTAGAAGCATTTGCAGTTAATCCGTTTTGCGTCACAAAAAGGAAAACGGATCCTTTTCGTGTTGAAACCTGTTAGTCTTTGCCAATGCTTGCCGTTGACAATGAATATTACATTCTGTGTCATTTTTCAGGCGTGTCATTGACAGGCCAGTACTTTACACACTATGTTAATTGATTGTTTTACAACAAGCAGATCTGTAAAACATAGAACGCACAATTTCAAATAGTTGTAATATTAATATTAATAATAACCTATGTATACATTCGTGGATTTAATACAGATATACTGTACACAGAGTGGTCTTTATAATTACCTATTCTCTATTACTAGTGGTCATATAAAGTAACTGTGCTGTACACAAAACATAAATCGGGCATATGCTGCACGTAGTAGTCATGTAGAGCAATGTCCAATGTATATTCCTGTTAAATACTGTGTATACATACTGTGCACGTTTGTGAACATATTTATTACACTGTGTATATATGTGAATTTACCTTTCTTTACTGTGAATATTGTCAACAATTACATAACCTATCATATACTAATAACGTGCAGATTGCATAATGATTAAGAACATATGTGAGACGTACATGCTGATCACTAATGTGTACGTTAGAGAATTACTGGGATCAGTCACAGGTTTTTCCAATATCGCTGAAAGAGATTGCCTTGTGAAGGTTTGTGTGCAGTCTCGCTCTCTCCCTCACTCATTCATACACACACAGGCACGCAAGCACGCAGCACGCAAGCACGCACGCACGCACGCACACACACACACACACACACACACACACACACACACACACACACACACACACACACACACACCACAAGAGTCCCAAGTTGCATTTGTTCCTAAAAAAAAAAAAATAATTGACCTGATTTTTTTTCTTCCAGACGTGAGCGGTTTGTAGCGTAACGACCTGCTTGCGTCAAGAACGCGCGTGCCAGCAAGTCAGTCTACGCTCTTACTGACGTCACTGTAAAGAGCTATATTCAAAGAAAAGAACACAATACACGATCTGTATAACTTCTTTAGAAGATCTACTACACTATTGCATGTGGGAAATGTTTTCAGCATAGCCAAAAAAGAAGAAAAAACCGCTAGAAAAATGTATACCCTATGTTAGTGTATAGGCAACTGTTTATGTCATAAAGGTAAAAATTGCACGCATGTAATATGAAGAGAGTGAACATTTTCTCACTAGAGACGATTATAAGTAATGAGTACTAAATATATGAACATTTGTAACTACTTGAGCCAGGAAGATTGAATTAATATAATATAATATTATTGTGCATTTTGGAGTCTCTAATACAGTCAGGAAGATTGAATTCAGAAATATAAATAAACTATTCTTGTCTCTAGTAGAGCTAGGAAGATTGAATTCAGAAATATAAATATAACTGTTCTTGTCTGTCAGGAAGATTGAATTCAGAAATATAAATAAACTATTCTTGTCTCTAGTAGAGCTAGGAAGATTGAATTCAGAAATATAAATAAACTATTCTTGTCTCTAGTAGAGCTAGGAAGATTGAATTCAGAAATATAAATAAACTATTCTTGTCTCTAGTAGAGCTAGGAAGATTGAAGTATTCGAAATATAATTATACACATTTACCAGTCTCTATTAGAGCCACGAAAACTGCAGTATCCGAACTGTAATATAATTGTACACATTTACCAGTCTCTATTAGAGCCACGAAAACTGCAGTATCCGAACTGTAATATAATTGTACACATTTACCAGTCTCTATTAGAGCCACGAAAACTGCAGTGTCCGAACTGTAATCTAATTGTACACATTTACCAGTCTCTATTAGAGCCACAAAAACTGCAGTATCCGAACTGTAATATAATTGTACACATTTACCAGTCTCTATTAGAGCCACGAAAACTGCAGTATCCGAACTGTAATATAATTGTACACATTTACCAGTCTCTATTAGAGCCACGAAAACTGCAGTATCCGAACTGTAATATAATTGTAGAAGTTAGCTGTTGCTAAATATAGTCATGGAAATGGAAGTATTCGAATACACCCAGGACGGTCGAAGTAAATATTGTGGTCCAGTGTGTTGGGTGGTCTCGTGTCTTCTGTGTGTTTGTGTCTGATGATTTAGTGTGCGTTTGGTGCTTATTATGTGTTTGGTGGTCCAATATGTGTTTGGTGGTCCAATATGTGTTTGGTGGTCCAATATGCGTTTGGTGGTCCAATATGCGTTTGGTGGTCCAATATGCGTTTGGTGGTCCAATATGTGTTTGGTGGTCCAATATGCGTTTGGTGGTCCAATATGTGTTTGGTGACCCAGTATGTATCTGGTAGTTCAGTGTTTACTGGCCCAGTATTGGGTGGTGGCATATGTGCTGTGGTGGTCGAGTGTGTGTTTCATTGTCCATGTGTATTTTGTGCTTTAATGTGTGTTTCAAGATCTAATGTGTCCATTGTGTGTTTCTTGGTCCAGTGTGTATTTAATGGTTCATTGTGCATTTCATGTCTTCTGTGTCTTTGCTGGACAAGAATATTTTTCATCATCTGTTGTATTTGGTTGTTCATGTTGTGTTTCATGACCAAGTATTATTTAATGTTCCAGTGTGGGTTATGTTTCGTATCTAGTACGTTGTTTCGTAGCCCAATGTGTATATTTTGGTCAGTATGTACCATTGTCCAGTGTGTGTTTAGTAGTCTGGTGTGTTTCATGGTCAGTGTAATCACTATTCGGTATGTTTTCGTAGTCCTTTGTGTGTTTTATTGTCCAATGTTGTGTTTCGTAGTCTGATTTGTTTCATTGTTTAGTGTGTTTCGTAGTCCATTGTGCGTTTCATGGTCTGATGTGTTTCATTGTCCAGTGTGTTTCGTGGTCTAATGTCTTTCATTTTCCAGTATGTGTTTCATGGTCTAGTGTGTTTCATGGACCGGTATGTTTCTTCTTCAGTTCTTAAAACTTCTTGCAGGATTTTCTAAATGTGAAACTGCAGTGTTATCAATTACCAGGACTTTTTAAATAGTAAGGACATATGATCCTTATTCTATATTGAATATAATGGCTGGAGGTATATTAAATAATGTTACAATTCATAGCATGGATTTTGCAAAACTCCATTTTGTATAAGATCGGTTACGTGAAACTCCTGACCTTGATATGGGACTACTAAGGAAAGCGGCTCTGCATGAATGGTTTGTGCTACGGTTTAATAAGTCACAAGTCATACATAAAATGTCTATGGAAATGAATAAAACATTAAAAATAGGTATGAGAGAGGTGAGGTATCGTAACACCATCACCACTGGATTCACTCCACAAGTTTATCACAAGCAGAATACATGTGAAACTAATGAAAAGTATACAGGGTCCGTTTAATTCATATCATTAGTATTCATAATTCATTTAATTGAAATCAGTAATATTAATTACTTATTTAATAAAATTAATATTTTTCACTTATTTTAATGAAATCAATGATATTCATTAATTATTTTATTCATATCAGTGGTATTCTTAACTGATTTAATCAGTAGTATTCATAACTTTATTAACTCAAATTAAGTTTTACGCAGGATATGTTTAATTCATATAAATAATATACGCAATTAATTCGACTACATGTCTGTCTGTTACTCAGTGTGCTTGTGTATGTGTGTGAATCTGTGTGTCAGTCTGCCTGTCTGTGTGTCTGTATATCTAGCAGAACAATATTCTTGTGGTAGTCACGTTTCGGACGTCTTATGTTAATTAGAAATTAACATATAATTATATGAGCATTATTCATATTCGCGTATTACGATTTCGACTTAGATTCCCTTCAATCACTTTCGCTACAACTGAGTAATCAGTCAAGGGCTACGTTTCGATATGGTGGCTACCTCAGTTTCACATTTAACTACAATTACGTATTTTCACACACACACACACACACACACACACACACACACACACACACACGCACGCACGCACGCACGCACGCACGCACGAGCGTAATTAAACACATCCAGCAAAAATACTGTGTAGCGGAATAAATTTGATGTTTAGTGGTTAAGACCAGGTATACTAATGGACATCAAACTAGATAATTACTGCTGAAAGGCCAGACATAATATGCGTGACGAAATTCGACTTTATATAGAACATAAATTGGACAATTACTGCTGAAAAAAGGCCCGATATAATTTTATGTCTGGCGAAGTTCGACTTTATAAAGGACATAAAATAGGCAATTGCTGTTGTAAGGCCAGACATAATATGCGTGGCGAAATTGACTTTATATAGAACATAAATTGGACAATTACTGCTGAAAGGCCCGATATAATTTTATGTCTGGCGAAGTTCGACTTTATAAAGGACATAAAATAGGCAATTGCTGTTGTAAGGCCTGACATAATATCTATGACGAAATTCGATTTGGTATAGGACAGTAATGGGACAATTACCGTTATAAACCTGATAACAGTTTTAGGCGAAAACTTCCATAGCAGGTTAAAAGCAAAACATTAAAACAGAACAAATCTTAGGAGGTTGTAATGCTCAAATTTAATAATAAAAATTTAAAAGTGGGACGTTTAATTAATCTACGAACTTTGGTCTTCTGTTGATATTTTCCCATTCTTATTATATACTTCTAAAAGATCCACCAATTGAAGAACATAACATGGAGGACGACGTGATTGCTTTAACTACGTTTTTGACCAAAATGTTATGTGAAAGGTCTGGCATGTCTAGCTAAGATCTTACTTAACATGGGACAGGAACAGGACAATGATCACTTCCGAGTGGCTGTCCAATATGCAAGGCTAAACTCGGCGTAATATAGGCTAAAAGCAGGCAATTGCTAGACAACAACTGATTCTAACAATATGATAATACAGGACAGAGACTAGACAACCGATTCTGACAATATGAATGTGGCGGGGAGGGGGTAATGGGTTATGAGTATCGTTAAATAGTCTTTAAGTATACATTTTTCCTAGAATTATAAAATTATATACATATTACTAACAAAATCAAGTAACTTTGTCCCTCGTGCTCTACGCACACACACACATACACACGCAAACACTTGGACGTGTATACTCATGAAGTCTGTATTGATATTTAAGACATCGAACACCATAACCTGTCAAATTTCCAACTTATTCAGAATAGCGATGTTTGTGTATGACTGTGAATGCAAAGGGAGAGAGGGAGGAGGGGGGCAAGATTTATGAGCAGGGGGGTAGAGATGTCATGGGGTCTATGAGATAGGGATCAAAATAAATCGTTGCCAATTTCACGTGGCGCAAGACTGTAACTTAATCAAGAAATTCAATGCTATTAATTGATGCATTCGGCGATTACGAGCCTTTATGTGCCAAAGTTGGAAAAAATAATAAAGTCTACTGTTCATCGAAGTTGTTTTTGGTCCCTGGTATTGTCCCGGCATTCAAAGCGATGAAATCACTGTCAAAGAGCCATACATTCATTTATAAAAACTGACAAAGAGTTCGTGTTATCTAACCTTGTCATGACCCTTGCTTTGCGTTAGTTTGAAAGAGATTTATTACCGATAAAATGCCGTGTGTTTCAAAAATGTGTTAGCACGAAGACCGACGGTGTCTATATTGTTTGCCGATTTTGTGAAGATAGATAGATAGATAGATAGATAGATAGATAGATAGATAGATAGATAGATAGATAGATAGGTAGGTAGGTAGGTAGATAGATAGATAGATAGATAGATGGATGGATGGATGGATGGATGGATGGATGGATGGATGGATGGATGGATGGTAAAAGTGTGGAGGCATATGATGATTTTTCTTGATTTTTAAAGCGTGTAGATTTTGGTAATCAGTGATTGTATTTTTTATAATAATATTTCTTCTTTTATCGTTTTTATTTAATGTTAATTTATGCATTCATTTAGATCCGATTTATATCAATATAATAGTAACACTTAAAAATCTTCTAAACTATTCCCTTAAAACATTTTTATATTAATAATTTATTAATCAATCCTATTTTAAAAATTATATGTTTGTAAATAAAGCGTGTACACATGAAATTCACTCATAAACTTTCAAAGCTAAAGATTAATATTTATTAACTTTTAAACTAATTATTATTTTAAAATATTTTAAAGTTCAAATTTCTATTCAGTTCTATAACAACAATAAAATATATTTCTAATAAAAATATAAATGTTATATTGTTATTACTTACATTGATTGACAGTCGAGCAACCATAACTACGAAAAGAAGCATATAAAAATATCAGCTCCAATTCAAATTTCAAAACTTGATAACCAAAAATATCCGCACTAATTCGAATTTCAAAACTTGATAACCAAAAATATCCGCACTAATTCCAATTTCAGTACTGGGTAAACAAATATATCTACTCGAAATGTAGTATTTAATAATTTAAAATATCCGCTTTTATTAAAATTGCAGTACTTGATAACTAAATATTGCTCTAATTGGAAATACAGTTCTTGAAACGTTAACTGCTCTAATTCAAAATGCAGTATTTGATAACTAAAATTAATTTTCTAATTCAAACTGAGGTATTTGATAACTTAAACTAACTGCTCCAATTCAAACTGCATTAACTGATAACTAAAATCATCCGCTCAAAGTCAAATGCATTTGTTGATAAATAAAAGTTACTGCTCTGTGTGAGAAATGCGACGAAAAAATTATAAACACACGTCCTCTGTGTCGAATGCGATATAAAATTGCTCAACACTCGTATTGTGTGTAGAATGCGATATAAAATTGCTCAACACTCGTATTGTGTGTAGAATGCGATATAAAATTGCTCAACACTCGTACTGTGTGTAGAATGCGACATAAAATTGCTCAACACTCTTATTGTGTGTAGAATGCGATATAAAATTGCTCAACACTCGTATTGTGTGTAGAATGCGATATAAAATTGCTCAACACTCGTATTGTGTGTAGAATGCGATATAAAATTGCTCAACACTCGTACTGTGTGTAGAATGCGATATAAAATTGCTCAACACTCTTATTGTGTGTAGAATGCATTATAAAGTAATTAAATCACTTCCTCTGCCCATGAAATGCGGTTCAGAACAATTGCAAACACTTTTTCAACTTATCAATTACGGCCCATTATAATTAAAATCATTGCCTTTAGCAATGCAAGTGATACATGACAGGTGAAAATAATTGACCTATTCATGGAATATGTTACAAGATAACGAAAATGCATCTTTCTTGACCTGAAATGTGACACGGGATGTAGGAAGTCACGTTCTATGTGTATCAAATGCAGGTTTCTTTAAAATTCTAAACTTCTCAGCAAGACGTGTGATTAAAGATAAAGAAAATACTTTCTCTTATTATCAAATGCAGTACAAGATAAATAAAATAGTTTCTCTTAATATCAATGTAGTAAAAGATAACTAAAAATACTCTATCAGTATCTGTAGTGGAGTGCGTGGTAGTTAGTGTGGATACACCCCTCCTTGCATTAACGATTAAAGTTACAGAGTCCATATTTCAGGAACGGATCTCAGAGTAACTATTAATGATGTGATAGATTCGGAAACAGACGATAGTCCTAATGGCTCTGAGCCCCCAAGCCACCCTACAATCACAATTATTAAATTCGCAAAAAATGTGAATAAAATAAGTTATTCTGTGGCTCTAATGCCGATCAGTTTAATAATGAATAAATTATGACTGTATGATTAAGATTATGATTATAATTATCATTAAGATGAAGACTATAATCATTAATGCAATAATACTAATTAATTAAATTCTTAATGAGATGACCAGAGTTGTGGGTCTCAGTCATGTAACTGTTGAAATATCAGTGACGGCAAGATTGCTGACTTAGCTCTATTGAGGTCAGGCCTATCTCACCTCACTCCACTATTGAGAGAGGCTGGAAGTATAGAAGTACAATGTATATGCAATGGCCTCTCAGATCCTGTTGTGCCACTAGTGCAGGGATTTTGTCCTTGGAGGTGATATTGATAAGCAGGCTGTGGCAGTCTTCAACATCACATGCTGCCATCTTAATAATGGCAGATGATTTCCCGTTATGGGCTACCATAGCGGAAAAATACACATATGCCGTATACAATAATTAAAAATACTCTAAGTACCATATGCCGTATACGATAATTAAAAATACAAATACAAATACAAATAAAAAATTTGGTACTTAGAATATTTTTTACTATCGTATACTGCATTTGGTACTTAAATGCAGTATATAATAATATAAAATGTTCTCTCTTAGTATCAAATTTAATGCAATACACTTTCTCTTAGTATCAAATGCAGTATACAATAATATAAAATACTCTCTCTTAGTATCAAATGCAATACAAGATAATGAAATACACTTTCGCTTAGTATCAAATGCAGTATACAATAATATAAAATACTCTCACTTAGTATCAAATGCAGTACAAGATAATGTATCTGATATCAAATGTATGCTCTCTTATCTGATGTATCTGATATCAAATGTATGCTCTCTTATCTGATGTATCTGATATCAAATGTATGCTCTCTTATCTGATGTATCTGATATAAAATGTATGCTCTCCTATCTGATGTATCTGATATCATATGCCTGCTCTCCGGTCTGGTATATCTGTCTGATATCAATTGTGTGTTCTCCTGTCTGATGTATTTGTCTGACATCAAATGTATGCTCTCCTGTCTGATGTATATGATAACAACTATATGTTCTCCGGTCTGGTGTATCTGTCTGATATTAAATATATGCTCTCTCTGTGATGTATTTGTCTTATATCAGCTGTATACTCTCCGATCCTAGGTATCTGTCTGTCATCAAATGCATGCTCTCCTGCTCGAAGTTTGCGGTCATTGACATATTCAGTGTCCAAATTCTAAATTCAATGCTCCTTTACATCAAAACCAAGTCAATAGACGGCATGCTTTTGCATCAAAATCAGGTCATGTAGGCGGCATTATTTTGAACAATTAAGTCCTCTAGACTTATTCTACGTCGACACAAAGAGACAATAATTGCTTTCAAGAGAGCTCTTAAGACAGAGTATTATCGTTTTCAAGTGAACTCTTAAAGCACTGAAAGAAACAATTATTATTTCAAGATAGCTACGAAGACACAAAAGGACTATTGATTTCAATAGAGCTCTTAAGACACAGAAACAATTATTGTTATCAAGAGTTCTTAAGGCACAGAGAGACAATTATTGTTTTCAATATAGCTATTTAATCATAAAGAGACAATTGCTGTTGCAAGAGCTATTAAAGGACAGAGCGACAATTATTGTTTTCAGAGAATTCTTAGCAGGCATCTTTTCCTTTAGCAAGGACACCTCTACCACTTATTATTTGTAATTAATTTTCAATGTATTTTTAATGTATATTTTTACACACATTATTGCTTCAGAAGTATATATGTTTCTTTTTTCAGTTTCGTATAATAGTTCAATTATTTTTAATACATGTAAAACATACTCCAGTACATTAGGTACAATACGTTCATATTTGTATTATGTCCTCACGTGTTGATTCAGTAAAACTCTTAGAGCCTTAACTGTTCTATTAAGTAATCATCATAATGTAGTTGTAGTAGTAGTAGTAGTAACTGTATAATTAGTAATTTTATATTACAGACTTCGGCAATCCTTGCCAATACATTGACATTTCCTTTGTGTGTGAGAGAGCTTGCTCTTGGCAACATTTCATTTGCTGTGTACTTTAAATACGACACACACGCACGACTGCAGTAGAATTGAAGACTGGAAAACAAATGTGAATAAGCACTGGCTGATCAAAGCGATCGATTAAAGGAACATGACGTCACTCGATGGTCTCCCACGAAGCCCCTAGTCGTGCGAACAGGGTTTCCTCTGGTTTCAATATCTCACCTTGCCCCAGCCAGTCACATAAGTATGCTTTAATTAAGCAGCAAGCGTTGTTAGTTTGTACAGCGTGTCTACTCCACACACAAACGGCATGAATTGTGTTTCAGGCGACAGTCAAGCGTTTCAAAATTAGGCCGTTGCCTCACGGCATAGCAAAGCTCACACGGCCAGTTAGTTACAATACATTTTAGGAAACTAAAATCGATATAGAAGAGGGCTATTTACTGAAATTTAAGTGCGAGATTGACCCTGATTTGCTGAGCCATAATGATGTGTGCATTAACGGCAATACGACACGACTGTAACTATAATGTAAAATCGGTACTTTGTAATTGAAAGACTTCCTGTATGTAAGATTTAAGAAGCAAACAGATAGGTAAAATCATTCCTCGGCGTATTAATTGCGATACTATTTAACCAAATATATTTCCTTTACACTGCGGTACAAAATAATTAAAAACACTTTCCTCTAGGATTTAAGTGCAACACATACTAACTACAAACCCTTGTCCGTACATAAAATTCGTAACACGACAGTAGAAAATACTTCTACTAAACGATAGGCACTGCAATATATATTTTTTAATTTCGATATTTTAATGTGTAATTAACTTTATTACCAGCTTAATATATTTAGTCTGTGTAAACTTACTTTATTACTGCAATCAAGTTTTTAGTCTGCAATATATTTTTCATTTACAAAGACTAAAAATACTATGTTGATAATAAAATCAAAGCACTTCAAACATAGTATTTTTAGTCTTTGTAAATGAAAAATATATTGTCAATGCAATAATAAATATCATAGTTTATCTTTATCGTACTTTTCTTCGTTGATTATTATAAAAGGAATATGATAATGAAATGTAAAAAAAAAAAAAAAAAATTTTCATACCAACACATTGGAAAGATACATGCCCAGCCTTGAAAATCAGTTTACTAGATGCATTTATTTCATAAAAAACGGATCAAAAAATATCTTACGAAAATTATAAACTGTTTATTAGAAATTATTATAATTAAAATTATTCATTGAAGATTTTTCAGTTAACTGTATACTTTGGTTAATAAATAAATCATGTTAAATAAACATAGCAAAAAGTTTATTATGTCTGAAATTGTTGTCATTCAATAATATTGTTAATTTATTTTTTAAAATACTTTAGTTATGGAATTTTTGTTTTTTGAGTGTTTAAAATTTTTACTGATTATATCATACTCTACAAACTTATTCATGCCACAATAAACACACACACACACACACACACTAAAAATTATAACAGTACTTGCAGGAAACCATTATATTTAAAGAAATATTTCATTAATCCAACACATACCAACTTGTATTCATTCACCTGATTGAAAACGAACAGAACTTTATTACTTTTAAATTATAAACCTTTATTTATCAGACTGGAAAAGAACAAATAAACACTGCATAATTCCTTACAATTTAAAAACGTTTAGTGACCTAACTAAAAATAAATACGGCATAATTCCTTACAATTTAAAAACGTTTAGTGACCTAACTAAAAATAAATACGGCATAATTCCTTACAATTTAAAAACGTTTAGTGACCTAACTAAAAATAAACACTGCATAATACCTCGCAAATTAGGAGCCTTATATTCGTCGTCTAAATGAAAACAAACAAACTTCCGGAAAAAAATTAAAAAATATACTATATGTATTTTACATATTTTAAATCATTGTAAATGCGTGTGATATGCAAATATCGTATTCTAAAGTACCATGCTCAGTTAACAAATCATAGAATGACAAAGTCTATTGATTAAAACGTTTTTCTTCTTTGTGGTGAGACTGTTCAATTTGTAGAGTATTGTAACGGTATCTCTCTGTCTAAACTTCAAAAATAAATTAGATTTTTAAAATGTTATCAGATTATACAAGTAAAAGCTTAGTAACAACATATCTCATCTGTCTTTAGTTCTCAAAAATTAATTACTTCTCAATGTGCTTTATCTTCAGTTGTTCAAAATTAGGTGCTATTAATTTTTTGGTATTCGTGATTATGAAGAAATACCCCATCGTACAAAATAAGTATGTTTTAGACATTTTAAACTTTATTTTGAAATTGATCCTTTAGTGTGGAGGTTTCCTTGGTATAAATTTAACTAACTGAAATATTTAGAAAAATTCTTTAAAACTTCAAATACCTTTAAAGATATGTTACTTTCAAATTAAGAAATAAGATTGGGTTAAATTTTATAACAGCATTCTGTAGTATTTCTGTTACTAACATAGTTTTCACTTATTACTTCTGAGAATAGTTAGTAGAATTTTTCCTATGTCCACTGATCATCATCATAAACAAAGTTAATAGTACTAATAGTATTGTTGTTGCTGCGATTATTATTATTATTATTATTATTATTATTATTAGGTTATGGTGGTGATGATTGTTTTTCGTTCGTAAGTAAAATGACACTACTACATATAACTCTACATCTAATTCCTTAACTTCTATGACGGCAATTGCATGACACTACTACATGTATATATATAAACTCTACATCTAATTCCTTAGCTTCTATGACGGCAATTGCATGACACTTCTACATATAAACTCTACATCTAATTCCTATATGTCTATGTCAGCATGTAGTCGCCTTAAATGCATTTTCCTCTTATTTATCATGGTTTACCTTTTCTACACATTAACACACGTTAACTGAAAGCACCCCTCCCCATCTACCCACACACAAAAGTTACTTAAAATTGTACGTATTTTATACTTTATACAAATAATGCTTTAACGTTTACTTTTTACTTCTGTTTCTCTTATTTTTTCGCCTGGTACTACTACTATGCTCCTATTTTTTTTACTGCGACTTCTTTCTCATACAAACTCACACACCATACAGACATACACGAGAGTACTGTAACCTAACAAGGTCAGTGTGTCTGGTTTATCCTTACGAGGTCAAACAAGCCAGATTTTCAAAACGTTAGTCTCTACCCGTCGCGCCGCACTGATAAAAAGTGGTTGTTGGCCATAGAAGTCCTATTTTATTGGCATGCCAAAAGAGCGTTTTCAGCTTGTGGCTTTTGAATAGAAATTGTAACAATCAATACTCAGCCGAAAAGAAGTAATTTTAGTCTCCTCGCCTATACCAGCACAATTTCTCGCCTAAAACCGGATAATTCCTCACCTCAGTCTGTACATCGTAATGCACATTAACTGTTTTGTATCAAATGTTTAAAAAGCTAGACGTATTGGTCAATTTTGCTTGTATTTTTATTCTTTTTGTTTTGTTTTGACTTCTTGAAGGAACCTTTCGACTTCAAATACCTTTCTCGGTTGTGGTATTCCCTGTGGGGTCCTCTTCCTCTCGTGTGCTTCCGAGGAGGGGTTCTGTCATTGTGTTGCGGCTGGAAGTGGTTAGTTTAAGGTCTTGAATGGATCGTTGGTCTTGGTCCGTAGCGACTTCCCCCCCACACACACACACTCTCTCTCTCTTTCTCTCTCTCTGTCTCTCTGTTTTTAAATTATTTATTTTACTCCTTTGCCCTAGAATGGCCTAGATGTTTCATAGGAGGTGTATGGTATTTCTTTGGTTGAGGAATGTGATTAGTACTGAGTGAACGAGGTTTTGTTCGTGTTCTTTTGGGAAGAGTAAGGTGTGGGTTATAAATGGGAGTTGTATAAGTGATGTCTTGGGAAGAGTAAGGTGTGGGTTATAAATGGGAGTTGTATAAGTGATGTCTTGGGAAGAGTAAGGTGTGGGTTATAAATGGGAGTTGTATAAGTGATGTCTTGGAGTATGTCTTTCATAATTGAATAGGTTGCATTGTAGAAAGAAATGTTGAATAATGTCTGCCCAGCAGTGTGTGCATGTTTTGGATACCTGTATTCTTGTACATAAAGATCTTTAGGAGTTCTATTATTTGTGTACCAGTGTTTGTTCTAGTACTAGAATACTTACACGTGTAGGATTTAGCATAAGTTGCGATTACTCATTTCTTGTGTGTGTGTGTGTGTGTGTGTGTGTGTGTGTGTGTGTGTGTGTGTGTGTGTGTGTGTGTGTGTGTGTGTGTGTGTATATATCAAGCCTTTAAGTCAAAAGCATTGCTTGATACACGTAGTAGTCAAAGTTTACATCTATTGGCAAGGCAGGGCATTGCTCTGTTTTACTATTAACAGCCAATGAGAGAAAATATTCGCTTTACATTTTATTCTTTAACTGCACTGTAACAGACTGGCACTAGAGATGTTGGTTTTTATGGCCATGTAAAACGTCATATGTTCCACATTGGCTTCGGAGAATACTATCTACACGATCACACTTTACAAACTGCACAAAGGTAAAATCATTTCTTGACAAACTCACTTGAAAATATTATCTTGATATATTAATGCATATCAAGTTCTGTGATACTCAAGGTAAACTCACTAATTATCATGATATCTTAATGTCTTTCAGGCTCTCTGTGACTACAGCATTCTTAGCAAACAATGTAACAATGGACTGGGTTCACGTAAACAATAAAACAAGGGTGTGGTACAGATTCAGCATCGGGTACAGAGGTAGCATCGTCCTCTGTTACAATAGTAGCATTCTTCAAACGCTTTCATCAGGAAATATTTTCCTTTTCAATCCTACCTGAATTCGGAAATTACACCCACTCAGTTTCTTGATAAATTGATAGGGTATTTGCTATCATACATCTAATTTGTTTTGGTGCAGAGGTAGCAACAACAATACCTGCATACTGACTTCAATGTTATATGCTTTCGTTTTATGGGTGTATAGACATGCTTGTCTAGCATTACTTTTGTGGACATTCTTGTCTAGCATTACTTTTGTGGACATTCTTGGCCGCTATCTGACACGAAGTATCAATGCGGTGGCAAGTTCAATCACATGTTGATAAGTGATTTTTACAGATTCTGCTAGCCCACTCTCTGTCCAATATTCTCGTGATACAGACATGGGTCTCCTGTCTTACCATTATAAGGAGTGCCCAAAGTCGGATTACTCTGACAATTTAACAATTTATATAGCAATTAAGTATTAAAATAAGGATAGGCAGATTTACTCCGCCACAATAATGTTAACATTTAACACTTAACACGTGGGCTACAATGTAGTCACGCAAACAATAAAATATAATGTTAATATTTAACATGTGTGGTACAATGTGGTCACGTAAACAATAAAATATAATGTTAATATTTAACATATGTGGTACAATGTGGTCACGTAAACAATAAAATATAATGTTAATATTTAACATATGTGGTACAATGTGGTCACGCAAATAATAAAATATAACGTTAATATTTAACATATGTGGTACAATGTGGTCACGTAAACAATAAAATATAATGCTAATGTTAGCATTGGATGCATAATGCTATCATGTAAACAATAATCTCTCATGTCAGTATATCACACGGTACGTATTTTGTAGTCATGTTAAAAAATAAAATAAAAAAAAAGAATATATGCTTCATAAAGGACAAATGCATGTCATGTAAAAATGATTGAATATCTAGTTGCACTAGGAAGGGTTTTGTTTAAAGTCACGAAAATTCATTTGCCGCTTTAAACTTATATTTTACCAATATAACAACCTCCATTATTCCTATCAATAAACTGATCGTAATTCGATGTAATACACAGATAGACCTAATTAGATAGATAGGCTCCGGCGCTATTGTAAGCAAGTTCAGTCAGTACTAATATCATTTAACGCTACAAACAGGAATGAACACGTCAAATGTCAGTGGCAGGAAGGATACAGAGTGTATTTAGTCTTCCTTAACATTATTGTTTGTCGTGCTCTAACACTAAAAATTAGTCAACATACCGGCTTACAGAAATATTCTGAGTCTAAAGGTTTTTCTTTTGTTGTTTTACCAGTGTCTCTGTTGTGTGTGTGTGTGTGTGTGTGTGTGTGTGTGTGTGTGTGTGTGTGTGTGTGTACACGCGCCGTGCATGTGCGTGCGTGCGTTTGTCTGTGCTTTTTGTGTATATATATGGTAGGTTTTTTTGCACACACTTGTGTTTATATAATCGTGTTAGTTTAATTTTATTAAGTACTGATTTTCTAATAATTTATTAGTTATCTACGGTGTCTCTTTAGGTGTTTCAATGACAAACTAAATCCAGCAGACAACATCCGGGTACTTCGACACAGCACCGCGCCGGATCAAAGCAGCGTCACCAACTCTGCTGCCAGTGAATAATGATTAACTCTCTAGGAGCTGCTTTCTTAGTGCTGAAATGCGCTCGCTTGTCTACCCTTTTTATTGATTAGCCACATATGTAAGTCGTTAGGTTAGCGTGATTGCTCCTTTTATAGAAATAGTATTAAACACGCCCTGTTTTTGATGGAAAACTAGCGGGATGATATAACATATTTTAATGGTTCTCTAAAAGACCATGGACATTTTCCATATCATGTATTTATGATGACTTCGTGTCATTATGTGATGTGTGGATGGTGACTGCGTGTCATTGTGTGGATTTTTTTAGAAATGCATTAGAAAAGAATGGATCAACATTTCAACCCTATCATGGCTAACCCTATGCTCCACCACACTTCTATATCGTCTGGCATTGCAAAGTATGCGAAAAGTACAAAATCACGAAGATTGTTAATTACAAAAACGGCTCTGAACCCCCAATCCCAACCTGACTTAATAGTCGAAAGCAAACAGTTAAAAAGAAAAATGAAAATACCTTTAACTTTAGAAATATATGAAATTTTATAGAAATAAAGTATTGGTGGCAGAAAGAGTGTTATAAAATCAAAATGACGGGAGCGATTTTTGTAGTGTCCACTATATTACACAGAGTAAGAGTTCTGTCTATATATCTCTACGACTTGCTGGGGCTGGGTGTTAGTTGACCATGGACCTTGTCAACAGTTTGGCGCAGTGCAGGCTTTTGGGTTTTGCATCTATTCACGTTGGTAGACCGAGGCTTATTCTGTGGAATGCTCAATTGGGTGCGAAGAAGTGTTAGGTCCTTAAAGTATGAGGTGCCAATTAGAGTGCCAATTCTAAAACAAAGAACACTCTTTCCCTAAATTTTTATCAGACTTTAAAATATTAAGTGATGCACCAGACACACATAATTCATGCGTAGAAATAGGAGGGGACATGTGATAGATGAGTGAAAGAAGGAATAATAAAGAATGAATCAAAATGACAAATATATACACTTATATGCTCACAAATATAATCATAGTTATGCATATGATTAAATAATCAATTATTCTGACTGACCTTTCTCGGCAAAACCTTTAAACCAGTGGGAAAGTTTATTTAATGGTGTCTCTTAGACACACAGCAGAATTGAATGATCTTTGAGACTAATTTTGGCGTGCACAAAAACAGACCAAGCTGATTACGTGGTCATTTCGGCTAAAATAACTGGCGAACTATTACATCCTGACCTACTAGGTCGGCTAAACATGTATAAAATAACGCCTGCAATCGCCAGTCTCCGCGTATGAAGCAAGCTAAAGGTTAGAAGCAAAACGCGAGATCCAAAATCGGATTTGCTCTCATGAGTCTAACAGTGTTTTGAAGCCTTGAGAACCTAAAGATGAATTAGGTGTCTTGAGGCTATTCCTCTCGTCCTATCACATATTCATAAATCTGACTTAACAATGCTAAATTTATGTGCCTTTTTACCTGAATATTATGTATTTTGTCAAGATGAACGAAAGATTTCTGCAATTCATGAAAGTTACCAATTATATACCTAAATAAATCTTTTAATTTCTTATAATCTCCGTTTAAACCAATGTTTTTAGCTCTCATCTGCATAAGAATGCAAAGAAAACGTGTTGTATGGCTCTGTACTCTCCAAAAGTACTTCCTCCTATCTCAGGCTTCTAGACATCTGTAGTCTTATAGAAGATGTCTTCTCAGGCAAACTTCCTCCTATCTCAGGCTTCTAGACATCTGTAGTCTTATAGAAGATGTCTTCTCAGGCAAACTTCCTCCTATCTCAGGCTTCTAGACATCTGTAGTCTTATAGAAGATGTCTTCTCAGGCAAACTGCTGACGATGGTTGGCAGGCAGCTTAGCTTAGGATGAGATGAATGTTCACCAATCTTTGTTCATTGTAAATAGTAGCCTGGAAGCAGTATCAGAATGGAAATCAATTACGGTGTGGAAGGTGAACAGAAAGAACGAAGATGCAGGCCTAGGAATTACTACGAAACATGTACAGTCCCACTTCACATGTGTAAAGCCGAAAATGCAGATTAATGCATTAACCTAAATTAAATATAAATTCTAAATATTTTTAATTTTATTTCTTCAATTATGACAAAATTTAACCCTAAATTTTGTCGTATAATCCTCATAAGCCGTTTTGGACAGCTAGTGTATGATTGCAGGAGCGAAGAAATTGAATGTGGAGAAATAATTATTAAAATATTTTATCACACATTAACACAGAGACACCATACCCATTCACACATGGTTTGTTCTTTTTATCTCTCAGCTGATAAGTCTAATACAACTTATAACATGTACAGACCCACTTCAGATGGTTTGTTCTTTTTATCTGTCAGTTAATGAGTCTAATACAACTTTTAAGAGTAATCATAGAGTAGTGGAGTAAATTTGCCTATCCTCTTTTCTAATCTTAATAATTATATATTGTTGCCAATATTACTTTGACCCAACCTTGGGCACTGCCAATGATGATATTTTTGGAGTAAACAACTGAGATGGAGAATAGGCTAGAACTTGCTGATGCAATCTAAACCAGTTCCAAATGGATGAGTAGATTTTCTGATTAATAGTCTGACACTAGTCATAACAACTTCATCCAATGGGGATGGACCGAAAGTTATTTTGTTGAAGAAGTCCTATATTCTAATTACATTGATTTTGACATAACTCGAGTCCAGTCATAACGGCTATCGTTACCTTTTGATAGGAGCATGGCTATTTTTTTTTGTATCTGCATCAGCCTACAGTGATTACTGTGTTCTACCAGATCATGTTGGTGTGTATCCAGCGTTGTCATCGAAATTATCGGTAAACGTGTTACTGTAAGTTAATTTCTGTGAATTCCGTTTGAGAGTCAATATGCAAAAATTGAGGCTTAAGTTTAGTCTCAAGAATTCAAGAAAGTTTCCTGAACATTCCTCATGACTAGTGTACATAAAGATTCAGGAATGTTCCTCCTAACATACTTAATAGTGCATACGATGTTCTGGATGATTCTCCACAGTGTGCTTTGTGAACGCATCGAACATTCTGGAACAGTTGTGTAATGAAGGGGTACATGAGACTATCATCTAAATAAGAAAGACAGTGACTTGTTGCAAACCACATGATTGTGAACATGTGCTAGTGACAGCTACTATCGTTGAAAAGATTATGTACATTGACTATAATTATCTCTCTAAAACTTCACTCTCATTTCTATGATGAAATATATCATGAACTTGATCATATAAATATGTTAATTTGATGGCTGATATCTATGCTAGAATAACCGATTGAGTGTCAAACATTTAATCAAACATTGTTTTGAAGTGATCTAAATGTCAACACTCCTTTAATTATATTCATATGTTGTATATTTGATTGTTGACTACTTTATTGTTAAATTTATTAACCTGCATGCACATATAATAAAACCTTATGTTAGAGTAACATTGGGTAGAGGGGGCTCGTTCAGTATAAATAAAAGACTGATTTTTTTATTACCCCTTTAGAAAGAAGTGTCCACCTGCAGAGCATTATATGCAATAGTAAAATGTCTTTCTTATACTGTGTAAGAGTAGAGTTTTACGACACCCTTATAATCTGCCAAGTGAGAGACATGTTAGTCTTGTGGGAGAATTATTAATAACTATATTTGCTTATAATACAATTTAGCTAGTGACCACGCAGTGCGTTAACTCTCCCATGATAAATTAATCAATGGTAATACAACTACATACATGTGGCATTTCCCACCACTTTACAATATATATCGCTATGCCACTTAGCTTCTCGAAAAGTGTATTAACACGAGCAGTATTAAAATTCACAAGAATATTCTACATACATTTACAATACAAAATACATAGTATCAATTCAACAAGAAAAATTTGATTAGAGAAAATCAAGTGTATTACCACTGTGTTTCTTAGGTGCGGTCATAACGATGGATGCAACTTCTCTATTTTACTCCTGTAGGTCATGTGCACTGCAGGCGTCTCATGCAGGCCAACCCATTTAGGTAATTTTATCAATGAAGTAAAAGTCAATTAACATCTTAGCGCTACATCATCACACAGAAAACAAATGACCATATATGGGTGGTCAGTATTCGGTTTGGGGCATGACCTTCACCTGTGAATTGGCCTATATTCCCTGTAAACAAGTGTTTTCTGGCCTAAGCTTTTATCCTTAATGGAAACTTTCACGATAAGTATGCAAGGCCAGGGAAAAACCCGTATATAAGAAACAGTTAATAATACGAGATAGGTTATCAAAAATACATAATTTGTTTTAATATATCTTTGCATACATGTATTACCATAATTTCCATTATTGATGTGTGGAGATTATACTGTTTACATTGATTGAGCATTTTAAATAACTAGATTTAAATGTCTTCAGTTGCTTGAGTGTGTGTGAATATACTTTTGTAAAATCAGCCAGATAGTACGCTAAGTTTTCGTATGACCAAGGTTGAGTATTTTGCAATTAAATTGGAAATTACGCTCGAAGAAAGAATGAGATGGGCACAGGAGGGTAGGGCGATGGCCGAAATAGTAGGCACCCCAAGCAGATAAAGTTTCAGAATATATTATGGCTTATGTGAAGGTAGAACTTAAAACAAGATCAAAGATTGAAAAAGAAGATAAAGATGAAAGATTATAAATAGATTGAAGAGAAAAGATTACAGATTGAAATGAAACAGAAATGAAAGTGCAAAAGAGAGGAAAGTGACAACAGATTACAGATTGAAAGAAAAGGAAAAGAAATGAAAGATAAGCGTGAAAGAGAGGAAAGTGATAACAAATTAAAGATTGAAAGAGATGTAGCATTTGCCCAGTTAGAATCTAAATAAAAGATAAAAGAAAAAGAGAACTTTGCTTAAACTAAGTGAAGATACAGGAAGACAGTGTAAAGATACTTGAGAGGGCAGTTAAGGTTCAGGGAGCAAACATAAAATTTTAATTTCATTCCTTCAATAGGAAAGAGGAACATATTGAGGATTATATACTAAGCTTTGTACAGAGTGCTGTAAGATTAGGCCTACCAGGCAGTTTATGGCTTTCCTAGTTAGTGACAGGTATGAAGGGACAAGACAGTAATATGGTCTTTAATAGATTCAAACAATATGCAGGGCTTATATGGCAGAACTGATAGCATACTTTAAGATGACTTGCGAGATGTACTGAAGTTCCACCAGTACAAACAAGAGTCAAACGACGTGTTTTTACAGTCAACCAGTAAACTGCAGCACATTTTGTTGAGGTGATTAGAGCTAGATGAGGTGAAAATTGACAGCGTGAAAGATGTTTAGGGATCATTTCATGACTGACAAATTACAGACATCATGTCCTCCAGAAGGTTTAGCTTGTGTTGAGGACAGAAGACCAAAACATTTCACAGGATGGTTAGAAGCAGCTGACAGATATGAAGAAATATATGGGACATGTATTAATCTGACACCTAGGCATAACTTTGAACCACGCAGACTAGTTAATGAACAAGTGATGCCTAAACGACAGAGTGACAAGCCAGATAATAAGCCTAACAAGGGATCCTCTCGTGCACCTCCACCATTTAGTAAGACGAAAGACAGGGCACCAACCCCTCACCCCAATGGAAAAAAAAAACGAACATGAGTAGCCACCTAGACAAAGATTGTTAAGAATGAACCAGTAGTGTGTCATGACTGTGAAATCAGGCCATATCAGATGACACTCCCCGGGTAACATTAATGTGATGGAACCTTGTGATGTGCCTTGTTTTCATGTGAACATTAATGGACAATGTGTTCCAGTCTTCTGTGACTCTGGTTGCAGAGTAGGATTGGTAGTACACTTGGGTGCCTTCGCCATATTTAACTCCCTCAAGCTAACAGCAATTGTAGCCATTTTCCAGTAACTTCCTTATACCAGAAATTGCTTGAGGTAATCAGTAATACTTTGCCACCATCCATCAACAGAGTGTAGTGTATTCTTACACACTTCTCCCACCTCTACTATGGTCTGTCATAGCGGTTTCTAATCAGTAAACCAGGAGGTTAAAATCATACACAGAAAGAAAGGCTCTCAAAAACAGTAAAATATACTCAGGGAACAAATGCTAAGTTTCCAGTTTATATATCCTTAATTCCATTCTCTCTCACATTCAAGTCTCAACTTACTCTTTATCTTGCCAATATTTTAAATTTTGTTTAATAAATAATTCGCATCCTTTGTACTTGCACATGGTAAAAGGCTTGAATAATGATTTGTGATAATTCAGCCTTAAAAGAAGGAAGAGTTTATGTTATACATAACTGGTTACTCCAACTTACTTATCTGTTTCCAGTCTGTTCGTCTATTAATGTTTACCTATACAATATTAATCATTAGTGTCAAAAAACTTGAGCAAAGAACTACCAGCATAGGCGAACTAGCTTGAAAAAAAATTATAATATATATATATATATATATCGAGGCCCTATGTTGGTGACACGACTCTATAAACAAGCATGAACCAGTCTACTTTAACGGTAAATAAGTGGTGAGATTTCACAATTCTTAATTAATGACACTCTATTGCAACAAAATACATGTTTCTGCTCTGTTAAATAAAGTATCTCCTACCATATCTATACTCTCTAACCCCTGGCTTAGAGCTGCCATTAAAGTGTAACGATGCGAAGAAAAATAACCGTAATATGTCATACTTTTTATTCAGTTCATTACACACCTAGATTGTAAATTGTGTTTCAAGTATTCATACCGCACATTACCACACACACGCGCGCGCGCGCGCGCACGCACGCACGCACACACACACACACACACACACACACACACACACACACACACACACACACACACACACACATCTTTAAAAACAGCAAGAAAGAAACAAAGCTGTGCGATGTCTTTATCGAAGTATATTTAATTTTTCTCACGCTGTGAAGTTCAAGTGACCTTTCTCGAGGGAAGATAAGCCTGAGCATGTCGCTGTTGCGAGTTATCTGTTTCTGAGGATTCCAAACCACACTGTTTAATAATACTTCACAAAATGGGAGGGAGTGACAGAGATTAGTAGGAGAGAATTTGAGATATAAAAATAATAAAATATTAAACTATTCTTTTGAATGATAATATAGTTACCTTTAAGTACATTGCTCAGTTAAAGAAGAAGAAAACTAAAGAGAAGAGAAATAAAAACAAAAGGAGCAGAGTCTAAATTAATACTAATGATTTGCAATTAAAATTTAAAGCAAAATACTTACTCACGTATTTTTGTCGTACCGAGTTCAACATATGTAGAAAGCCATTTCGTACAAGAAAAGCATTAATAGATAAATCTTTGTTTAAAAAATGTTACTATCTGTAGTGGTTTTATAATAAATTGATCAGCAGCCTCGTGTGAACGCTGTGCTAAAGACTATGAAATGACCCAGCATGCCAATCTCATTTTTTTCAACTAAGCCTACGTCTAATTTTCTAAGATCCAAGAAAAACATAAAGTAAATAAATGTTTAGATGTTGAATAAATAACATAATCTAGGATACATTGCCAACCACTCGCACAACGCACTGAAGTAATACGCGTTCGTGTTCCCCCCCCCAAATTTGCATATTTGTTCTATATTTTATTTTTATTTAATAATTTATAAAGGATATCTTTTTATTTATTTTTTTCAGGTGCTTGAACTTGCCCGTTATGACATGCTGAAGTGGGTTATCGACCCCTGCTACGATTTTCAAAAGAAATAGTTCTATCCAGAGGCGTAGCTGGGTTGGGGGGCAGACGGGGGTACATATGTCCCCGGGCGCCAAAATGAGGCTTACAACGTTACATTATAATAAGTGAACAAGGGTAATAAAAGGTGATTAAACGGGGAGGGAGGGCGCCAATTTTATAGTTCGTCCCCGTGAGCAAAATATCCTAGCTACGCCTCTGGTTCTATCATTCACCGCCATCAGAAGTATGTCATCGGAAGTTAGTTTTATCGATCAGAATTTCAGTGTACGTCATCAGAAGATTGTTCTATCACCACAGGAAATAGCATCATCCAAGCACGTAAATAGTATTGTAAGAACGTTATGACAGCATATCACTTTTGTTGCAATATATCTCTATTAATATAAAAGAGTAGTTTGTTTCTTGAAAATGATAATTGTAAAACGATGTTTTCCGCACTAGTGCAACGTCATAACTTAAACACTTTCTATGGCCTTGATATGAACTTAACGACATAGTTCTTCAGGCCATTTCACCTATTTAGCGACTTATTTTCGGCGTTATCCACAACTTTGCCGACCTTACTTAACTATGTCAAGTAGGGTAACATTTGTAAATCCTCAAGGTTTATGTAGCCCACTCTGGTTTTGTGAATTTGTTACTGAGAAAGAATATTAACTCTGAGCCGCTCGTTAGAAGTAATTTCTAGAATCTCACTTCAACATGGATAATTTGAAAGTAAGTTTGGATCATCAAAAAGATGTTAAGGAGACGATCAGATGGGTTAGAATTGCTGCATTGACTTTCGTCTTCCAACTTTGACTGGTATACTTAGGCATATGGATAGCGTATCGGTACTAAATGCTTTTTAACTACTTTTTCACAACCAAAATATAACTCTGGTGTAGGGTTGGCAATGGTAGGATATTTATCAGCACACATAAACACTTTGTAGAGGATTTTTTCATCCGCAAAACAGACAACCACTCTCTTTTGAGGTCTGGCTCCAATGGCATTCGATAGAAAGCGAAGGGTACATCACATTGACTGACAGTAGCATCTTGATTGGAAATTTTAAAACATGGGATTGATTTAATGCCTATTAAAAATGTTTGAATGCGAATGATTCGTGGTAAGATTATAGGGTGAGCACTGAAAGCCGGAATTTGACCACACATATCTATTTTAATAACAATTATGCTAATTGACCTATATGTTCTTGAAAGTCGTGGATACGGCATCGCTGTGGTGGCGTTCTGACAACTAATTTTGAGAGTAATGCACATAAGAATAAGTATTTACACGTACTACATCCAAGTTTAACTGTTAATTGTACTATCTATGATTGGTTTCATTCACCTCTTTAAAGGACTGCGTATTCGATCTAACGACACAATCAATAAATTGTCTAACTGTTAATTGTACTTATCTATGATTGGTTTCATTCACCTCTTTAAACTACGGCGTATTCGATCTAACGACACAATCAATAAATACTCTTGCTTGGAGAGAAACGAGTAATTTTACTTCCATGTCAATATACAAGGTACATAACTGTTTCAGTGAAAGATTATTAATGAAGAGTTAGCTCCCGTGTAAGCAGTTAACTGTCTACAATTATTTGTAATTATTTCTAAAATTATTCAGTAAAAATTAACATGATAGTTAATGACAAATGATTACTCAATGATTTGGTTTGCAATACATTTCTCAGTTATGTGACTATATATTTTGTTATGGTCATATTCCAAAACTGTGCAAGAAGAAATATTTTGTATGGTCATATTCCAAGATTGTGCAAGAAGAAATATTTTTGTTATATTGTTATGGTCCATATTCCAAGACTGTGCAAGAAGAAATATTTTGTTTACCTCTTAGCTGACCTGTGTGATGCTTGAAAGAAGCAGGCTTAGAAACGACATAGGAAATTTTATGCAAGCGACTGAACAGACTGTAAGAAATTATTGACTGATGCATTGATTTTGTCCCATGTGAAAATGAATCACGTAATGAGAAAATGTGCTTGTTTCCCTCCTTGCTAAGTGATTTTTTTCTAAAATATAACACTTGTGCTAATTAATTTACTTGAAAAAATTTACTTATTACATTATTAATTTATTTTATCAACACAAAGTCTGAAAGAATATATCACTGATTACATACTGATCTCTATATCTCACTCTCTCTGTTTCCTCATACACGCATACACAAACACACAATGCACCATACATCTCCAATACTAAAACATATTTAATACTTTTTCTACTGACAATATTTCAGAGACTGGTGCCATTGCTAAATGGATTTTGTACTTGTAGATGAGAGAAGAGTAACTCTCTCTGTAGTCCACAGGTGTCAAACTCAAGGCCCGCGGGCCACATCCGGCCTGGCATACAATTATACCTGGCCTGCTAGAGAATTTAGGTAAAACTATTTTTAATGGCCCGGTGATATGAAGTGCAAATCAAATTCCCAAATTGCCGAACGAAAGACTGCCTGAGAGATCGGAATAAGCATTGTGGTTGTGTTGTTCCGCTCACACTCACCCCAGAAGCCGGCAATAGACCTTTCATCTTCACGATGATGTTTTCGGTCTTGGTCTACTGGGGGATCCCCCGCAGCCTAGCCTGTGCTTCTGAAGTGGAAGACAGGACAACTGGTGGAAGGGATTTAAACAGGTCACATCTATTTGGCGTCTGCTTCTGGGGGATCCCCACAGCCTTGTGATGCGTCTGAAGTGGAGGACAGGACTGCTGGTGGAAGGGATTGAAACAGGTCGCACCTATTTGGCGCACACCCTCAACTGCCCTCGGTTGGTGGGGGGAGGGGGCTGAAGCCCCCTTTTGTCAGAATAAGCAAAAATGAAAGTTAATATAATATAGTGAGCGGATTTTCAAATCAAAGCTAGTCTTTAAAATGGCCAAGAGAAAAGTTGATTCTGAAAACAGAGCCTTTCAAAGCCACTGGGAGGATGAATAAATGTTTACTGATATTGGCAGTAAACCTGTGTGTCTAATTTGTAGAGATAATGTAGCTGTGATCAAGGAATATAATCTGAGATGGCACTATGAGACTAAACATAAAGACAAGTTGAAAAACATGAATGCAGAGCAGAAGCTAGAGAAGGTAGAGAAATTAAAGAGGAATCTAACATCACAGCAGACGTTTTTCACCAAAGCAAAATCATGAAGTGAAGCTGCTGTGAAAGCAAGTTTTATTGTGGCAGAGGAGATTGCCAAATCAGCCCGACCATTTACTGAGGGAGAGTTTCTGAAGAGCTGCATGATGAAAGTGTGTGACGTGTTCAGACAAAAAGCAGATGTTTGCAACTGTAAGCTTTAGCAGAAATACGGTTGCTGATCGAGTTTGTGAGATGGCCACTAATATGAAAACACAGCTGATCAAAAAAGGCAAAGACTTGTTTGCATACTCTCTTGCTGTCGATGAAAGTAGTGACATGACTGACACTGCAGAGCTCTCCATCTTTATCCATGGAGTGGACTCCAGGTGGAATGTTACAGAAGAAATATTTGACATAAATCCATGCATGGGACACTGACAGGAAAAGGCGTTTTTGACAGCGTATGTCAAAGTGTAATCGACATGAACCTGCCTTGGGACAAACTTGTTGGACTTACAACAGATGGAGCACCAGTGATGTGCGGCGATAAAAGTGAACAAGTTGGAAGGATACGATTAAAGGTGCAGGAAAACTGTACTGGTGAGTTGATAGCATATCACTGCATCATACACCAAGGAATAACATTTGCAGATGGAGCTCATAGAGCTGCATTGTAATGGAACACTAAAAACAAAGTATGACACTGTGAAGCTCGCACAGTTCACTCATTTCATTTCTGAAGTGATGCCCCAGCTTCGTCTACATGCAGCTTGAACCTTGAGCATGTTTGTTATCACATATCTGTGTGAGCAGCTGTTCTCTGTGATGAAGATTAACAAAACATCACGCAGGAGTTGTCTCAGTGATGAACACTGCAGTCCATCCTGAGAATCACCATAACACAGAACCTTACTCCAAACATAAATGTACTTATTGCCAACAAATGATGCCAAACATCCACCTCTGAGAAATTGGCATAAGAGCAAACATTGGTATGTCTTGATTTGTTATTATTTTCACTTTCATCTGTTTTAATTCATATTTTTGTTTTTAAATGGTTTAGTTTTCCACTGTTCAATGAATGTTTGGCCTGCAGCCTTAAGTGTGATTTGAGTTTTAGCCCCTGTGCATTTGAGTTTGATACTCCTGTATTACATGAGCACATTAAACTACAATAGTACAACAACATCTTGATCAAAGTAATGACACTCCTGTATTACATGATCACATTAAACTACAATAGTACAACAACATCTTGATCAAAGTAATGACACTCCTGTATTACATGATCACATTAAACTACAATAGAACAACAACATCTTGATCAAAGTAATGACACTCCTGTATTACATGATCACATTAAACTACAATAGTACAACAACATCTTGATCAAAGTAATGACACTCCTGTATTACATGATCACATTAAACTACAATAGTACAACAACATCTTGATCAAAGTAATGACACTTCAAGTATCTACTCACAACAAATGTTACACTATCCAAGATTATCAAAATTTTGCTACACAGTTTCAACTTGTCAGGTTATTGTGAACCTATATGATACAAAGTTTTCTTCAATGAAAAAGCACAACTTAAATAAAATGCTGCAAAATTATTTCAATGCACAAATAACTACCACTACAAAAGAAGATATTTTGAAAGACTGGTTTGGCAACAATTTAAGTCCCTGCTCATAACATGATATGTAAATTTTTATGTGTCCATATGACTCAAATAAAAGGCAACTGTGTTTTGTTTGCCTGAGATATATCTGATATTTATAGAGTAATTTTGTAAAAATAAGCTTCACCTCATTAAGTCTTCCACATGTATGTTTTGCCTGTGCAAGGTATGTCAGCAGTTCATAGTCTGTTTCAAGGATAAATTTCCTCCCTCACAAACACAATACTGAGACATTCTTTTTCTGAAATGTTATAATTCATCTCTGCATTGATTAATTTTCTGCTTCCATAGGCTGCTAGGAACAGGGTTTCTTCATATTTCTGCAAGATGCATGTATCTACCATTGGTTCGAACTACAAAATCTTTAGTTAGATGTGATTTGTCTGATGTGAGTCTCAATTTTAACATCTTGAATGAATGCTCACATGCATTATTCCATTCCAACTTAGATGGTTTTATTGTGCTTTTGTTAGCTCTGTCAGTGTTGCTGATATGGTGCTGAAGTTAGGTACAAACTTCCACTAATAGTTACATAGACCTAGGAACAATCTGACAATGGACTTTGTCTGCAGTCTATTAGTGTTTTGCAATTGTTTGATTTTTCCTTGATTTGGTTTCAGAGTCCCATGACTCAGTAAGGAGCCAAGAAAATGGAGTATCTTGAACCCCACAAAACATCTGGTCAGTCTCACTCTAAGGTTTGTCTTCTTTAGTCTCATGAAAATAGCTCTTAATGTTTCTAAATCCCTCCCCAATCTGGGTGGCTATCAATAAGTCATCCATAAAGTTATATGTGCCCTTTCCTTAAAGGGTTATAATGGCTTCCTCATCATGCTAGGTGCATTCTGCAATCCAAACGGCATAACACACCACTGGAAAAATGTGTTTGGTGTCATATAAGCTAACTTGGATCTATCTGCATCTGCTACCTTTATTTGCCAAAAGCCCTTTACAAGGTCGAACTTGGAAAACTAAGTCATGGTTGAGGCTTGTGCAAATGCTAACTCTGAAATTGGAAGAACATCTACACATGCTTCAGTGATATGGTTTAGTCTGCAATAATTGACACAAAATCTGTGCGACCATTCATGCTTCTGTACTAAAACAATTGGTGATGAATAAAGAGAAACAGCTGATTATATGGCCTTTAACTTTAGCACTTCTTTCAACTCAATCTTGATTACATCTGCTTAATGTGGGGTAAATGTTACAGTTTTATTTTTACAGGATGTCAGTAAGTTTTAATGAAAACTTTATTAAGTCTGTTTGCCCTGGTTTGATGCTTAACACATCACTATAGTCAGCCAGTAGGTCTTTAATCTGTGTCAACTGGTTCTGTGTTAGTTTCTCATCAAGTTTTATATCATTGTGCATCTCAGTACTTTTCAACAGATAACTAGGTAATTTGCTGGCTTCTTTGATATCTCTGCTAGTCATTTCATCAGCGACTATGTCTATGTACTTTCTGAGTAGATTAATGTGAAGAAGGTTTTTTCCTATTCATTAGCAATCTGTAATTTTGGTCACTTACTTTTTCTGTAATGGAGTAAGGTCCTTTCCATGTCACTTGTAGTTTATTATGCTTTTGCGATAGTAACAACAAAACTTTGTCTCTCATGGTAAACTGTCAGGGTTTAGTCTTACGGTTGTAATACATTGTTTGTCTCTCCTTCACTTCTTTAAGGTTCTCTTTAGCTAAGTGACATACTGAGTCAATTTTGTTGCGAAGTCAGTCATGTATTGGTACGTCATGCTTACTTCTTCCTGTACTTCTTTGTAAGTCCACATCTGTCTCACTATCGACATCAGTCCTCTAACTGTCCACCCATATAACAGTTCAAATAGTGAAAAGTCCACATCTGTCTCACTATCGACATCAGTCCTCTAACTGTCCACCCATATAACAGTTCAAATGGTGAAAAGTCCACATCTGTCTCACTATCGACATCAGTCCTCTAACTGTCCACCCATATAACAGTTCAAATGGTGAAAAGTCAGTGCTAGATGGTTGTCTTTCTTGGTAGGCAAATAACAATATTGGCAAAAAACGGGATACCTTGATACATAGAATTCGTCAAGACTACCAAGTCTCCTGTCATGTAACATGTCTCAAAGCAGACTTTTGTCATGGGTAATACGTCATTCATACTTCTAGCATATGTCACTGATACTGTCTCTCCAGTATAGTCCTTTCTTATTCATTTCGTACGGATTTATTCTTGTCTGTAGCTGACCTTGACTTGGTCTTTAACTATTCTCAACGTTATGCTACAATGTGCTACTGTCGTCGGAAGTCGTAATAGTACCTCCTTATTGATGTCAAAACCCCTGGAAGTCGTTATAGTACCTCCTTATTGATGTCAAAACCCCTGGAAGTCGTTATAGTACCTCCTTATTGATGTCAAAACCCCTGGAAGTCGTTATAGTACCTCCTTATTGATGTCAAAACCCCTGGAAGTCGTTATAGTACCTCCTTATTGATGTCAAAACCCCTGGAAGTCGCTATAGTACCTCATTGATGTCAAAACCCCTGGAAGTCGTTATAGTCCTCCTTATTGATGTCAAAACCCCTGGAAGTCGCTATAGTACCTCCTTATTGATGTCAAAACCCCTGGAAGTCGTTATAGTACCTCCTTATTGATGTCAAAACCTCTGGAAGTAGCAGTTCGCTGTCGGGTTGAAAAACATAGCTGGGCAGCACTGTCAGGTTGTTTTGACGCTAAGCGATAATTGAATGGGTACTAAAAAATGAAAATCGTCTGTAATTATAAATGGATTTTTAAAAATTAAATTACTACCTATTATTAGACATAATTAAGGAATTTTAAAATTATTATTTTTAATTTTATTTCAAAATCAAAAAGAAATAAATAATAAAAAGTTTTCCTTTTTTTTTTGTTGAACTTGCGAATTTTAGCATCGATTTTTTTAACACAAGTCTACTAAAAATTTAAAAGCGAGTACAAAATAATTCTAAAAAGATTTTCAAAACAAGTATTATAGACATACTAAGAAATTTTAAAAGTATTATTTTTAATTTATTTCAAATAAAATATTGCAAAGTTTTCTTATCGTTTTGATGAACTTGCGAATTTATGGACTACCCACAATCAAAAGAGAGTCCGCATGTGTTATCTAATAATAGCAGATAATGAGTTGTCGTCCAAGCCTGATGCTTGACCAATAGATTTCCTGCCATAAATTCATAGATTCCTTTATATACCATGAAACAGAGTCCAAACCGGCATTCACAAGGAACAGCACCTAAGACATTTCCAGAGAGGCCACCATATTATTCCGTGAATCAAGAAAAATCCATATTTAGTAAAGAGTGCATGAGTTTAATATTAGCAGTTAATAGAGAGAGGAATTCATTACAAAATTCAAGAAGAGTTTGAACGAGAAAACGTGAGAGCGGTGAAAAATTAAACATAAAGAACACGCTTCAGTATAAAATAATCGTAAAGTTTTAGTTGTGTTCTTATGCATAGAAAGAATAATTGAAATAACTTTTCTTTTGATTTGCCGTGATATCGTTTGTTTTAAATCGTCAAAAAATGCATGATAAACAGTTTCTTCAACTTCGAGGGAATATCTGATATTTCCAGCACGCAAAAATTAGGCGCTTAGGGTGGTGTTAGAAGAAGGAGGATGAAGGAGGTAGTGAGACGTGCAGACGAAAGAAAGAAAGACGGAAAAGTTGAAAACAAGCAGAGATGTGCTTGAAGTCGAGTTTGCAGAGTTCCCCTAGCTTCTATTTGAAGAAGTCTGGTGCTTGGAGGAACGAAGATAAAGAAGATAAGGAAATGCACAATACAATCATAAATAACTCGTGATGGCATCTGCAAATTCATAAACTATACACAACACAAAATACCAGACGCGTTCAACAACTATAAACAACAAACAATTCCTCTCACTCTCCAGCTGCTGTCTTTCTCTCTCGTCCCAAACTTGTGCACTGATACACACGATTGATATGCACTTATGCACAAGGGGACTTCATGAATTGATTTCACTGAAATAAATTAAGTGTTTTATACTTAGATTTGCACTTTAGATATTCTGTGTGAGTGTGTATGTGTACTGCACTACACGTACAATCATTTATATTTATTCAAACATGATCCATTAATTATTTGTATATAGAGATATTGGGGTGGAGGATACTGTGTTACTGAAATGGTCTTTGAGTGTTACAGGGGATCACAAAGAAGTTCTCAGTTGAAGAGGGACATTGAACCGTTATTGTAAATAGTTACTCACAACAATTAGTTGATGACTTTTCCCTTATAGGTGGTTGTTTTTTTCAGGATGGTGATTTATATCTGGAGGTGGAAGGATGGAGCGACATAACAGTATTATGACACTGATATATCACAGATAAAATGCTCTGAATATACAGACATTCAAATGAGACGAAATTTACACTAAAATACAGTGTAAACTAATGCGACCAACATTACACATACAATGCACTTTATACTAATGAGACCAACATGACACATAAAATGCACTTTATACTAATGAGACCAACATCAGAGATAAAATGTACTGTAAATTAATGAAACCAACATTACAGATAACATGCAATTGAAACTAATGAAACTAACACTACAGATACAATGCACCTTAAACTGACGGATATATAAATTTAGTCAAACTACCATGATAATACACTATAAACTTAAACACATAAAACCTGACTTACAGTTTATAAAAAAGCTCTTTTTATCCATATGCACACATACATACATTCAAGCAAATGTGCTAAATTGATGATACATGATACATTGCACTTTAGACATCTATATTGTAAATAATTTTATACACACAAGTTCGTGCAAATGAGAGAAATTCTAAGTACACTGCACTATATTCATAAATGCACGACCGTGCAAATGCTACACTACAAATACCTCCACCAACACCACCAGTCTCCCCTCTCCAGAATCCAGTGAGGAGAGAAAGTTCTCCAGAAGCAACCCAGGACCTAGAATATCTCACGATAAAAAGTCTACTGCGGGTTCTGAGGGGAGATGTCGGCGAGAGAAATAAAAGTGATTCTTCTGTCCATCCTTGATTCGGTGAACCGCTAAAGTGGAACAGAGAATAATGACGACAGATCAGCTCGGCTGCTCGAAGTCGAATTGTTGGTGAATGAATGAATGTCTGAAAGGGGGGTGGGGGAGCCCAGACCCCTCTATGTTCGTCCAGGGTGTTAACCACTGTACGCAAAATTTCATCTTCCTAAGCTCTCTCCAAGCGGCCATAACTCAAACACACCTACACACATTTCTATGCACACATATCTACAACGGTATAAATTTAGTTTGTAGTTGTATATTTAATGATTCACCACTACTGTCTGATTGAATCTATATAGTTTTTATGCAGAAATCACGAGCTGTCATTGTGGAGTATGCACTAATTTAATAATAAAGTAGAAATTTTATATTTTATTAGTTTGCACATGTACGCATATATAGCCACGCCCACTTTTACCTCAAAGTGAGCGATTCTTTACATAATTTATTTTGGGGAGAGGGGTATGCTTACCTACATATACGGTTGGATCATCCAACTGGCTCTTATTACCACCCCATATATTATGCAGTTTTGTGAAATTTTTGATAAGTGATGTAGTTCATTTTTTTTTAAGTTCGAAAATAAGTTCGCACAGAATTATTTTCTTCATTCGAAATATGCTTCAAATAGAGCGACTAACCAAGAATTCAGGTTTCTTCCATGATACAAAGGCCATACATACCTAATATTTCGAAAGGGGGCTGTTAAAATAAAATATTTCTGATAAAAAGATTATTTATTTATTATAAAATCAGCTATGTCGCGCAATTTGTTCTTGATTAGAATAATGTTCTTTGTTGTTACTAAAATGACTGAACTTATTAGGCCCGGCTACTACTAGTTTGGGTTCATAAGATAACAGTTCCTTAAAAAAAAAATATACCGATAATAATACAAAAGACAAGAAAAAAATGTATTACAACACAAACAGATCGTCAGAGGGAGCATATCAGGTAATAATACTTTTTTTAAAAAATGCATGCTGGGATAGATGTTCCAATTCCACGCCCTCTCATCGCGGAAGTAAAGGGAAGTACTGCGATTGATCTGAACAAGGTAAATAAAAGTCGTTAATATGAAGGAAAATGTATTATTATTTATGTCTAATAAGACTATAACTGCACCGTTTTGTGGAAATGTGTGTTTGTCATTAATGCATTTTCTTTTGCAATATTATACGATTACTAAAATTACACCCTTCTTAAGGGCGGTTTAAAATGGCTGCGCCCATGTCTATAGCAGTCGACGGGGATGCTTTTCAGCAATGACGGTTTTCAGTTAGTTTGAAGAAAATAAAATTCTGACATTGTAGTATATAATTTATAGGAAATAAACATGCGTCAACGGATTTTGGTGCTATTAATGGCTTATTAATAGAAAATGCAGAAGTTCTTTCGATAATAATTTATAATAATAACTATAAAGTTTGTAGATTACATTTACAACACAAATTTTTATACTTAGGCCCCTTTAGGTACTATAGTATAATATATTGATTTAGTTGGTATAGCTGCACCTTGTAAAAGTTGAAGCTCAGATGATTTATTATCTTTTTCAAAAGAAAACTTAAACGATAAAATATAGATTTTTTCCCCCTCTAAATACATCCTACATGTAGGCCTATACTTATACTGTATACATTTCTTCAAATTTCCTGAATTCATCTGAATAAGCTTCCTTGTTTTAATATTTTAACTTATCGACTAGTAGACTAGTGAGTGAATAAAATAACACTGCTATTTATGATTGGGGAAAATGTTATTTTAAATTAAGAAAAGATGTTAGTGGCATTCAGTCATTAAAACATTGATTAGCAGCCAAATGTCTAACAATAACATTGTAACAACTCATGTTTGTACACCATATTTTTGTTGTTTAAATGCTTGCTTTTATTATTATACACATTGCACATTGCTGATTTAGCATATGCACTCTTTGTTTTGTTGCTGCAGTTCAAAGTTTGATTTATTTGTTAATTAGTAAATTACACAATCTTATATTTTATTCAGTCTAAATTCTAATAAAATTAAAAATAAAATGTTATACATTTGATGATAAAACTAGAAATGTTGATATAATGATAATGTTTTTCATAGAAATTAGTTATCTATCAACCTTTTCAAATCTCTTATAAAAACATTTTAAAGATTATTTTACTTGTTAGAATTGTTTTTATTGTGTAGGAGTTTCCCACTATCGCGTCTTTTTTCATGGAAGAAAATACAGAAGCAACCAAAATCAAATGTCATATTTCCAGTATCATATTCCAAAGGTTTAAATTCATATTAAACTCCACTGCATAAATACACATTTAAAAAAAAAATTAAAATATGGACCAAAATGATAAAATTAGTGTTTGATTAGGTTAGAAATTTTTGATATGATCAATTATTACATAAAATAAAAAACTAAATAAAATGTCAACAGCAAAAACTATTTAAAAATAGGGCATCAAGTTCATTCGCCCTTCAGCGACAGAATTTCATCGCACGGATTGCATTTTGCCGTGTCACTATCCAATCGCTTGGTGTGACTCCACACGGACAATGTCTTCCCCATATTAAAAATATTACAATGTTATTATTTAATTTATTGACTTTAAAATACTGACAAATTTGTTTATTGAAGTGTTATTAACAGGCTACACGTGTTAACGAGCACAGGAAAGGGCTCGAGCTATGGTGATCATTTCATCCATAATTAGATCTAGATACAGTGGCTGGCATGATTTAGCAGGCTGCCATCTATGAACGGGAAGTGTGCTAAATCGACCCACCAGTGTCAGTTCTCTATTCTATCGCGTGATTGGCTTGCCTCTGTCGGTTTCTCTAGCACTTCCCCTCTGCATTACCCATTTCTGTGCCAACGGCCATGTTATCATGGGTACCCGTTCACAATTTTACTACCCTGTATCATCAGGATGAGAGGATGCTTATATACTGGTATATCACAAGCATGTCATGTGATACCACCTACTGCAAGAGAGTGTAGCATACAGGCCTATACACTACCATTAGATAAGTGGAACTCAACTGACTGTTGATTTTTGTTTGTTGTCGAGTGACAATGAAGACTACATTACTGGTAATAAAAAACAATAATAATTAAATTCTTCCCTTTAGAAAAATGATTTTTGAAAAGAAAACTAGAGCTTCTTATACGGCTTTGCTTAAATTGAAAGTTATTGAACGTGCAAAGGAAGCCAATAATAGTATAGCTCTGAGAGTTTAGCATCATCAAAAAACTTGTAAGAGATTGGAGAAAAACGAAGCTAAATTGCAAGACATGCCAAAGTCGAAGAAAGCTTACGTTTCAAGTCTACACTGTTTGATGGAATGGAAAAGAATTTAGATGACTGGATGATGGAATGCAGACAAAATGGATTATGTTGTGACTTGCTCACTTGCTCAAGCTTTCAAATGCGAGCACTTCAGAGGCAACAGAAAAATATTCAGTGGCTGAAGGTATGGTACAATTTACAGCATTGGCTGGTTGGGTTAGTGTACATGATTCATGAACCGATATGGATTGTGTCTTCGTCAGCGAAAGATCGCTCAGAAGCAGCCTAAAGAGCTTGACGAAAATGTCACTTCATTCCATAAATTCATTATCAAGCAGAGAAAAAAGGATGGTTGGTTTTGCTCTGAATAACATTGGTAATATAGACTAAGCTCCAGTGACCTTTGATATGCCTGGCAATTGAACTGTAGTAGGCGCTGGAGAAAAAACAGTACTTGTTAAAACAACCGGTCATGAAAAGACACATTTCACTGTCATCCTGTCTTGCCTGGTAGATGGCACCAAACTGCACCCAGTGATAATATTCAAGAGGAAAATAATGCCAAAGAACCTAAAAATTCTGGCAGGAATAACTGTATGTGTTCACCCTAAAGGCTGGATGGATGAGGAGGATATGGAGTTGTGGCTGTGCAATGTGTGGGACAGGCGACCAGGTGCAGTGCTTAGAAAATGTCCATTGTTATTGGTGTGGGATATGTTCCGCGGGCATATAACAGAAGGTGTGAAGGATGAAGCAAAGAAAATGGTGACCATGTTAGCAGTGATTCCAGGCGTCCTAACATCAATGCTCCAGCCATTGGATTTCTGTCTCAACAAAAGTTTCAAGGACCGATTGCATAATATGTGGCAACAATGAATGCATGTTGGTCAAGCAAAGTTAACAAAAGGAGGGAACTTGATGAAACCAGACATTGATTTGGTAACAAAATGGGTAACGGATGTTTGGGACTCACCAGAAATTATCAAGAAGTTCTTGAAATGCGGAATTAGCAATGCTAAGGATGGATCAGAGGATGATGCCATCTATGAAGCTATAGACGAATCAGTTTCAGATACAGATTCAGCAGAGGCAACAGCGAAGATGACATTTACTTGATGGCGTCACCAAAGAACAGCTTCATAATTTATTTGGACATTCTGATGAGGACATCAGATTTTGATGGATTTGAATAGGCCAAACAAATTTTGTGTTATTTTGGAGGGCATGAATAAGAGTTCCCTGTAATAAATTTAATGGATTCTCTACAGTTAATATCCAATAAATTTTATAAATGGAAATGTTCCTGTTTAGGTAAAATCTGACAAAATTATAAAAATTACAGAATTTGATAGCCACAAGTTTTATCCTTGACTTTTCCACTAGTCATGGTATATTTCATAATTGTTGGTCAAAAAAGTGCCCTCCACTTATACTTATATAGATGAGATTGACTTATAGTTATACACGAGTATATATGGTGTATGCTGGATGCATCAGGAGAATACTGGTTCATTGAGATTGACAGAGTTGCTGTGGTTGTGTTCTACTTGAAGGAACTGACATGGTGAGGAGAGTGCTGAAGTTTGCTTGAGAATATTACAGTGTGACAGTGGTTCCCACATGTGCTGGGAGACTTGTGTTCATACAGACATTGTGACATTGTTGCAAAAGCAAGTGAAGACTGTTGAAGCAACACTTAATCCAGGTCATATAAAACAAAAGGACTTTAAATTACCTATCTCTAATAACTCCATTCCTATTCTCTGATATTGATAGGACTAATCTGCAATTTGATTAACTTTATTGTTGAATTGTAATTATATTTTATATATATATAGACTGTGTAAACTAAAATTATCTGAATGTGAGTTCATTGAACATTGATGTCAAGTAATCCATTTTCATTGTAATTGTCATATGTATATTTGATTGTTCATTTAATAAATGTATTGTTAAATTTATTGACCTTCTTACATATATTTATAATCTTATGTTGAAGAAAGTGGGTGGATGGGGGCTTGCTAAATATTTGATTGAAGATGGATTTGTCTTCTCCTTTAATAAGAAGTTTTCCACGCACAGAAATGTGACCATAAATGTTGTTTAATGTTGTGGAATAGAGAAAACATTTACAGTGCCAGGGTGTCTGCTGGAGGATCATTAATAAAATAAATTAAGATTCTCATCACTTGTAATTGGTTATGAAAGATTAAATAATAATAATAATCATTTTGTTAACTAAGTGGCTTGCCCGTCACAGAAAGCTTAACTCAAGTTTTATTAAGGCCTACTCTAAAGAACTCTGTAGTTCTTTATTTGGAGGGAATTCACTGAGGATATATAATTTAGTTCTTGATTATATTTTTTCTTCTAGATACATCTAATCTACAGATTATGCCTCTTAATCCCTAAATATGCTTGTAACTTCCCCTCTTTCATTCCACATTCAGAATACAATTATTTGGAGCTACTCATAGAAAAACTAGATTTTTTTTTTCAATTGCACCCTTCTCATCTTTAAAGGAAAAAGAAATTTATTTAAAAAATAAATAAAACACCCATTGTACCTCACAATGAAATAACTTAATAAGTAAGTGGAATTGTTGATCAGACTGGAATGCTAGAATACAACTTTAACTGATTTTACACAGGTTAATGTTACATTAATTCTGCATCTCTTGTTTTATTTTACTTTATTGCTAGATAACCAGATATATAACAGATATAATAGCTTTAGATCTATAATATTAATAATGTTTCATTTTTCACAGGGTTTTAATAACCTAATTTTTAGTTTATTTTTGAAACAGAATGCATGAGCAGTGTGAATAGAGAAATCAGAATGCATGAACAGTGTGAATTGAGGAATCTCTGTGAAATGTTATAGTAATAATAATATGTCTCACTGCTTGTAAAACCTTGATTATGAATGGTAATTTATATTATATTGCTAGTTTTGTGAGTTTCTTTCAGGACATTGTGTTTTCTCTCCAATTCACTGCAGCTGCTTTCCGAGCCTCACAATACTAATTTACTTAGCTTTATTGGTAAGATTATGCTATAGTAGCTTATCTTCCAACTAAGTCCAGTATTAGTTTGCATTCTTCTTTTAATTAAAATTAATGTTTTATTATTGTCATTTCAAAACTAAGTTGCATAGTAATGATATTTATTATTAGAATATACAACTAATGAATATAATTAATTTAAAAGAAATTATACTAGTAATAACACTTAACAGCAGGAAGATTAACACTTGAACAGACAAAAAGAAGAAGAGACAGTTTAAAATAAACAAAACAAAAGCAGAATTTAATTAAAAAAACCTACTCCATTCCCAACATAAATTCTGAAAAGGCTACAATTAGATTATGAAAAAAAAATACTGATGTTATGGTCAAAATAATAGTAAGCTGTGCTTGATAATTCCTGTTGATTCAGTTTACAACAGTTTATCTTAACTGGCTGCATATAATTTATAAGACTTTTAGAATTAACAAACAGTAGCAGATCAAACCACTTTTATTAGCTGATAAAATTACTTTACAGACATAAGGTTCCCATGACTTAATAATGAAAAAACATGATTGCTACAAGAATGAAAATGAAATGGTTTTAAGTTCTTCTTTAGCAATACACAAAAGCAATATCTCATTTATTTTTCAGATCATAACATAAAATATATTTCAGAAGAGCAGCACATTTGCATTTTATGTCTTATTTTTTTCACTTGTGCACCGTACATTTTTTAAAGAACATTTCTACTTTCCAAGTGAGAAAAAATGTGTATATGTTTAGAATTCATATTGATGGAAATTCATTTTTGGGACTGAATATTTTCTGTCATTAAATAAGTGGGGAAATATGAAATTGAACATCAGAACTTAATGTTATATGTAATTGAGTTTTCCATACATTTTCAAATTCTTACAACAATACAAGAAATAAGCATTGATTCATTGCATTGCATTTTATGTCCCACTTTTTATTTTACTGCACGCATTTACCAGTTTTGAATGATGAATAGAACATTAATAACATAATAATAACACTTTGTATAAACACTTCCTTTTGTGAATCTTGTCTTATTCTGTTTACTTCATTAAAACCTACTGGGTTAAACAAATATTTAAATCATTAAATTTATTCAGTATGGCTACTTGTAGTAGTAGTGTGTGTGTATAAAAGTTTTTAAAACGGCCATTAAGAAACATATAGATTTATTTTTTAAAAGGAAAAGATTTGTTCTGCTCAATGGGAGATAAATACAGATTTTATTCTTCAAACTATAGTATAACTTCATTCTTATTGACTTTACACTTTTTTTACAGTCTGATTCTTTTTCTTAATTTTTCAGGTTTGTATTTGCTATTTTTCAAAATGGCTATATTGAAGGATGATTTTGTATGTGCTATTTCGTTTTTTTTGTTTGTTTAAAAAAAACAGAATACACTTTTGAGAATTGTATTATTACTTGCTTTAGCTGTGTTAATCAATGGCTTCTATTTTGGATATGTCTAACTTTTTGTTGCAGTTCACATTTGGGTGTTGGTAAGAGTTTATTCAGTGGAATTTTGCTTTTTGCTTTTTATAGTCGTGCGAACAGGAATGGAGAAAGACATATAGGAACCACATTCAGTGTTTGTTTGGGGATGCTTTTCTGTATTTTAATACTATAGTGTTGACCAAATGCATTTGTCTTCCCCTTGGCAGATTCCTCTCAATTAATTTAATTCAGTGTTGTAGATTTATGATTATTTTGGCAGCCTTTTCTGTGTTCAGATTTATTTTAATTTTTTGTTAGGCTGAGTTCGATAAATGTTTGATAAACACTTTACTTTTTTTTTTTTTTTTTTTTTAGAGGGAAGATTAATATTAAGTAAAATAAATTGATATTATTAATTACAATAGTTTTTAGTATATAAAACCATTTTCAAAAACATTTGTTAAATTATATATAAAAGAGTTTGGTACATCTTGATCAGGGGTGGGAAAACTTTAGAGACTGCAGGCCAGATAAAACTATTGGAACAGTTCGCGGGCTGGATAGACAACCCAAATATCACAAGTTCAGCAAGTTCAGAATATAAAATGAGAATAAAAGTAATTTTTAAAAGAGCATAGTTTCAACGATAGTTTAAATTTAATGAGATGGATGGTGTTGCTTACAATGAATCAGTGATTCAATGTCTGGCTTAACTGATGAGGTTGACGAGCGAAGAATGTCATTTAGATGATGGTCAGAGAGTTGAGAGCGAAGGCAACTCTTTGTGTATTTCATCTTTGAGAACAGCTATTTACAGCAAAATGTGCTTACAAACATAGCTACAATATTAACAAAATATGGAAACTTGCCTAATGGAAGGATGACAACACTAAAAAAAGAAAGAGGAGAAGAAGTGCGGAACTTTGCTTTTAACTCATCGCTGCTTTGCATATCTACCAACTCCATCTGCAAGGAAACTGGAGCGTCATCCACTGTGATTTCAAAAAGGGCACTGAACAACTTGAAATCTGCAGAGAGCGATCTGATACCCCCAAAATGTGAGGAAAATTCTTCCCACAAGTCTCCAAGTCGACAGTTGCTATAGAACAAGACATGGAAAATGCTGAAACTGACCATTGTGGACAACTGGAATTCCCACAAGTGTAGTTTCACTTCAAATGCTGTGATATGTGAGTACATTTCAGGAATGAGAACATCCTTACCTTGCAAATTGATGTTGAGGTGTGTGGTGATATCCATGAGAAAGGCCAGATGAGCAAGTCATTTTAGGTCAGTGAAGTTATCAACATAGGGAAGGTTCTTTTCATGAAGAAAGGTGGAAATTTCTTGTCACAGGTCCCACACATGAGAAAGCATGGCACCACAACTTAGCCAGCGTACTTCACAAAGGTAGAGCAGGTCATCCATCTGTGCCCGTTGATGTTTGAGACTTTGGGAAAGTATCTTAGTATGGAATTTACAACCTTCACCACAACTGACATGATCTCAGTAAGGTTTGCAGACTTGGCATATAAGGATTCTTGGTGAATGATGCAGTGCAATTTAAGGATAGTCTGGTTGTGTCCAAGGGCCTTACAATGGTGAACGGGCAAAGAAGCTGCACCCTTATTCTCTCCAATCATTGCCGGTGCACAACCAGTCGTTTCAAATACAACTACAGGACAGTTCAAGGGAATGATGTTCCACACACTGAAGTAAGGCATTGAAGATGTCTGCCCAGTGGTGATGTCATGTAGGGGAACAATCTGAAGAAACTCTTCATGCACTTTGAGGGCAGCAGTGACATCTCGTATGAAAATAGTTAGTTGGACTGTGTCTTGGTCACGTCAGTGCTCTCATCAAGAGCAAGAGAGTAGGTGACAAAGGTTGAGCAATCACTCTTCACTGAGTCTTGCACATTGTCTGACATCACCTCAGTGCGATGATGAATAGTACAAGAAGACAGACTCATAATCATATTCTCCCAAGACCAAACATTACTCTGGACAGACAGAATTCACCAGTCATGAGACATTCCTTGATAAAGTCTCCATCAGAAAATGGCTTCATTCTTTGAGCAAGGAGTAGTGAAACTTCATAACTGGTTTGTGTCACTTTTTCATGCACAGATGTTTGTTTATGAAACATCATACTGCTTTTCTCGATGTTGCCTGTGAGTTTAGCAATAGTATTATTTTTCTCAGCAGCAGACATTAAAGTGAATTTTGAAGTTGGTGTACTGTTTCCCAGAGGTGGCACATGTTAAACTCTTTGAAGACAGCAACAGTTTTCAAACAGATCAGGCACTGAACTTGTCCAAATTGTCCTATGAAAAAGTACTTCTCCGTCCAGTCAGAGATAAATGTCTAAATTTGTCAAGATGCGGGGTTGCAGACATGATTGGGGGGGGGGGGGAGTAATAGCAGAGAAATAGCAGAAATGCAGCAACCAATTCGGTGGTGATGGCAAAAAACTGTGTATTTCAAATTCGTGTGCACCTCCCTCCCTCCCCAAGCCATTAGTTGCGGTGATGGTCAGGTCATGACTGGGAGATGCTGACATACATGTACAATTGTACATCTATCCTAGGCCTGGGAGATTCAATTGTACATGTGCACATGATTCTGTGTGAGTAATTCAAACTGTTAATATTACATGTAGTCTTTAAACTAGTTTAGTTTTGGCTGTTTGACAATGTATAACAACGCCCATTTGTTTTAGTGACTTTTGTCTTGCGGGCCAGATAGCAATGTTAACTAAATAGCTTGGCGGATCAAGCAAAAATCCTTTGCGGGCCAGAGTTTGTCCACCCCTGGTCTAGATGGTTATATGATATAATGATTGGTGATGAAAAATACAAGATACACACAGATATCTTTTCGATAGCAATCGTTTAATTTATTATAAATGCTGTCTTTGTACAGGAGTCAGGGAACAACAGTAAATGAAAACACAGCAAATCGAAACACATGTATATATAATTATGGCACACAGTACATAACACAAAATGCACACAAGTTGAAGTATATCATTCCGTTAAAAAGGCAACACAGTTCTGTTTCATACATTTTCTCTATAACTAATCTATGTGTTCCAGCTATTTTACACATTTCTGTTTCTTTTGGTCTTATGACTAACACTTTTCTAGCTTATGCACTGAATTCTTCCTTTTTATGCAAAAAAAAATTGTAGCTAAACACTAAATCCTAGACCTAACTATCTTACCTATGGCCCTAAAGTTCCATTCTCTCCTCTATGTTGTCTATCTTCTGCTAGCATGTTAGGTATTTAAGACCACGTTTTGGATCAGGATAGGAATGGGGAACTCCATGTGTGTGTGTGTGTGGTCCAGGAGAATGTCTGTAAAACAGCATGTTGATATAATAATGAGTCACAAGGTTAACTCAGTACCTTTTAAAAGCATTCTTAGTGACCAGTTTCAAGTGCTAGGGATCCTCTCACCATCATAAATCAAATTCAAACAAGAAAGGGACATATAGTGAGTGCATAGGCTGGATGCATGTGCAGATCCTACTAGTACTACAATCAATAGAAGATAAAAGAAATTAAATCCACACATAGTTTCCAAAGACATAAGCTCAACAGACATACAGAAGAAGACCTTTTCTTAGACAATTCAACCACCAATTAGTCTTTTCATTCTTTGTAAGTATATGATTTTTACTTCACTGTTTGAAAACTTGATAACTATTGCCAAATCTGATACTGAGTATTGCATTGACAAGAACAAAGCAGACTTATTCCCAAACTATTCAAGACTTATTCCCAAAAAGCATCCTGTCATTTAAGAGCCTCTTTTTTCTTATTCCTAGACTACTACATTGTTTGCAATCCATTCGTTACAGCCTCTATCCCAGTCTTACTGTGCACACTTAGAGCTTTACCTGACCACATGGCTGGTTATGACCTGCTGCTTTCCTATTCCAAAATAACTGTTTTTGCTATGTACAATGTCAAAAAACATGCAGAGGACACCTTTACCACACAAGAGCCAGTCCAAAAAGCTCTAGCCAGGTTGATTAGAATCTTGTTGAATAATAGTCATGACCTGTAACAATTAAATTCTTCATTACATGGATAGCGTGAACTTGAATGGCAAGCAAAAATTGTTGCTTCATTGATTCTATCTTCTATTTGACAAGTTCGTGGTAAATCTTTTGAGAATCATTGTGGGGCATAAAAATGGATGCCGACTTTTCCACAATATAGCAGTTGCAACAGTTGTTTGGATGAGACCAAAGTTATAATAATCATGGATTTAGACTTTGTGCAGAGGTAACAAACCAAATTCACATCAGCAATATTTAATAATGCTTTACATAATTTTTTGATGGATTAGTTTCACACAAGGCAAGCATGAAGATCAAGTTAAATGTAAGATTTGTGAATTTTTCATGGGGATAATTTGATTTTATTTAATTTTAGGATTAAATAAATAAATATTCCTGTTATTTATGTATGTGCATTTTTATGTGTAGATATGTGTGTATGATTTAGTAATTTAAGATGAAATATTACTTTTTAAAAATACATTGCCAAACATCTAGCAGCATAACATTCTGTATCAAAATGCTCAGTGCATTTATTGTATGTCAGTCTTATAGTTGTGTATCATATTTTATTATTATAGATGTGCAGTTCAGAATCAGAATGACCACAACTTCTATTTAGTTTTCTTTAGTTGTCTTAATGGATATATGTTTATATTTCGTGGCTGAAGTTTGTCATAACTCGTATACATGAAATTATTACTTTATTATAAGTATATACTATAGCATTATAGGCCAATGAAGTTTGTTGCTTCTATCACTAGTATCAGTCTTATATTCTTTGTTAGAATTAGAATTTTAGAAACATTAGAATTTTTAATTATTACTTAGTTTATATGCATTGTGCTTTATTTTATTATAGTGCTTATTGGTGTAGTTCACTGTTGGGAGTTTGCTGCTTCTGTATATCACTATCAGTCTTATTTTAGATTTTTCATATTGAAGTGTTCTTCATTGTTAAAGTTCACCACTTCAATTTATATTTGTCTTATTTTTTAAAATTTAAATTGTGGTCAACTAGAGTTGGCCAATCCTGACAGATAAATTTAGTTGTAAAATAGGATAACCATATATATCTTACCATTTATACAGTTTGCATGTACCCACTTCACTATTTCATATGAGATTTTGATATTTACTCAGTGTTAGTAATGTGAGTTAGTAAAATGTGAATTAATTTGCAAGGTAATAAAAGTCTATTTTCTGTTGGTGTAGCAAGTTTATGAATATCATTAGTTGGTAGCAAAACTAAATATAATCATATGTGATGCTGTCTGGGAAAACCCGGCTACAGTCGCTAAACTTGATTTTGCGTTACAGCCATTTGTAGTCATTTACTCCCCTTTGATAGTCCAGGGAAGTATGTACTTAAGAAAATATATAGTGAAAAAACAATCTGGCATAAATTAATTTTTTTCTGAACTTTAATAAATTATTTTTAAAAAACACTTGAATTTTTTTCACTTTAGCTACAGCCATTTGTAGTTGTTTACTCCCCTTTGATAGTCCAAGGAGGTAAGTACTTTTAAAAAAATGTATAGTGAAAAAACTATTTGACATAAATTAACATTTAAAAAAAAAAAAAAATAAACATGAGATTCTAAACTTTAATAAAGTATATTATAAAAAAACATATTTGAATTTTTTTTACTTTAGCCGGGTTTTCCCAGATAGCATCACATATACCCATTTACAAATGGACATTTCTTACACTTTTACTGGGTTCATAGCAACTTTGAAAAATGAAAACTGTCTTGAAATGTACTTTAATTTTATTGTGACCTTGAAAAACATTAGAATTTGCATATAAACTCTTGAAATAGTTGAAATAGTTTTATTTTTTAAATAAATATCCTGCCCTTTTCCCTTCACCATCAGTTTGCAGAAAAATGTTTATTTTAAATAAAATGCTGTGAAAACATTTGCAAGACCTTACTGAGTTTTTGATACTTAGGTTGTTTCTCGTTCAAAAGCCAGACAGGATACAGAGAATTCCAGTTTAGATCACTAAGAATATTTGGAAGCTATTTGGCTAATTTACAACACATTTTTTTTCAATTCCGGAATAGGACTTCTTACAGTTCAACAAAACAAACTGCTCAATGCTTTTAAAGTTTTATCTCAAAAGACATTTTCAAACTCCAACTCACAAAAACATATATATATAAGATTTCCCATTTTCGACTTTATTTATCAACACGTCAATTCAGAAAGTGCTGAATTTGAATTTGTTGAATTTTTTCTTCAGTCACTCGAGTAAGAATTTTTTTTTGTACAGTTTAATTTTGTTGTTTATGTGTGAACAAAAAAGAAAGTGGCTGCCGCCGATCAACTCATATAGAATTTAAGCGCTAAACCAAATAATGAATTAGGAGAATTTATAAAAGTAAATAAATGGAGAAATAAACAGCCATATGGTGAGGAATCAAAACATTGCCAAGACAATGGCAGTTTGGGATTTTCTTAATTTATCAGAAAATATAAGGTAGTTAATGATCTCTGAAAATCATAAAATGAAATCCGTGGATTTGGGGGTTTTCAACCATTCTAGCCTTCAGATTTGATTTCCTTTAATATAAAATAGGATAATGTTTTATTATGTTATTTCTGATCATTCTGAATATTTCTTTGAAGTACTTTGTGAATTGAATAAAGTTGTAAATGGGAAATCCCACATACATACTTTTGTGTTTGGGGGTCTAAAAATATCTTTCGAGATGAAAACATTGAGCAGTTTGTTTTGTTGGAATGTTGGAATATATTCACTGAACATTTTAAAAAGTTGTAAATAAATCTAAACTAAAGAATTATTTTGTCATTATACTGATTTACTGTTCTCACAGCTTTCATGATGCTCAGACAATTACCACATTTGTCATAATATATTTTTAATAAAAAAAATTATATATTCTGTAAACCTAATGAAAAATAATCTTTAATGTTGAAATAGCAATTTATGTATGTGTGCATGCAGTGTGACTTAAAACAGGCATGCCTGCATACTTGACTGAACTAGCAGTAACCCCTCCATTGCAGAAATAAAACGATGTTGACAAATTAATGGTGGATTTATTTACCTAAGTAATTTCTACTATTATGTGACGATTTTTTTAATAAGTACTCAGCTGCATAATTACAGAGTCAGTGAACTAAGTGAAAAAAGTAGTTTTGCTCTCTTGCTTCTTGTTATTAGGTTATTAAAAGTTTGAAATTTGATAGATTAACATCAGATAATATTCAGATAACAAAAAGACACAGTATGCAGTACTTAAAATAACTAAGTCAGTGTATATTCTTTTCAAAAGATGTGCAGCAATATATTCATTTTCTCTTCGGTGTCATTTAATTTAAAATATTACTATTACAGTATTAATTAAAAATGTATCACTACGACAGAAGTTTCCCACTCTCAGTTATTGTTTTGCTTAAACAATAATAGCAATATTATTAGTTTTAGTTACTTTTTAACTTAAAATATATTTTCCTAAATATTATTTTTTTTCTTTTAAAAGTAATATACATGATTGTTCTCAGAATGATGATGAACCTAATTTTGTATTGAAAACAATGCTGTGCTGCTGCCAGAAAAGGTCAACCTACTCTCCTGTACATGGTTCAGCTCATGGTGAAATTGCAAAGAGTACATTGCAATTCAAAGACAGCAAACAAGAATTTACTCATGTGGATTCATCTCATCATACTGTTACTGATCAGCCAGATAAACATATTAAAAACCAAGCAGTTGAAACTGCACTTAACACCCGTGACCTAGCTAGACCTCAATCGAAAATTACTCCTTCAGATAAATGTACATTACAAGTAAACCCCCAGTCTGAGTGTACTCCTATAGAATCAGATTATTACAATCATATAGATTTTAACTCTAATTCTGGACTTTCTAATTCAACTATGTTAGAAAGCATTTTAGTGCAAATAGATCATTTAGAGGCTGATATTGAGAAAGCTGCTGCAGTGAATCAGAAAGAAGCAGGGAAAGCAACTCCTATATATGCAAATCAGTTGGCAGTTTTAACATCACAGGTGCAGAAAGAAGCTTGCAGTATGTCTGATTCTGCTCTCCTGAGTGCTGTTGCTCGTTTGGAGTCTGTGGCAGCACGCTTAGAGGCCTTGACACCAGGACATGACCAAAGTGCTGGTGATTCAGGTTAGCTACTGCCTTTGCAAATTTATGCATTGTGTTTTCTAGTTGCATATTTCACATACTTAATGTCTTATTGTTTAGAGCACATTCATATTCTGCTTTGTTTCTTATAGTATATATTTTTTTTTAATACATTTTGGCAGATTTCTTGTAAATTTTCTCTTTAAGAAATCGAATATTCTTTGTGAAATTGATAGAAATCCAGTAGTAATTAAATATTTTATTATTAGATATGATATACATAATAAAATTGAAATTATTTCTTCATTTAATTAATTGTATATGTTTGAGAGGTAAAGTCGGACAATTTATTAAGTAGCAGAATTTAAGTATCCCTTATAATTAGAGTGACACTGAGATTTCTAACAGTATCACTCATTAACTTGCAATAAAATATACTGATAATTTAAAAAATATATATATCATATACAATAGTCATCACTTCTGCTATTTTGTACGCTTAAAAAGATATTTTTGGTAAAAGAAAAAAGTTGGTAAAACAAGTGAAACATGGTTGTAATGACACTTAAAACAAATTTAGCAAAATAAAAATCATTCCTTACATTCTCTGTATACTTATTTCTGTAATGTAGCTGGGTGTCTTCATCCATGAAACTTATAAAATTAATTAAAATAATTAATTTATGTAAAGCAGAAAATGCATAGTCAAAACCTTATGAAATGTTAAGAATTAGGGGAAGATAAACTGACTTTTGAAAATATAACAGACTAGTAGTTTCCGCTTCCTTTGAGACAAATTTATTTTTTAACATAGACTCTAGAGTAAACATTATTTTTATTACAAAGTTTAGACTTATATTTATTACTGTAGACTTCAAGAATTTAAAAAAACTCAAATCTTGTAACTTTAGGCCACAATTGCAGTCTTAATTGAAATTTATGGTATTGTGTGTATTTTAGGGAATTTAGCAATTTCAGCCTGTCCACTTGTTCAAAATAATGTGTTTCTTTTTGTGCCATAAATGTGTGTGTGTGTGTGTGTGTGTGTGTGTGATATAAATAAAAAAAACAGTACATAAACAGACTACTGAAAATGATAGAATAGATAGAATTTATAAAAGATTGGAAAATGCAAATGTGATGCTCATTATTAATATATTAATTTCTCTTCCCATGTTTAAATTACAGAGCTCTTCCAGAAATTTTAATATATGTTTACCAAGTAAAACTTTGATAAAAATTAATGCAATGTACAAAGTTTTACTTGAAAGTGACCAGATCATTTAATTTTAATATGGGTCTTGTAATCAAACTTTTAAATTTGAACATTACATATGATATATATGGTAATCAGGGCAGTAAGCTACATTATTTGGTATATTTAAGTGCAGGGATCAGAAAACCAAAGATCTAGAAATATGGAATTAAATCTGGTTCAGGTCTAGCATTTGGGGATTAGAGGTCCATTACTATATTTTACATTTTCTGCACTAACAAACAAGAAAGTCTAAATTTATTACACTACAGTTTAAACTAAGTGTATACAAGAAATTCAGAGTAAAACAATCACTGCATGAAAATAATATTTATTAAATCTGTAATTACAGCTGAGACAAACTTTAAAGTTTTTACTCTTTTGGAAAATTTGTTTTTTTTAGCTATCAATATAACCCTGATGTAATACTGCTAAGCCATGTAAAATTGAAGAATCAAACAATTCTAAACTCAGCATTTGTAATTGAAAATATATGTGAGCCTATACTGTATAGAATTGCAAATATCTATAACTAGTATAAGTTTATAAGTGCTTTATATTTAAATTTCAAATTGTATTGAAAGAAAGATTACAAATGCTTAGTCATGAAATCATAGTACAAGGCACAACGAACAAAACTTTTTGGAACGCCAGGAAAAAAATGCAAGAAACAGTAAGTTGATGATTGTGGACTATGGGAAACCAATAAAAGACGTACAGACAAAACGCGGTACTTATGCTGAGCTGATAACCTAGTTCGCTTAAAAACGGTTTAAGTTTGGCGCTGTTTTGAACTTAAAACCTAGACAAATGGCTGAAAAATTTCTACATAGGTCAAGATCAGACCTCATCCTGAAGCATATAACATTGTTTTAGTTCAGAATTATACTAAGTATAAAGTTAAATACTTTTCAAAGACGCATGTCACTTTTATCCGGCTTATTAATTTCTGTGCCTGTCAATGCGCGGGAAACTTTTGCTTTGAAAATAGATTTATTGTAATGAAAGGGCTGCTTGCTCACTTACCCAGGCCACTTACACGTCTTCATTAGTTTTCAAAACAATTAACTTTTTGACTTTCATATCATCACGCTATTGGCAATAATTCTTTTCTAGCGGTTTGCCTTTTGTCATATCAGATACTCGTTTTAGTGTTTGTTGCGGATATGGAGTGTTTTGCAATTGTGGAGGTGTACGGTTTTGTGGCGGCGGTGTCGGTAATAATATAAGGCATATGTAATATAATAGTGTTATGTTAATCAGATCTTTATATAAACACAGAATTAAGTGGTTACAGTACACAAGTTTATTTCAGGAGATAGATAAAGACACTTGTATAAAATGGTCAGTTTATTATCGTGCAATTTGTGAGGTAACAACTGGTAGGCCTATATTATTATTACTGTACTAAAAGTATGTTTATACAAAGAATAATAAAATATTTTAAAGAAACACCACTAGTCACCGCATCGATGATAACATTAACTCTGAAGTCAAAGCATTAAATTAGTTGTAAGCAGCACTTGCACTTCAGTTCTACGAATTAAAAAAAAATAATAGTAATAGAGTTGAGGTTGCATAAAATTAAAAAAGAAAAAAAGTTCGACACTGCTTGTTAGTTGTTACAGAGATCACTACAACGAATGACGTAAACCGCACCGACTCGGCCAATACTGTAAAATAGTTAATATTTTAAATATAAATTACCTTTACACAAAGACTGTAATAATTTCTGTTGTATACTAAAATTACTATGTAGGCTACATGTATATTGTAACCGCAGTTGCAGTTCTATGTGATGTGTTCTAGTTCTATCGTTTAGGTATTGAACATGTTAGTTTATAAACCATGGTTGTGTTAAACAGATTATTCATTAATATAAAGGGTATATCAAACAGATATTTAAAAAATTAAATACTCTTGAAACATTTAAACAGTCTTCTATTAGTGGATTTCCTCGTATCGTGAAATGAATTGTACAGGCCTGGTCGCTGTGGTCACTGCGGTGAAAAGATTAGCTAATAGGCGATGTTCTATTATAGCACATTTTAAAACATCACATACAATTTTTTTAATACTTGCTTTTGTGTTAAATTTTGTTTTTCAATATATTTTATTTTTCTATTTGTTAAACTTTTTTCATGGCAAAAGGTTAATAACTGCATTGTTTCACTGTCTCGAAATTGAATAGTTTCGCTTGATTCGAAATGGCAACGGTCAAGCAGCTTGTTTCTCTGTTTAGTTCTACCAAAGGTTGTCTGATTCCAAAACGGAGCATATTACTTATATTTTTTCCCTTTTAAGAATATAATTTAAACAGTGAGTTACTTATTGATAGATTTTTTTTGGTTTATTTTTTCACTTTTAAAGTAGACGTTAACAACAAAGTTATTAATGGTGAGAAGGTATACAGTTTTACTTTTAGTTGATTTTTATCTATTAATTAATCGTTAATTGTTGTAAGATAATCGTCAAATAAATCATTAATCGTTAGCAGCCCTAATTAAAAGTAATTTTTTCTATGTCTTGTGAGGCATGAAAAGTTTCCTGTAGACCCATTTGTGCTAATGTGAAATCTTTGACAGACCTGAAATAATTTATTTATTCTTTTTACGTTGCATATGGAATTAATATTTTTTTTATATATATAATTACTAACTTTAGCCCACAGCTTCACGTAAGTGTCAGTTTTCAGAATATTGTGCTTAAAGTAAAGTTATTTTATTGTATATTTTTATCGCCAGGTTAGAACCATAAATACACAGATTCCAAAAACTTGTCGTTTTTTTTAAAATTTCTGTCAAGGAAATCTGAAGTGTTAGTATGTTAAGTTTTATTTTAAAGCTAGATTGAAATTTGGTTTCAGATGTGCGTATTACAGTAGCAGCAGAATTTAGACCATTAACTACAATTTTTTGTTAATTTACGAAGGCTGATTTAAGCGCTTCTTCGTATCAATATTGTGTCGTGTTGTCTGAGGCACAGATGAAGAGATTGTCACTGCTTCTGATCCTTGAGCTCACCACACACAACTCTCCCTGTGAGAAACAGCTGGAGTAAAGGTCCACTTTCTGTTAGTGTCCTTGCTTGCAGTTTATTAATCAGGGAAAGTTATTCAAAATAAGAGAGATTCTGGGAAGGGGGTGTTAAATACTGATTCTCCTGAACCACACTTTGCCAGTGTGCTCAATAGGATTCCTTTGCAGTTGCTGCACCTGCAACCTTGTCCCTCTATATAATTTGTTAGATTCACATTATGAAGCAATATTATGGGTGTACCAACTTTTAGTAATATTTTATGGGTGTGAAGGCCAAGATCCATTATGTTGTTAAGAAACTCAATTGGATATTTGACAGCTTGGTTCACATGCAAAATTATGTCACATGTAATATTTTGTTAGTGAATATTTTATGGTACATTTTTATATAATATTAAATATAGTACAAATAATGACTATTTTTAGAAAGAACAAGTTTGCTTCAAGACTACATTTTTCTTTTTTAAAAAATAAAACAGAACTAAAACCTTACACTTACAGATATGAATAGATTGTTTCATATTGTGTGGATAGGTTTGCATAATCTTTATAAAGATATCCTTAATAAGGAATTATAGATTTATAACACTAATTTGTTCCTGCTCACAAACACTAGATTTGAGCAAGATAATTATATTTAAAGTGTGAGTATAGATTGATTTTTTTCCCCTCCAAGTCCACTTTGATCCACAAAAATATAAAGTAGGTTGATTATACATGTACAATCGCGTTATAGCAAGGTTTCACTGTATATAATAATTTAAAGTGTTCACATTTATTTTTCATAGACAGCATTTCTCTGGATAACAAATGATAATATATACTTTTGTAGAATAATAAAATACTGTATCAGCTACAGTTAGAATGTCTTTGAACACAAGCAGACAGGAAAATTTACTATAGAGTGGAAGATAATGTTTCCTTTCATACAGTGCCACACTTAGTGTTCATATCAAGACTCATTCATACACATGCATAACCTGTACACATTAATAAAAAGATTTTACCTAGTATGATTTCACAAGAAAACTACAGAAAGAAAGCTTATTGACTAAAATTCATCCCTCTTGGCTATTTGAGCATTGCTTTATGCCTATCATAAATAGATGATATATTTAAGTGATATATCTATAGACTCAGTAGTTACCAATATCCTGCTGGTCCAAAAATTATGTTTGTAAGGTCATTTGAGAACTTTGATCATATTATTTGACAGTATGATTTTTGTTTAGATTTATTTGTCAAACTTGAGAATACCTGGTTTGTTTGTTTGTTTTTAATGGCATCAGCATTATGAATTTAAAAATTAATTAATACTTTTCCATTTAAAACTTTCTTATTATTTCTCACTTTAACGAGTATTGACAAAGACATGAGCCCTAGAACAAATTGTCTTAGTTTAGTCTGCTAACTCTTTTCTGTTAGTCCTACCATTTAAAAAATATAGATTTAATGTAAGAAATTAAGATGTAATGACATGGTTTATTCTGATTTATTACAGTTCTTTTAAAAGCACAAATGTCATGTTTTCTTCTTTGTTGTTGTTGTATTCCCTCATAATCATATATGCATGCTGCACATACACCCCCCCCCCCCAGTAATAATTTATACAGTAAGACAGTCAGAGGAAAACTGATTACATTTTAGCTCTACACATGGGAACATCTAATATCTTCATGATTTTTTTGTCAGTTTAAAATAAAAATGTAAATCATTTTAACTCTTAAAACCTCTGACCTTGTTTTTTTACATCATAATAAAAATTGTTACATCTTTTAACTCATTTTTCTTTGTAAGTTTGTAACTATTTGTGTTTCTTGAATCTTAATGTTTTGTAAATTAGAATTTCTTATTAGGGTTTGATGTCACCACTGTTTACCTCAGAGGTCTTTGATGATCTTTAGTATATTTTTCTATGGCATTTAAAGACAATAAACAATAACTGATACAATGAGCTTTGTACTTTTTAAATATGTAGATAATGAATGTACATGTATTATGTTTGAAACCTTTAGTTAAGAGCAATCTTTCCTCTAAGATGCATGGGCATGCAGCTCTTTAGAAAATGCTGTTCAAAATTCTGCGCACAAGTTTTGGTGTATTTGTAATCATAGTAACATTTCCAGTGTGGTAATGTATGAAAACTATATGTGATTTCTAAGCCATACATCTTTTTTAATAAAAAGACATTATTACAAACATGTATGTAATCAGTAATTACAATTTACAATCACAAATGTTTTGCTCAGACAGAAATGAGGCTGCTCAAACAACTGCCAATTCTGCTCACAATGGGGAAAAAATTAGAGGGAATGTTGTTTAAGAGTTGACATTTTAAAGTAATGTCTTCTTTTGACAAAATTTGTGAAAACAGTCAGAATATTAAAATTCAAATTACACTTAATTCTATTATTATCACCTCTTTAATGTGGCTAAGACCATGAAGTGATTGTATTTATAAATTGCCATAAATGATGGGGAAAAACTTTGATATATGAATTTAAAAAATACATTATGTAAGAGCCATTGAGTCTCTGTTAATTCACTTGAAATCTCACAAAGAGAGCTTTATATACAAAATATACAGCGATAATGAAAAATAATTGAGCATTATGGGATTGGTCATTCTGATCAAAATTGGCACCATATAAGCATCTTGTTATGAGGGAAAATTTTGTTACTTATTGAAAGTCAGTCTGTTAAGAAGAATTCTTTATCTCATAACTTCATTTTGCTTTGAAAGCGTGATAATTAAAGTTAATTTTGAAAAAAATGATGACATTAATTTCTGTATAATATTTACATTCTGTATCACTGTATCATTCTGTATAGCCTATTTTGGCAAGTAGGCTATGTTTTTTTCTTCTGAGTTTACAACCAGGTGATGCCCATAAAGAGTTAATTTTTTTGTGAAAAAAATTACACAATATATACACAATTACACAAAAAATTACACAATATATAATACACTGAATTTCAGACATGTTCTTTTGTTCTAGAGATTCGTGTGGCTGGTTTACTGATCAGAAAGCTTTTTAAATTTTCAGTATATTCATTCTCAGTAATCTAAAGGACTTTTCTTGTTAGTAAATGATTATAAGACAAAATAATTTGAGATTTGTTTTACTTTCGGCTAGCAACAACATTGCAATGAAGAATTATTGTTTGTGTATTATTTATGAATATAATATCATAAATTAATAATTAAGCAATTAACAGACATTACCTTGCCACATACTTTAAACTGTTGAACAAGGTTGTTAAAGAAAATATTCAGCCCAGCTTTTGCACATTTACAAAATTGTTGCCTGAGTCAACATTGAATTGCTTTATTATGTTTATTTTATATTAAAATATCTTATGTTTTTCATCAACTAATGAAAACTAATTAACATTTGACACAAGTTATAGCAGCTCATTTTTTTTTTTGGCCATCATATTGTTTTCCAGAAATGTAAGCTCGGCATAAATCAAGAACACGGTTTGATAACATAATAACTGCAATTTATTACCTATAAAAGAAGATTTAATGACAATAATCATAAATATTGAATCTTAAAATAATAGTATGCCATTACTGCTAACATATTTAGTATTATCCAAAATTTTGACAGTATATTGAGCATTAAATAAATATATGTACTGCTTTGATAATTATTTTTAAAAGAATTAGTCCAGCACTTTTTTTTAATGGTTTAACAGAAAAACCAGCTAATGAATGTTATCTTTTTTTGTTTTGTTTTGTTTTAATCAGAAACTGTTAGGTTTGTGACTGCATTTGATGAGTTGTTGAATGGATCCTTTAAAACATATCTGGCCCTCAGCAGTTCTATTGGTGGTCTTGTTAAAGAGCAGGTATGTGTTTAATTTACTTAATTACCTTTATAACTACACATGTACATGTATTTTAATTTTATCTTTATCTTTATTTTCTATTTTATTTACTGGAATTGTCTTGCCATAAAGTAACTGACTGCATTTAAAAAGAAAAATAAAGCAAATAGAGCAGTAGCAGTAGCTGTCCTATCCTGCTTTTCCACCAATTAAGCTCGCTCCTCCTCAATTCCTGCAAGGTATAAGTTCATTATTGTTCTGTCTCCAATACTGGCAGTTCCTTCATGGTCTTGATTCTTTCAAGGAAGATGTTGAAGTGAATAGGCGAAAGTAAGCAGCCTTGTCTGACTCCCACTGTTGTCTTGAACCAATCTCCTATTTGGCCATTGAAGCAGAATGGTCAGTGCTAGATTAGCATGGTATCTGGAGTTCCAAGGACTAATTTCTACAGTGCAATGTGGCTTCAGTCATAATCAGTCAGTCTACCCTGGACCACCTAATTGGGCTTAAAACTTTTATTAGCGGTGCCTTTAGAAAAGAACATGCTATAAAGTCTTCTTTATCTAAAGAAGGCATATTATACAGCATGGAAACAGGATTTGGAAATGAGTGTTGTCTCCCCTCATATTGAACTTTAAAAAAAATCTCATAGCCAGTCCAGTGTCCATTTGGGAACAATCATTTCTGATGTATTTTCAAAAAAAAAGAATATTGTTTCATTTGAATTCTTGGGAATTTGATTTAGCCCATATCAGTGCATGATTAAAATAAATCTTTTAAAACCATAAAAGATTTATTTTAATCATAGAGCATTTCATTTAAAAAAAATAAATTAATATTTAATATATTTCTACTTGAATGGACCACAATATTTAATTCTCATTAATACTTTTGATGAACATAAATGTTGTTAGTATTGTTACATTTGGTGGCATTGAATGGATTGCAGAGCCTGTTATTAAGCAAATGGCATTAAATATTTCATTCATCTGCTTTATTTATGGATTATAGTAACTTAATTCAAACTCTTATGAACATAGTAAATAAATAAATTATACCTTTTGACAGTATATTTAATATGTTGCTGTTTGTAATAAAAGAATAAAATATCTCTATCAACACCAATCTTCTACAGTTCTAGACTTTAAAAATTAAAAAAGAGTTATTGTATTGTGTATCTGTATACTCTGCATTCTGTTGAGTGAGAAAAGTTTCATCTAACTACATGCATAACTTTTCTTAGGTCATTTGTAGCTGACTACATAAACATTTGGGTTAAAACAAATAAATTGTGTGTATCATTTCATGTATGTTAAATATGTGCGATCTATATTCTTAGATTGTTAATTTAATTTCTAATGCACCTCAAGTAAATATTTAATTGGTAAAATCTCATTGTTGGCTTAGACTTAGTATTTTCTTACATTTTTTACTGTTACTTTTTTTTTTCTCTTTTATTAGGCTAACCTTGTTGAGTCAGCATTTAAAACACAACGAAATATTTTGGTTATTGCCTCAAAGAGCAGGATGCCATCACAGGTATGTCTTACGAATGTCCAAATGCTGTATAAGGTATCAAAGAGCAGTAGAATGATTTCAGGCAGCTGTAATTTCTTTCTGCACTAAAATGAACAACTCTGTACAGTGATTTATTTACACTTATTAACACATATTTTTACAAGTACAATTCACAGTTAAACTACAACATAAACTACTTTTTATGCATCATGGCCATTCATATCTGTCAGCTTTTGGAAATGTCATTGCTGGAGAATTTTTTACAGCTTTGTGGCATTTTTATTTTAAAATATGCATTTTTTTAAACAAGATTTTTTACTACAAAAAAATGAAGCATATTTCAAAATCAAATCAAAGTAGTTTAGAAAGAAATGTTAAAAATTAAAAGAAATAATTTTTAATGCAACCATAGAAGTTACAAATTCACAGGCAATGCTACAATTTGGAAACAACCACTAGCATCTGCACCACGAAATTAGAATAGAGAACTTCAGTGTTTATCATACTGACTGAACATACAAAAGGGAATATGTAGTAAATGAATAAAAATATGTCCTTAACAACAGTGAGAAATAATTATTTTTTCTTGGAATTTCATGTTGTCATATTATGATATAAATCTATCATTATTTTTCATATAAATACAAATTGACATAGTGTGTTCAAAGAGACAGTTCAGCAGTAAAATGCTTTTGTAAAGAATCTAAAATTCTTCAGCGGAAAATCTAAAAAGAAAAATATTCAGAGCTAAACAAAAATAACCCACAGTAATTCTTTTTTTCTATATAAAACAGAAATATCTGCAAGGTCTGATCATAAAGTTCTAAGGCTATTTACTAAAATAATAAAAATAACACAAAACATTTTTATTAGCCATTTCTTTCAAAATTGTCCCCCTCAAATTCCCTAGTTGATATATATACAGGTGTCTCCATGCTTCTGGTGCCAAGCTTCAATAACAGTCTGTTGAATTTTTTTTTTTTTTTTTTTTTTTTTTTAGCATTCAGGGCTTAGTGCTTCAAATATTTGTTCCAACTGGTCAGACAATAAACCAGGCCTTTAATAAAGAGGTTGCAGTAAAAGTCTCCAGCCATTTCAAAATGGAAGGCCTCTACAAAGGACAATCCACATAGCCCTTTCTCGTCTTGAGTTTTTGGCACCTTCCTCCCTCCAAATATTCCTGTAGTGCCCCTACCTCCATATTCACTAGATCTCATCACTTGTGATTTTTTTCTAAGCCCTAAAATGAAAATGAAGCTAAAGGGATGAATATTTGAGGACATTCAAAAGAATGTGATACTGGAACTTGGCAAAGTTGCTTAGAACTTTTTGATCAACCTTATTATATAAGCTTCAGTTTGATTACTATTTCTTTCTTTTTTTGTATTTCTTTTTAATTTTGACACATTTATCAAAATAACATCATCAATAAAATCTCATATTTCTTTCTCTTTTTTTCAGGACAGCCTAATGCAGATAATAAAACCTTGTGGCGATCTGTTGGTTAGAATTCAAGTGAGCTTTAACTTGTATTTTTGCTGTATTCAGTTCATTGATTTTAGAATAAACTATTTATACACTACTGGATTTTGATAATACACTTTAAATATAGTCATTCTAAAAAAAAAAAATTATCAAAAAAAAATTATCCAACATTGGAAATGGACATTTACAAGGTACATAATTTTATGAGGATGTCAGATACTTTACACACCCTTGTTTCTTCAAGATATTGTAAATTAAAAATTGAATAAAGAATTTGTCTTCTTAGTTTTTTATTAGTAGATACGTGTCAAATTACAAACAAATTTAACCTAAAGAGTCTTTACCAGCTTTTATTTTTTATTTTTTATTTAGATCATGTATACACTTGGCCATTCTGTTGATTAGCAAAACATTCATAGTAAAACTGTGGGTTCTAATATTACTAACTAGCTCAGAATCTTTTGTTCATTTCAGTTCAGATTTGTTTCTACAAATAAATAATGCTTGATTAGATTTAAAAAAACAACAAAAAAAAACTGAAGTTGTGTCATCATCTAAAAGTTTGTATTTACTAAAGCTGGAATTAGGATATGTTCTTTAAACAGAAAACATAAATTGGTCTATACATAAGATATTTAGGGTCATATATTAATAAACTAATGGACTCACTATCTATGGATTAAAAAGAATAATATATAACATAAAATTTCTATATATCCAGAATGAAGTAAGTGTTTGGCAGTCATACACAACATTTCTCTCAGAATTGATATGTATTACTATTGTACTGTTAAAATTGTTACTTAAAGAAGATAATTTTAATCTAATATCTTGTGAAAGTGAACCACTGATGTTATTAGAACATATCATAGTAAATATGCTCTAATTTGGGTTACATTTTTTTTTAAATATGACATTTAATTTGAATGTTTGGAAACTGAAAGCTTTATTTGCAAGCTCATTTGTTGAATTTTATATATATTTCCTGGTAGTACCCTGCTTACAAATTTTAACAAACTTTCATGCATACAAACAAGTCCAAATTTAGCATGAGAGTTCTACTGATACAGCAACAAATGACACTAGTATGTTGCTCTCAGTCTACTGTCAGGCCAAGCATCATTTGTGTATTTGTTTGTGGTGATTAGAGTGGTGATAGTATTATAAATAAATATTGGAATTGAAGTCTGTATAAAAGTGAATTTGGAGTTACACAAACTGACTTGTGTACAGACTTCTGGATCCATTTAAGTTCATAAGTAGGGTACTGCCTGTTCTTTTTAGTTTGCATTTTATTAAACCTATTCTTTTTTTAACTTTTAGGAATTCCGTGAAAAAAATCGTGGAAGCAATTACTTTAATCATCTATCTGCAATCAGCGAGTCAATTGCAGCTCTTGGATGGATCACCATTGTAAGAAAATATGTTTTGTCACTAACTTTCATGATCCTGATAATCATTTAAACTTAGTTTAGGTATTGTTTTATTAATATTAATTTAGTTGTTGTGAAGTTTTGTTATTGTAAATATAGGGTAATATGACCTTTTGTGTAATGTTAGTTACAGGTGATGTTGATTTAGTGTTATTGGTGTGGTTTGCACAGTTCATTGCGAAAGGTTCATTCTGTGTTTAAAGTTATTAATGATTCTTCAAGTGATGGAGAAAGGGAAAATATGAAGAAGTGAGTTTATATTGATGGATATTATGCCAGACAAGACTCTTGCAATGACGAAGACATGATGATAGTTGATACATATATGCTGCCATTGATTTGGATATCACAGATAATCACTATCAAGTTAATTATCCATTCTGCTGGCTAAGAACTCATTTTTCTTCTTTTATTTCTCAAAATGAAGATCTTTCTTCTCTTGACTTAATCATTGGCAGTTGGCTGGAATTCTCTTACAACTTGCACCTTAAAAATTTGTTTTCTAGTTTCTGCTGATTCAGTAGAATGTTTTTTTCCACTTTTAAGAAATGTATTAATTGATTAAAGAAGTACAGTAATATCTTTGTCATCGCAAGGGTTGCATTTTTTAAATTGTTTAAAAATACTGTATTAACTGGAGATGCAAATTTTAGTTTGCTACTTTCATTATTATGCTCCCAAAGACTTGTAAATGTATATATTCTTTCAATAAACACATGAAAAACACTAATATAACACTAATGCAAATTTAATAGTTTAAAGAGTATTACTAAACAATTACAACTTTATGCTAATTTATTACAAAGCAACAACATTAAAGCACTTTTAACATAACTATTTATTATTATTATTTTATATAAACATCTTATTTCTTATCAAGTGTGCATTTGAATCAGTTTTCTCACTCATTGCATGCTAAGATCCGTGGTCCACAATGTTAAGAATAATCATTAAGCCTACTGCATTTGCCTACTGTTGAGATATTTATATATACCACAGAGTATAAGAGATGAATATAATATTACATTTGTTTATGCACATAAAATTGTTTATAATGTCTGTTCAAAACCTATACAATCATGCAGACAACACACTATGAGTGCATTGTATCAAGCCATAACTGAACTACTGCTTTAAAACACAAATCACAATCAAAAATATAATTCTTACCAACTTTAGTACTATGAGTTTAAAACATACTGGAATTTTTACTGTCACTCAAGCTGGCTAACTTAGGTACCATTTGTGTATGTTACATGTTCAAAAAATATGCAAATGCAAGAAATTCATGTTCTTTCCACTAAATAAAGTTAAAAGTAATTTAGAAAATTCTTAAGATAAACAATATATAAATGACCCAAATTTTGAAAATTTTGTACTGATTTAAAATGCAAGGTCTGCTGCCAACAAACACCATCACACAGATGTAATAGCCATAACTTGCCCAATTCATGTTTATTCATCATTGCTCAGTGTTTGACATTATTGACTTGATTACAGAACTGAAGTTCTCTGGGAATGTTTTATCATTTTAACCTAACAATTAGTATTGTGCATTTTTTAACACTTGGAATAGGCAACATACTGGGATTTTTAAAATTAAAATACTATTATAATCACAATGATAATACCCATTCAGATAGGTCAGACTAATTACATGTAATTAATAAATTGTCTAGTATTCTGTTTTGTTTTTTTTAATTCCTGTGCCAATTTGCATAGTGCCCAGATTGTCTTCACTAATTGGAACACTGTTTGCAAAAAACCCAGTAGTAATTCCCCATTCTTTAATGTTGAATTTTGAAATCTTCAATAAACTTCTTTGTACTTGAGCATCACAGGATTCACAAAGATGTAACCATTGTGTAGTTATAGTGTATCTTTCAGATTTTCTAACTCTTGGTCCATATCATAAATAAAATCTATTTTTATTTCAGCATAAGCAGTGTTAGGAATTTGTTGGGGTGTCTCTAATTCATAAATAATAATGAAATGTGATATTTACACTGAGTGTTTCTTTTTTTTTAAAAAATTGCAGTTGATAGAACATTAAAGATTTTTCAACTCATAAAATGACCTGATGTGTTTAAAAAAATTTTAAAATCAACTTTGAGTTTAGGTAAGACATGGAATAAAAATTTATTTTGTTTGAATTTCTTAAATTAATATTAAATCACAACAGAGGTTAGAGCATTTCTGTTGTGTATTTTTCCTTATGATATTGACAGAAACTAATTATTCTGTTTTGATAGACATGCAGCTTATTTGGGTCCAATATTAATCTTTAAATTGCTAACAGAAAAATGGAGAAAAGTACTATATATTTATATGACACACATTTATAGCAACTTACCCTTTAAAAAAGGTATATATTCTTTCTCTTTATTTGTGTTCTACAATCTTTTGTGATTTTTTTTGTAAATCTTTTTTGTAAATTAAAGGAATGCTTTATCTTTTGATAATTCATATTCAATTTTTGGAGCATCTAGAGATAGTAGTAAAGAGCAAATTTTATCTAAACTGAAATGTCTTCAATAAACATATTTAATACTTTTACCTGCATCTCCTGCTTTTTGATGATCTGCTTCAATTATAACCAGAAAGCATACATTTGACACATCGTCCACTCTTTCAACCTATTTCATCATGTTTCCACAACCTTCTGCATGCTTCTGCAGCCACACACTGTTTTTTTTTCTCTTGATCGACTCAATGCCATCTTTTTGTTCAGTCTATGTATAGCAGTCATTCGCAGTGCATCTCTTAAAAATTGTGTGCAATGTTCTCTTACATTTGTGCTGCTAATATTCACAATGGCACCTAAGGTAGAGAACCCATAAAATTATCACTTAGAAAGAAAAGCTAAAATTGATTAAATTTAGTTAGAAAGATTTGTCCATGACTGATTATTTACACGTTTCAGCTACCAAAATGCATTTGCAAGCTAAAAAAAGACTTGATTCTGCTTTTCAATGATTTCTGGTTTTCGACACTGCTCTGGTCCCTAACCTGTAGAATTAGTGGAAGGCACCTGTATTTATAAATAATTAATATTGTGTTATTACTAATAATATATTAAATTAAATTTGCTTGGAGTAAAGGACCCGCCACTCCAAGAAATATAAGTAGAAATAATTTTCCTAATTTTCAAATTACATACTATGGATTACATCATAATTTCATTCATTCAACTATTATTTGTAAGGAATAAATAAAATTAAATAATAAAAATTCATATACTGGGGTGAATTCAAAAATAATAAAAGTAAACAATTATGAGTGACTGAAATACACCCACATTTGTTTAAAAATCAAAATAGTATACATTCATATATTATTAATTTTATAACTAACTTCTATTTTTATTATTTGTACAATTTCTACATACCAGTAAATAGTTTTATTAATCAAATATGAGAGAGTTAACGGAGAGCTCTTTCACCAGAGAAACATAAGCAATTATGTAAACAAGCCAACAACTGTGCAACAGCATTTCTGATATGCTGAAATAAGCTGTAACCCATTTGTAGGGCCTGACAGTCCAAGTCTGGTATGGTAATATTTGCACAGATTCTAATGTTATTTAAATTCACAAACATCTGTAGAAAGCCTAACATTACACAAAACACCATTATGTGAACTCATCACTATGCTAGGGTCTACCATATTGTTTAATCTGTTTGTATCGTTGTATTTTTTATTTTTTAGGTTCCTGCTCCAGGCCCATATGTGAAAGAAATGATGGATGCTGGCAAGTTCTATACCAACAGAGTTCTCACAGAATACAAAGAAAAGTTAGTACATGTACTATATAATAGTCATAAACTTTACTCAACCATATTTTAAATGGAATCACTGGTGAACTAATGTCATTAAACATTTTTTTATAATGAATATATATTTTAAAGCATTCTCTCTGAACCAGTCAGTGTTTAGGTCACTTTCTCTCTCAGTTTCAGTGGCTTCTGTTATCAGACATCTCAAATTTATTTTGGTACAAGCGGGTGTTCTGAAGAGCATGATTCTAATAATTTTTCCTTGATTAACATGCCTTTCAGCCCATTATATTTGTTATCAGAATTGGCCATTTTTCAAGAGTAACTGTGAAACAGTTAACAAACTGTTTAATGGTTTCTTTTCCATACAGCATTCCATTGTTAATGAATAATAGAAAAATATTTCTCATTTGAAAATGTCTTCCATATAAAAAATAATCTGAATTATATATAACAGCAATAAGAATTCTTTACAGAATGCCAACCATCCCTCTTGTTAGTGATGCAACATTTAACATCTTATGTAATTTAATAATAATATTTGTGCAAAGTATTTATCAATCTATCAAAAATATCCTCTGAACACAACATATAGGCATAAAATAGCATACAAGCACATATAATTGATGAATATAATAAATTATTGATTTAATAAAGATTAATGCTGACTGAAATAACTCCTAACTCCTAAGAATTAATGTTTTATATAACACACAGTTAATTTGTTCAAAGCTGGTTTATTTTTCATATGTCACCCTATCAGGTTATTTTTTAGTTTCATTGAAAACATGAGGTTTATGCTAATATTAATAAAGTTAAAAAGTTATGCTATTTATGAACAGGAACAATTAAAATTTATTAACTAAACTTTAAAATATTAGGGGCTGACATAATTTCATCTTCTACTGAAGATGAATCGAGTCATTGTCTTCATCTGATCCAGGTATTGTCTGCATATTGGATAAAGAATTTTCTAGAAACACCTAGTAGATATCTTTCAGTTTGTCTTAGATCATTGAACAAAATGTAACTGTGCTTCAGAGAGAGAGCATGTGATCAGAATGGTGTAGATAAGCTGGTAAGGAAAATAAGGAAAATCTAGTACTTATTTATATTTACAGAGATCCAACACATGTTCAGTGGGTAAAATCATGGATTGCAACTCTTGGCGAACTGCAGGAATACGTAAGAGAGTACCATAGGACTGGAGTTACCTGGAATCCTAAAGTAAGTCTCCACTTTGAGATTGTTTTGACATCTTGATTTTGAGTGATTTGTTCCCTGCTTCTGGTTTTACTTAAGTTTCTCATCACTATAAGTAGAGTAGTTGAATAGAAGTGACGTGTTTAATATTTAAGAAACGTACAGCCGTTTTTTGTATAAGGGAGGTAATTCCCTTTAATTCTATATATAACACTATGATTTAGTTTTAAAAAATGGCGGGTATTGTGAAGCAAAGGGGACTATTATTGGTGATACTGTGCAAAGAAAATGCTTTTTTGAACACAGGTAGGTCAGAAAAACAACTTTATTTGCACAAAAAAACCAATTTTTTATAAGAAAACATATTTTCTGCAAAATAAGATATCAAAGTATGCAAATGTGTAAAAATCTCAAAACTAAAAAAAACTAAAAATTAAATAAACTCACATGGACATTGATGTTCTCAGGTTCACAAAAGTTAAAAGAAAATTTAATGTATACTCTATAATTTTTAATCAGTTGAGTGATTTATTAAAAGTATTTGTAGCTGTAAAATTATTTTATAATAAAACTTATTTTCACAAATAACTATTCTGAAATTAGTTACTTACTGGAAGATTATGATTGCTTCTCCTTGAACATTATCCTCAACCTTCATCCATTCAAGAAAAGATCTCCTAATTAATAGTTGTATCATGGGCTTTAATATTTTTTGAATCTTCTCTTAATTTAATTTAATCTGCAGTTTCACTAATAGTATTTTTTAAACATTTTGTGTGTAAAAGCAATTATTGATGCTGGTTTTGTGTACTATATTCAATTCACTGATGCCTGCAGTTTAGGCACACATGGCTTACACACACCCACCCCATTTACAATCAGTCATGTCTAGACAAGTGTAGAAAGTTACTAAATACCAAGAAGAGTCTGATGAATGTACTGAAGGTAGATTGAAACACTTGCTGTTTACAGACATTAAAACAAAGATAAAACAATGTTATGGTTGACACAATAAACTGTCAGCAATGTCAGCTAAAGTTAAAAACATACTCAACAGAAGAATCTTCTCATAAAGTTGAATGTTTATTAATGAACTAAAACAGTTCAAACAGCTATTGAGTCCTAAATAAATATTGAATTACAGTAAATAAACATAGTAAAAATGCAAAATAGCATATCTCCCTCTTCCTCTCCCCCCATCTCATTAATATTTTTGTTAACAGTTAGATGTGGTATTTTCATTATGCCTTTTAATTAGTGATTAGCAATTTTTTTTTGAATGGCACACACTATATTAAATTCACTAATGCAGTCTGAAATGCATTATTAAGTGTACTTGTTCCAAGGAAATTACAGTGTATGAAGAAGGTTTAGTAAAAAATTATATTTATTTATCTTAACCCATTGGCTGTAGGCGAAATTGCGTAATCTGACGCTACCATGTCAGGCTATTTTGAAGCTTAACGATAATTGAATGGGTCATTGTACTAAAAAATGAACAGCAACTGTAATTATCAATGGATTTCAAAAATTTAAATTACTGCCTATTATAGGCATACTAAGAAATTTTAAAAGTATTATTTAAAATTTATTTCAAATAAAAAGTTTTCTTATAGTTATATTTTTGTTGAACTTGTGAATTTTGGCATCGTTTTTTTTTGTAACAAGTCTACTAAAAAATTAAAAGCGACTGTAATTCTCAATGGAATTTAAAATTTTAAATTACTACCTATAATAGACATACTAAGGAATTTTAAAAGTATTATTTTTAATTTATTTCAAATTCAAAAACAAAGAAATAATAAAAAGTTCTCTTATCTTTTTGCTGAACTTCCGAACGTTTTCACCGTTTTTTTTCTTACTAGTCTACTAAATAATTAAAAGCAATTATAATTCGTATAATTCTAAAAAGATTTTCAAAATAAGTATTATGGGGAACATTTTAAAGTATTTATTTTATTTTATTTTATTTTATTTTATTCAAAAATAAAATAAATGTATTCAAAAATAAATTAAAAGTTTTCTTACCTTTTTCTTGTGTTGATCTTCGTCAGTTGTTTCCTGGAATAAAGTCTTAAAAATTTTTTTTGTTGTATGAAATATAACAAAGTTCTTGTGAAATTATACACCGTTTCTTTTAAAACTTTTATGCTTTGAACAGAACGAAAGTGTCACATTTAATTGATGAAATCCATGCATGCTTTGATGACGACTGGTTTTTTGTTGTTTGTTTGTTGTTTTTTTTTATGACAACCGGTTGTTTTTTTTATTATCACATGGTCACATCCAAAATTTCAGTAGGGGGCTGATTGAATTTCATCCAGATTTAATTCTAATCAATTACACAATAAAACTCGTTAGTTAGGATCCACTAAACAAATCAAAATCGGCATAAAAACCTATCATGCCTGATAAAATCTCGGTTCAAAGTGGTGACTCAACAAAGGGGGTAGACCCAGTTTTCGTGCTTTTTCACCCTCATGACCTTTCTAATAAAAGTTATCCAATGGTAAAATTTAGAGCAGATTGGATGCTAAAGCCAAACATATCTTTTCTTTTTTCTGATTGGTTATTGTTTTAATGAATGGTTTCACTTTACATACACGTCTTCACCACCTCTGGAAAACAGTAACCTTAGGCTAGTTCTCACAAACCCACCATCTGACTGGCATTTTTTTTGGAAAGACAGAAGATAGAACAATGTAGAAAAGAAGAATGATAGTTTAGAAAATAGCTCAGATCTTCAGTTTATTCATTTCATGTGCGAAACTCTAGTAGTGTGATAGAAAGAAATCATGGGTGCAAATGATATCAATTGTAGCAATCATAATTCATATCAAGTCATTCTAAGGAAGGCGTATAGTTGATCAAGTTAAAGCTAAAGTTTGGTAGATGTTTGACTATGATGAGCCTCATCTCATCTAATTCTGATTTACCGAAAATTTTTTGAATGAAAAGATACAACTCTGGCTCCAGGTCACTAGGATATTAATAACTTCCACTATTTTCTCAAAACTTGTACCACCACCACCCTAACCACCACCATCACCACCACCCACTCCCACCCCCACACACATACTGTTTTTGTTTTACCTATGATTGATTGCAATAACCTAAAATAGCTGATGATAGAGTGAAGCTAAATCCAACGAATCATTTTTTTTGCAAAAAGTCAGAAATTAGTGGTGCTTATTTGCTAAACATCAAACTCTCTTTGAACACAGATTTCTAAGGAAGACATAAGCAGTTTTAATAGATAAGTTTTATCCTGCCTGATCCTTATTTGTAAGCTTAACCTTGGATCACTGCTTACAACTTGTAAAACAAGAACTTGTTTTAGAAATAACTTAATTAAAGTGGACTGCTCTTTTTTTTTTTTTTTGATTTAAGAATATATTGCTGAACCTAATTGTGACAGGTATTTTTTCTACTAAGAAGTGCCCCTTTGATTTGAGGATTTATATTATTTTCTGCCTATAATACGTTGCTCTTATTTTGTGGAGCGGGTCATACAATAGGGCAATCTTTGCACTTGCTTCCTCTACTCAGTGCTAACTGGTGTGTGTGTGTGTGTGTGTGTGTGCGTGCGTGCGTGCGTGCATGTGCGCTGTGACCCTATGCTGGTTATGATTATTAAATCTATGACTTAATAATTCAAAATATTAAATCTCTGATTTAATAATTCAAAACTAGATAAATAAAGTGGATGGCAATTTTAATTTGTATATTTATCAAAATCCCAGAAGGACTCTTCACCTTGTGGATTCACTGGTGTTTTCAGAACTCTATTTTTATCATCACATACATAAGTAGATAGGTGTTCTCTTGACACATAATATAATTATCAATTTCTTGCAGGTGGAACATCTTGCTGAAGGAGTAATTTGATCCATCTTTAGTTTATATTAATGAGCCCCTGACAACCCATTATTACTCCAGACATAAATTACATAATATATGCAAAAAATAATGTAGAAATTAACAATAGACATGAAGAAAACATATCCGAATGAATACAGTTGATAAGACACTTATATTAACTACTAAGAAAATGTTTGAGTACTGTCTGATGCCTTTTGAGCCTTTATCATGATAATAAGGTAAATAAGTCAATAATAAGATCTCTAACAGTTCAATTGATTCTAATTTTCATCACAGGAATCAGAGTGAGAGAATTGTAAGAAAAATATAATGTTCACTTGACCTGGAAATTGCGATACTGTAGTGACGTTGTTTGCAAGTCAAGTTCTAACATTTGTAATTAGCACTGGTTTTAATAGGCAGGCTCAGCAAACCCAAACCCTCTGTGTGAATCTCTCGTTGACCAGGAGAATAGACCCAGGTACCCCAATTCAACAACTGTTTCAGTCCCTTAGACATTCTAGTGCCTGACAGGAATTCACCACAGCCCAATTTGGCAACACAGTAGATCAACAGAAAAGATGTGGAGGACCATAGATCACTGTAATTGAATGCTGCAGTTCAGCTCTAAAAGCTGTAAAAACGGAAGGGTGCTTCTCTGAAAGAAACCCAGAGTGACAGCATATAAATTCTTGTGTCTAGATTCTTACACTCTCATCTTTTCTGCTCTAGCATTATCAAACTTACTTTATCTGAAATAAAAGTAATTAGTCCCATTCACATAACAATTGCATAAAATACAATCATAGTTAAATTCAATCTATCTCATGAGTCATGATTAAACATTTCCACTAGGAGCATGTAACATAATCAACAGATACAACTATACAAAATACATCTAAGTCTAATTGACATATAATGACAACCATAATATTATAATCAATTGTTCTAAACGTGAAAATATTTCTAAGTCCAATTCCCTGCATTCTCTCTGTCAGCCAGACAACTCACTAATAAGCTCCACAATTCAGCCTTAAGACTGGAATTGATACAGAGAGAGAATCAACAGGTATATATGCTATTGAGTTTGCTGAAGCATGACAGCGTCTCTCTCCTATTTCACATCTGCTGAGTGTTTGTTTTTAAGATATTCCCTGGGGCTGAGGAGCCTGTAATCCTTATTGTATTGTCCACTATATGTTGCTGGGATATCCCTGTCCTCCACCCAGCGTCACTTATCACTTTGTTTGCAAGTCAGGTACCCTCGACTTGCCTAATTAGTGCTAGCTTTAGCTGTCCAGTGCATGGGAAAAAAGATGCTAACTTTTGTGCATCATATGCATATATTTAACATTAATTATATCATGAATATGTGTGGGCAACTTTGCTCTATCACAATATATATTATGTTTCACAGTGAAAATTGATCTGATATAATACCTGTAAACATGCTATAAGACATCCACAGAGATTTTCTTAAGTTCCGACACCTTTTTTTCTCACACATTCTTCCCCACTCACAGTGCTAGAAATCTATTTCTGAAATACAACTAAGAATTTGTGGGGATGTGAAAAAAAATAAAAAATTATTTTTAACAATATAACATTATTTTAATTTATAATTTAATAACATATTAATTTTATCATACACTATATAATATGTAAAACTGAATCAGCACTATAAGAAAAATAAGATACTACATAATGATAATTATAATGCTTCACTACTGTTCTAATTTTTTATCACTGCCTGTGAATAATGTCTGCAGCAGCATGGAAAAGTCTAACAAGTGTCTTTTTGTGTTCTTTTCTGAAGTAAATTTGCTAGCCAGCAGATAGGATTTTTACAAATATTATAGTTAACAAACAACAGACAAATTCAAAACTGCTTTTACATCACAAAGTGAGGAGAAGAATAGGACAGCTATTTAAAATTACAACTATTTGTTTTGCTGCATTGTCTCTCCTGTGTGTTTAGCCACTGAATGTTGCAATGAACAGGGACAAGAGATGCACCCATTCTGCACAAGCATAATCAGTCTTGACATGGTTTCTTTTTCAAGTGAGACTCAAACCTTTTCCATATTACTTCAGAGTGAACTGAAATTGTAAGCGCTGCCATTATCTCAGCAACAGCATAATTCTCATCCAATGAAAATCAAGCTTATTTCAATTTATCCTATCTTTCCATAAAACATACTTATTAGAACCTCCTTTTCTTTTTTTTGTTAAATACATTTCAATTCTCTCAATCCATGGCTGACTAATATTGTATCATTTATCATCTGTAGCTCTCAAATTAAATTGCACTACAACATCCTTTTATAAAATTTAAAACTACAGCACACAAAATAGCAAATATATGTTCTTTTATAAAAATATAAATACACTACAAAATCTTCAAATTACAACACATAAAATATGCAGAATATATTTCTGCCAAGTCACACTATGAAAATATCCTTTCAGTGGCTATGCTCGTCAAATATACATTTATTATAATTTATGTAACTCTTCTTTCTGAATTAAATCATACTACAAAAATGCTCTTTAGTGGCCACAAAATGTAACATACAAATATATGTACACATTTACAACTTATATAAAACATTATAAGTTCAAATCTTCAATAACTCAGAATCTAATCACAGTGTTTGTTGGCTGACCTGCATGCCTGGCAGGGGTTCATGCATCTGTCTACTTAAATGAGAGTTTGTATAAAGATTTTAAAAATGACTTTTTCCAAGCTCTTACTTTTACCCTTCATGCACTAGAACTGTTGATTGATCAGTCAGTCTCAATTGTTAGTACTTCATTATTGGTCAGTCATGGCATATACCTCTTTCAAATTTCTACTGTCATTCATTCTCACCTACTATCAATCAGTCTAATTGTTAGCTAGCCTATTCTGGGGTCAGGAGTACACACATGGTTTGAATAGTGTCAGTCTGTTGAGTCCCTTCAGTGACATGGCTAACTCTTAGTAAAAATGGTCATTCTTGTGCAGTATTTCCCAGTCATTTTGGGGGTTAATCAAAAATGCATAGTGATACTGCTTTTAGCGTGCAGAGCATAGTTTACTATTTTATACATAAGTTAGTTATGAAACACTTAATACTATAGGAAGAAAGAAAACCAACTACACCTATGAATATTATAATTCATATAGATCTTTACAGTGAGTTCCAGTTATTGACCTAATATTGTAATAAAGATAACTGAAAATTTACTCTTCTCTATAAATATGTTAGACTTTAGTTGAGGTTGCTGATTTTCTTATTTATTTAAAAAATTTTGCAATCTCATTGATTGTTTCATGATTGATTTTTAAGGTAGGAAGACCCACTAAATATAAATTCAATTATGTAATTTTTTTTTTTAATGTGAATGCTCTGGATGTGTGCTAAAATTAAAGGAAAAAGCACCAAAGACCACCAATTTAAGTATTTCTCTTTATATCGCCATAAATGTTATTTTTATTTTTAAAAGTTAGGTAAATCTGTACAGCAAGTTACAAGAATACCTGACCTTTTCAATGACTTCTGACTACTGTTCTGTAAAACAGTCATATCAGCATGATGACTGGCATTTTATACTTTTTATGATAGAAATAAAATTCTTGAGCACTTGTTGATATAAGTTACTTTTGCACTAGAAAACTTGGGGGTGTAGTTCATCACATAGCAGGCAAATAGTGAAATATTCAAACTAATCAATTTTCCTGATGTCATCTTGTAAATAGATTACACTTTAGCTGTGCAAAGTTTCAAAGTTATATTCCAAGACATTGTTGAAAAATTTGATGCTCAGTTCAAAATTTGTGGCAAAAACTGAAAAAGCTGAACAAAAACGATTTTGCATGAAACATTTATACTAAATTCAATGTCCCCAATCACTCTCATCTTGTGTCCCTAACATTCTAAATTTCTAGCACCTTAAGTAGTGCCCTATCTCAAGAGGTGTTTAATTCTTGCCTTTTTTTTTTTTTTTTTTTTTTTTTGATTATGGTCATGCTGAACAGTAGTGTTTGCCTGTGTCATGCTCTTTCTACATCTGTTGCTGTCTTTGATGTCTTCAAACTTCTCCAGATGAGTGATTTGCAGTTTCTGAAGCACCTGCCTCAAGTCTCAACACCTCAAGTTAAAATGTGACACAGCTGAGGCCACTGCAGCATTTATTCTCCATGAATAGTTTTGGGACAGCATGCCCAGATCTGCCCATTGACACATTCATTGCTGTTTTAAGTTTTGCCATGTTGTATTTTGGCCAAAAGCCTCATTTCTGTCATCCTTTCAAATTTTATATGTTGGTTTGATGGCCTGGGCAACTTCCTTTGACAATGGGTTGTGTTGTGGGTCTTATGGGTAGGTGGAGCAACTCCGCATGCGAGTACTTTCTGATAGAAGCACCAAAAGTCTGTATCATATGGACATTGATGATGTTACAGTGCCTGGTCCGTTGAATACAATGCAGATAGGTTACCCAGATTGCAGCCTTCATGCCCTCCGGATCACAAAGATGCTTTATTATGGCATTTTGGTAGTAACTTAGGAGTCAACCACAAGCATCCTGTTCTGTGCTTCATAGTGACAAAAACCAAGACCCTCATCTTTACTCTTCTTGCATTTGTCAACATGATTGATGCACTCAAGTTTTTCAACAGGATAAAATCCTGCATCACACAGCTTTGTAGACCACATAATCTCCATCAGGCAGCATTTTTGTGTAATGCATTTTGTTGTTTTGCACCAATTTACCCCATGAAATGAGAGCTGCCCCCTTCTCCATGCTCTTCGATGAGCCTTCATAATTCTTTGGACACTGAGGTTCATGTTCTTGCAGAAATAAAAGTCTTTCTTAATCAGTCATTTGTTCAGTCCTTTTCACAGCGCACATGTGACAGTACTTTGATAAAACAACATAGTCAAGTACACGGCCTGTCTGAACATCAATGAGAATGCCAACACCTTTCATAAGTGAAACCACACTTATGCCATTTGCCATCAAATGACACAGTCACATCAGTTACTTTTTTCATCATCATCATCACTCTCCTCATCATCTACATACAAATTGAAGTCAACTACCTTGAAACAAACGTGATATTCAATATCATCTTGACTGCTATCAATATCACTGTCAGCATGTTCTTTGTCATTATCTTCTACATGATTGTTTGTGGAGGCTTCATTCACAGCAGAAACACCAGTACTGAGAACATTCGCTATCACTTGACTATGTACCTCAGCTACTTTCTTGGACAACCACTGAGTTATGCTGTAATCCAGGGATACTCATAGTTGCAGAAAATGTTTGTAGTCCTGCTTCACCCATACCCACTTCATTGAAGCACGTGACCTTAGAGTGGTTGACATCAAATCCTGTCTTGGAGTCATCACTTCCATGAAGACATTGTCAGGACTGCTTCATGGGAAATGGACATCTCGGAAGGCCCCACTCACATTTAAAACAAGAACAGAATCTGAGTTTTTTCCAAAAGAATAACTAGGCAACCCATTAACCCTTACAAATTCTGGGGGGGGGGGGGAAACAAAAATGATACACAAGTCTTAAATGTTATGTGTACCAATAATCTTACTAATGCAACACTTCATTATCAGTATAAACAATAATACAGTTAACACTATACCAGAAAATTAAAAAAAATCTAGCACACATACACAAAATCAATGAAGACAACATTAGGGATAAAATAAAGTATTATTACTTACCAAATACATAATCTTGATTTCTCTTGAATATCCCATTTTCACACCAAATGAAACACTCAATGTGTAGTGTTGTGATGGTGCTGACAGTCAAATGATGAAAGCAGAATCTGCAGACTTTTCAGCTTGAGGATGAAATTGCTCCTTATTTTCATCTGTGTTGATTTCAGCATGCATATGTTCTTGCAAAAGGTTCAACTTTCGTTTGGCAGAAGAAAGATTCAGTGACTTTATTTGGATCATTTTCAGATGAGAGCACATGGTGATGGTCATGGTCGGCCAAGGTGTTGACAGTGTTGTCATAATTGCTGGTTGTTTGTTTGCCAATGTTCATCTTTTCCAAACATGTAGCAGACGCTAATGTGACTTGTCTTTTTCACGAACTCTTTCCCCCACCTAGTGGAATTCTTTGTGGATCAGACAGACCTCAGTTTTTGCATGTTTTTTCCCCCATTTTCAGACATTATTGAGATGTCACAAAGATAGCCTGAAATGGCTGTAAGACAGGATGCTCTGTGGCACCTGACTTGATAAGACAAACCAAGCACTGATTGTCTAATTTGCATACAGTTTATTACAAAACCATCAAAAACTGTCTATTTCTCCTAAACAAGAAGTGGTAGGATTTTGAAACTACATGTAGTACAAAGATGTAGGGGAGATAATGACATTTCTGTTAGTATATGACCAGAGCTGTCATACAAGACTGCCATAACCAAGGTCTAAAAATGGCCAATTTTGGAAAAGTTTGGCAGGTTCTGGTGAAAACTGATCAAGGGTATAAACATGAATTTCAACTCAAAATAAATTTATTTTACATTAAAAAAATTATAATTATATATACTTCAAAGTATTCAAAACTGCAAAAATCTCAAATTCGACCTTTGACATCAAAATCATATTTTTGTGGGTCTTTCTACCTTAAAATACATTTTGTTAGTTTTATATGGATGTGTATATTAAAAAAATATATATGGCTTAAAAGTATCATCAGTAAAAAGCAGTAGCATTTTTAAGTTTGGGGAATTTATTCTCTGTCCATAAGAAAACTTTGTTTGTCTTATAATCTTTTATTTAGATTTGAGAGTAGGGGTAGAATGCTATAAGATTTTTTCATACAAAACACCATAATATATGCTTCTCACATTTTTGTCCCTAGACTGAGATGATATTAATTAAGTAGGTAAGCAGAGATAAATAGATTTTCTCAGTTGTAAATAAAACAAAGCACTAATTAGGCTAAAAGTACACTTGTAAAATGTTATTTCTTTTTCAATCAGTAAAATTAAACAACAGCATCTTTTGTAGCAAGTGCCAGCCATATGTGTAAATAATGCATCTTTTAATCACATATTCAACACAATATATATGTGTATGTATATTATTTTTGCTTGTTTGAATCTGATTGAATCAGTGTATAACAAAAGACCTGCTTTTTAATGTGTACTGTACACCCTAACAATTTGTGTCTTTCATGCTCACCAGCTTGCTTACTATATATGTATTGGCACAGAGATGCATATTTGTAGATGCAGTAAAAATAAAAGTGTTAACCAGCTTTTTCCCCAATGTAAACTCTACTGGTGCAAACATACAGTGTCAGTTTCACTGTAGCCTGGCACCAACATGCTGCTGTATTGCACTAAATTGCCTGCTTGTTTTGTCTGCCACTCAAGTTGGTTGGCTTGCTTTGCAAGGAATGAGTGGCAGCTGTTGGAGAAATTGTGAATATTCATGAGCATTTCTTATATGGTATTGTTCATTCTTCATTTGTGTCTTCAAATTTCTTGCACTAATTTTGTTGTTGTTGTTTCGATAACTTCTTTGCTCCACAGGAATTGCATGAAAACTTTTCATCTTCTAGGTCAGGGGTGCACAAACTTTTTAGGCCAGAGGGCCAAATTTCTAATTGATAGTGCGTGGAGGGCCGCAAGTCAGATTGCACATGGATGGCTCAACTAATGAAATAAAGTCATGTGGGGGCTGCATAGAGCCATGTTCTAGATGTTCTCAATTTTTGAATGATTCCCATGGTCTTGCACTAAGTTGCTAAGGTGTCTTTTATTTGGTGTCTTGTTTGGGACTATCATAGAATCTTTGTAAAAACTAAGCATAAGCCTAATATGTGTAAGTTGATATGACTTTAAAAAATCTGGGCGAGTAGTCAAACTAACTCTGAACTCATATGTACAATTTAATTTAGTCTTGTTTCATTCAGTCACTGCCAAATGCAGCATATTTTCAGAAAATGTCTAATTTGAGGCTGCTATGCAAGGTCTACAAATTAAAGTCTCTCACTGATGTTTAATATGCACTGATGTTTTAATTGTATCTATGTAATGGGCACTTTTCTGTTCTTTTTTATTAGAGCAGAGTTCAAATTCAGTAAACAGCTTTTTTAAACATAAAATAATAAAAACAGAAAGAATTCAAAGAAACAAAACTGAAATGAAAGCACTCTTTGAGAGGGGATTTGTGTGAGTGTTTAATAAATAGATAAACATTACATACTAATACCTTTATCTAAAAGTGTGTTGGGGGGGGGGGATGATAAATTTTATTTCACACATGATACATTTCACTGATAAAAGTGATATTCCAGAGACCATCACTGTTTTCATTGTTTTAATGGGATGGAGTGGGAAGAAAAATTTATGGTTGACAGTATGTGAGCATTTGGATAAAAGAAGGTACTCTTAAAAATAAAGATGTAATTATGAACTGAATAGAAGAAGAAAATAAATAATCCTAGAGCTATGTACTTTAAATAGAATAGTAATGCTAACAGATTAGATAAAGGATTTATTAATGTATGTGTATCTAAAACTGCATTAAAGTGAGGTTACTGTTATAAAACTATTTCTCACTTTATCATTTTCTCAAGCATGCATACAGTTACCAGTAATGTTGCACATTTGCTTACTTTTATTTATCTGCCTGCCTCTCATCTTTTTCATCCCTTTTATTTTTTGTTTGTTTTGTTTTCCACCCACATAACTGCCAGTGCCACACCAATCATGAGTATGTTCATAGCAATCATTTCATTTTATAAACACCTACATGTGCCCTTCCATTACAGTCACACCACACACCCATTCTCTCTCTCCGAGCTATTTTGAAGTAATGTGAGCTAACATTCTGTTAGTCTGGCAATATACCAAAGCTGCATTTTAGTGATACAGCTATGGAGACTAGTTTTGTCTGAGGGAGGTTGGATATATCAGATAATAGTCTAAAAAAAGAACATTATATTTCTGTGTTTTTTTATTATATATTTTTCATATGTGAACTGCATAATTTTAATCACTTAGATCATCAATAATAATAAATCATCAAATGATAAAATCTTGAGAGCAAAAATAGTGACTTTCTTACAGCTGAACTGATTACTGCTACAAAATGAACCATTTTGTTCTTATAGTATGAAGTAACACTGTTACATAATTACATTTAGTAGCTATAGAAGAAATGAATTAAAGTCTCAAGCTTTTGAAATGCGTATATGTCTGGCTACTGTTAAAATGAATGTTAAAATGTAAAGCTTCTTCAAAAACTCGGCATGACTTTGGGCAAAGATGCTTGCAACCTGACAAAAGGTTATAACAACATAAGCTTGTTGATGCTCCAGTCCTTGCACAGATGTTTGAATCAGTTTTATGCAGCATCTAGAAATGTCAGACACCCTGATTCCCACTTGGGAGGAAAAAAAATGAAGTAGTTAGGCAGCACACACACAAAAAGAAAAATATGGAGGATCTTAGAAAAAGAAGTTAAGTCGGCACCGATAATTCAAAGATGTGCACCAGTTTTATCGATGCATAAGTAAAGTAGAAGGTTGTGGGGAAGAAAGGTCAAAGAAAATACAGCCAGTGAGGTAGGGGAGGGTTAATATTTGATTAATTTCACTAACACTTTAACTGTTGTAAGAATATTGTAACAAAGCAAACTGACTTGCAAACAAATAAAAGGTGCTTTTTCACATTATATTTATTCTGTTGTTGACTTGTAATCTTTGAAATAAAAAGCATCAATAAGTCTTTCATTGTAGATAGTAGATACTGATTTGATTTGTGTTAATAGTACTGTAATTAGATAGCAAGAATTTCTCAGAAAGCAATAATAATAATTATAATGGAGTTTTTATTACTCTTTAGTCTTATTAGAACCCACACATAGTCTCTTTGCCTGTGTCCAGAAGCTGTACTTGATAAAAATACATGTATACTTTAAATAGATAGATGAATAAATGTTGACACTACTAATTCTTTAATAGGTAAAATAACAGTTGATTTAAGAATAAACATTTAATTATGTTGTTTATTAATTTAGGAGTGATCTGTGTGAATTCATGTAGTAATCTTTATATGAAAGAAATACATTCTGTCTAATTGCATCAGAATGTCTTACTCTGCAGATTCTGATTACATCATGGTACATGCATGCTACTTGTTATATAAATGTTATGTTATTTGAGGCTGGTTAAGGAATTATACCTAACCAGTTTTTTTGGCAATATGAGGATTGGAACTGGAATTAAAATTTGGAAAGCAATACCTTGTTCATGTTTGCTTCCCATAAATGCAATAGAATAAAGTGGAAGAGTTTCTAGAGACTGTAGAACTGTTGTTGAGGTATTAGTTTCTCAACTCCAAAAGTTCAACACATTATAAAAGAACATTTTACCATCTGTGAGAACAAGTAATGGCTGTAAAATGTATTTAACACATGCACTAATACTATATTCTTCTAACTTGAAAGCAAAGGTGGAAAAGTTTTAAAGTTTTCATTGATCAAATTGTTGTACCAAACAGGTACTGATAACACATATCTCTTTATATTAAATTAATTTTTAAAATATTTTCTAGTTTACTCTATCAGAAAGCATAATTGGATTTTGGAACACTTTCCATTATGATTGCAGTAGTATAATATCTTACTTTTATTTAGCAGTACATTATCATTTTCAGCATTACTATATTCTGCTGCTTGAGATTGAAAGATAAAATTTTCATAAGTTTGTAGTTTTTCTACAAGATCACATGAAATTGCAGTGTAAACAAAATGCAAATTCTTGGATAATGATATTTTTTTATAATTAAGTGGAAATTTTTAATCAGTAAAATCATCCAAAGCGAAAATAATAAAAGTCTGAAATGGGAAGAGGGAAAGCAGGCTCAACCATCATGAATAGGGCAATTCAAACTAATGCATAGATATTGATTGTGCATAAAACATATATTGTCACAAACACTAAACAGTCCAGTATTTTTTTTTTTTAAACAACCCACTGGAAAATCTACACAGAACACATCAACTCATCACAAGAGTACTACCAGAATTGCTGAATTATACAATCAGCACATCAAAACATGAATGAAAAGATTGAAAAATTATAAAGAGCCCATCATAGACAGTACTTCCCAAATAATTTTTTTTTAAATAAGACTTAAAACTTCCCAGAAGAAACTATTCCAACAAAAGATCACTGTATTATTCTAAAGATTTTTATTAAACACCATTGCACATATCATCCAGCCAGTAAACCCTTACTTCCCCAACTTGTTCACAGACTAGAACAGATTCAGAAAAATAGGCAGAACACAACTGACAGGCAAAAAAGTATTATTCTAGAGCATATGCAAACAATATTAAACACTCGCACAGAAAGCAGTCATTTTCTCATAGAAAACCTATGTCAGACATACTGAATGAACCTTACTCAGTACTAACACAGTAATAGCTGAACTTTTAACCGTATAAAATGCAGTTAGCAAAGAAATGGCCCCCATACCTCAATAGTTATATTCAGGCTTCCATTTAGTCCATAAAAACCCAAACTCGTACAATCATAGCAGACAAGACATTTTAAAATTCAACTCATATACTATTAAAAAAAAAGGAATATATACAGCAGTATTATGGACACCCAGCCACATAGGAATATATGAGCACAAATAAAAGTAATACACAAAAAACCTACTGAAGTCTACACTTCAGAATTCAAATCACATAAACTAAACAAGAAACCTACTAAATAACCAGCTGTGGAACCAGTATTGGGCAGGCACAAGTACAGTTTTCAGACTTTAGAATAAATGCATTTAACAGGTAACACAATATAACAGCAGGTAAAAATTGCATCATACCAAACAAAATAGAAAACACTTTGCATTTAGGCATAAACTAGTACAGATAATTGTTCATTGTTTTTCTCAAAATGTAACTACAAGAAAGCCAAACAATTATATCTGATAGACAAAAAATGAGTAACTTATAGAAATTAAAATAGATATGTTTTAATTTGAATAGTTTGATCACCATCTTCATAGTCTGTAAATTACTGTCAGATTATAGAAAGTGTTACCCAGACCTGGCTTTATTCCTTTTAAGTAGAATGCTAAGACAGTATATTATTCTGGTTCATCCACAAGCATACACTGCATATTTGTACATAATCCAGAAATTTGTGGATCCACAAAATACAAATTTTCTGGAGGGTTAATTTTTTAAAAAACAGTTTATTGAATATATGTTCATAATATGTTGATTTATTTAATATATTGATAACCATTTACATTATACCATAATTTACAAGATTGCTTATGCCATTAGTATTAAATTATCATTTAGCAGATATATCTCATTATCTGTCACTGATGGAAGACTAATTATAACAGAACTATAATTATAGGCAATATGCCTACATTATAAGCTTTAATTTGTGCTTATTTGGTGTGAATTAAGTAAAATGGAGATTCACATTAAAAGCATTTAATTTTCACAATTTATAAGCTTGCCTTCACAATACAGGTCATACGGTAAGTTCTAATTTTTAAATAATCATTTCCAGTATTTATTTTTCTGTTGTTCATTGAGGAATGTATAATTAGATGTTTAGTTTCTCTATTTCATTTATCATTAGCAATGTTTTCAGTCAAATTAAGGAGGTTGAATTATCTTCTTATTAATCAGTAATCTACATATTTTATATGTTTAAACTACTTAAATATTATTCCTTTGGTTCTTTATATTAACTGTTTATATAAAAATTTCAGTGACATTTTATATTTGCTTTAAGCTTCTCCTTTGTATTTGGTAATTTCAGGGTGGAGAAGCCACTGCTGTGTCAATCAGTAATGCAGGAGGAAACAGACATTCTCCAGCACATACCCCACCCCCTCCAGGTCCACCTCCTCCACCAGGTCCTCCACCACCTTCCAACATAGCTCTTGGTGGATCAGAAGATGCTCGATCTGCCCTTTTTTCTGAAATCAACAAAGGTTCTGATGTGACCAGAGGTATTTTTTTTTCCCACCAAATTATTTTAACACAAAGTTACAGATAGTGTTCTTTGTGATAACATCAGATTCCATAGACATGTATCTGGGTAGATTGGGGATGAGATCTGGTAACTTTCATATGAATGATAACTAAAATAAAGCTATATCTAATTACAAAATTTCCCAAATCCTGAATATCTGCTATAACCAGTAAATTTCACTGAAAACTTAACTTTTAGCTGGTTATATTAATATAAAATGGGTGTAATTTTCTCTGTATTGCACCTGCTTTTATTCAACTGAAGCAGGGCAGCATCTCTGATGAGACATCACAATTCACTGTTCTCAACTGATGGCATTAAAACATCATTATGATTCCACCCTTACCATTCCCAATAATAGTTCTCTCCCAAACTTTACTGATGCAATATACTTTTTCCTCAGGCTTGCCTCAGTCTTCTACAACAGCTTCAAAAAGGTCATAAACACTGCACTGGCATCATTCTTAATCATCAAGACTGACAAACTTTCATTTGACAAACTTCTTCAGCAGATTAAAGCTCAAAATCACTTTCTTTATTACAAATCTATCATTTATGATATACTGAATTGCTCTGTTTTTGTGCAAAGATTTGGAAGAAAAGATTTTTTTTTTAAACTTGTCAAAAACCCTTAATGTTTTTTCTAATTTGCCTTTCTTGCACATGACTAGGTGGCACAGTTGTCGTTTATGATACTAAGAGAAAATTATTTTTGTCTTGAGTATTCTAGACTGCTCACTCACTCAAGACCACCAGTGTTAGGTTTGAAATCAGCAGACAAGACAAGTACTTGCTAGTATCACATTGTACAATTGATAATCAAACTTTTCTAGAATTAAATATTATATAAGAAATAATATTCAGTAGGTTTTGATAGCTAGAGGAACCTCCTAGAAACTGTTACCCTGTATATGCCAGTCCCTCTTTAATATTAGCTATTACTAAAAAGATACATGATTGGATATATTTTTGTTTTATAAACAAACTTATGTGTGTTGTCTTGATGTCATTAGAATTAGGAGACTAGCATACAGTGGTATAGTGAGAGGAATTGAAGGATGGCCTCAAGTGGCACTTTCTAGGGGTTTATAATTTGGGCATATATTGATAATTGTACTATTTATGTATCATAAATATGAATGGTGTTGATGTATAACTTTGGTAGTTGGCCCAACACTAATGCCACTGAAATTAGGGCTTATTTTAGACTTATGATTTTGATAGGAATTCACAACCTGCCGAGAAAAGAGATGTATTGGTCGTCTGATGACAGATTAGTGTTCCTGGAATCAACAAAATATGTGTACATAGTGTTTGTAGCTGACAGTAACTGGACACTAATTTTTTTGTGTAAATATATATTTTCATGCATGGATTCAAATTTAACACCTGAAAGTTTACTTCAATTAAGGATATTAATAAAGCTGCTTTCATTTCTTTTCATTTTGCATTTTATTTCATTGAAATATATGCACTAATACCTAAGATATGATGTTTTTACTAACATAACCATAAATCTCACTGAAACCCTGAAAAATCTTGCCCCTTAGAAAAAGGAAAAACCTGTGCCCCTTAAAGAGTTAATTAATTAATCCTAATTTAGTTATAGTCTGAGTTATTAAGAGCAAATAATGAATATTACTACATTATAATTGATTTAATATAACAAAAAAAGGAAAACATACAGAAAAACATAGTTTCAGTTGCTATGAATTTATGATACATTTCAAACACTGTTCTCTGGTCAATGCTTTGTTTAGATGCAGAGACCAGTGTTTCTCCTAGCACTTCAATATAGTATAGACATAATTTGCCTTAGAAGCATAATTAGGGGCCAAGAAACTGAAACATATATTATTCTGCTGAATTTATATATCCTGTTGTAATTTTTTATTGATATTGATTTCAATTGCTGTAATGTTTTCAAACATCACTTTGTACAGTCCTGGTCATTTATAGGCTAATCTGTCATATGGCAGGTAGTAATTCATTCTGAAGTATAATCATCATACTAGTTTATATGTTACTCAGCAGATATATGTTTATTTGAAATATATGTTATTTAAAGATTTCTTTTAGTCAGATTTTAAAGGTAAGATTTCTTTACAGGAAAAAAACAAAAATGAGTCCGATAATTTCAAAGCAGATATTGCTTATAAATTAGTTAATATAGGCTAATATAATTTTTAACACAAATTATAATATATATTTAGATCAGTATTTGAAACTTGGGATTTTTACTGACATTCTTGCTGTTATCAGGGTTTAGAACCTGCATAAACAACTTGCATGAATAATATAAGAAGATAACAGTGGTATTTCTTTAAAACTGTCATCAAGTCATTTAAAAAATACATTGTGAATATTAAACTCTATTGATTGATTGAGTATAGGGGGTGCTTCCGCCGCTTTTGCGCTGGTATTAAACTCTACCATGTGTTGTATTAATTTATACTATTTGCAACCACAAATTAAACTATTTCAGGTTTGATTCTACCATATGTTGTGTTAATGAATGTGGGCAAATATAGAATTAAGTTTAGAACCTTTTGGCGTAAAGTAGTTAACATCAATCTCTTGAGTAAATATGTTCCAATTTATATTTTGATATAAATTAATTTCAGCCAGAAATTAAAAGTTATATTTGATTTATATTGTTCCAATTCTCAATTTAAATATGATTGATAATTTTCTTTATTATAAATATAAGATAAATTGTATAGTTCACATATAAGATAAATTGTATAGCATATAACTTAATCAGGTTAACTGGGTTGGTCTGTTTGTTAATAATTCAGATACAGAAGGCCTAGGTAGAGAAAAAATGAAAAGTACCTATCATTTTATTTTTTTTAAATATTGCTTTGAAAAGCTTATTAATGTTCAGGTAGCTTTACTGATTGAAAAAAACAAATTAATCTTGGTTAATATAAGTTCAGTTTTAGAAAGTGGTTTTTACTTTTTCCCTTTGCTATTGTATACTTTTCTCTTATACTCTTTAGGATTGCGCAAAGTGTCAGATGATATGAAAACCCACAAGAATCCTGCACTGAGACAGGGTCCTGCACCATTTCAAGCAACACCAAAGCCAACAAGTTCTAAGCCTGAGAAAGTTCAAATGATGTCAGGCAAACCTCTTATTGAATTACAGAACAAGAAATGGGTGGTGGTCAGTTCTTTTAATAATAATATTTTGATTTTACAGTTATTAAGTTATTTTAATGGAATCATTTTATATATATATATATATATATATTATTAAAGTCCAGTCACTCCTGGAATATATTTTCAGCTTTAGTGGTCCAGTCATGCCCTGAAATTGTTCTTTTATCAAAATTAATCATTAAACAAACCTTTAAATTGGAAATTCATAACTTGACTAAGTTACCCACACAGACCCCTAAAATGTCTTTAAGCAAATATAAAATAAAACAGCATAATATTGCTATATTGACAATGAGATGATAAATCTGATAATGACATTTCAGAATATAAACTTACTGGTAATGACAGATTATCACACAAGATAAAATGTCATGCCATTTATTTATAATATTAAAATACTATGTACTCTTCTTAATAACTGCTAAGAATGCTATTTTTGGTTGTCATTGTTGCAATATTATTTAAATTGTTCAAATTCAAACTATAGACTGATGCTTCACTATGAAAAACAAGACAAAATGTGTTTATAATTGTAAATACAACCTGTAGAATCTAAGCACTTGTCTTGCACAAACATTGAATACTGGCTTCCTCTGCTAATCATACATTCATGATAAATTATTCCATACCCTCCCAACTTAAAAAGGCCTGGACCCTTATCTGAAACCCATCTATCAGAGACTTACTGATCAATCCAGTATGTTTTCCTTGGTTTCCATAGCAACAGATTGTTAAAACACAAACTAGTATTTCAAGACCATGCCCAAAAGATCATGTTCCTGTACGTCTTCTTGGACGAAAAAAAAAAAACAGTGTTATGAATGTCAAGCAAAGAAGACTAAAACTAACTCTGGTAAATGCATAAAAACAGTGTTTGCTGCTTGATCTGTAAAGTACACCTTTGCAAAGGCCTATGCTTTGCATATTTCCACCAGAAACTGTAAATTAATTACATGGAGGAAAACAACAAAAAAAAAACTCTGAACATTTCGATTTTTCTCTGAAATTTTATTTTTTGTAAAAATATAATTATATTATTAAATGCTATGCAGATCAATAGCCCATCCATTTCTTGACTTTATTATATTTTTTCAATACATTAGCTTTATAAATTATTTTTTAATTAATTATTTTGTGAGGTCAGGTACACTTGATCTCCCTTGGTTGAATTTTAAGAAGGGTATTGCAAAAAAAAAATATCTGATACTTAAAGGGTTAAAAAGTCCTTGAAAAGCCTTTGAAATTTTCTTCTAAATTGCCTATGAACCCTGTTATATATGGTATTAGATTTGCAGGCTCCATGTTACTAACACTTTCTAGGAATATAATCCCTATGAAAACCAAGGGTTTACTGCTTGTATTCTCATTTAAGAGGACATTCATTTTGGTAATTTTAAGTTTTGAAGTTAGTTCTTTTTGTGAGCATTTGTTTTTAACACTGTAACAATAAGCTATTTTGATTACAGGAAAATCATCAACACAACAAAAATATTGTTTTGAATCAAACTGAACTGAAGCAGACAGTGTACATTTACAAGTGTGTTGACAGTGTCATAACTGTGAAGGGAAAGGTCAATTCCATCATCCTAGGTGAGTTATTCATAGGACTGTTTGTGTCAAGTATCTGTTTTTCTGGCATTATTGTTAGTTATAATTAAAAAATTATAATTATAGCGATAGTTATTTTCTCTTCACTAAAATTTCATTTTCAGGCATTTTCAGTTTATGACAGAAAAGTACTTAATAAAAAACTGTGGCAATTAAAGAATTTAATTTGTGTTCTTTTATTTTGACAGATTCCTGCAAGAAAACTGGTATTGTTTTTGATGATGTTGTTTCTTCATTGGAGTTTGTTAACTGCCAAAGCATGCAGGGGCAGGTAATTGCATTGTTTAGTTTATTTAATGTATATGTGTCATTCTCAGACATGCTAGAGATTGTTGTAGCTTAAAATAATTAACTGATAAGTGCTTTATATTTATAATTAAATGAAAGATTTGTTTATATTGAGATAATTGCACTCATTCAGACCTAATTCATATATATGGGGTGGAAAAGAAATTTTTTTGAAAGTATTTTTCCCTAAATACTTTCATGCGAAACAAACTATAAGATGTACTTGGTACGTATAGAACATGCAAACTTTAGACTATTACAGAGACAGAAAGGAAAAATCCTTCAGAGTATGGTGTAGTTCCAATGAGTTAATACTAAGACAGCCAAGAACAGGGAAGGATATTATAATAGTGTCTCTGAATAGGTAAACATTCAAACATATTTTACTTTTAAAACATTCCATTTCTTCCCCCATATTTGAACCAAATCCCTTTTTTTCCTTCATACAACCTGACCTCACACTAATAACATAGGTATGAGGGATTTTAAATATATTTAACATACATGAAGTGCATACATGGAAATGAGGAACCATTGTGGAGGTGAAAATAAACAAATGAGACAAAATCTAGAGAAAGAAGAAAACTTAAATCCTGCATTCTAGAATATCCTTTAACACATTTAGCCACATTTGTATAAAAGATAGGCTAGTATAGAAGTTATAGCTCTGATCTCGGTGCCCAGAGTTTTGTGCATTTAAAGATATATATGCAACTATTATTGCAACATTCTAATTTCAAGATTGCCAAAGGCATATCACTAAAACAACTTGCTTACTTCCTCAAGTTCTTTTACAATCACAGTAGTATTATACCAAAATAAATGCTTATTTGAGAAAAATTTAAATGAAAATATCTACAGTTCATAGGAGGTTTTCATCTTTTTCATTATGGTGCATTTTTTATATGCTTCAATTCAAGGCGATTCAGACTTTTGTGAAAATGTGTTTTCTGTAAAATGGACACAGAGCTATTTTTTCAATCTCTTGTGATTTCAACTTGTGTAATTGTGATGGTTAATTTCAATACGTATAAAATATCTCAAATCTTGTGTTTTTCAGTACACATATGAAGATAAGGTGCAAATAATAATAATTTTGCACATTATTGATAAAATACATAAAATCTTGTGTCTCTTTTTTAGTATCAGCATCCCTAAAGTACATAATGATTTAATAAAGTATTTTATTCTGAATATATTAGTGCATATCTGGGATGAAATAGATCTTTGGGGAAATACTTTCTGGCTACTGCTATGGGTAAGGAAAATTAAAGGGAAAGAGAGACTGAAAAGTAGATCTTTGGGGAAATACTTTCTGGCTACTGCTATGGGTAAGGAGAATTAAAGGGAAAGAGATGACTGAAAAATAGATCTGTAGAGATTCAGTAGCTGACCACTTGTTTACCATAAAATTGAAGAGATAAAAGGGAGATATAAACATTATTAGTAATTTGTGTGTGTGTAAAGGCATTTAACTGTATATTCATTCCATAATATTTTTAAAAATTATTATAACAATATTTTAATAATAAACACCACATTGCAGTCTAAAAGGATTTGTATGTATGTCGCTACTGAACAGTAAAAATTAAGAATAAAATTTCACTTAATTTACTCAATACTTCTCTTAGTTCACATTCAACTTTTCAAGGCGAATAGGTAATAGTACAACTGTTTCCCTTAGCTGTCTACTATAATTTCATGGCATAATTACATTTTGCTTTAAAAATCACTTTCAAGGTCTGTTTATGGATAGTGACCCCTCTCCATCAAAGTGGGTGAGGCCATATTTTGGGGCAATTTTAATAATATTTATAAAAAGTTTATAAAATGTGTGAACATTTCTTTTTATATATTTAGTGAATATTACAGAAAGTCTTTATGTTGTGTTGTTCAGATTTTGGGTACTGCACCAACAATCAGTATTGACAAGACTGATGGATGCATGGTGTACCTTAGTGAAAAGTCACTGGGTGCCATTATAGTTAGTGCCAAATCATCAGAAATGAATGTGTTGGTGCCTGTCCATGGGGGTGACTTCGTAAGTTTACTTTTATTTTTATGAATAAGTATTGTTGTAATCTGCTTTTTTCATGTTGTTAGAGCATAAAATTATTGATAATGAAATGGCTGTATTGATTTTGGTGAAATGCTTTAGCTATTAATTGCAGAAAGGAAGATGTGAAGAGTAACAGATTATATCTTAATTGGAAGCCTTTCCGTGATATCTCCTTCATTTAAAATATTTTGTGTTTGGGCAGTAATAATGATAATTCATTGTAATTAAAACATAAACAAGTTTACCATACTATATAAAAGAAAAATTTTATACCAATGTGCAAGGATGATAACTCCATATTCTTGCAAATTCAGTGATGCTGTAAGGAGTTAATCAGTAATTTTACTAAAGTTTTGAAAGGATTTGGTTTATAAAAGCAGACATATGTATGACACTGAATGGGTGGACATCGCAGCTCTGCTACCTGCATGGAGAAGATTATTTCACAGGAATCCATCTCACTAGATGTGCAATGGAGCCTAAAAATAGAATATTGCCTTTAAGTTTAGCAGTGTTTACCAGGAGCCAGCAACTGGCCTTTGTATTGTCCAGTAAAAATATTGCAGCTGCCTCTCTAGTTAATTTAAATTAAATTAGTTAAATTAGTTAAGTCCTTCACCTACTCTGCACATATCTCTTCTTCTTTTATTGGCACAATGTCCTAACTCAAGAAATACTACTTTACTACTTCCAGTTTTCATGCCATATTCTCCACATACAGTTTACTAGATCATTTTACCATGGGTTTTTTCCCTATGACAAGGTGAAAGCCATTAGAGCCCACTTGATAGCATTCTGCTACATGATGTGCCATCTCTTTACAGTCATGACAGAGTTACAGAAGTATCTTTTTTCTTCTTCACATTTTAGCCAACATCTGTTGATCTTCTCCAAGAATTCCTGAAAAAATGTGACCCACATCATGTGCACTTTATACTAACATCACTGCTACTTGAGTGTTTGGATGCTATACTAGTTTTCTATCTGACATAAATATTTCTCTTTCATTCAACATTTTCCCATCACTTTTTAAAACTGCTATTATAAAGTCTCATGAAAAATAAGCCCTTGACCCTTTTGATTTAAAAATTTATTGCCCAGTCTCTAATATATTATTTCTGTCAAAAGGCCTGAATGATGTTGTCTTTGCATCTCTTCTAAATCACCATAATCTTTCAGTAATTGCATTCATCTTGTCCATATTGTTGCTCTGAACCTACCCTTTTAGAAGCTGTTAATAACCTCAGTTTCTTTTTCTTTTCTGTTGCAGAAAGAGTTTGCTATTCCAGAGCAGTTCAAAACTATTTGGAATGGGAAGACTATGGTTACTTCTGTTTCTGAAAGCATTTAATTAGTATTTTGCTGCATTTACATATAATGACTCTTTTATTATCACTCTTTTATATTTGGTCATAGGTATCTCTCACTTTTATTTCTGCTATTTTGTATTTATTGCTGATTTGTTTATATAGAACAGTGTTTATGTGGGACATTTTGTCGTTTATGTATTATTATTAAGTTATCCTGTTTAGTGTTCCTAATATTGTAATTATGAATGGATGTCAGAGATTTAGTATTAGTACATTTATAACAAAAATAAGACAAATACATCCATTGATAATTAAAATTTTATTTTAAGATTTCTCTCAATTATTATTATTAAATGTTGCAGCATTCATGCTTTTGGACTTAATTTCTTATGGCTACTGCAGATGCATTAATTACCTTTGGTTTATAGCTAATAACTGGAGAATTTTTTTCTTTTTCAATAAAGTAAAATTTTTTTTTTAAATTTACTGAATTTTCTCTGGATAAACAGTTTTTAAAATCCTACATAAACACCTTGTTTGTTTTATGGTTTGGATGTGAATAAAGTGGATATTTTAGTGTTTCAATTACTAGTTATGCTACTTTTGTACTTTTTAACTCTTTAATAATTGTAAAATAATAATAACAGACTTAAAAATACACTTGCCATAGATATATTTTAAATTAAATTAATAGAAATTGACATCAAGTATATATATTTATTTAAAAGAACAGAAATTTCCATAGTTTAAAACTTTTCTAAGTGACCTGACTAAACTGAAGTAGCCAACAATATTATAAATGTTATTATTTTAGTGTTAAAATAAAATTCAGAGTTCTTGTTGATGATAACATAAAGTGACTAAAATGCTCAGGACCATAACTTACTCAAGGCTTTTTCTTTATTTAAGATACTACTAGTGCAGAGAATGTTTAGTTTTTATCCTGTGTATAAAAGAGGACTACATGGCTCCTATGATATCATCAAGCTCACTTGTTTACAATATAAAATTAAAAGATCTCTTAGAAACATATTCTTTACCTATACTGTATTACATTATCTGTTGAGGATACTGTGTGCAGGATGTTTCATATTTTATTGGCTTGTTAAATGCCTCTTAATAATACAGAATATCCTCAAAATAATTGCATATGTTCAGTCTTTAATAAAAGAAAAATGAGAATTTGAATTGAATCTTTTTTTTTACATCCTGTTAATTAATATGTAACTAGCAATATTTACCTGGTATTAAATTTTGTTTAAATATTAAAACATTTGCCTTTCTGAAATGATCAATTACAAATCTCTATTGGATTTACAAATGAAAATCAATAATTTTTTTTCAACATTTTGGGTCTGGGCTTTCCTCTCCCATCGCACTTTTTATTTAAAGTGATAAACATTTTTTGTTGTTGTTTGGTGTGTGTTAATGGGTAAAAGATTCCTTTTCATAGACTTCTATCTTGAAGGGAATAGAATCACCCCCAAAAATAAAGTTGTCTTTTCTTGTTTTTAATCTTTTGAAATCATTATTACAATTCACATTGTTGATGTTACACAATTAAATATTATGACAAATGAGTATCTTTAGCTTTTGATAAAGCTTGGCATTTATAAAAAAATAAGCATATGCATTTTGTGGAGTTTCCTTTTGAATGTTTCTACATTTTATATATAACAGGACAGAATATTATGTTTAGCATTATTTATGGCAAAGTGTTCATTAGTATAGAATACATTGGTTTTCAGCCAACTTTTTTCATTACAATGCACCCTTAGTGTATCAGGATTTTTCTATGGTGCGCAAAGTAAGGGGTGAGGGGCAGTTATGTTTCCCTTGAAAATTTGGAATATCCCAAGGTACCCTTGTGAGTTAGCCTTGGCGCACACTTTGGGAAACATTGGTATAGTAGTACATTACTGATTAAATTTTACTGTATGTAAAATTAGCTGTATTTTTATTTATTCAGAATTCACTAGAAATATTGAAGTACCATTAAAATGTAAGTAATTATAGGTAGTTAATTACATGCAAGTGTGTATAAAAATTTCTTGATTGATGCTTTTTTAAAAATATTTTTAACTGTTTCCTTGTTTTATTACTAAAATAACAGCAGCTAAAATTATTATAGTATTGTGCCTTCTGTAATCTCATTAACTGGAGCATTACAGCCATATTGTTATTTTGAGAGTGATTGAGAGATCAGCAGTATCTGTGAGGTTATTTTAAATTTTATTAGAAAAACAGTCAGAGCATTCATAGTGATAGAATATTTGTATACTTTTGTTGCTCAATACAATCATTGCAAACTGATATCTATGTTTATTTCGATTTTAACAATATTTTTGATAAACATTGAAATATTAAAAGTAACTCAAATTTGTTTCTCTTTATGAACCCTGTCTCTAGCAAAACATTTGCTTTCGTAATCATGGACCCAAGCAGAGTTTTAAAATTTAATTCTTGCCGTATTATAATAAAAACCAGTTCAGATTGCTTGGATAATGTTTTCTTGAACAACCACTATTTTTTTCCTGTCATAGCGTTAAGTGGTAAAAGCTCACACCCCCTGGTATCAAACATTCTGACTTGACCCATAGTAAGCTTCATCAATTGTTTTTAAAATGGGATCAAGAATACAACTTTGAATCTTATCCATACTGTGTGAAGTCTTCAATTCTATGATTAATCTATATATTTCTTATATTATTTTGAAGAAATTCTTGTATTTATATTATTTTGAGATAGTAGTTTTGCATTTTTGTTTTTTTATTTTCTTTTAATATTTTCATTTATTTGTACCAAATGAATCTTTGATGTTATATAAGAACTTTAATGTTGTTATGTATTGAGTTTACTTATTGCTTTTCTATTGAAATGAGTGTTAAACATGCACTTTTTATAGAAGTTTTAATTCTTAAAAAAGTTTTCTTGGAACAGTTTTGACTAAAAGTTATTTTTACTAACTAATGGAAATAGTGATTTATGAAAAATGTGCTCCTGGAGAATTATTTGTATCTGAAATGTCAATGTCAGGTTAATTGGGGTTACATTTTTAAACCAATACTTACAAAAAAATGACTAGTTCAACAATCTAGTGTTATATAATGTCAGCACTTGAATTGTTTTAACCTCTTGACTGTCGGGTTAGAAAATTACCTTATGCATCATCCTGGCAGTTTGTTTTGCTGCTCAGTGATAATTGAATGGGTGAGTTTACTAAAAAATTAAAAGCAACTGTAATTGTAAATGGATTTTAAAAATTTAAATTCCTACCTATGCTAGACATGTATATTATCAGCACACATGTAACTGTTTATTATATAAATGTTGGAACAAATTTTCTAAAACAGCAATGCAGATTCATCTGAGTGTAGTTTTGTTTGTTTATTAAATCAAACTGAAAAGAAAACATCAGTATTGAAAGAAATCTATTAGTATCTGGATGAAAGTTATAATTTGCAAAAGCATATTTACTTGAAAAAAAATTCACAAGCCATTTAAAACATATCAGTATTGCGAAGATTGAACTTCATGTGTCTGGATAAGAGGCATTAATTTGTGAGCATCATCTTAATCATGATTATCCAGGACTTTGCCAGAATTTCCAGAATTATTCCTTATCTTAATACAGGCGCTAGGACATTAATTTTGTGTTTCTACTATGCAGATATGAATTCATAACCCCTGTATTTCAAAGTAAACTTCCTTTCAAAACTGATTGTTACAGGTAACAGACACTTGCATTTATAGTTTTCCTATCTTGCAATCCCTTCAGTAAATTGTTGGGCATAGACTTTTTGGACATGATATTGCAATAACCATTTCTTTCTCTCTCTCTACTTGTTTTTTTTTTTTTTAATTTTTTAAAAATATATATAAGTATCTGTAGGATGTCTCCTCCTTCCCCAGTGGTATATTTGATTGAGTATGTGTTTGAATATATTTAGTGCTTTGTTAAGATTCATTAGATAAGGATTAAGAATTCCCTTAGCATTCTTAGTTTTGTTTAAACAATAATAATAAAGTAGGTTTTATTTAATATCCTAAAATTTCTAAGCACTTAACATTTTCTAACCAGAGCACAAATTTCAACAAACCCAATTAAGGAAAGAGTGTGTCCACTGAAAAAAAATTGACCAGGATGAGTCTCAACAACCCAACAACAGCAAGATCTGCTCAAGAATCCAGTATCTTGGCTTCTTGTTGAACACTAAACGTTTGAAGGCACAAAAACCCACGTCTGACATATCAATTAATACTGATCTCATTTATTCCACCTTCATACTTTCCAACCTTTATCCAAAATAAGATGAGGTTTTAATTGTCAATTACAACCAACTGTCTTCTTCAAAAGCCATTATACAGTTTGGTATTTGTAACTGTTTTTTTTTTTAAAGACATATCTTGACATTTAAGTTGACTTTTTTCAGCCAGTACAAAAGTTATTAATATAGTTAATACTTAAGTTAGGAAAATTTAGTCAGTAACTTTTTGCTCCAATAGTTATTTCATAATTTTCAGGATAGGGTTTACATATGCACATACATATATAGGATGCAAAATAACTACATTGTGATTTTTAAAAGATTTATTGTAATTTTAAACATGCTTTCTTCCTTATTTAAGTTTACAGCTGTGTGAAAAAAGTCACAAAGAAAAGAAAAGGTGTGTATTACACAATGTGTATAAATATGTGTTTAAAAAAAAATAAAAAATAATTTTAGGAATTAAATGAAGCAGTATTTTTTTTTTAAGCAATGACAGTAAGTTATGGAAATATATTAATATGATGTACTATGATATATTATAGTTTTAAAAGCCCAAAGAAAATGGTTGGTTGATTGATTCATTTAGTGATCTTGGCTTTTTTCATATCCATTAAAGTTATATTACAAATCATTTATTTGCCTTCAATTTTTGTAGAATGTTTACTAATTTATTGTTTAGATTATCATTTAATAAATGTCTTTTGAAAATTAGTAATGAAAAGTATTTGGATATGCTTAGAACAAAAACTTTGCTTGGTGTTTTGTAAAAATAAAAATTATTCTTTATTCGTTGTTTTTGTTATTTTTTTAAAATTAAAAATGTATGTTTAAAATGTATGGTCTTGTCACGATTCTGCTCCTCTAGAAAATTTTCTGCAAGACCTGTATTGCACTAAAGCCCATTTTAGGAATCTGATTTTTTATTTCTAGAATTAAGAGTTCTTATTTTTAATTATATGTTGACTTTCATCCTTTTTCTTAAAAATGTATTAATATAACAAAAGAATAGCAGCAAAGTAGTAGAATCCATTGATATCTTTTTTATAGTGATCATAGCCTTAAGGGAAATTCAGTATTTAAATTCTTTGCAAGTTGATCTTTCTCTTGCTTCACTTCTAGTTCTACCTTTTAATTTAACAAAAACCTGCAGTCTTGATTCACCTGTAAAGCATGACCTACAGACAAAAAAATACACAATTTGTAAAAAAAAAAACAAGAGAGAAAGTGTAATTAATGTACTAGCATATAATAAACTTTCCTGTTCATATCCAATAGTAATCTAAATTTTTATATCACAATACCATCAAACCCTTCATAAGGTGAGGCATAATTGACCATTGTGCCCGCCAAAAAAAAAGAAGAAAAAAGATTCACGGAGACATATTCCAACCTTGAATGGATTGCCCACTAAACATTTGGAAATTAGTGGATAAGCCTGGTTGAGCAATGATATATTCAGAGTAGTGCCCTGGGTGGGGTTTTTAGAAACTAGATGGTTTTTCTCAAGTTCTTTCAAAAATATTTCAATAATTTGGATAGAGTACATTTATGTCTTTTTTTTTTTTCCAATGTGTGATCAGTGCATTTCATCAAAGCCACTTCTTGATCTTGCACTTATGTACGATGTATTGTTTATCTCATTCCTATATCCAAACTGAAAAGGGATATTACTACTGTTTAAACAGATGTGCAGCATGGATTTTTACAATCACTGAAGGAACACAAGTGATAACAAGAAAAATGTCTTGGAAGCAGAAACTGCAATTGTAGTTTACATCAGTGACACTAACAGATTAACAAGATTGTTTCAATCACTCACATTCATTTTAAAACCAATATCATAACATGAAAAGAGTGGTTAGTCACACCAATTTCTCTTTGAATCAACTAAGTCATGTGACCAGATACTAAATTCCAAGCATAATGTCTGAGCTGGGTACTGTGCGAACAAGACTTGAATTGTATGAATCTTATATAATGACAATAATGAAAGCTGTTAATCAACCAAGTGAAAAATCTCGTGCTCATTAATCATTACGTACAGTCCTCCCATTTAAACTTTGTAACCAGACGATTATATGCACAATGGGCTTGGGTGGTATCGTTCAGCAAATAATATACCACACAAAAAACCAAGATAAGCCAAGTCAAGGAATTTACTTCTATTCTGTTTGAAAAGTCTATTGACAAGTCGTGCAACCTCAATGAATTATTTTTAAATTGTGTTTAATGAATTGTATTGTTTTGATATTCTGGAATCATAAAGAGCTACACACCATTATTTACAAATTATGCATAGTATTAATGTCCTTATTTCTGGTAACTCTTTAAAAACACATTCTCTCAATTCTTTACTATACACTACCTGCATCATTTGTTACTAAATGCCATTCATACCAAATGTAAGCTGTCGACTGGTAGATGATATACTCTTGTGTGTGCTCTACATTTAATTAATGTGTTCCACCAGCGATACTTGCACAAAATACTTGATGTCACCATCCATAACTAATTTACAGGTAGTGAGACTCTTAATTTATGTTATTAATAATTCTCCAGCAGACAACTCTTACTTGGCAGATATGCAGGCGTTGTAAACATTTTCTCTCTTCCACAACAGTAAGACAACCATTTACCGTTACACAATATTTCCTTGGGTGGAAAACTTACCAAAGTAGAAGTCAAATCCGTCTTTAATCTATATTTAATGAGCCACACACACACACACTTTCTTCTCCAACATGAGGCAATCAATATATGTAAGAAGGTCACTAAATTTATTAAATCAACAATCAAATATAACAAATACAATGAAAAATATTAACTGACATCGGTATTTCCACAAACCACATTTGAATAATTTTTATATTTATACAGTCCTATTTCCTAAAACAATTCTACAATTTAGTGTCAATACAAATCACATGATAGTTCTTATCATACAAAAGAAATGGAGTTATCAGAGATAAGCGAAAATAGTTTGTACATAACCTGATTTAGGTGCTGTTTTCACAATAGTCTTTCGTGCGCTTTTTTGTAACAAAGCCACAAGTTTATTGTTCAGTTATTACTGTCAATTCCATGTGATTCCCTCCTCACAATGTAGAACACAGATTCACTGCTGTTCTCTCGAGGCTACCTGGTGCTCCTTCGCCACATTAGCTCCCTCAGGAAGAACAACTATTGTAGCAATTTCCAGAAATTGCTCGATGTAGTCAGCATACTTTGCCACCATAGAGTGTGTATTCCTTACACTTACATACTGTGGTATGTAATACTTCTCATGTCTCCCATAGTCAAAGCAGTTTATAATCAGTAAACCAGGAGGAAAGGAATAAGGAAAGGTTGCTTTTGCCCTGTAAAAATATAACCAGGAAACAAACACTAAGTTTCCAGTTTATTCCTTTTAAACTCTATTCTTTCTTATGTCTCAGCTTACAGTTTCCTGCAACAGTATTTATTAGTCCATTACAGGCACACAGCATAATAAATACAGAGTAATAGTTTATGAGTGGATTCACTAGAACAATGTCAAGTGTTTAGGATGCTACATATAAACATCATTGTTCACAATTTGTAGAAATAATAGTCTACTTACATAATACATTCTATGTAAAATGCAAGTATAACATATCAATAGTAAAAATGCACAAAATATATAACATATCAATAGTAAAATAGCTATTCACAAGACTAAAATTCTTTTTCAGGTTTTAAGAAATACCATAAATATCCATAAGACCAACAATATCTATGTTGGTTTTAAGATATACATATAATTAATTCAACATGTTTCAGAGATAAAGATAATATAATTTCACATTCCTCGGTAATCACCAATCATTAAAATATCAAATTATTTTCTCTCATTTTTAATTGGAACATGACCAGTTATTTCTTCACACTTAAAGAGACAAGCATAATTTATAGCACATTTTCCTTATTATAAGTTAGAGACCTGAACCGTTAAGTCTCTACACTTAAGGAAAGCAAATCATATGAAAAATAAATGTCATTATTTCTTTTCTCCTTGTGATAGGAAAATACAAAATACACAATCATGTTAGCATCATATAAATTAACTCTGGGTAAGATTATTCCTTCCTCTCTACTGTAGAGAAGATACACAAAGTTTATATAATGAGTTTGCAGCATTTACAGAGACTTATGTACTGGACTCTCACATTTCCATTTCTACTGCTTTGTACAAAATAATATTCGGTCCCTACATCGTCGATGCCTTTGATGACTTTCACAGTATATCTATACTGGTGTAGTAAAACACCACCTGGTCAAACGTCCATTTGCCTTAGGCAAGTGAGCTAAGTAGGAAAGAGGTTTGTGATCTGTCTGAATGACAAAATTTTTTCCTCATAAGTAAGCTTGGAATTTCTGGACTGTGAAGACTGCAAAGGCAAATAATTCTATTCAGCTAAAGTACGACTGGAGTTAGCTACTGGATACAGAGTATCACCATGTTTCTGCATCAGTACAGCACTTAGCCCTGCAGTGCTATAATTTGTTCTGAGTATGAATTCTTCATTGAAATCAGGCAAATGAAGGACAGGAGCTCATATGACAGGCATATTCGAAGCACTCAGTAACTGAGTAAGTCAATTGTAACAGTCTGTAGCAACTTTGAAATTGTATTCACGCTTTGAAATATTTTTTAAGCACAACCAGAAGAAAAATAAATTCAAAATGATTTTAATTTTTCTTGAAGTCCGCCTGCTTCAGCAATAATATCTTTTTTCTCCCGACCAGATTTATATTTGTTAACAATAACACCTTCAATACATCTACATAACGATGGGGCGTGTGTTTGCCCGCACTAAGTGCACCATTATTATGCTTATGTTATACGTATAAAATATTTAAATAATTATTATAGGAGAACGCACGGTTAGAATATCGTGAAAATTGGTAAATAGCTTATTTTTGGCAGCGTTTTAATGTACATAAAAACCTGTTCGGGGAAGCGTATATATGCCCGCACTGTACCGCACCCCGCCCGCACATATTATTCTAATCTAGTGCCAGTTTCTGCGCGCACTCAGTCCGGTAATGTAAAATAAATATTGGAAGAGAACGTACAGTTAGATTGGTAAATAGTTTATTTTTGGTAGTGGCTTTGAGGGTGTATACATAAAAACCTGTTCGGGGAAGCGCGTATATCTGCCCGCACAGTTAGTCGAACTCCTAATCTGCAGCTCATTTGTGAAATGGATCGATAACTTTTTGAGATGTGACTAGGTTATTTTTAGCTCTGACAGTTAAGTGGATTGATGTTTGAGTGGATCACAATTTCATACCCTTTGAAATTTAGTGTCACGAGCTTTGTTAACAATGACGACGAACGATTAAGTTGCTCGGTTTTCAAAGTTTATTTTGTCATAACTAACTGCAGTTCCTTTTAACTTTTGAAACTTTGGTAAGACGACAATTTTTTTTTACAAATAAATATTGATTAGTGTTTAAGAATGTTACTATTACTGTATTAATGTGTTAAATTGCATGAAAAAGTATAATAATAAAAGTAACAGTGTGAAAACCGTGAATAATAGGGCAATTAAATATCGTACAGTATGAAATGTACGTATAAATGTCGAGACCCACAACTTCAGTACGTCTGTTATCTTAATATAAGAGGGTTTTTTGTTGACACTTCCTGATCAAATAAACTTTCACTTTGCCCTTTTTTAGAGGGGGCAGGCTAAATAATAAAGGCAACTTTATTAAACATAACCATCAAAGCACTATCAGGAAAATACACAAATAAATCAGTTTCCCAGGAAACAAATATAAAACCTTTATCAGTCAGACTGATGTGATCTGTTATTTATACTTTTATAGGAACAAAGTAATATTAAATTGTTATGAAATCTAATTTTGATAGCTTAAAATAATTTATTGAAAAATTAAGCCGAAAATTGCTATAAGTTATAAAGGTTAAACTACTTTAATATTTATTTTAACAATTCATTGGTCAGAAATTGTTATTTTGGTATCCTTTTTAGCATAATATTCCAGAGTAAGGTATAGTTGAATGCTCTATGGAAAGCATTTCTGATGATATGGCTGAAATGTACAAGCTTCAGAAAATATATATCTTTGCAGTGGCATTTATGTTTTCTTCATCAGTTGGAAATGGTGGCATCCACATCAAATGTTGCCAGTTGCTGAGATTTGATTGTCATACTTGATTGTACTCTCTCACTCTCAGTAAATCAGTGTCATGAATACACATGAGATTTGAGGTGAATAAGCTCTTTGCAAGCCTTCTCTCAGTTGAGGCCATAAAATTTCTCATATATTCATTAGTTGAGAACTGCACATCTCTTAGTTCATCAAACAGATTCAGAACTTAGCTGCTCAGATCACTGCAACAATTACTGTCACAAGTGTAAGTCTAAAGAGTCCCAAGATCATCTCCCCTCTCTACACTGGCTGTCTGTAAACTTCACTTCCTCAAACTGACTGGTTGTTCACTTCCTAAACTGGCTGCTTGTTTAGTACAGAATGAAAACAAAAGGTCTTGAAACCACTCTGTTTCACTGGCTGACTCCAGCCCAGAATGTCCTACCTCACTAATGTTTACAAACTCTTTCCATATATCCACTCTTCTTCATATCCAGTGTAACCAACATGAAAGCTAGAAGTAGAACATATGTAAATTTTAATATAGTTTTATTTTGTATTGTGCATTGCTGTTTGCTTATTTAGCATTGTAAAGTGCTTGGAGGTTTATTAAAAAAAAAAAAAAAATGCATTCTTTTATTACCAATATTTTCATACATCATACTTCCTGATAAATTTGTTTAGCTTTTCATTTATTTTCATATATTCTTTTTTAATATATTTCTTAATTTTCAGTAATAAGTTATAATTACACTATTTCAAGCATCCACATATATTTCACCAGTGACGACCTAAGAGGTTATTGAGCTGATATTTGAACTCTGGGATTTTTCTATAGAATTAAGATATTAAGATGACAGCAACAGAAAACCACAAACAATCTACTGATGTAGTGAAAGAACTAATGAAGAACTTAATTCTTATCTCTTTTGCTTTTGCTTCTTTATCTTAATCATGTTTTAATCTAGGAGACAGTAAACTAGAAATTGAATGGGTTTAATTAGGGAAGTAAACTAGAATAGTAGTTAAGTGGATTTGGTTTGGCTAGGTAGATTTGGGTTTGACTGTTTTACATTTGATGTACATACACCTAGTGAAGCCACTGGTTATGTTTTAAAATGTAATTTACAAATTACATATTTGTTATTTCCATACTGTCTAAGTGTCTAGTGTCTGGTGCTAAATTCCTCTCAGAATTTATTAACTGGTGTCCACTGTTGTTTGGTTTTGACTATCAGTTTGACAGCATAATATATATTATAATAAAGAGAACTAAAGAACTGACACTAGTGACCGATTTAGAGAGGGAATAAAGATGCTCAGTGTTTGTAAGCTTAAGATAAAACAAGGGCTTAGAAAATGCTTTTGATGCTAAAGTTTTGAGATTTGAGCCTAAAAGACCATTTTAAGGTCTATGTAATACTAATACACATAGTGACATACTAGTAATATAGTAGTAGTAGTAATAATAATAATAATAATAATAATAATAATAATAATAATAATAATGTTTTCTTAATCATTATAAGCTTTAGAAGGTGGTTTCACTTGGGGGAAACAAAATCACAGAGAATGGAACAGAGATAGCTTTGAGCCCCTGATGTTTGAGTTTAGAGTATAGACTTTGCAAATACCTAGATTTCCTAGTGATTGATATATATATATATATTTTATTTGAAAAAAAATATTGATTGTGAACTGATTTGTAGTGATAGTTTTGTAATCTTTAACTGTTTATTTTTTTTTTAGTTAGAGACAATTCTTAGTTGCATTTTTATTTTGCAGGAGCCAGTAATGCTGGCAAAATGAATGTGCAGTATGATGCAGTTATTGACGAATTGTCTGACACAGATGCTGACTCTTTTGACAGATCAGAGAATTTCTTTATGCGATATTCACATGCACGTGTGAAAAAATGGCCTCAGATCATTGGCACTCTGCAAATTGTTGCTGGGTTCATCATCGTTTTTCTGAGTAAATCTGTTTCACTGCTGTTAAAATTTTCCAAATTTAGATTATGTTGTAGTTTACTTCATAGTTTGTTTTTATTGTTGCTTAAATTAGGATAACTTTATATAATATTTCGTCTGCCTTCTGTGATCATACTAATTATAAATTCTTTTACTCTCATTCCTGTTACACTTAGTGTGCTTGTTCCAGATCATATGGTTACTGTTTCCCTGTTCCATATCACTTTGTTACAGTTTCCCTGTTCCAGATAACTTTATTACTGTTTGAGTGTTTCCTTATTCCAGATAACTTTGTTACTGTTTGAGTGTTTCCTTATTCCATATCACTTTGTTATTTTCCCCCGTTTCATATCACTTTGTTACTGTTTCCCTGTTACAGATCACTCTGTTACATTAGATGGCAAATGCTCTTACTCTTAGCAAATAGCAGCATGCTGTATAGTCACCCCAAGCAGATACTATTTAGTGGCAAGTGGAATAACTCATCACTGTGCTTGAGACATATTCCAATTTCTAAATGTTTTGCTACACTCATAGATTGTGAAATTAATGCAATCACAGTGATGGTGCTGTGATATTTTATTAATACTGTGCAATGAGCAAAGTCTACAGTACTTTTTTGTCTCCTGTGAGAATTTTTCCATCTGCCACCATAATCCCAGAGTCGATCATTTTCAGATTTTGTTTGACACTATTATTGTTACTATTGCCTCAGTATTGTCAGCTAGGGATTCTGGAAAGCTGAAGTATGTAGGAGGTGTGTGTGTGATGTAAACATTAAGTCAACAGCTGAGTAGGATAATACCACTACTGTTATTTCAGCAATATTGCATATCTTCATAGCATGATCTAAATTTGATGTGATGTTTTGAATGATTTAGGGAAATACTTTACAAGAAAATCCAATTGAGTAATTAGCACTAAGCCATGGTAGGAATGTTTGCGAGTTGTGAGGTGGATACAGTGTAGCAGCAACACGCAGCAGACACACACACACACACACACACACACACACACACACACACTGTCATTCTGTTAGAACATAATCAGACAACTTTTAAGCTGCACACTCAGTTTTGTTTTAGTTTTTATTATTATTAAAATCATTGATCATTAATTTATAATAATAGTTCCTAAAATTGCTTTTAAATATAAAACTGTTTAAAACCATTTTGATATGACAAGGAACATGTTGAAAAAACATATAAGTCTGTGTTGATTATAGACCTCAAATGTTTGACATAATTTTGTATTTAAAATAAAATGTATTTTACTGGTATGAGCAACATATATAATAATTAGTAAACTAAAATACATGTGATAGCTGACTAAATTGTTGATTGTATAGCAAAAGCATATTATGTGTGAATCAGAGTACCATACCCACCCATTTGTAAAACAAAATTGTACTTAACATTTAGTTAAACAAACAAAAACAACAGCAACATATTGATTGATAGAATGTAGACTTATTCGATAGGTGGTAATGAGTTGGTAAAGAAAGTATATAAATACAACCTAACATACCACCTAAGTGCCTTCTCTAAAGACTACTTAATAAACAGGCTATTTACAACAGATATTTTTACACTATTGTGAGAGGACCATTTTAATTATGAGAAAATGATAATTTGCATCTCACATCTTGTGGGTGTTGGACTGGAAGAGTATCCCTTGCACTCAACCCGAGTAATTCCTAGTATTTAATCTAATGAACACTACAGAATAACTCTGACCTGGCACATGTCCAAAAGCTTACTCTTGTTAATTATTAAGCCCCCACACTAACCCAGTTATAAATATAACACATGTCGAGGGTGTTGACAATTAAAAAAATAGATCTAATTAACAAAACATTTAACTACACACTATAAAGCAATTCGACATTGATCAGACACAGATAACGACAAACAATGAAGACACAAAAAATGCACAAATAAACATAAGCTTGTAGATAGTTTGTTATAGTTTCAGGCCTGAAACTCTTATTAACCATTTATGAGTGTTCTTGGAATCAACAACAGTATCTGTTAACCCATTCATCGTCCATACGAAAAATGTGGCCTGGCAGCTCTGTGTCATGCACATTTGCTGCCCGGCAACAATTTTCTATGTATCCGTATTAAAAAATAAAAAGTGAGCGTGATTTTAAATGGATTTTCAAAATTTAAATTTTAAACTGTTATAGACTTATTATAGAATTATTAAATGTTCTTTAAAAGTTATTTCAAAATTCAAAAATAAGTAAATAATAAAAAGTTTTCTTACCTTTTTGTTGAACTTACGATTTTCATCATCGTTGTCATATTCCTGGAGGACTTTACATCACACCACAAATGTATAAAAGTGTCCAAATTTTGTGGGGATGTTTCGGCGATATTTAAGAATTAAATCCAGAGTGTCGCTTCATCAGAAGTCCCACCTGAGAGTTATCAGACACAGAGCGTCAAGCACGCAACCACCAAGTACTTTTACTCAGTGACTACAGTCCTAAAACACAGAGCATCAAGCACACAACCACCAAGTACTTTTACTCAGTGACTACAGTGCCCGAGATGTGTCTGATGAAAGTTTCCAAATGTAGAAAAATAGATCTCATTTTTATTTATATGACAGTTTACAAGTTCCACAGAAGTGAAGAAATACTAGTTGCGCACATTTCCAGTTGAACAATCTTTTTTTTTCCAAATTCCAGGAACAGAAAAATTAAGAAGAAAATAATGTCCGCCCCTACCCAAGAAGATGATTTTTAAATAATAAAATTGTAGATGTAGATAACGCACATCAGTTAAAGTTAGTGAAGCACAAATCCAACTGAAGTGAAGAAATACTTGTTGCACACATGTCCAGTTCAAGAATATTTTTTTCAAAAATCCCAAGACAGACAAATGAAGAAGGAAACAATGCCAGCCACTTGCTTAGTAAGATGATTTATAAAATTTTAGATATATATAACACACCAGTCACAGCCAGTGAAGCACACATCCAAGTGAAGTGAAGAAATACTTGTTGCACACATGTCCAGTTCAAGAATTTTTTTTTTTTTCACAAATACCAAAACAGAAAAATGAAGAAGGAATCAATGACCCCACTTGCTTGGTAAGATGATTTATATATAATAAAATTGCATATGTAGACTTAGTGATGCAGATGCAGACAATTTTATTATAAAAATCTATATCAGTATTCTTAAAATTACTATAATTAATTCTTCTTTAAAAAAAAAAAAAAGAGCTAATGAGGGTTATTTTCTTTCAGGTACCCTAGAAGTATTAATCCTGCCTATTATAGAGAGCAAATATTACCAGCATGATATCAGATTTGATAAATCTCACTGCTATGGGACAGGCTTCTTGGCTGGATTTGCAGTGAGTTCTTTGTCTATGTAAAATCTTACCATTTATTTTGAATTACTCATTTACTCAAATTTTGTACCACTCTAAATATTCATCATTTTCATCTTTTCTGCCAACATGCAATTTCTTTTCCTCTTGAAATTCACCAGGATGCATTTTTGACCAAATTACAGCTTTTGTTCAGATTGAGATAAAATGGATTAGACTGTTTGGATCTCTTCTACAGTTATAGGCAGAGTAATCTTTCTCTTTAAAAGAAACCATTTAAATTCTAATCATCACTATTCATTCATTTTTAATTTCCAAAACTCTCTTCTATCCACTTTATTTTCTAGTGTTGAAGCAAAACATTTCCCTTGAAAGTTTAACAGTCAGATTAGTTCATTTAGTTATTTTTGTGGGTTTTAACTCCAATTGGCAACTTACAATTGTACCCCCAAATTAAAAACTGATGAATTTCAATAGGAAAAAGTGATTTATTGGTGGAAAACGTATCAGAATAATAATAGGGTAAATGTGGTAAGATACTTAGTTTGGGCCTCATTGTCACCACTTCTAACATTAAGATTGTTTAAAGTGACACTTAAGCAGACTTTGAATTTCCTTTTAGATAAGACTAATAAGAAGTAGCAGGTATCTAAATTAAAGTTTGTAGAATATTTAGCTGGTCAGTGTTCATCCTTTGACTTATGGTTCATAAACTTCGAGATGCATGATATCATGGACTGCTGATTTAATCCATACCAGTGACAGAAATTTTTGCAATAATAATAAATTATTAAAGCTGTAGTAAATTATAGCTTTCAAAACAAATAATGATGTTCTTTCACTTGAAGTGGCAATGTTTTTTATTGCTGCCCAAGAAATCATTTCTTTTTCTTTAGTGTCGTTAGGATGGTGATATTCATAGCATTATTCATGAGTTTAAAATATAAATAGTCTTTGTTATGTTTCATGATGATAAACATTCATGTATAGTTAATACCATTGTACCAGCAAGTAGGAAAATGACGATTTGAGAAGCCTGAATTAAGAAGCAGGTTTTAATTTTTTTGTAAAAGTGTACAAATCAGATATTATTTGATAAAAATATCTATAAACCAGATATAGTTAATTCACAGTAAAGTTAATAAAGATTGTTTTATTTTATATATATATATATTTCCAGTATATTGATTCCTACTCAGTTTTGCTTTCCTTAATGTCATAACTGTTTTACCATCTTAGTTTTGTTTTCAATCTTTTTTTCTTCCACTTAGATAATTTTGTCAGGCAGTACAGCTGTTCGAACTTCATTTAGCAGGAGGAAGAGCACTGTAAGTAGTAAAACAATCCATCAAGCACAAGTGACTGTCTTTGCTCAAGTTTTAATAAGTTCAGCAACCTTAATTGAGTGTGTTCAAAGCTTCATCACCTCAAGAAAAATAATTTTCATTTTGGAGGGTAGTGAATTATGAGTGTAACCAATACTAAAGCAGTTATGGACAATTTTGAATGAAGAATAGTTATTCAGTGGTATCAGATCTGCATATGACATCTGACCTCTGATTTAACTAAACTGGCAATGTAGTGCTGACTTAGACCCAAATAATGAAGTCATATTTTCACTGTTGCTTTCTCCTTACCAACATAATTAATTTCTAATATGTCATTTGAAAAATATTGTATAGGGGAAGATATATATATATATATAGTGGGCCCACTTCACTTATTATGATTATAATTTATTAATTAATAACACATAACTAATTACAAGTGATCGAAAATCTTAATTTATAGTTATTAATAAGACCAACATGTCTCTCACTTGGATTATAAGGGTGTCGTAAAACTTTACTCTTTACACAATAATAAGATAGACATTTTACACAATGTTTCTGCAGGAGGAAACTTTTAAACTAAAAGAGTAATAAAAACCTGTCTTTTATTTACATTTAATGAGCACTCATCCACCCACTATTACTCTAATATAAGGTTTTAATATATGTGCAAGAAGGTTAATAAATTTAACAATAAATTTATTAAATCAGCAATCAAATATACAACATATGACTATAAACAAAAGAGCATTGACATTTACATCACTTCACAACATTGTTTGATTTAAACGTTAGACACTCGGTCAATTATCCTAGCATAGACATCAACAGTCAAATTATAATCAAGTTCTTAGATTACGTTTTCATCATGGAAATGAGAATGGAGTTTTCAGAGAGATAATGATAGTCAATGTACATAACCTTTTCTATGATGGCAGCTGTTGCTAGCATGTGTTCACAATCATTTGGTTTGCAACAAGACACAACTTACCCCTTCTAGGCACATTACACAACTGTTCCAGAATCTTTGATGTGTTCATAAAGCACACAGTGTAGAATCGTCCAGAACTTATATGCGCTACTCAGCACACCAATATGAATGTTCAAGAAACTTTTGTGAATTCTTGAATGGAATTCACAGGAATCAACTTACAGTAACATGTTTACTGATAAGTTCAGCAATGCTGGATAAACACACAAACATAATCCGGTAGAGTACAGTAGTCACTGCAATCTGAAACAGAACAAAACAAAAAAAGTGCGTTCCTTTCATAAGCTAATGATCACCTTTATGACCAGACTCAAATGATGTCAAAATCAAAGTGATTAGAATATAGCACTTTCTTCAACAAAATAACTTTCAGTCCTTCCCCATTGGTAGTTATTACGAACAAGTGTGAGACTATTAGAAAAACTACTCATCTACTTGTAACTGGTTTGGATTGCAGCAGCAAGTTCTAGCATATTCTCCACCTGAGTTGTTTACTCAAAATCTGGGCAACAAATATATAATTATTAAGTTTAGAAATAGGGATAAGCAAATTTACTTTACCACAAATAGTATGGCTTTATTTTTTAAATTGAAAAAGTAATATTTTTTTTTTTTTTTACTAATTTAGATGATAAGAACATTAGTGGTACATATTGACTACCACTTTAAGATTACATACACAAATAAATATTCAGACACTTTGAAAGAATGTTGTAGATTTTTGTGTCATTCTTAAATATTTTTCGTAGTCATGAAATAAATCTATTGAGTATTGTGGATTATTACTTGTTAAATGCTATAAAAGTAAATGGCTTTATTTATTTATAATTAAAAATTAATCATTTACATGCTAGTTAAACAGATTTGATGTAATCAATAATGCAATTGTATTTTTAGAAATAATGTTTCTTTAGAATTTACTTGTTGAGTTTATTTTTAAAAAATTATTTCAGTACTTCATAAGTGAACTGTTCTTTGTGAGTTCAAGTAGTCTCCTTACTAGTTTGGTTTTACCACAGTTAATCATTACATATATGCATTAAACTTTAGAAATACGGTATACTATGTTATTCTGTTTCATAGTATTAAATTCATGCATAAATTCTAATATCTTTCTACCTCTCTGAACACTGTATGTATAGGATATGCTGTACATTTTAGAGAAATGATTGTATAATTGGCAGGTTTACAGATTTTACATCCTGTCGCTGTTCACCCTTCTGCTGTGCCTATCAGTTGCAATTTTTTTCTTTGTGGGATATTACAAGGGATGGACAAGTAGCACTGCTTATCCAGTAAGATTTTTTTGGTGTCTTAATGTAACTCAAGCTTATTGTAAAAGAGAAACTTATAAGAGAGTGAAATGGAATGAAGATAAATTTTGTCTTAATTCTATGTTTCAGTTTTCTTCATCTAATGAAAATTTTAAAAATTATTCAAACAAATTTTATATGGAAAATAAAAAGAAAGAAAAAAATCAGCCTTTCCCTTCCCAATGTTACATTGTATACTTATCTACTTCACCCCTCTCCCTCTATCATTTGTTCTTAGTGCACCACATCACATACTAAAACATTTTGTCAGTTGATGGGATATCTACCATTTGCAACGGTAGTTTGATAATAAGTGAATATGTTCTCGTTTGTTTAAAATTTGAATTTATAATTGTTAGTTCTTCAGTTGTGTTCCAATATATTTTTCAGTCGATGATTTGCTTCTGAATATAATTATAAATCAGGTAAAATTAGCAAATTTGAAATAGTTTATTGAATTGTGAAAATAATGGCAATAGTGTTTGGCCAAAATAGGAAAAAGCTTTTCACAATAGAATCTTGAAATTAGTGTTAATTCCATCCATTGTTGCTGAACAGTCACTTGATTGAAAATAGTTTGCATATTAGTTTATGATACAGTTAAAACACTCCAACAGAGACAGCTGTAATCTGTAATCTTATATGGCCATGAGAAAATGTCTATGAATGTCTTTGCAAAGCAGTTCAGTAAATTTTGGAAATGTTTTATGTGTATCAGTAGCACCTATGAAACATGAACCAACATGAAATATTGTTTTGTTTTGTGTCTCTTACGAGTGAAAGCACCAAATTTGTGTCTCAAATCATTACATTAGTCTCATCAGTTTCAAGTGTTATTTCATCCTCTTGAAAACATTTCTTGATTGCAACAGATGTAGAAACTGCATTTAATTCTTTTAAATGAGCTAAATTAAATCTTTTCTTTTCCACTGTCAGCAACAAAATAAATTACAACCATGGCCATTTTCTCTGAATTTGACTATCATTTGACTCTTGGACTAAAAATGTAAAATTACATGATCTTAATTTATACATAAATCTGCTCTGTTCAGTTTCTCTATCACACTTGTAACCTTTATAGATCTTTGTCTGTTTAGAACAGAAATCTTGGGCAGTTTTCTAATCACATTTCTTCGTCAGATTTCCTTGTTGACATTGCCTGGATATGTATTGTGCTACTTGCATAGATACAAACACTTTATATACAATGCTAAATGCCTTTATACAGACAATTAGATTCACTATCCATAGAAATTCAGTCTTTAAATTCACTATTAAGTATCCAAGGAAATTAAAAATTGCATTGTCTGCTTAATTTAGCATTTTTAAGAATATGTTCATTCTCAATTTAATCCATATTGCTCTTGCTGTAACTTATATTTATTTTTTCATAATTTTTAGAGAACTAGCATAATAATTTATATAATTCTAGTCAAAATGATCAGATAATGATGCAACAATCTTCCTAAAGCTGAGTCTCATTTGCTAGTTGTTAGTTATAATCACCTTCTAAGTCAACTAAAGCTAGGGTATAGTGTTTTTGTTATCTTTAACGTTTAAGGAGTTAATCTTTTTTTTTAGCATTACTGATAGTAAATATTTTATTACTTGTTATTTATTTTTACTTTTGTTTAAAGCTGTGGTATTTAATTTGCTTCTTAAGCTTTGTGTATAATTTATAATTTTTGTGGACATCCTAATATTTTCACAGACTTTCACAGCCAAATTTTTACAGAGTATCTAACCATAAATTTATGGATGGTTGGCAATCCTGCCCTGAATCACTGCACCTGAGTTATTGCAATTTGCAGTCACTGATAATAGTTTACATGGCTAACATCAGTAACGCTAGTATGACATTGTAACTGATTTTTTGATGAAATCATTGCTTCCACATTGAATAAATTTTTCATATGCTCTAAGTATGGGAAGAAGTTGTAAATTAGAGAAGGTAAAACAACCCATATTAATAGAAGAGTGGCAAAATACATATTTCATTTGTGCTCATGATGAGTACAGTGAAACAGACAGATTTAGTTTGTTGTTGTCTTTATTGAAGAATGAGTGCAGTGAAACAGCCAGATTTAGTTTGTTGTCTTTATTGAAGAATGAGTGCAGTGAAACAGCCAGATTTAGTTTGTTGTTGTCTTTATTGAAGAATGAGTGCAGTGAAACAGCCAGATTTAGTTTGTTGTTGTCTTTATTGAAGAATGAGTGCAGTGAAACAGCCAGATTTAGTTTGTTGTTGTCTTTATTGAAGAATGAGTGCAGTGAAACAGCCAGATTTAGTTTGTTGTTGTCTTTATTGAAGAATAAGTACAGTGAAACAGCCAGATTTAGTTTGTTGTTGTCTTTATTGAAGAATTAGTGCAGTGAGGGTGGCTTGTTACTCTAGAACAGGTGACACCAATCTTTTTGATACTGAGAACTACTTCATGGGTACTGAGTTGTACTATTTTTAGAAAGGCCTGTGGGCGACCGTGGTGCCTGTGTTGGTGACCCCTGCTCTAAAATATAGATTATGATTTTTTTTTTAATTTTTAGTTTGTGGCTATTGATTGATAAAGATATATGTTGGGATAAAATACACATGGGCTAAGAAATCATCCTCAAGTGTTCTTTGACAGAACACTCTTACTTACTTGGTCATCACACATTTAAATATCATAAGTGAATATAACAATATAAAATATAGTTAATGTCTAAAGACAAAATAAATATTAGTTAGAGAAGCAAAACCACATACCTTCAGCAGTAATATATACAGAGTATGATTTCCTTATGTATTGATGACCAGTGATAAGGTTATTGTACATAATTTGGTGAAAATATATACATCACACATTGTTCATAATCTTTTGAGAGCCAGCAAGATGTAATATATAAGAAGCTGATACCCATCACACACACACATACTCTATGTGAATCAACAATATGTGGCTTGCAAGCTGCTGCTTTGTTATCAATCTTTCATGCTAATCTTGGAATCATAACATGTATACAGATAACAAATATTTTTTTTCTTATAAAACGGTATTTCATCATAAGAGAGAGAATTACATTAAATAAAATTTATGAGTATCTGTTTCCTTTAGCAGTGTTTTTTTTGTTTTTTTTTTTGTATTCATGTCATTCAAACCCAACAAAATTGCATTGAAAATGCATTAGTACTACTAGAATGCCAATTTTGTACTATTTGTTTCATCTTAAGTAAACTTTATATATATACACATCTACTAGAAGCTAATTTTGTACTATTTGTTTCATCTTAAGTAAACTTTATATATATATATATACACATCTAAGTATGATTTATGTTTTTCATTTTTTTCTCATGACAGGCAGACAGCTCCATTTCATTGGTCCATTTGTTAGTCTTAATTTTTATTTTTTTGGGCTCATTGTCTGTGTTTATGGCCATCATCCAATACTATGAAATTGTCTGCTGTGAACATCTTAAACTCTGGGAGCAGTGCATATCCTGTATTGTTTGGTGTGTTTTCCGAAGATGGCTGATAAAAGTTAGACAGACTGGTGACATTTGACATTATGTGAATTGGAACTTCCAATGTGAGGACATAATATTTTAGTAATTTTGTTGTTGATGTGCAGTATAAACAAACTTAAGCTTTTTACCTTCACTTTTTTGAAACATGCTTGCTCTTTTCAAAAGTTTGTCTGATATGTGACAATAATCTTTAGTCAGCTAGCCTGTTTATTTTTAAATCATGAATGTTTATGAGTATAATAAAAAAATGTATGTAATTTTTATGATAACAAGTAATTTTGTATGTTTCTCATTCATTTAATCAAAGAGATTAACTCTATACTTATTGCCATCAAAGCAGAGAAATTCAGCATTCACTACAATAAAATACAATTCAACAATAGAGTCATTATAAATCACAGGATAGTCTTACCAGAGAACAGAAATGGAGTTACTAGAGATAAGTAATAATAGTCTTTACATAACCTGATTCAGCATGGCCTTAACAGTCCTTCACTTGCTTGCCATAGTGTCACAAATTACATTTCAGTTCAATTTCTGCCTGTTTCTGTTCATGTTGAAACAGAATTTGCCTCTTGTTCTCCCAAAGTCAACCTGGGCCTTTTTCCAACTTATCACTTTGTTCAAGCAGAACAGCATTTGTAGTAATTTCTAGTACTCCTGCATACCAGAAATTTTCTCAATGTAGTGAGCATACTTTGCTACCTTACATCAAATAGAGCATATTATAACTGCTTTACACTTAACACTTAAACACACCATGGCAGACAATTCCTGCATCTCCCAGGTCACAGTGGCCCACAACCAGTGAACCAGTAGACTCAACTGAAAACAACTGAAAATAAGCAACTGGAAAGGCTGCTTGCTCACTGCAAAATATAATTAAGGAGCAAATGCTAAGCTTCTAATTTATCGCTTTATAATTCCATTCTTTCTTACATTCCAGTCTCAACTTACAGTTTCCTGCAACAGTATTTATTAGCCCAATACATGCACACAGCATAATAAATACAGCATATCAAGACAATGTCAAGTGTTAGCACACTAATTGCGAGCAGCTTAGTTCATACATTTAATTCATACACAAAATACATCTCTAGATAAAACACAAGTATAACATATCAATAGCAAAAGTGCATGAATTATTTCTAAGTCCATTCTCACTCAACCAGTCAGCTAAATCACCATCAAGCTAATAGCCGCCTTTCAAAACCGGACTTTTTCATGCCACTTCAAATTCAAAGTGATCAGAAAATAGAATTTACTACAGCAAGTAAACTTTGCCCATTGGCTGTCCTCATTCTCGTAAATCATAACCGTTGGATAATAAAACTACTCACTGGTTTGCATTACATCAGCAAATTCTAGCACATTCTCACTTAAAGCATTTACTTCAACTAAGACATTTTCAAAAATACCATAACAGAGTGGTCAAGGTCGGATCACTCTGACAATTTAACCACTTATGTTACAATTATAAATTTTAAAATAGGGAGAGGTAAATTTACTTTAACACACCCCATGCCAAAATGTACAATTTGTATTTGTGAAGAATGAAAATTGTTGAAATGGGAACATCATTTATTTATGCATATAAAATACATATCAACTATAATTTTTGTTCTTGTAAAATATTTTGCAGCAATATTTATTTACAGTGTTATTTAGAATTATAATTTGACAAATAATCATTTACTTGCAGTTTGCTGCAACTGTACCTTAAGTGATATATTTTATTGTAATATTTCAGGGTGCATGCATCCCAGGTTATGAACCAATGAATTTATTACATAAAAATTAAAAGACTTAGTAGTTTGTCAGGGAAATACCTGCTTCCGATTTGATATTTTGTAGTAAGTCTAGGTTGTGTAGAGGAAAAATAAATTTTGTATTTTTTTAAAATAAATTTTCTTGAAGACATATTCACAGACCCTGGGAGCTTAAGTCTTGACTAGTATGTTGGTCATAGAGACCTGAGTACATTGCACTCAGTTGCATAGTTGCTTTGAGTTTTGTCTCTTTCATGGATGGGCTGAATAGATATGAATCAGTTCTACTCCAATAGTATATATGTTTTTTTACTTAGGAAAATTCCTATTTAACTAGTAAACCTCTCTGACCTCATTTGTTTATGATTATGTACACTCTGTAAACATGAACTGATACAACTACATAATTATTTTCATCAGATTCAGATTCATAATAAATACTGTTATTATCACTCCTCTAAATCCATTCACAAAATTAGCCATTATTCATATTTCCATTTTTGAATACTCCAAACATAATTCTAGTAGCCTAGTCCTAATTGTCATTTTGAAGCACGTAAAAAAAATATAAATTAAAAAAGACAGTGAAAGAAAATAATTTTAGTTCACAGAAATATAAATCTGCCTGATATCATGGGCACAACCAAATGTTGGATGAAGTATGGCTATGTCACACAAACAGGTAATTTAAACAGCAGATTATTTTCTTAACCCTTTATAAGCCTGTGAATGAAACAGTCAAGAACTGCAATTAAATGTGTGCTTGAGATTGAAAATGGAAAATAGTTTACTGTCATGAGTCACCCTCTTATGTCCCCCATTCCTCCAACAAAACTTGCAAATTTATATGTAAGAATATATTTTTTAATATGTATATTTTTTATCTGTGCAAAGAACAGTCTTTCATGCATATGCTCACTCACTAAAAATAACAAACCATGGAAAAATATAGATATTGTTGTTTTAAATCATACAAATTCATTATACATTTAATTAAATAAAGCATAATCTACAGAAAAATTGAATGCCATATACCATAGAATTTTACAAAAAGACTTAATTACCGGTATGTTCAGTTACATTTTACAATTGATACAATTCTATTGCTAGCCTGAAAAAATATAAAATCCCGAAATATTTTATGTAAAAATAATAATTATAAATAAACTTCTGCATAAAATATATTAATGTTAAATGTAAAATTTTACTGAAATGAGAATCATATGTTTGATTAAATTATTTAAATCAAATGTGATATCTGACATGAAACTAAAACTAAACTTAACAACAAAAATAGTAATAATGCATATAATAACACAAAGGTGTCAAAAAATTGTATGAACTTCATTAGTAATAAAGAAAAAGTAATATTTACATCAGAAAAATTATAATAGTAGTAGTAAAAGATAAACATTAAGGTAATTTTCTATTCATTCTTTTGCTCTTTCAAATCAGCTGTATCATAATAATGGATTTTTTAAATATTAAAAAATAAACATTGTAAATTATTTTTAGTCTTTTGTTTTGTTCTTTTAAATCTGATATATGTCATATATCTATATAATTTGCTATTAATATTTAGAAAATAATTTTATTCTGCAGGTACAGATCAATTAAATTAGTTTAAGGGAAATGTTAGGCATCATTAAATCCAAGATTGATATGCTGGGCAGAACTAGGCCGTGATGACTTTCGTGATTTATGTTGACTACAGCTTGAATAGTCCTGGTCATAGTCACCATACTGGAAGACATGGGGTGTAGCTTTCTCCAATTCCACTTTGTCAAAAATAATTTTCTTGTGGTCAGCTACACTTTGCTGGTCAGTAGTCATTGGTTTTGATAGTGCTGTGGCTGCAGGAGGTCTGTTTGCATTTGAAGCCTGAGATGGGTCCTGAACAACCTGGGCTGTCTCATTCAGACAAGATTGGTCCCTTTGGTAACCTGTTTTACAATGCTCTTTTATTGCCTTTGTCTTTCTTTCTTGCTTTTTGTCCATAGTTTCACTCCAAGCTTCTGATGGACTTTGTTGTCTCTCTTTAGAGTCAGAGTAGTGTTCTTCATCTTGACCATGCTGTAGTCTCAGGTCATGGACAAATGATGGATTTTCAATCACAAGAGCACCCAAACTCTCTCTAGTAAAGGAAGTCTCTTCTGTTAAGATGCAACCTGGAGTTGCTATTCTGTTCGTTGTGTCCTTTTTCTTTTTTAAGATGCAAACAACAAATACGCAACAACAACAAATGAAAAGAATGCTGCCAATGCAAATAACAATTATAGCCCAGATTGGGAATTCATTCTGTATTGGTCTGCAGAAATCTAAATATCCATCAAGAGTACATTCATCCACATTATTGGTGGTCTGACAGTAAAAAGCATAAAGATTTGTGAAGGCTGTTTTTGTGTCCACTTTATAACCAGAACGTTGGTGTTCATGGATACATGCCTCAAGGTAAAGACTGAGGAAAGCAGACAAGTCCCCACAGTGTATAGAAAGCTTGCTTTCATCAAAAGCAGCTAAGCAGTGCTGAGTTGAGATGTTTGTTTCTGTAGTATGAACCAGGTTCTCAAGAACAATGTCAAAAACAGGAATTGTGGATGGCATCCAAACATGGCTATATGGTGGAAGAGGATTGCTGATAGAATTAACATCAATTAACCCTGTTTTAATTGTATTAGGTGAAAGTGTTTTATCACTTGCATGTATAAGTATAGTGGTAGTGGTTCCTTCTCCTTCATCAAATGGTGCAGAAATCATAAGCTCAGGTAGTGATGAGAATGGATCCATTGCTTGATTAGATGCACATGTTTTCAAATCTTCTGCAATTGAATGAAGAGGTTTAGCAGTTTGCCACACCCGTAATAAGTCAATCTCAATGGCTATGTTGCTTTGAGTACCATACAGGGCTATGTCAGTAATGTGGAAGTCCTTACCAGAGACAACAGTGTCTGAGGTTGCATAGTCAATCACTTTTTCTTGAATAGCAAATGCTGTAAATGAACGTCCATTCCATGATATGACAATATAAAGCCAGGCTGTTATATGTAATGGATGTAATGTTACATTTAACGATCCCAAACAGTTTATGTAAATCTCTTGCCCTTTAACAAATATGTTAATGTGACCAATTGTAGTATTTATTTCTGCTATCTTGAAAGAAGATATGGTCAAAGATTCATTTAACTTCATCCAAAAACTGACTGTGAGTTGTTGGGTGACTATCAGAACACCCAACTTTGAAAACATAACTTGGTGGTTGGTAAGGCTCAGCATATGACCACAAGCTGTTAGACTTGTTCCAGCCAAAGAATCAGTCAAATAGTCCACCTCTGACTTCCTGCTGATCAGGAAAGCATTTCGAAGATGCCTTGAGATATTTACAGAATTGATCTCCTGGACTGTAATCTGGCCAAGACTTGCAGGAATGAGGTCATTGATAAAGTTTCCATCTGGTGTTCCAAGCATACCATTAACCTTGTTAAACCAGTTTTCAGAGAGCTTTGTGCCCATGGTTAAACCCAGTGAACTGCTGCCTATAACTAAGTGAATGCTGCCATCTACAATGACTCTAAGGTAGTTCTGGGCTTGCCACTTTAATTCAACTCGTCCAAATGTCACTGTAGTGGGGAAAGTAATCTTCTGGACAGAACTGTCCCAGTAAAGAGAGAAGGTAAAATTTGAAATGTTTTCTGTACCAGCAGACACTGCTAATAAGAAAGAGTTGATTTTGACTGACACGTAAGAAATATACTGGCAGAGATGAGTTTTAAGACAGGGCAAGTATAATGCCTGTACTGATACTTCCTCTGTTGAAAGCAGCTTGTAAGTCCCTGGAGAAGTGAGTGTAAAAGAGACACCATCAAAAGTTGTTATATATTTTCCAATGATGGTGGCTGCTCGCCAGGTTATGTCACTTTTCAGTACCTGAATGGTAAGGCTGCAGTCTTCTCCAGACCAGTGTTTTGTACAATCTGTGCATGCGTAGCCAGTATTGAACTCAGTGCTGGCTGCTGTCCAGTAATCTCTTGATGTAACAGTTGACCTTAACCAGTGAGAAGAACAAGAACATGTACCAGTCAAATCAGAACAAAACCCATTTCCATTACAGACACCAAAATCACTGAATGGACACAAGTTGTCACAAGAAAGCCCCCAGTAACTGTCATAACAAGTACAGTTAGTTCTTTCAGGCATCCAACCAAAGTGGCAAGCTTTAGAACAGTTAGAACCAAAGTAAGGGAGAGCTGATACTATATGATGAAAGTTGTTGCACTGAGACTGCAACGGTGAAGTGTCAAGAGATTGACTTTCTTGGCAAAAATCTGCTAGGGCAAGAGCAAACAATTCTGCACTCTTAGCGCTGCTTGTCATGTACACCATATCTTCACATTGATGCTGAAAGGTTGGAAGATCTTGGTATACACCAAAACAGGTAAATGAAGCAATGTTGTTTAACAAATCTTTACAAATATTCTTTGCCTTATCCACAGCAGCTGCATCTGTTGGTGGTGCCACATTTAAAAAATAATCAGGATAAATTTTACCACTAACTGCATCTTCTGAATCAATGCTATATGCCTTAGTCATAATTAAATCTGAAACCATCCAGAGTGGAGGATTTTTAATATCCAATGCATACATTGTACTACTGCGCTGACTTTCACTTGCTATCATGCCTTTACCATCGTTCAGAGGCCAATGGAGGTGGACATCTGGGGTGTGGTCATTGATAATCATTCTCCATGTCTTGTCCACAATGCTGGGGTTTGTGGGACGAGACCAGACACGGACTTCATCAAGTAAACCTTGGAAAATGCCTACATCAGCCTGAAGACTGAGTTCTGGTGGTGGAAGTCCAAATGTTAATGTACCACCAGTTACAAACACATTTCTAGAGATACTGACAGCTTTGAAAGTGAGTCTGCCATTGGCATCAATAACATAGATTTCCACAGTATCCAGAACAGAATTCCAAACAATAACAATCTGAGTCCACATGTTGATATTAACAATCAGTCCAGTTTCTAATATTCTTCCAGATATCATCACCAAAAGACCAGTCTTAGAGTGAGCTAACAAAAAGAAGTTGTTTACGTCAGTCATATAGCCAATAAGCACTCCAGATGTATTCATCATTTTCACATGGAACTCGATGGAAAAGTGAGTGTGTGGCAGGGAAACTGACCGTACAATGGTCCCAGAGTTGTTTAATCTTAGACATGCTTGTGTGATGATTCCTTGCAGAGTTTCATTGAAAGGCACTAGAAATGAATGCATGCTAAAGAAATCAAAAAGAGCACCTATGGTCAGGTACTTGTTACAGGTGACTGGAAGGTTGGCAGCTTGAGAATTACTGCAGAGACTGAATGCTTGGTTTAGACATTGAGAATACTGGATTGTTAACTGGGTGTTGCATGCTGATACAAGGCCTGACACTCCTGAATTTCTTGAGAACCAGACTGATTTGAGTGCAGATATAGTGACTAGTAAGTTTTCACCTACTACCCTGATTGTTGCATTCAAAGAATGGTCAGAAGAATAGATTGCCAATTTTGAGTAACTTACATAGGCAAAGTTCAAGTTTTGTACATTCATACTTCCATGGACCACCAAATTAATTCCGTTCTCCTTAAACAGAGTGAACTTGTCTTCACCAAAACTTTTGTAGCTGATCTCCAGTCTATGCGATTCAGTGGTGGCAATCACTGAGCCAATGCAATGAGTAGAAAATAGTTCAGTACTGCAAGGTACAATTTGAATTCCTAAAGAAATTTTTATGTTGGTGTTTTGAACAATGTAAAACTGTCCATAAGCTAGTAAATCAAAAGAAACACCATCAAATGTGATGACCCTTCCAAGAGGAGATACTTGAGCAAAAACAGAATAATTAGAGCCGTTGTTTGGTGAAGTAGTTGTGCTGATAATGCAGTCATCTCCTTTCCAACCAGGTGCACACAATGTACAGTTTGTACTAGACCAGTGGCGATCACACCAGCATCTTCCATCCACATCACATCTCCCGTGACCACCACATGGGTTATATGCTCCACCAGGACATTCATTTTGACAATATTTACCCCAAAAACCATACAGGCAAATACACGTAGAGTCTGTTCTGTTAACAGTTCGCCCATATTTACAGCCAAAACATTCTTGCAGAAGCCAGTCTGGAAGTGTAACATTAAAAGAACAAATTGCACTGTAAATGGCTGATACATTTGAGATGGTCAAACTACAAACTTTTGGAAAGGAAGCCAGAGCAGTGATACTTTCTTCTAAGGATCCTGTTGTTGATACTACCTCCACACATTTGTTTCTCAACCAGCTAATCATTTCAAGGGAACAGCTGTTGTTCACAGTCAGTGAAGAAAAGAATGTATCGCATATGTACAAGAGTTTTTGTTCAATGGTCACATATTTTTTTGTCACAATTGATGGTAGAGCTCGAAGTTCAAGGTCAGAAAGGGTCCACACTGGTGAAGGCCAGGGAAAGTAAGGCAACAATATGGCATTGGCATAATGAAGTAGGTCATGTGCTTTTGTGCCCAGTCCTTCATTGAGTTTCAAAACAGTTGATAACAATGAATGAAAAGATGAAGCATCCACATCTGTATTGTAGATCTGATACACAATGGCAGTAGGAATTGGTTCTGACCACAATAGTAGTTCATCAACTTCACCATTGAAAGTTTCATTCAAGGAATGGGCTTTCTCATCAGGAGAGGGCACCCATTCACCAAGAGACATAACAGCATCATTTGTAATTATGCCTGAACATTGCTGTGCAAAGACTTGGTGCTGTATGGTTTTATTATCAGTGTAGATAAAAATATGAACCATATGGTCAGAATGAAGGAATGTAAAAATAAGTTGATTCCATTTGTCAAGTGTCAAGGTCATTCCTGTACGTATTTCCAGCCCACCACACATTAGTCTAATAGGACTAGTGTTTGTTATAGCTAGTGTAGTATTTTTGCCAAAAGAAAGAATAGTCCCACCAATTGAATGAGGTTTGACATGCAAGCTCAATGTGAAATCTGAAAGCTCTGACAATGTCTTGCTAATAGTTAATGGTCCAGACCAGCCTGATGTGCCATTGAATGATAAACAGTAACCTGAAGTTGCACCGGTGAACACACCAAATTGGCTAGAAGTTTGGAAGAGAATGTTTTCTTCTGTCACTCTGAAGTTAGTTTTTGCAATCATATGCATATCTTCCAAAGTTAAATTGGTGACTGATCCATACAGTGATCTGGAAACAGGGTGGCAATGGTCAAATAAGCCACGAGACACTGCACATACTACTGAATCACTTGTAACTACTGCTTCTATATAGGCCCCTTGTATAGTGATATTGATTTTGACTCTTCCATCCAAATCAATCAAGATATGATGGGTTGATGTCATATATATACTCAGAGCTGTGGTAAGCTGTCCATTGTCTTGGGGCAAGAGAAGTTTTTTGCCATTGAAGAAGACATCAGGAAAGATTGAGTTAGATAATGGAAGAACAGTTAGGTTGTGACCACTGTTAGATAATGCAATGCCTGCAGTACATGTGCCATATGAACAAGGTACTAACAAAATCTGAAGCTCAAACAAAGAAGATACATTTGAATGCAACACTGTGTAGACACCTTGTAAGCCTGAAAATAATATCATTAGTCCTGAGAAAGTTACAACATCTGCAGTTGCAGTAATCATGGCCACTCTGTTATTTTCAATAATAATTGGTAAAGATTGGAATACAGAACAATCTGTACCAATATAGTTCTTTGTGCAGGTTGTACATTTGTTATCACCTTGCCATTTCCAATCACACAAACAAGTTCCATCATCCTGGCAGACTCCATGATTGTTGCAAGGCATCTCTGAACCACCTGGACAAGGGATATTGCAGAAAGGTCCAACATATCCTTCTATACATGCACATTGATTTTCATCAGGATCTAAATTTGCCTCTTTAAATACTGATCCAAAACTGCACTCAGAAGTACACATCGGAGACTGAGACCACTGTTTTTCCATGACACAAATTGTATGCTTCTGAATGACGGATATATTGGATGAGCTGTTGCATATTGACAAGTAGCTGAAAATTATGTTAAGTGCTGCTTCCATATTTTGGATACTATACATTGCATAAGAACATAGTAACTGAAGATCTTGTCTGATGGCTTGACTAATGTTGATACACTCTGCATAATCATAGTCTAAAATGAACTTTTTACATAAATCTGGATTTACTGTTTTAGAGTTTTGATATTTAACAGCAGTGAAAATTGATTGCAGTATATTATCACTTCTTCTAGTTATACTATATTCAAGGTCTGATGGCAGCCAATAGGGTGTCAGCAATGGTGGTATAGGCATCAACAATGTTTGCTGGCCAATAAAGTCCACTGCTAAAAGACCACTTCCCTCATCAAATGTCCAGGCAGTTGCTAGGCTTGAGCGCGCAAGATTTGGATCCATTAGCCACAAATCAGGAATAAGATTTGGTTCAATAATCTCATCCCAAATAAACAAGTTTTCAAACTCAGCAGCAAATGGGTAGATACGAGCATGGGGCATGCCATCATGGGGTGGCTGCCAGCTGCCAAGGGCCAAAACACCGGTAGTGGAAAAAGCTCGTTTATTAATAGAGTAATCACGCCTTTCAATCCAAGCAGAGCTGTTGAAATGATAAAAAGTCAAATCTCCTGTCAAACTATTGTATGTGAATATAATCTTGTTCCACTGATTAATTTCCATTCTGATGTTTGTGTTATACAGTGTAGTATTTTTTCCCATTACTGTTGTTGCTTCAATGTTGATAGTAATATTTTGCAGGTAAATGAGAAAGGTGTAATTGTTAGTAAATGAGAAAAGGGCCCATCTCTCATCTTTTGTTTCCAGCAATCGTACCATGAATTCTACAGATATGCTGACTACATTTTCTGGTAGAAAGAATTTTCTGGCAAATGCTGCAGACATGCCAGAATGAAGGCTGTGTCCACTAGTATTTTGCAACTTGTGTGACTTACTTGGGAAATGGATAAAGATTTCACATTCTGGAAGAGTGTACAGTGAGTGAATGTCCAGTTTATTGTTTAATGATATAATAAGGGGTACTGATAGATTGTCTAAAATTGATGCTGAAGATGGAGTAGAGAGTGCTATCTGCTCTCTTATTCCACCACTGCAGTAGTCCATGTGTGTTATATTGTGAATAGATGACAAATGTTTCAGCTTTTCTGAAGCAATGCTGGAACCAGAACCACTAAGAAGCCCTGTAGTTGTTGCAATTATAAGAGAAGGCAGTTTGACATCTACTGTAAGATAAATTCCTGAAGTTCTAATTATTATTTCGGTTTCAGGTTCAAGAGAAATAATAATCTCAGTTAAAGATTTTCGCATGGCAGTGCTTCCATGAAAGTAAATTTGATTGTCAAGAGTTATAGGCATAGCACCTAGAAAAACCTGTGGTTTTGAATCTTTTTTATTAGGAGCTTGAACAGTTATTCTTGCATAACCATTTGTCAAGTCACCAGCCAAAACAGAAAAAAATGTCACACAGGTAAAATTTTCAAAACATCTGATAAATTTGCCTTGTACAAAAAGTCTATCTGCTACTGTCAGTATGGAATACACGCCTGGATCCTTTACATAAAATCCTAGTCCATCAGCATTTGTTACATGTCCCAGTGATTGCATCCAAGCCATTGAATTGTTTCCTGATTTAACTGAAAAGTCAGAGATACTGCAATCATAGTTTATCCAGCCAGATGAACACAAGTCACATTGAGTGCCTTGCCGATTGACTGGACAATTACAGTTGCCATTCTCATTGTCACATGTCCCAAACCCAGAACAAGGGTTATCTGCTCCACCTGGACACACTTCACTGCAGGAAGTTCCCCAGTATCCTTTCTGACAAATGCAGTGGTTTGGATCTTGAGCAGATCTGGTTCCAAAGTAACAGGGAATACCACACATATTTTGTACCATGGTGGCTGCAGCAATCTGAAAATGTACAGACAAACACACAACACACACACACACACACGCACACACACACACACACACACACACACACAAACACACACAAGATCATCCAAATGAATAGAAGAAATAATTAATGAACATCTCTAAATGTGATCAGAAAATGACCACTGAGCTTTATGATGACCTATATGAAAGTTATATGAGCTGAGCTGATACACACACATATTTGTATATGAGTGCTCTTCCTGAATAAATGTAAATATTATTTGTAAAAGTTAGCTGAGTATTTGTTAGTATGGAGGATATTTCTATCTCTGACTTCACAAAAGGGATGGGGTTATCAGTGACAGAGACACATGTTAGAGTATGGATATCAATATATAAATTGACTTGCCTATGAATACCACTGACAAAGGAAAGTAATTTACTAATTTTAGAAAGCTACACTATTGCCTTGGGAAAATTTATGTAACTATCTTTTGTTTATCAATTGAAAGATTAAAGATTGTTAATATTATAACTGTGTTATTTCTTTTAAGTAAAGTTTTATCTTTATTCTGAAAATGTACAGATTGCTGATAATTAATTTTATAATTATGCTAAACACATTTATTTATTAAGCATATTTATTCAATTAATTTTGTTTTGTAAGACATTATTAAAAAGTGAAACTGACAAGTAGTATATATCAGAATACATATTGAGTTAATAGGTGACTCTTCACATCTTTCTACATGTTTCCTTGCTTAATCTTAGTCTCCCTCAGGAATGTTCTCTGGCTTGGAAATGAGGAAAAGAAGGTAAAACTCCTTTTAGTTCAGATGCTTGGTAAGATATTGGAAACATTATTTTACACATTTAAAATATATTTTTCACCTTAGGTTTATCTGTACAGAGGGACTAGGGCTTTTGGCCATTGAGTTATCACTTTTAACCCCTCATCCAAGGTTGATGTACACAGAAGGACTGTGCTGGCCATTGAGTTCTCATTCCTAACCCCTTACCTGAGGATAATCAGTACAGAGGGACTGTGCTGGCCATTGAGTTCTCATTCTTAACCCCTTACCTGAGGATAATCAGTACAGAGGGACTGTGCTGGCCAATGAGTTAGTTGCAACACTTGTTGGCAATAGGAAGAATAGCTCAAAATAGAGTCCTGGGTAGAAAATAGATCCCCATCTGCTAGTTGTAGTGCATCATAACAGCGGAATAAAAACTGTGTTTTTACAGCTGTACTTGCATTCTCACAATTCCTGCAAGTAAAAAATATCTCAGATATGAGTTCTTAGACTTTGAAGAAAAAAGAAACTAGAAAATCAAATAAATAAAATGAGCAAAAGGAAAAAATATAGTGTGAGTTTTGTTTTACATCAAAAGATATTTTTAAAAAAAGAATTAAGAAGGATGTGAAAATCTTTTGACTCTAGCAATAGGAAAGAGCACAAATTACATGACTGATACATGCATATATATTTGGGAATCAGAGATTTCACAAGATTCCTTTTCAGGAGTAGTATTTCAAACACATTATTCCCTCTGTAAAGAAATGTTATAATTTCAGCCAACCACTAAAGTATACATAACGTTCAGAATACACAACTTCAAAACTAATGGTCAGTGAGCCAGAGAGAGTACATGTACTGCCATGATTATAAGTTCTACAAGAATTATAAAGTACTGCCATGATTATAAGTTCTACAAGAATTATAAAGTACTGCCATGATTATAAGTTCTACAAGAATTATAAGTAGTAATAATTCTGGGGACAGATAATTAATTATGTATTACTATGTCAACAAGCACCACAAGAATTGTAGGCAGTAAAGATTTTGGAGCACAGGCTAGTAAAACTACTGATAGGGAATGACTGTTTAGGATTTGTCTAACACAAAGTAATGTTTAAGTTTATCTATGGATTTCATCATTATTACATCAGGTTTTAAAATGTTAACTAATTTATTAAAAGTCCATCCACCTTCTATAACTCCTTTGTTGCCTTAAAGGAATTTATACTTTGGCTTAAGTGAGGGAATGGAGCAAATGTTGACTTATATGTGCAAATTATGATTAGAAATGTCAATGTGCAACCAGAAACTGAATCAATATATGTAATAATATGTACTTTTTGTTACTGATTCTCTAGAAATAGTGCAGATAATTATTTAAAGCAAGAAAATTATTAAGAATAAATTATATAAAGCATTAGCAAGTAATGTATGCTTATGTCTTTCAAGCAAATAAGATTGGCACTGACATTTTGAAAGGAATGATGTTATACTTAAATTGTAGGTTTTTGTATTGGCTTCTCATCAAGTGAAATTAGTATGTGACTACTATATCAAACCACATGGGTGATCTATGGTATTTACAAAAGAAAATTTAGAAAAGCAGGCATACAGGAACAAAACTATAAAGAGCAAGAGTACAGCAAAAAGTCACTAACATCTGTTATATACTGAAGGTAGTTATTTCACAATAGAAAGAAGAAAAGCTAAAGAAAATCCACAAAAATATGGTTTCAGATGACTTAAGATACACAGTCTTCAAAGCAATTCCGCAATACTGCTGATGAACTTTATTTTATGAAATAACAATAAATGTACTACTGAAAACAAAAGTCTAGCTATCTGTCTGTCTGTATATCTAGAGAGAAAAATAGTTAATGAAACATAAATGGAGAACTTGACAGAAAATTTCAATAAAGCAATACCAAGACACAAAGAAGTGACAAAGAAACAAGGAGCAGACAAGCACAAACACAAAGAGAGTAGTGTTGGATAAAAACTAAATAAATTTAATTCAGACTGATACAATCAATTTGTGACAAAGTTTACTAACATTTCAACTGAGAAAGCAACGTAAAACATTAAACATTTTACTCATGACCTGTGGCTGAAAAAATAAAATATATACACTGAAGACAAAGAAGCAACAAAACTGCAGTGGTGTCAAAAAACTAACACTAAAACTGAGGTAAAGATTTCAGTGCCAACAACATCCCAAATCACACCAACAGTTTGAACAAACATGAGATGACAAGAGAAAACTGGTAACAAAAATGACAGAAAGATATGCAGACAACCAAATAAACTTTCCACCTACACCTTTTAAACAACAATGCCAACAACATTACGGAAACAATGATCCACTGCTCACAAACTCCAACTACATTATAAAACCAGTGACAATCATTGTTCTTTGGTCTATCACCTTAAGAATTTTTGTGGTGGGTGTTCATGTGTACCCTTACAGCAATCAAGGGCAGAATAACGGATCACAACCTACAGCCAACAAATGAATGACAAAAAGAACAGTCACCCATGGTCTCAAATTAGCTTTGAAAGCTCATGCACTTTTCTTAAACTGTTATCGTAAGTGCAAACTCCAACTATTTCTTTGCCTAAAATTGTCCCTTGGCCTAAGTGAAATCAGCTGTCATTGAAAGTAGATGTTAAGCAGAATGAGCTAATGCAGATTTCCATTTATATTATGAGTCAAAGTGCCATTATGCACCTTAAAATAATAATATGCATGTCATTCATCATTTTTAATCTTCACCAAGTTCATTTATAGCTAAAATAGAGTTACTCTATAACATGGGCAAACATTGTTGTGCTTTCTGTTAAAGTTGTGTGTTCATTTTTTATTGTTTCAGTTATTTTAAAATAAAAAAAATAATGAATTGACTGTCATTCGTATTCATAAATGTGAAAAGTCTAAAACTGTTTTTAAAGATCGCCAACAATGCTTTATTAAATTAAAACCATTTTCATTTTCATCAGTGAGGTATTTTCCACCTTTTCATCAGTTTGTATTGAGACATATTAAGAATGCATATAAATGATGTGATTTTATGAAAACAATAAAATATGTTGTAGCTCTGAGAAAAGTAATAATCCAGTAAACCAAAATAGATGAATTACAAAACTGCATGATCATTTGATAATGAAAGCACAAAAATGAAAGCCTTTGTCATACAAAAGCAACAAAATATATTTAATGTTTAGCTTTGTAAAGGTAAAAAAAATCAATATAAAAATTATTATTATTTTATTGTGATATTTAAAGGGAATATTACTCTTACTTGTCTTAGATGATGAATATTAGCAAAGTCTCATCAATTTTAGTAAATAGCACAATCCTTGTAATTAATGAACATGTGATACTCATAATACAGAACAACAATCTTCAGAGTACAAAGTAAACAATCTTTATAACTTCCTTAAAAGCATAGCAGTCTAGCAATCTTCTTATCCTCTTGTTAATCAGATAAGGTATCTTCAGTATGTTTTCACAACAATTATTCTACAGAAATAATTCAACAGATAAAAGTAAACCAGCTACTGTTATAAAGTTTTACAAAATTAAATCAGTAAGTAAAATATTACGTTGTATAACTGAACTAAGTTAATAGGTAAGAGTAAACCAAATTAAAATTATGTTTAACATAAGTTTTGAGAAATAGAAAGGTACTTTGGCAATATGATTATCAGATGTTGGAGGGAAAGTGTGTAAGACTATAGAGCCAATGTTTGACTACTCACTTAAATCAATAAATAGCAACATAAGGCTCATACCTCTTCACACTGTACAAAAAGATATACTTTTTTCTTAGTATGGCAACTCACTTTGCAAACATGCTATTGATGAAGATATTCTCACAGATCTGATACAATTCACGGGACTGGTCCACAACCACTACTTGTCTCTTTCTGCGCCTGCTACTAGGAATTGGCATTGACACCAAGCTGTCCATCAGTCGGAATGGGATAGGAGCATCAGAAAATACAAGCTGAGCAGCAGGAAAAGGATAGCGAGGGAGAACAATCTGATGACCTCTAATTATGTCTAGTATGGAATCTGTTTCTGGAAAAAATGAATAATTTAAAAAAAAATATTTTAAAACATTTTTATTAGCTAAAGTGAAAAACAACCATTCATCAGTTTAAATTAATCTTTTCAATACATTTGTACCAGTATTTATTTATAGAAGTTTTAAAAAATACATTCATTTACTGAAATTAATGCTTTAAAATACTTAATATATAAACTAATAAAATAAGAAAATGTTGTTTATTAATTATTATATTCATTTGCCAAAAGAGGCTCAAAGAATTTAGTAGTAGTAGTAGTTCCGTTAACTTCTTTTGCTCCGCAGGAATTGCATGAAAACTTTTCATCTTATCAATGTTCTCGGTTTTTGGTGGATTTTTATGGAGCTTTCCTCTCTTCTCTTAAAGTCAGAGAGGGTAGTTTGTCAGGTGTGCTGCTGCTTTTTGTTGTTTCTTAACTTTGACTGTTTCTTGTTCATCTTGCTGAGACTGTTGCAGGTCCTCTTTTTTTTTTTTTTTTTTGGTGGATGGGGGGGGGGGGTAATTTTGCTGTAATAGTATGTGTTCTGTGGTTGAAATGTGAGGTTTTGATTTTGTAGTCTTTGACAAAATAGTGTTGTGCCTGTATTTGAGAGGTGTAGCTTCATAATTGTTGGGTGGCTAATATATATATATATACATTTTAAAAAAAAATATTTATTTTTTTTACGAGAGGTGAAGTGTGTTTGTTTGAATGAGGTATGTTATGAGTGCTTGGTGTATGTGATTTTGGTAAAGTTTTGGAGGGTATAGAAGTGATTGGGTAGTGAATGGTAGGTTTGTTGTTTCCCTGATGATTTTTCTTTCTTCTATGTAATTATTATATTGTATCAGAAAGTGTTCAACTGTTGTTGTCTGTCCTACAGTGAGTGCATGATTTTGGTTCATGACTTGGTGTGTGAGTAAATCTCGTGGAGTTGCTCTTTTGAAGGCTATGTTTAGTAACTGGGTGAAGTGGAGTGGGCATCTTTCTTTTGCATAGAAGTTTGATTTCTGCATGAATTTCTGCTGTGTGTTTTGTGACATTCCATGTTTTCTGCTGTGTGTACTGGAGTGTTTTGTGACATTCTGTGTTTTCTGCTGTGTGTACTGGTGTGTTTTGTGATATTCCATGTTTTCTGCTGTGTGTACTTGTGTGTTTTGTGACATTCCATGTTTTCTGCTGTGTGTACTTGTGTGTTTTGTGACATTCCATGTTTGCTGCTGTATTTTGCTCCTTTGCTGTTTCATTTCCTATTACATGTATGTTTATGTGGCTGGGGATCCATCATTAAAGTAAATGTTTAATTAAGATAAAAATTTAAATTTGTTAGATAAGCAATGCACTAAAATATAGCCATGATTACAGTTGCCTTTATACTAAATAAAGTAAAATATCATTTCCTTTCAGAAATATTTTAATTAAAATAATTAATTATGATATAAATTTCAATGTACTATTGGACCCACACTGAGAACAAACTTTAGTTTAAGATGCTTATTTGTCTAATATTGTTGAATAATATTTATCATTCAATGATAAGGTCACTCATCATTACAATCTTATTACATAGCAATATTTTTTCTCTAATGATTTAAAACTGACTTACAATATTCTTTTACACTTGAAACAGCTCTCCAAGACAAACATATTGGAACATTTTTTAAAATCTGGCATAATCATCATAACATACCCTTTTAGATAATAGAGTTAAGGTAGGTATTTTGTAAATGTGTTTAATACTTTCAGAGTTGGGGGTGAAGGGGTGGAGGGGTGGGAGGGAGTTGTGTACCTCATGCATAACAAGAAACAAGTTGAAAGCCGTAACTAAAACAAAATTAAAATAAAACTAATGCTTTTATGATAAACAGTTACCTGGTTTCTTTGACTGAACCTCATCAAATTTCCAAAGATAGGCCAGTCCAGATTCATTTCCAACAAAATTCACATTCCAGCTGTTAGCAACCTCAGTGTTATCAATGTATCTGTCATGAGTAGAAATCACAGATGATCATTTGCATCATAACAAGAAACTACTATATCAAGTTTAACTGTTGTGAAACTTGCATTATACAACCTCAGTATTTGTCTTGAATGACATGTATTGAGAGATAAGAATGTTGTCTGTAACTTCATCCCAAGGAGCAATCCTGCTGTCAGCAGTAAATGAATCAAAATCGTATGATTTGAACCAGTGAAAAATGCAGTTTCATAATATTCATGAGACAATCTTTTCTTTTAAATAATATATAATAAACAACACTATTAGCAGATAAGCATAAGGTAAAAGGAGATCATAAGATCAGAAAAGAAAAGAAAAGAAAATGATTATAAAAGAAGTATTATTTATTGTACTCCACACCCTTTATCCATGTTTTTAATAGGGACCTGCACTTTTACCTACAGGTCAATCTATACTGTCCTTTCAGGTCAATCTATGAAACTTCTGCATGCCTACTACCACTTCTGTTGTTGAATGTCTCAGATTAAACTGATTAATAAATCTTTTCTATTTTAACTCACGTGCATGCCCATTACCATGCCTGATTATTGTTGCATGTCCCAGCTCTAGTTGCTGGTTAGTAAATCTTTGCTTTTTAAACCCATCTGCATGCCTACTATTGACTACTAATACATGTCCCAGCTCTAGTTGCTGGTTAGTAAATCTTTGCTTTTTAAACCCATCTGCATGCCTATTACTACTATTGACTCCTAATACCTGTCCCTGCCCTAGTTTTAGTCAGTCATTTTTTGCTTTGTTTAAACCCCTTAGCTCACCCACTATCATGACAAAATTTGTATTTCCCAGTCTAACTGGGATGTGTCAATCTGCGATTAGTTTTCAAATCTGTTATCAAGACTTTTGCACAATGTCAATAGTTAACTGATCTTTTTGTGTGAATAACAACTGAAGGTTTGTTATATGAAAAAACTGCTGGTTTGAGTTTGAAAAATGAGTATTAGCCGCAGGTTTTGTGTTTGAACAGATGTAGGTTGCATTTGAATAACATCTTCAGGTTTTGTGTTTAAAACTCATTGCAGCTTAAGCTGCAGTCACTCTTCAAATACAAAACATGCAGTCACTGATGTACTGCTTTTCAGTGCTTGTATGGGAATGTTATTTGCAAATAAAATGAAAAAGTTTTGAAATCATGATTGGAGTTCATGTCAAATATGTTTGCATATTGTTTCTGGTATGTTCAAGTAATTATCTGAGTAAGTGAGTGACTGAGTGAGTGAGTGAGTGAGTATATATATGGTGTACCACCCTTTTAGATTTATTATTTCTAATAATTTGCATTGTGCATTTAACTCTGAAATTTCACTTTAGTCACTGCATTTATATTTTATTTGAACTAAATTATATTTTCTTCTAATATTTACTTTATTCTATTTTAACCCTTAATTTTTTCCCCCCATTTTCAGACATTTATTTTCCTTAACATACAATCAGCATGTGCACAGTGAAAATAGATGTAAATGCTCATGATTTTGATAAAACAAAATTCATGCTTATTTATTTATAGGAATGATTATGTGTGTGTGTGTGTTGTAAACAAAGGACATTATTTAATTTAATTATGAATTTCTCTTATATTTTCTTAAATATGCATATACTTTCATTGGTTATTTTTATTGGCACCAAAGCCAAAATGAAAATTTAGAAAAAATTGAAAATGCTGTTTAAGAAAAAGTACAAAAATTAATGAAAATCAGTCTTTTCTCTTTATTTATCTCTCAGCCACAACTGCACATAAATAGGTCCTGTTCTTAGAAATTTTAACTATATTATTATGGTAAGAATAATTTGTTAACAAACTTACCTGCTGAGCAAATGCACAGGTCCCTCCAGCCTCACTTTATTCCCAATAAGTACCTTACTTCTGGGGTACAAAGAAACATCACACATCACTCTCACTAAGGGGTGCACTACTGGGTAAGTTCTTTATCATTTAGCTGCCCCAGGAATGTACATAGACCCATTATGGTGTCTGGTTTGTATGAGTTTAGATGCCTGACATTCTTGCTAGTATATTTATCTGGCAAACATTTAGGAAGAAACACTTATTTTATTTAGTTAAATTCCTTTTAAAATTTAAACTTACTTTGTCCATATTCTTAATTCATCCATGTATCCAACAAATCCCTTTCTTGGCTGCTCTCCTTCTGCTTCACTTGTAGGTATCCATTTTCCTAAAGATAACTGGCCACCACCCTCCAAGGCTGATTTCTTAAGAGGCATATCACTCCTTTGAATGTGATCTTTGTTCTTGACCTTTTAAATGTATGTAATACTGATATATTTGCTCATATTTACTGAAATATGAATTTATAAATGTTTGTAATACTAATATTCTTGTTCATGTATACTGAACTTGACCTTGTAAATGTATGTAATATTAATATACTTGTTCATATTTACCAAACTATGACAAATCAGGTTATTACCCAGAGAACACAGATAGCATTAAAGCAAAATGAAAATACATTCTTAGGAAGAAAAAAGATGCACACAAAATCATTAGAGAATCTTGATAAAATTTTCTTTTGAATTAAAATTCCCATTTGCTGCATAGCTAGCAATTAAGATTCATGTTTAGTATTCTATGATATAGTACTGAATGATTTACACTATAATCTATTCATGGTTAGTATTCTATGATATAGTACTGAATGATTTACACTATAATCTATTCATGGTTAGTATTCTATGATATAGTACTGAATGATTTACACTATAATCTATTCATGTTTAGTATTCTATGATATAGTACTGAATGATTTACACTATAATCTATTCATGGTTAGTATTCTATGATATAGTACTGAATGATTTACACTATAATCTATTCATGGTTAGTATTCTATGATATAGTACTGAATGATTTACACTATAATCTATTCATGTTTAGTATTCTATGATATAGTACTGAATGATTTACACTATAATCTATTCATGTTTAGTATTCTATGATATAGTACTGAATGATTTACACTATAATCTATTCATGTTTAGTATTCTATGATATAGTACTGAATGATTTGCACTATAATCTATTCATGTTTAGTATTCTATGATATAGTACTGAATGATTTACACTATAATCTATTCATGGTTAGTATTCTATGATATAGTACTGAATGATTTACACTATAATCTATTCATGGTTAGTATTCTATGATATAGTACTGAATGATTTACACTATAATCTATTCATGTTTAGTATTCTATGATATAGTACTGAATGATTTACACTATAATCTATTCATGGTTAGTATTCTATGATATAGTACTGAATGATTTACACTATAATCTATTCATGTTTAGTATTCTATGATATAGTAGTACTGAATGATTTACACTATAATCTATTCATCTGCAGTAATGCAGTAATAGGTTTGGAATAAACTCTATTTGCCATATCCAATCATCACCACTCACCAGGTAGACACTTAGCGTTTCAGTGTCTCTGTCATATGTTAAGGTCAGTAGATACCAAGAGCTGTGTGCAAATGACAAGCCAGTGTCATAGTGCTGATTGTTATAAGTCACTCTGATGGTGGTGCCATAGCTCACAGTGAAAGAACGTTTAGTGGCATAGGAGAATAGCACACCTTGGCATCTTGCTTCAAGACAAATCTTGATTAAAAACTCAATGCTTTGAATATTTGCTGAAATGTAGATTAGAATTCATTCACAAGTTAATAGCAGTTTAACATAAAGCAAAACAAAGAATATGTGCAAAAGAAATGTATATATACACAGAGAGAGAGAGAGAGAGAGAGAGAGAGAGAGAGAGAGAGAGAGAGAGAGAGTTACTTAGGGCAGAAATAATAAAATAAATGTATTTTGTATCAAAATAAAAAAAGTTAAGAGATTTTTTGAATATCATATATACTGAGTGTTGACTATACATTTTTGTTGTTTTTATAATTAAAATTTTATTGTCATACTGGATTTTTTAGCAAAAAAATATTTTAAAAATTATTTTAAAATTGAATAGTTATTAGTGATTAGTGATAGTTTATGAAGTCAAGTAATGTAATCCACATTTCGAGTGCACACCTGGTACATTTAGGTGCTGAGTTTGCATGTTATTGATGAAAGTTTTCTACAAAATTTATATGCCTACCTAAATAACTTTCAGAAACTATCCTTCAGATGTCTGCTTAAACACTCTTTTAATGCCTACCTAAACTTCCTTAGGTGTCTACCTACAAAAAAACCCTTCAGATGCTCACACCAATTAAATGCCTACATATAAGCACTTCTGAAATTTGTGCCCAAACAAATTTAGATGTCTTCCTGATCAACCTAAGATGGCTGACTACCATTTATTTAAAATGTCTTCCTACAACCTAAGATGGCTGACTACCATTTATTTAAAATGTCTTCCTACAACCTAAGATGACTGACTACCATTTATTTAAAATGTCTTCCTACAACCTAAGATGACTGATTACCATTTATTTAAAATGTCTTCCTACAACCTAAGATGGCTGACTACCATTTATTTAAAATGTCTTCCTACAACCTAAGATGACTGACTACCATTTATTTAAAATGTCTTCCTACAACCTAAGATGACTGACTACCATTTATTTAAAATGTCTTCCTACACCCTTTAAATGCCTGCTTAACACCTTTTATGCTTAAACAACTTTCAAACACCACCTTAAATAGTTTTCAGTGTCTTTCTAAAACATCCTTTAGACAGCTACCAAAACAACATTTAAGATTACTTTAACAATTAAGTGTCTGCTTACACAATATGCAGACAGTACATGCTGACACAGTTTTCAAGTGCTTGCTTAAACAGCTATGTGCTTGCTTAAACAGCCTTCAAGTGCTTGCCTACACTGACTTTAAGTGCTTGCCCAAAGTGCCTTCAAGTGCATGCCTACTCTGACTTAAGTGCTTGCCTAAACAGCCTTCAAGTGCTTGCCTACGCTGATCTGTTCTTGACCACATACTTTTGTCATAGCCATAAGAATGTAACTTACCAAAAACTTTTATAATTCATAAATGTTATTATACATTTATAAAAAGTTATTTTAATAAAATACCATGCCTGAGAATGACTTCAATAAAAAAAAAAAGTGTCATATGTAGAGGTTGCATTTTAATTCACTTTATCATCAACTGAATTTTCAATATTTTTTTTTTAAATTGAAACAAAAAACTAAATTTGTTGATTTAAATCTGTTTTTTAAATTCTGATTGTATAAAGCTTTCTGTCTGTTAATCAGTAATCACAATATGCAGTAGCCAGTGTACTTGTATATTAAAAGGTAAGACATCTTGATCTTTCATACCAAGGAGTTGTTAAATAAACACAAATTATCTTTGAAATTAACAAAACAAAAGAAAACAAATGAACTTTACAACAATTCAGAACATAAAATATACTAAAGAATAAGAATACAATAATCTCAAACAAAATAAAAACAGAAGCTAATGAATAAATTAAATAGTAGATCTAAAGATGTCAAATTTACCAATGTGTACAAGAGGGTTTGTAATAACTGATGAGTCATCAAATCTAATCATTTTTCCTGGACCTGTCCCATTTCTAAGTAAAGCTGTTCCTTCTTTGTCCACAATACCCTGACCAGGCTGGATCTGAAACTTTTCTGTCTTCTCATTCACACTGTCCTGGTCATCATCCAAGCTAATGTTGAGTGCTCTTGGGTGGCTTGTTGGAGCAGGTGCCGATTTTAGGCCACAGGCGAGGTCATTGGAAGTGGAAGTGCAACCTGTGCAGGCTCCACATAGACCCTCAGTGATCTGATTGCAGCATATCTGTTTTAAAGATATATATATATATATATACATGTATACACAAGTAGAGATATTTTTCTTTAGATGTGGTTTTATGTTTTAATGATATACATAGTGTAGGTAGATATTTTATTGTAAGGAAGGAGATAGTTTTTGGTGTAATAATATAGTACAGGTAGAGATACTTTTTGTTGAGGTAGTTTCTGTTTTAATGATATATACATAGTACAGGTAGAGATATCTTTCTCTAGAGGTAGTTTTATATTTTAATGATATACATAGTGTAGGTAAATACTTTTTTGAAGAGGTAGGAGGTAGTTTTTGGATTAATGATATGGTACAGGTAGAAATACTTTTTGTAGTTGTGTTTTTTGTTTTCATGATATACATAGTACAATTAGAGATACTTTTCTGTAAAGGTACTTTCTGTTTTAATGATACACAAAGTTGTCATGAAAACTCACAACCCATTTGCCTGTCTATCCATGTACAGTATGTTTGTGTGCATGAAAACTGGGTAATAGGATTTAAATTATTTTTGCCTAGACTATAGGGTGTCAGAAGTGAAAGATTTTGCTTTAATTAAGAATATAATGTTACTATATTTTAGTTATTAACCAGAAATAATCTTATTTTCTGAGAGTGATGGTGTAGGTGTAGGATGGTTTTAGGTGACCCCCCCACCCCCCTGATACCATCTGGACAATGTCACTAGCTTCAATAGACATCCACCCAAAAGTTATAAAAGAAGACCCAGCATCTGGAAATGTCTACCAAAAGTTATAAAAGAAGACCCAGCATCTGGAAATGTCTCCCAAAAAGTTATAAAAAGACTATCCAAGATCAGGAAATCATGTCTACTTAAAAGTTATAAAAAGAAGATCAGAAACTGGAAACAGTTAATAAATTCAAGTACTTAGGAGCCATCGTGACAGATGAGGGATCAAAACCAGAAATATTGTCCAGGATTGCACTGACAAATAACATCAATTGCAAGCCTGAAGACAGTTTGGAAAGACAGAAACACCTCAATCAGCTCAAAGATAAGATTGATACACTCCTTGGTTGTATCTGTGTTCTTATATGCATGTGAGTCATGGACCCTCAAAGTGGATCTCGAAAGGAGGATCAAGCTACTGAAATGAGATGTTTTTGAAGGTTGCTTGGCATTTCGTACAGAGTTCACATCACGAATGACGAAGTGAAAAACAGAATTAGACAAGCAATTGGACCCTATGAAGAGCTATTGGCCATTGTAAAAAACCACAAAATAAAATGGTATGGACATGTCACACGATCAACAGGGCTTGCTAAGACAATCATGCAAGGTACTGTGCAAGGAGGGCAAAGGAGAGGAAGACAGAGGAAAAGATGGGAGGATAACATCTCAGAGTGAACAGGACTGAAGCTGAGTGATACAGTAAGATTAGCAGAGAACAGAATGGAATGGAGGAAGCTGGTTGTCAGGTCATCAGTGGTGCCCCAACAGTTGGCAAGACTAAAGGATATATAGATAGAATAGATGACTTTTAATGTGTCTAATTTAAATTTTTTCTCTTAGGGTCACTTAGGGACCATGAGCCCCACTTAACTGAGATAGTCATGGTAAATGTATTTGGTTAGTATGCTGGAAAAAACTTTCTTAAAAATATGTATTCATTACATTTTACTGGTTAAATGTTCCTAATTCTTTCAAACAAACATCAGAATCAACTTCAGCTCATTTCAATACTTGTAATCTAGTTTATTCTTATTAGTATTACAACTACCATCAGTTCTCTACATACATCTTACCTTTGTGTCGACTGATAAAGTGATTCCCAGGTACTGAGCAATGTTGATGCTCATCAAAAAGTTCAACTGTGGTACAGCCACTGTGTAAGTCCATGGATTAGATCGAACTACTGATAGGTCACAACTGTTAACAGTTTCCAATATGAGCTTGCTAGCATCAACAGTCTCACCATTGACCTTGACTGAAGCAGAACGGGAACTGCTGCAGGTGATTGCTATAGTCGTATCATGAAGTGCAACTGCTACACTTGCAATGCAAGGCTTAAACTGGTTAGGACGTGGACAGTCTATTTGATATATCTGTAAACAGTAAAATGTTTTATGGGCTCAGAAAACATAACACAGGAAATAGTAAGATAGAGAGGTTTTAGATAGGAATTTTAGAAGAATATAATTTATAATTTGCAATATGCTTGCATTAACTTGTTCACAGTAGTGAGATTTTATTTTATTTTCAATGTGTACATCAGTGACAAGGACAAGAGACATATTTTATTGCATGGTAGGATTTGGCATTTAAACTGATTAGTGCTTAGGCAACAAATGGAGGATTTGAAAATCTATTAATTTATTTTCTGAACTCTTGAAATGTGTAAATAGTTGTTATTAATATCAATGAGTAGATAAATTTATAAATTTAATCAATCCTAGTCAACAACAGATATATTAGATTTAGATAGACAGAAGTGCAAAAGTTACATTAGACAAGAAAACTGTTAATACTTCTATTTTAGTGGGCTGACCAAAAACAAATTCTTCATTTGATTCTAAAAGGATTAAATATTCACACATGAACCCAGGTCAGCCCCCAGGCTCAATAATATAATCATACTATATATCTAGTCAACATTCAGAGATCATTAATATAATTATGCTGCACATCATATCAGCCCTCAGAGCTCAGTAATATATTCATTAGCCTATCAAGTCAACTCTCAGAGCTCAGTAATATAACTATGCTGCACATCAAATCAGCCCTCAAAGCTCAATAATATAATCATGCTGAACAAGCCAGCCCTCAGAGCTCATAATGTATCATGTTGCCTATCAAGTCAGCCCACACAACCTCAATAACAACCATGCTGAAGGTCAAGTCAATCCTTAGAGCTCAATAATAGAATCATTCTGCACTGGAGCAATGACACATCATCAGGAGCAAAGAACTTCATGACTAGCTATAGAAAATATAATGAGTGTCTATTCTCACTAAATAAAAGTCATTGTTTTACATTTTTATACTTGTCATCATTTGAGAGGGTATTTCTTTCCAGAAATAAAGATTTGTCAGGAATAATTTAATGTCTAATATGGGACTGAAAAGATCAAAATATATTTTTCTCCTTCTTGGAATCTAACTATAGATATGGTAGACTTAATTTTGACAAATTGAATCTGTTAACTGATGCATGCATTAAAATAATTATATTTAAAATATTTTTAAAATTTTTCTATCAATTCAGTTATAAGAAAAATCAAGTAATGTACAATAAAGACACTGAGTTTTGTACATAGTCTAAACAAACAAGAGTCGTATAATTAAAAATTCCTCATATCAAGATATCTGGATATCTTAGCATTTCAATATTAATAGTTAAAGATGTTTCCTTAAAACTAAAATACGTTTACCTGGAATGTTAAAATGTTAAATGTTAAAGACACTTCCTGAGCTAAAAGGCTGTTAACATTAAATTGCTTACCTGAACTGAAAAGACATCTACTTGGAACAGGTAGTAAGAGTTGAACTGCTGCAGTGTGATGCCATACCCATCAAAAAGAGTTATGCTACCACCTGGCAATGCAATACACGTTGCCTCGGCTGGTACAGTTGGTGGTGGCTGAGGAGTAATTATGCTGCAGTCATGCCCTTGAAACCCAGATGTACAGGAACTGCAGTTGCTGGTGCCTTGCCACTGAGACTTGCAGGAACATCTAGTACAATAAAGATAAATGTATTTTTATAACAAAAACTGTAACCAGTAATGCTAATTAACTTATGTATACTAAATGCAATATCACTGATAAGTTAGTGCTGACAGTAAAACATTTATTCACATGTGATCTGGAAAGAATGAACACATGCATTCAAATCCTATTCAGTTTGCTGATTAAAATATACATTTTCAATTTGCAGATTTCCTCAATAGAATTTTATTTTAATGAATTAATGAATTCCATGACTTTAGCTCAAATATGTAATCAGTCTGAATGCTTATGCTCTTAATTTTGCCTTTCATCCTGAGTGTATGTACCACAAAAACCAAGACATGGGCAACATTTCTCTTTGTAGCAAGGTCCTGCCATCTGAATTGATTTGCATTTTGAACTCACACATTAACATCCTTTGATAGCTCATAAATTGTTAAAATGCATAATCTCTAGCTACTAAATAGCCTCTCTTTTTAAAATTTCTTATCTGACATATCTTTATTTTGAATCTGTCAGTGTGTACCTTGTATGCTCCTACATTTATTTAGTATTGTACATATAAAATTCTTACAGTTCATAAAGGCAAGGCAATCTAATAAGTCACCTTGATTTTTATTTTGCAAATAAATACAAATAAAACTCTTTTCCAAACATAATATAAGCACATTTGTTTTCATTTGCTGCCAAATCACCATGACATTTTTAGTTCTAACCTCATAATGATTAAACAGCTAAATTCAAAATAGTAAAATGCTATAGTTGGAAAAAATGAAAAATTTACCAGCATATTTAAATGAAAATGACAGATAAACAGTAAAATATTAAAGTTAATTACCATGGTAGAGAATTACAATCATACTCATATGCTTCCGGAAACTTAATAAATCTGATTTCATGCATAGTGGCTGAACAGAATATGATCTCTCGAGGTTCATCAGCATTACAAGGAATTTATTCACCATCAGTGAAACTCAGCCAGTGATTGACACAGATGTTAGGAAATAATGTTTAGTCCATGCATTTATCACTATAGACTTAGATCACTACTTATGCTTTGACCGATGTGAAAGGGAGACTGTCTTTTGCCAATGATTTATTGGAACCCTGGTAATCATAATCATCAATAAATACATAACTGCTTAATAGTTAAAATAAAATGTTGGCATACTTTCCATAATTCAAATTCAAATTCCTCTATATCAACTTGCATCCAAATGACAGTAAAGTCAAAAGTTAGTGTTTCAATGAGAGAGCTGGAATGCTAGAAATACTAAATGCTCATCATGGAAATTACAAAATTAAAAGTCAATTTCAGATACCTTGCTGCTCCATCTCTCTGTGAAGTCTAGGTGTAATGCCAAACAAACACAGCTATCACTCTATGGCTACTTGTTTAAAATGAAGTGACCTATATACTATCAGCCTGCCTCTCAAGAGTAGACAGATTAAAATTGCATTTTCCTGAATTCTGAACACAATAAGTTGAAGTTTCCTGACATGCTGATTGAATCCATCTGAAGCACAACTCAGACTTCCATTTATAGTCAATGCCAGCCTAGGAATTTGGTTCCATTCTTCTTAATATTAGAAATGAAACTTTTGTCCTTCTTTGGTACTGGACCTCACATTTGCATCCCAATTTAGAATCAGATCTAAGACCCTTTAGTAAAGACTAATATGATGTTAACAACTTTGGAGGATGTCTTACTCATCATCACAAATTCAGAAACCTCATCTGAAAATATTTCTTCTACTAGCTCTGAATTCACTCCAAAATGTCAGAAATTAACTTTCTATCTATAGTTTAAAACTATAAAAAAAAAAAAAAAACTGAGTTAGTTCTGACATCTTCTTTTCAACAGCATTTATAGTGAGAAAAACGACAAGAGCAAATGTGTGTTCATTCTAATGCCTTCTTGAACATTCTCAATATTCATGTTTCACACACTCACTAAAACACACAATAAATGGGTTTTATGTAAACTTCCATGGCAACATTTAGTGCTGTGTTTACTGTTACCATACATTCTGTAGTATTGTATAGAGAAACAAAAAGCATAACATTCTGTAGTATTGTATAGAGAAACAAAAAGCATAACATTCTGTAGTATTGTATAGAGAAACAAAAAGCATAACATTCTGTAGTATTGTATAGAGAAACAAAAAGCATAATATTCTGGCAATAAAAATGATTCTGTCTTACTACTATTACTACATGATGAGTCACTTGAGTTGATACTTGACAATCACCCCTGAGAAAGTGTATTTGAACTTTCCCACACACAGAAAATGTTTCTAAAATCCATAAATTAATGTAGCATAAGTAGATCAAATATTTTCAAATATTAATGATGAAATTTAGTAAGTAAAATTATCTATAAACATGAAGCTAAGGCTGACCTTCCAGTGGCTTGATCACATATTCCATTTCCAGAACAAGGTATATGGCCTTGGGTTCCCACACACACCTTGTCACATCTCTCTCCCCAGTATCCACTGTCACACAAACAGGATTCATTGAGAGCATTAAATATTCCAAATACACATTGTCTGCTGCAGTTTTGCCCAACCCAAACTGGAAAATGATGACCAGGAAAGTTATTACATAATGTTTGAGCTGGCCAAATTGATGAATCAGTCTCTATTTGACATTGGGAAGCAAAGGTCACTACTGAAGACATTGACCAATGAGACTGCTTGCCAGAAACAACATCTTGTGCACATGCTGCTTGGAAAAAAATACTTGATGCTTTGAGTCTTTCACAGGTTCTAGTGACCGCTACATTTTGGAATAAGTTACTGCAAGTTAGAGCAGCTGCCTTATATCCTGGTAAACCCTGTGAAATGCTCAAATAAACATGAATATTAATGTTGAACATCACCTGGACCCAAGAAGTTCCAGCAACAGAAATGCTTAGACAATGGGCATGGACAGCATCGAGCACTGTGTATCCTGAACCTGTATTGATAAGCCATCTAAGAGTCATATGTACGGGTGGAATCAATGGCACATTAAGCCAGCTATTGATGATGTCATTGGGAGTTAAAAGCTGTTTCCAGAAGAAAATCTTCTGAACAATACTGTACAGAGGAGTTGTCTGGCAGAAGAAATAGAACCAAAAATCAGAAACTTTATGGATCATTACTGATGCAAAATAAAAACTTAATGTTTATACTTTGAAATAGAACTTAAGAACATTTTAATAATAGCTAGTATATATTCAACATTTAAAAACTTAAATATAACACATTTAACATATGTCAGATATAATGAGGGATAGATACTTACAAAACTTTTGTTATCAGTATGTGATCTCTCTCAAACACAATGTTATACACACTCAAGGTTTATGTAAAGCACTCCATCTTATAAAAATGCCATTTAAAAATAGGATTTTGTGAAATTATCTCTCTATAACTTACCTGTGGATGTGTTTCAGTTGAAAGTGATATCTGCCACACACCTACAGCCATTGTGCCCTGCGCTGGGAAAGCTCCAGGACCTACTGACACCAGCTCATAAAGATGTCGGATTTCTACCCCTTCCTGCCACACATAATGCAGTACAACATTTCTACTGATCTCATCATACACAACAGCCAAACTTGTCCACACTTCAACCTGCACTCTTATGGATGTCCGTATGACTGTGCCATGGAAATAAACTGCAAGAAAGCCATCTTGAATGAGAACAGCAAATACATGCGTTTGTGCATATGTCCATACTACTGTTGAAGTCAGATTGCAGTTAACAGATAGTTTTATACTGATCTCAATGGTTAAATGGTTTGATGCCATGATTGATTTGGGTATAGGTGCTGTCACTATGTAACCACCAGTCAGAGAGATGGCAATTGATGTTGGATTGGCAATTAAAGCTGAGTTTGAAGCTGTTGCAAATATGCTGCTGTTGTAATCTCTCTTCCAGGACAAAAGATAGGTTAGAACAGATGCAGATGAAGTGTCTGGATTGAGTTTGAAGAATTCAGCAATTCCTTTAGCAGTCAAAAGGCAAGTATGGTTGTAGGGAGCACAGGTATTGCTCTTAGCAGGTTGGCACCTTCCACAAACACCCTTAGAAGAATCACATGTTTTGGTTGCTGTTGCATGAAGATCAATAAAAGCTTCTCTAAAGGAGATCTGTATTTTCACACCACGATTATGCTGCAGTTCATAAGTCATTTTGTCTAAAGCCACTAATCGGAAATTCCCAGCAAGTTTGACTTCAGATGACATGATCATACTTACTTGATTTAAAACAAAATGAGTGGAATTAAGAGCATCAAAGAGCACCTGATCACCAATTACATCTAAAGCTACTCGAAGAATGCATGTTTTAAAATTCTGACACTGTCTTAAAAGAATGTGTACACGAAGTCGCAGATCCAAATCCTCATAAAATTCGAAAATGCCTTCTTCACTGAATATTAACCCAGCACCATCTAATGTAAAAAGATGACCATTAGCAGTCAAAGAGCAGAAATGTTTGCCTATAGTGATGTCTTGAATGACCACTGAGCAGTCAGACCCATACCAACCAGAGGCACAATTTGAGCAATTTGTTCCACTCCAACCTATGTCACAGTCACAGCCACCTGACTCTATTGCACATGTTCCATGGCCACTGCATGGAGTGATAATACCTCCTGGGCAAGTTGACTGACACATGGATCCCCAGAAACCTGCACGACACTGACAAGTCTCATTGGACAAAATGATATTGTTGTTTTCTATGCTGGATGAAAACTGTGGAAACAAACACTGAAGAGAACAGTTTTCTCCAACATATTGAGGGAAGTTGATGAAAATCCCACACAAGAACCGACCTGGCCAGATGTCAAGTTGGAGTGTCATTTTGCAAACATCAGACATGGAAATTACAGCACTTAAAGCTATGGAGGGCTTACCCATAGCAGCTATATCACTCAAACATGAAACAAAATAAAAGCTTGCAAATGCACGGTGTATTGAACTGCATGGAGAAGACAGAGTCATGTCGTAAAGGGCAGATAAACATTTCCGCTCTGCATTCATCAGAAGGTTAACATCAGTAAATGTGTGTATCAATGGGATGTCAGGTGAAGTAAAGGCTGCATTTGAAATTAGCCATTGAGGTGTAGATTTTGTCCTGTCATAGGCAAAGAAAGTGAACCTGTACTTTTTAATGGTATCAACTGCTTCTGTTCCCTCTCCTTCATTGAAATGCCAATGTACAAACACTGAAGTAGATGAAAAGATACGATTCTGTTGCCAAAATATCTCAATTTCTGTATATGACATGGATTTATGCCATACTCTTAATTCATCCACTTCACCAGTAAATTCATTAATGAGAGGCACTGTTGAAAATCCTTCGCCTAACTTCTCAAACCATCCACCCACAGTGAGAACTCCATATGTCTCAAAATGGAACAGTCTTGACACACTTACATGGTTTGAAATAATGACAGTATCTTCATTGTGAACATATATATCAAATCTAAACAGGGCTGCAGTGTATACCACTATTATTTCATTCCAGCTATTTATCTTTAGAACCAAACCCGTTTCAAGGATACTGTTGTTGAGACTGATTTTAATGGAAGTGTCATACACTAGACCAAAAACAGAGAATTTTCCATAGGAAAGTAGTACACCATATTCAGATACTGGTTTTACAAGTAATGCCAAAGAAAGATCTTGTCTTTCCGGAAAAACATCTGGCAAAATATCTGACGAAATGCCATGTCCTCTGACCTTCAAACTGAATGCTAAAGGGGAGGCGATACTAGTTTCTGCATAGGAGCTGTTGATGTACAGATAATTAAACAAGCTAATGTTAGATGAGACTAGCCAATCAGTATCATTCAGTGTGCCACTAACTGTCTGATTATAACCACACATACCACATTTGCCAAAATCTGTACACAGAGTAGAGTTGGCAGACATTGTCAATGTTATATATCGGTTGTTGGTTCTAATCTTAAGATCAATTTGCTTTTGCAGATCACTGATGGTGTATTCATGAGATGAATCCCATGACAAGATTAGGGTGGAAAGTCTAGAAGAAGCTACAATGGGTTCTGGGGCATTTACATATTTTCCATTTATCCAGACTTTGGCAAAATTCTCTGACTGATAGCCAGCCCTGATGACGACATGTTCTGAAGCGAGTTTAACACCAACAGCTGAGATGCAAAGCACAGCATCATGGCAAAAAACAACTCTAGCCTGTATATCAAGACCTATAGCAGAATTTCTGAGAACAAAAAAATCTCCTGCTTTCTGCATGCTAAAAGTTGAATCACTGAATGAGACCACATGCATTAATCCAAACAAACTGCAAGTTTTAAAATTGTTTCTTGTGGTGTTGTCCAACGTGATATCAGGATTGAATATTGAACAGTCATATCCAGACCAGCCTTTCTTGCACAGTCTGCAGTCAGTTTCTTGAGACCAAGTAGGTTGGCAATGGCATACACCAGAAGTGGTATTGCATAAGCCATGGCCATAGCATGAATTACTAGAGCCTCCAGGACACGTGTTGCTGCAGTCAAATCCCCAGTAACCTGGAGTGCATATGCAGGCACCAGAATCTTCAGCAACCTCACCAAACTTGCAGGCTGCCCGACAAAGATGGTCGTACAGAGGGTCAGTCAGATTCTTGCATATGGTATTGGTTGGAGGGTTACTGGGATGCAGAATATTGAGACAATATAAAACGTAAGCAGATATAGCATTCATGTAAACTTTAGAACTGTTATAGGCTGTTTCATCTGCTATGCATGCACGATAAGCAAAGGTCAATAAGGCTCCACCAAGATCTTCACATGGATTTATCAGAGACACATCTGTTCGAAGGCGTTCACATAATGTTCCCGGTTTTTCTGGAAGGCTTGTTAAACGCAAGTAAAACAGGGATGTATTTCTATATGTCCAATTTATAGAGCTGTATATCCACACTACTCCATTCTGTGGCAAGTAAAGCAGAAAATTTGACACATTATCCACTGAAACCAATCCCCTTCCTTCAGAGAACGACCATATTGCTAGAATATCTGAATAGGTTTTGTCCACTTGAACATATGATGTTTGAAGAACCTCATATACTGACAGGGCTTTTGTCCATATTCTGACTTCATCTACTACTCCAGAGAAATATGTTGAAAGAATACTGTTGGTCCCAGCAATACATAGTTGGCCACCTGCCAGCAGAAGGTAAACTTTTGTTTGGACAACATAGGTTTGCATGCCTATACCAGGAATAGAGAGGAAGAGAGTAATTGTTTGGGTTGACTGCCTGATGATAATAGATAAATGTTGTAGGATTCCTGATCTCAAAGACAGTGTTGTCTTGTATTCTATATCATTAACCAAAACATTTATAAAGGAATTGTTGAGAGACAAAGAAACAACTGATGCAGCTCTATACTCTAGAATGATTCCTCTGTTAGAGTGATCAGGTTTCAATTTAATCTCAAAAGTTACATCAGAATAATTTTTAATTCCAGGAAGCAGGTCAGTGTATGCAGCTGACCCATTAAACTGCAGAGAAAATCCATCTGAAGAAGGAAATCGGGGTTCCGAGATGAAATTGTGTGTGTAGATAAAGCCAGTCGAAGACCAGTGTGAGATACTCCAGCGTTTTGCAAAATTTTCATTGATGAATGAAGAGTTGACTTCATTCAGAGGGGTAATGCCTGTATCATGTATAAAATCATTGTCAGTATTGTTATCACAATTTCCACAGATTCCAGTTGATGATATGCACTGAGATGTGTGTGATATAATTGATATGCTTAACAAGAAGTCTTGCAAAGAAAAGCTGAAAAGAAGTTTGTCTCCAACTGTAATTTCAATGCTAGTTTTGGAGAACTTTGTAACAGTCATATTAAGTCTATTTATGTAAATTATCTTTTCAAAAAATTCTTCTTCATTATGCCAAATAGTAAAATCACTCTTTGGGGTGTTAGATGTAGAAATTGTTATATTATCAGTTACAGTTTTGATCCAAACAGATTTTAAGCATACCGCTTTGTTACCAGGACATGGAAGCTGTCGAATATATAACTGTACTTCTGGAAATTCACTTAAGATATATTCTCCAGAAGAGTCAAATGTGAAAGCTTGACCATCAAACATGATGACATGCGAAAATCCAAAAAGAGTGCAGACTCGTGAGCTCCCACTCTGTGCTAACTCTGATACCATAGCAATGCTGCAATCTGATCCAAACCATCCACTTGCACACTGCTGACAATTTGTTGACACTTCTCTGTTTAAAGAGCAAGCACAATGTCCATCATTTTGGCAGACCCCTCCACTGCAAGGCAGACCATCAGAAGAGGGGCAGATAGACAGACAAGTATCATCATAAAAACCATTTGAGCAGATGCAAGAATCATCACTTGTTTTCCAAGTCCCAGAATAGCACTTTTGCAAGCAGTTCAATCCTCTCCACACTGGAAAATTTCGTTCTGAAAAATCATTGCAAAAGTCTCTGGCAGGCCACACTAGTGAGACTGAGTTGATGCTGTAGTACTGGCAGACATTAGCTAGAGTAGCAACAACTTCCAAAGAAGCAGCTGAAGACTGGAAGATTTCACTATCAAAAATGCACTGGCGGTAGAAGCTCTGCAGGGCAGACTGACCTAGAAAGTTGCAGCTCATATTCATTTGGGCAGAAAAAATATGATTCATGCAGAATGAGGAAAAGCTACTATCTATCTCAGTATGGAGCTGAGCATAGATGTTAAAATCAACATATGAAGGAAAGACATATGGGAAATCTACTTCCTCCCAAGATGGATTCCACCATGGATTTCTGGAAAACTGTAGTTTGATTCCAGCAATGGTGTCTAAAGTAATGTTTCCTGTTCCCTCTTCAAATGTCCAGTGGCATGTAAGAAAGACGTCTTTAAAATGATATTGGTTAAATCTTTGCCGAATTTCAACTAATGAAAGTGCTTTTTTCCATATTCTGATGTCATCTACTGTTCCCTGAAGATTCCATTCATAACCAGCTATGTCTTCATTCAGCATGTTTCTCCTGCCAATGACAAGTGTTCCACCATTAAGAAATACATGATCATCAGTATTTATGAAGACTTTGCTTGAAAAAATGTTCATTATGTCTTGAAGGAGAACTAAGGTCAAAAGTTTTACTTCATGTGACCAGCTGATGACAAGATGATACCAAACAGATGCTCCAACTGACATAGACGTCTTATAGTCCTGCATTCCTCTGTATATTATAAGTTTATCATTACAAACTGCAACAGTTAAATCCATAGAATCAATTTTGCAGTATGACCAGACTGTCTGACATCCATCTGACAAGGAATTCAGTTTGAACTTTACTTCTATTGCAGCATCAGGGTTGGAGAAAATGTTCAAAACATCACTTCTTGCATGAGTAAAATTGAATGTCAAACCAAAACCAGAAACATGGACAGCTGTTTTGATAAACTGGAAGATGGAGTTTCTTTCGGCTACTTTCCATGAAACACCAAAGACTTCATGAATAGATTGCTGGTTCAAGTAAGGGCTGGACGACTCTGTCAGTCTAATACCATCTGCTGTAAGGAAGCTATCAGAAGCTTGTCTACATGAGCTGAAAAGACCACGAGTGATATTGCAGATGCCAAAGCTTGCTGTCATTAGTATATCTATGCTGTAATCACGAATGTATATATCAATCATTAACATAGTTGCTGAGTATATCTTTATGTGTGTTGTGCTTAAAATGCTGCAGTTTACATGAACACCCAACGATGATGGTAAAGTAAGAATAGAAGTAAGTTTCCCATTGTAAGCAAAAATAGACCCTTTTGATTGCTGGTGAACTTCAAGAATATTCAGTCCAACTGCAATTCCTATTGATTTACAGAGAACAGCTCCACTTGATGATGAAATTACAAATTTCCCATGAAGTCTGAAGTTATCTCCACTAGAAGGTAATTCCAGGGCTGCAAAGATGTACTCTCCAGGTCGCTGATATGTGTACAAACTGCCACCAAATGTGAAAATATGTCCAGATCCATAGCTCCCTGCTTGATGTTGCAGTCCAGGTCGTGATGTATTGATGGGCAAGTCAAGCACAGCTACACTGCAGTCTGTGCCAAACCAGCCATTTTTACATGTACTACAGTTAGATTCTTGCCATGCACCTGTGTAACACTTGCACTGACCAGTATCTGGACTGCAAAGGCCATTGCCATAGCATGGTTTTGTGATAATCCCTGGACATATATTCTTGCAACTTGGACCCCAGAAACCTGATTTGCAGTGGCAGTAACCAGAGTAATTTCCTAGGAAAGATGGCTTGGTCTGCAAAAATCACAAAGGTTATATAAATATATTTCATACAGAAAATTAATTTTATTAAGCTGTTTGCTTGAAAAGAAAAAAGTAAACAAATAAAAGATTAGACTGATATCATAAGAAATGGGACAATAAAATAAATAAGATAAAAAAACAAACAACAAAACAAACAAAATATGAAAGGCATAACAAAGTAATGAATGAAACTTTGCAAAAGAAAAGTAAAAATAACTAAAAGTACAAAATAAATAATACAAAATACAAATAATTATAAATAAAGATTAATGATGAAAAATGAATAGAAATAATAGTCCAAGTTCTTTTCTAAAGTTATATGGCATTTTTTAATTGATTTATTTCTCAATTTTATTGTCCAGATTATCTCCTATAACACCATAGTCACCTTATCTAGACACAATGTATGGCAACAATTTTATATTTTAAGTATGAGTTCTACCACCCATCCACCACCCAATTAAAAAAAAAAAGAAAAGGAAAGAAAAAAAGTTGAAGGAATCTTTATCCTTCCGTTTCTGCTGCTCTGGACAAATAGTTGGCTGCTACATTATGGGTGGCTTTGATTACTTCTACAGTATACCTGTACTGTTGTAATAGTAATGACCACCTGGTCAAATGCCTGCTTGCTTTAGTCAAATGTGCTAAGCAGGCAAGAATTGATCTGTCTGAATGATAAAATACTTGCCATATAGGTAGGCTTGGAATTTCTGGACTGCCCAAACAATTCTAAAACATTTTCTGAAGTTGAATAATTTTGTTCAGCCACGTTTAATGTATGGCTGGAGTAAGCTACTGGATATAGAATATCAGGCTTGCAATATGGCACCTAGCCCTACATTACTTGCATCAGTTTGGAGTACAAATTCTTTATCAAAGTCTGGTAGGTGAAGGACAGGAGCACTTGTAAAAATTTTAATATCAATTACAATAATAAAACCAATATACTTAGTTATACAAGCAGAGCACACAAGTTAAAAATTGATATCCTCATGGTATTCATATTGACATACTCATCATATAGTAGAAACATTTCCCAATATTTACATCTTGGCTGAAAAATGCAGCCTTTTAGAATAGCAGTTAATGTAAGAGTTAAATAAGGAATGTGATAACACAAAACCAATTTAGATTTTACCAATACTGGTGTTCCTTTACACATGTACTCTTGGTTGCCTGGCAGAGACATAGACACATTGACAACACTATTGGCAAGTGTGTAAGAGACAATCCACCAGACATCTGTAGCATTTACAGCAAGCCTGCAAAATAAATTACTAATTAGATTAACATCCTTTAAGACTGATAATTATATAAAATATTCTAGTTACTCAACATTCCTACATTATTTATACATTATCTGTTGTCATAAATGTGTTATCCATCATTATGCTTGCTGACATTTTTCACATCTTATATTTTATCTGCCAGATCCTATGGCCATATGGAAAGAAAAGTATAAATAAGTATCTTTTTTTCTCCACTTGGGAAATGTGCTTAACTATTTAATTTTTACCTCTTTAAACTACTGAAAAATAAAAAAAAATTTATTAGTGGCCTTAGTAATCACATCAGGGATCATAACCCATGGAAATTATTTCCTTCATTGAAAGATCACTTAAATTAGTAATAAATGCATTTCTTTACCAATTTATTTCTCATCCAGGGTGTTTAGTCAGTCTCTTTGTCATATTCAGATGATAATGCATTCTCCATGTAGAACCCATTTAGGGAATTAAAAAATTATCTACATAAACATATATTATAACTGTGCAGAGAGAATACATCTATACTATTTCTGCAAACCTCTCCCAGAGTTAGGAATATCTGCAGTCATATAATATCATCATGGCTAAAACAAGTGAAATGAGATGCATATAGCATGCCCCAAATCAGTTAAAGACTAAGATATCAAAACTATTTCATCCAGCTTAATGTTTTAAATTAATATGGCTTTGAAGTAGATTGTAGTACTGATGGGAGGGGGACATCTATACTTTTCTGTAGACTCTGTCTGTGAGGTACATCTACTTTGGTTTGTGAATTATCAATGGGTGAAGTAATAGTTATCTAATCTAGCAAAGTTTGCTTTCACAAATTAGATATTTTCCCCTAACAATTTTTTGTTTTATGGTAATTTGTGCACAAAAAACGTTCTAAGTTTATCATGAAGTATCTTCCTTCTATTTGTTATCATCCTCAGGTATAATCATCTATTTTACGATATAAAGAAAGAGAATTTTTCTATGTAAATACATATCATATAATTATCTGTTTTATGATATAAAGAAAGAGAATTTTTCTAATGTAAATACACATCATATAAGCTACAAAGAGCAGTTAATGTGTGTGTTTGTGTGTTTTTGCATGTAAGTATCACTCTCAAGAATGATCTATTTTTGAGAGATACAAGCTTTTGTGTGTGTGCGTGTGTGTGTGTGTGTGTTCTGCTTATGTGTCAGCTATCTGCTTTCTGTATGTGTCAGGGGGTTGTGAGGGTTGCCCTCCCAACCTCCCCATTTTTCCAATGTTAAATTTGCTAGAGAAAGCTCTTATGGTTTATCTCCCCTGATGAACCTATGAACCTCCTTAGATATATTTAACTAGTAAATATTAAGAAAAAACTTATATGTAGAGAAATTCCTTATCTTTTACTGTATATGCATATCCAAAAATACTGTTTTCCGTACAACAATTTATCTGTCATTTTAATAATTCTCAAAAGCAATTACAAATTTGTAACCATACTTTGTTTTTAAATAACATTCTCTGTAATATTAGAATTTTTAAAGAAAAATAATAAAATATTGATCCATTACCTTACAGACATAGCATATTGCACATATCCAGGAGAAAATATTGTTGGTACTTTCTCATCTCCTCTGTTTGATTTTACCTCAACTACTTGGCCTCCTATTCTGTTTTCTGGGCCATCTGCAATAAAAACATTAAAAGAGTTCTGGTTTTCATAGCCAAACCATGCCACAAATGCTCCATAAACTTGAGTGAAGCAGCGGAAGGCTGGATGAACAGAATGTCGGGCTGAGGTTATATCTTCAAGATCTGGATTGTCTCCCTGTTCACGATATACTCCTTGGTTACTGATGCATGGAATGCTGCAATGGCCTTCTCCAACATAATCTACACATAAAATTAAATATAAAATAATAATGTATAAATTAATCATATACAAATTGGACTATATTTTGTCCAATCGATTTCAATATTTAATACATTATTAATATATATAATATAATGCAAAAACATTTTACTCTCACAGCATCAAACAGACTTAACTCTTCTGTGTATTACTCACTGTGTTAATTCTATAATCAATCATATCCTTGCTTATTTCTGACCTAGAAACATATTTTAAAGATGTACTTTTTAAAATCTAATTTCTTCAATGTAAAAATTTAGCAATGTTGATGCTCTACTAAAGGTGAAATCCAAGCTTTACAGAAACCAGTCATTTTATTGTCAAAATTAGTCTTGATAGAAAACCAACTCATTGCTAGTATAACCCCTACAAGAATTCAACACAAAGGTTGTTGCATACCCACGTCACAGAGTGTGCAAGTTGGCATTTTCCAACCCAGCATGCAATCTTCACAGCTTGTTCCTGTCCAGTGTCCATTCTTGTCATCATTGTGGCAGACACACACATCTCCACCTATAGTTGTATGCAATAAATTATCAGTATTATTAATGATAATATAAATATAAATTGGGGAAAGGCATGTAAGTAAAATTCTAAATGACATCATGAAGACTATATAGCATTTGCGGTCTTGCTGGCCTGATTATATAGGCAAACAGAACAAACAACGTATTAATTAGTAGTAATTTTAAGAAAGTAAACTATGTCAGATGAAAAACAATAAATTTAACAAAATAAATGAAGGATATATTATTGCACAAAAACAGTTTAGTTCTAAGCCATTAAAGATTTACAGCAAATGCAAGCAGTACCTAATGAATATTTAAAATAATTTCCTCATTGTACTTATTGCTAAGTACAAATGTAATGAATAAATGTGTTTATTATATACATTACAACTATAGTGCTTTATATTTGTAAACATTATAGTATGTTTACACCAAAATTTTTATTATAGTTCCCTGTATTTCTTCTTAAGATTATGCCTGATTTCAAGGACATGACATTTACAATAAATTAATAATAGTAACTGCCCAATCATCTCACCTGATTTGAGTGCTTCTCCATGGACATAGAGGATGTTGCAGTCAGTGTCAAGTACATGACTGTCAGATAACTTCTAGGCAAATTATGCCGATTAGCTAAACATTTTTATTAATTAATGGTTTGTTTTCTATTGTTTTGTGATAAGTATGGTACCGTTAGCTAGGTTGCAGGACAGGATAGACAAACTCTTGTATATTCTGCAATTTGGAAATTGATGTATTTTTTTTACTATTATTGTTATTAAATTTTACTTTGTCATCTTCACCCACATTGCATAATTTGTTGTAATCATCGACTAAAAGCTGGTGTGGGGGCTGAACTGGATTGTAATTATAACTAATAAAAAGGTGGAGATAATGTTACCAGCTTGAGCACATCAGCTGATTTATCTGTTGGTATGTCATTTGAGTAATAGCCCAAATCTTTGGCATATTAGCTGTCACTAGTAGTAGAAGTGAATCAGTAATCTAATATTGATACTTGAGAGTATGATATAGCGACAGAGTCATTTAATATAACCGGACACATGACAATGACATTTCACAATAAATTATTAATAGTAACTGTCCAATCATCTCACCTGGCATGTTTGCTTCTCCATGGACACAGAGGGTATTGCAGTCAGTGTCAAAGCCGATGTAGTTGGACTCACATTTGTTACAGAGTTCACCAGTAAAGTGCAATCTGCAGGTGTCACAAGCATCACCATCATAACCATGATCACAAATGCAGTAGGGTGTTGGACTACCAATAGGTAGACTGCAGTTTCCTGGTATAGATGTATAAGGTGGACACTGACCATAAATCATCAATATGTATAGGTACTATATTATGTCAAACATGTTTAAAACTTCAGGTATATGAGGAGTAAATAAGTTCTGTGATATATAAACACAGTATATTCTGAGGCATATGAGCATTTAATAATGCACTGCAGATGAGCAGTTAGTAAATCCTGAAACAAGAGAGCAACTATTAAATTCTGAGGTAGGTGAGCATTTAGTGAATCCTGAAACAAGACAGCAACTATTAAATTCTGAGGCATGTGAGCATTTGGTGAATCCTGAAACAAGATTATTAAATTCTGAGGTATGTGAGCATTTAGTGAATCCTGAAACAAGACAGCAACTATTAAATTCTGAGGTATGTGAGCATTTAGTAAATCAATCATGAGCTGAAATATGGAGTTTTACTTACTGAGCTGAAATATGGAGTTTTACTTACTGAGCTGAAAAATGGAGTTTTACTTACTGAGCTGAAAAATGAAGTTTTACTTATTTAGCTGAAAAATGGAGCTTTACTTACTGAGCTGAAAAATGGAGTTTTATTTACTGAACTGTAACAAGGAGCTTTATTTACTGAAAATTAATTAATAGCACTGATAATTTTACCATTATAAAAATGAGCAAACATGAAATTAAATGAAGTATGGTAAAATGAGTTGTGAACAAAACTGTGATTTTAAAATGAGTCAAGTGATGTCAATGGAAATAGTTGCATTGCCATTTTATCTTTTGAATCTAAATTTTAACTTAGTTTTGTGTTTTGTACAGAAAAACAAAGTTTTGTTAAGTTTTGCATAATAAGGAGAGGCAGCCTGAATATACAATTCAACTAAATAAAAGATTAAATGCTTCTAAAGGTTATCGCACCATGGTTGCTGCATGCTGGAGTCCCAGGGCAAATGAGCATTGAGCAGTCTTCAGCAGCAAAGCCTGCATTGCACACACAGACAGACTGATCCTGAAATCTCAGGCAGTAGCCACGTTCATTGCAATCTGGTTCACCTGTACCAAGAATTTGACAAATAATTATGGCTATTATCTCAAATAAAGTGAAAGTGATTTATTCTCATGTTAAGTTTTCTATAATTTTCAAATAACTGAAAAACTAGCAGACTCACTGGTCACAAATAATAATGTATAAATTTAAGGAAAGTTGAGATTTAAAAATACTATTGTTATATAAAATGTTCAATATACATTTAATCATTTCTGAATGACAAAGAAACAAAAACAAAATGTTTACTTATTTTCTTTAAGGAGTTAAAGTCAAATTTAAAAAAATAATCTTATACCAAATCAAGGCAGAATCTAAATTTTGTTCAGTAAAGATATAACTAAATAGGAATTTTTCTAGGTGTGTACATAGAACATGTCTTCTAACTTTTTTGTCTCTAACTAACATTGCCAGTCTTACTGCATCAAATGTGATTGTATGACTGAAAAAGTGTAAAGAGTATTTGTTTTTTTAATTTGTCACAAGATATAGCTAAATATAGTCTCAAAACAAATAAAACAGTATGTATTATTTTTTCTTTTTTTTTTTATTATATACACTTTTTGTATCAAGTAACCACTGTGAAATCTTTAGATATTTGGCAGCAGTGTGCATCACATATACATATTTTATTTTCTAATTTTGAAATTGAAGGTTTTGAGTAATAATTGGTAATATGCAATCTAAAGTAAAGCTTTGACAAACAGTGAAGTTGCTTGTGTTCATTTATTGCCTTTCCAGTTTAGAGTTTATCTTAGTCTTGTTCACTACTAACAGTGAAATATTTTGTTCCTCAGCCTCATGATTGTTACATTTTGAAATGGTAGCTTTGACCAGAAATTCATACATACACACCATATACACACACTTTGTACAGAGTTTGTTTTCCACTTTTCCTTCACATGTTGAAACTAAATGTTTAGGCTATTATACATACACATTCCTTGCACTTATGAGGATTACATCCATGGACCATGAAATTCCCCAAAGAAAACAGTTTGTATTTCATATGCACCCACCATTTTGCTCTATTTTTTAGCTCTACAATATGCCACTTTACAACAGTCAATGTACAACCTGCATAAACAACAGCCAATGCACAGTCTGTACTAACAACAGCCAATGCACAGTCTGTACTAACAACAGTCAATGCACAGTCTGTACTAACAACAGCCAATGTACAACCTGCATAAACAACAGCCAATGCACAGTCTGTACTAACAACAGCCAATGCACAATCTACACTAACAACAGCCAATGCACAATCTACACTAACAACAGCCAATGCACAGTCTGTACTAACAACAGCCAATGCACAATCTACACTAACAACAGCCAATGCACAGCCTGCACTCATAACAGTAAATACACAAACTTGCACTAGCAACTGCCACTATAGAGCCTGTACTCAAATAAACCAATGCATAACCAGCACACAACAGTAAATGCACAAATCTCCACTAAAACAGCCAGTGCACAACACATTCTGGCTTTCTAATATTTTTTAATAGCAGCCTGTTTTGTTTTAAAAACACATTCAGGTTTAGTAATTGTTTCCTTAACAACTGTGTTTGAAATTTAATTGCCTTTTGGCAGCATGAATTGAAAAAATGGAATTTTCTTGGTAGCTTTTCTAAGAATAAGCATACTGGTTATATTCCTGATGAGAAATTTTATCTTATACATCAAGAATAAATATATGAATATGCAAAAACATTGCACATACTCTTTAGATACCTGAAATAATATTTCATACTTTTGTCAAGGAGTGTATAGAAATTTAAACTAAATCACCTGAAGGTGATAATTACAAACTAAAGGAGTGATGTGATGATAATGAAAATCACTTATAAGTATGTTACAAACATTTTTCACTCCTTATTGTGTTTCTTTATAAAAACAAAATACTATATGAACTCACTAACACAAAAGCTGCTCGAACTGTTATGTTGTAATCTATATTAACCCTATTTACAAATTACATGTAATGGGTAAAAATTTCCCACTTTCCCATGTCCATGTTAAATTCTGTCAACACTATTTCTTATGGCTGAAATCCCCTGCTTAAAGGAGTTTTGCTTTTAGTGTTGTTTTAATCTTTCCAGTTAGCATGGAAAACGGAGATCTAACTAATAAGAAAAACAGTTTTAAAAAAATCAATATTTATTAAAGTATTGTTTTCTTAAAGCAAACAAATAATAACAATAAGTGCATAAAACAATATTTTTAGGTGTATACATTAAATAATTATTTTTCTTTGTACTTAATGCTTTTCTCCAATTAAATTCTTTGTAAAACAAAATAATAATTTAAAAAATCCCAAACCTGGACAATCAAGTATTTCACAATTCTTTCCTTTGTATCCTTGTTTACAATGGCAGGTGGCATTTACACACCCACCATGAGCAGAGCACTCTGTCTCACAACTGGGACCAGAATAGCATGGGATGCACTGACAGAAAGAGGAGAATGGAGGCGTTTCAAGGCCATGCAAACATGGTTTTTCACAAGCCTGACCCATAGATAGTGAACAGTTGACACATCGGGGTGGGAAGTATTTTGTTCCATCACATATACCTATATAAAAATGATAAATTTGAAAAATAATAATAACAATTAATTAAAAAATAAAATGAAATAAATATAGTTTTGCAATTAAGAACCAAAGAATAAGTTATGTATTATTTAATACATCAACAACTAGGGTAAAAGTGATGGCAAGCATTAATGTAGCTGAACTGTTTTAAAACATATCTAACATTGAGCATTTTTTCAAGCTTAACATTTCTAAGCTATTTGCAAGCAAGAATGTCTTTAAATTACTGGTATTTGTTAAAATCAATGTGTCTCAATTATACAGAAACTTAAACGATCCTAAATTTTACAGGAAAATATTTAAGTCTGTGAACTAATTGCAAGTATAAAATGTCTTTGTATTAACCTCAAACTATCTGAAACATAACTGTCCCTGAACTATTAAGAAGCACATAATTTTAACAGAACTAATTGCATATATATCTATGAACTATAATTAATTTATTTCTGTATTCACCTATATTCCTCTTTATTCTTTTTTTTCTATTTTTTCTTTGTTTGGGGAGGTCTTGAAAACACTGAAAAGAAAACAATAAATCAAGAAAATACCTTTTCCATTGCAATCCACTGGATCACCTGGACAATCTGGCAAGTTGCAACCATCACCAGTCCAATAGCGATCACATGTGCATGCCTGATCAGAGATGGTGCAGTAGCCATGACCTGAGCAGCTTTGACCAACCCCAGGACAGCCACGTTCTTGACAATCCTTACCTAAGGTAGATAACCCTCATTTGTGGAATTTAAATGTTAAGAAAATCACACACACCAATGACTAAAGATGGACAAATAACAATAATTTAAAAACTATATATATAAAATGAATGTTGATTTTTAAAATAACCCATATACTTAACAGTTTTTCTGGAAATTTAAAAAAAACAACAAGAGGTCAACATTCTTATTCCTTCAACATGGTATTTTTACTACAATAAGTAATCTAGTTTTGAATATAGTAAATTACTATTAAAAATCTAAATTGAATTGAAAATTGTTTTCTTTGCAGAATTAGCATGCAGACTTGATTATTAAACTTTCAAGTCATCTTCTAAAATTGATATTTCCAAAATGATATGGTGATAAAGAGTTAAACAAATCTTAAATTACTGTATCTTTATTGCACCCACTCATATTAAAATTTATTTATAAAAAACATTATTCTGGAATTTTGATGATATAATTTTAATGTAAACTGGTGGGATGACTCAGCTACAGATCTGTCCCATCACTACAGTTCAAAATGAAAAAAGTGTAAGGAAAATATCACATTGACTCTGTAATTATATATTATATGAAAAGAGTGAAAACAAATTTCTTTTCCTGCCTACAAGTGATAGCATGTAAACTTTTTGTGTATCCAAACTGTATAGCCAATGAAAGTGATATGCACTAAGATCAATGACATTAGTATCCTTATATGTAAGGGTTGTCTGTACTTGTCATACTCACCCCACCAGCCAGGATTGCAATTACAAGTACTGTTGTTACAAGTGCCATGGTTGTTGCATAATTTATCACAGCCCGGGCCAGAGAAGCATGCTTCACACTGACATGTGAGGTTTGCTTGAACTGTTCCATTTACACAAGGAAGTTCACACTCACGTCCCATCCAGCCAGTCATACATTCACATACAGGTTGCTTGCCGGTACTTATGCATCTTCCTCTGTCTGTTACAATTTATAAACATGTCATATTATAATTTTTTTACAATATCATACATATTCTTATGCTATTCATGTCATGTTATAAAGCATTCAAAAGTCAATTTAAAAATATACCATAAATATATAATAAAATAAAATAATTAATAAACAAAATGCATTCAACTCTTGATTGTCCAGAGTAATTGGGAGAAAGGTAACATGGGAAATTCAAAGCATTGCAGAAACATACTATTGTCTGTAAGTGAGAACTGCAATATTATCTGATAATTCTGTATATATATATATATATTGTAGTAGGTTACAGTATAGTATATAACAAAGAACATTAATGTTTATGAGATATTTTGATGACAATGATGTTCAGTATCATCATAAAGTGAGAGCTGCATCTGCTAGGAATTTTTATAAAGGTAATTGTTATACCATTGCAATCTGGCGTTCCAGGGCAATCAGGAAGGTGACAGCCATTGCCATACCAGCCAGGTTCACACACACATTTCACGGTTGCTGATATACATGCACCATGACCAGTACAGACACTGCCAATGCCAGAACAGCTACGATCAAGGCAGTGTGGACCCCACCAGCCATGATTCAAACCATCTGACTCAGTGCAATCACAGGTATTGTTTATACATTTACCTATACCACCACATACCTGCAGGATAAAAGTTATTGTTCTGATCTATATTAAAAGCACTTGAAACTGATCAAACTATTAACAAAATTAATTTGAAAATGATGCATTTATCAATGTTGTATGTCTATTTATGTATATCAGTTTGGTCTTGCATAAATATAATTTACCTGTTTAGAAGTGCCAAGGGTACGCTTGTACAAGTGTGCAATTGTATATCAATGTATAATAAAATTAAATGTATAATAATTTTTTTTAATATGCATCTAATGCATGAATATTTATATTTATGTATATATATATATGCATGTATATTTATAATCAAGTATGTGTATCTAAGAGATAAATTTTCATCTGACATCTAAACTAGTCATCAATATAAATATCAATATAAAGGTCACTTTCAACTTTATTAGTAAATAAATTGCATATATCATACAAATGAAAAACTAAGATCTGGGAAAATCATATTATATATCACAACAGCTAAACAAAACACACATTAGGATTGTATACAATACAAGAATTGCAGAAAACACACAGTAGTTTATACACAACAAACAAATACAAAGCACACATTAGATTATGCACAACACAAACAAATACAAAACACAGATTGTACACAACACAAACAAAATGCACATTAGGTTATAAATAACACAAATAAATACAATGTATTAGTACATAACATGAAAACAAATATGAAGCACACATTAGATTGTACACAAGTAAATATGAAGCACACATTAGATTGTACACAAGTAAATATGAAGCACACATTAGATTGTACACAAGTAAACATTAGATTGTACACAAGTAAATATGAAGCACACATTAAGCTATGCACAGCACAATATGAAACATTAATTAGATTATACATAACAATTACAAACACAAATACAAAAACACAAAGTAAACAAAGCATAAACTAGGTTATACACGATACAAAACAAATACAAAGCATTACATTATTTTGTACAAAACAAAAGAACTGCAAAAGTACACATTAGATTATTTGCAACAGAACAAATGCAAGGCACACATTAGGTTATAAACAACACAAACATTGCACAAAGCACACATAATATTATCAATATCAGTACTGCACAAAATACATTACACATACCAAAATATTGCTCACACTGACACTTGTGTATTAAATCCATTCCCATTTTAGTATTGTAAAGAACATATATACACACCTGTTCACAGCTTTTTCCATGTTGGCACTGCGAAGAACATATACAGACACCACTGTCCATTGGGATCTGAGTACCATTGCAAGGTATCTCACAAGCAACACCCATCCAACCAACCTGAATAGTTAATCATAAGTAAAACTGCTAGAGTACAATAATTTAAATAATTAAACATAATAATAAGAATAACTGACATGGATAAATACTTGTAGAATCAAGTAAAAGTACAATTTTTGGAGCATAGAGAATAGACATTATGTATTTATTAATAAAAATCAGTTTAATACAGCTGATGGAAACCCGTAAGACAAAGGTAGGGTCAGAAAAATAAGAAAATACAAATAGGCATGGCTAAAAACACCACCACCATTTATACTGCTAAGAAAAACTTTCAAATAGATGCATCTAAGGGTAATTTTGAAAATAGGTTAAGAAGAACACATACACACACACACACACACACACACACACACACACACTCTTACAGCAATGAAAAACTAGAAAAAGAGACCAAAAATGAGACATGATCTGGAAGAGTATATAAATTAGAGTACAGCCATAGTAGTACATATAAGAATAACCAGAAAATACTTATAGGGTTAGTTTTATTTCCAAACATTTTTCCCAAAAAATTTTTAAAACAAAAATTATTATTTCAATGGGACTTGATTGTTCTCTTGTGAATGAATAATAAATGCATATGAATTAAAATATATTTTCATTTCTATATTAAATCTAATCAAATACTAAACTTACTTAGAACTACTACTAATAACATAATTAAAATTACTGCTTAGAATTTGATTTGTGTATTTTTTTGTTTGTTTAAACTTGCTTATTATTTACAACTGATAATTTTAAAAATACACAACAAATATTTATGTTTGGATTTTCTAATTTGGACTTACTCTTATGACAATAGTGCTTTAATATAATTTTGATTTTTTGAACATTTGTTTGCATGAGTGGACATTCTTTGTATTGCATATATAAAATATAAATAAAACATTATAGTACATAAATTTTCATTAATTAAATAGCATCTTACTAATGAATTTACTGTGAACATGCAGTGAAATTTATTGGCACATGCATAAACATTTTTAATATTTTAAATATGAATACATATTAAAATATGCAACTCCTTGGTGATTATTATACATATATCTTGAGGAAGAAAATTTTTAGGTAAGCCATCATTATTAAAAAAAAAAAATTTACTAAGTGAATATTTGAACAATTTGAAGTGTTTCAGGTATTGACTAATACAGTTTATGATTATTATTATTGTTATGGATCAGGTCAGTGTAAATTGATCAGTCCTCCCTTAATTGGCTTGATTAAAGGCATATGAAACAAGTCAATGTATTTACAACATAAAATTTTGTTTTATATATTATGCTTTTCTTAATGAACTTGCAACATTTGAAAAAAATTAGCACAGAAATGAAATTAAAAAATATAAAAATTAATTATATGTTACCGAGTGAGCACATAAATTAAAAGTAAAAAAATTATGTATAATATCAAAGTGATGAGAAAAGTCAATGTGACACCTAATCATACTGTACTCATTTGTGTAAAGTTGTGGAATTTGCTGGTACTCATCTTAAATGGGTTTCTGGTGAATAATTATCATTTGTATAAATAATTTAGTATTCATATAAAGCATTTAAAAACTACCCTATATTTATAAATGAAATGAATGTGAAAGTATTGGAATTAGTTATAACTATTATAATTATTATTACTTCTCATTTAGTACTACTAATATTATATTGAGTACCATATACTTAATGGTTCTGGTTCTGTTTCTAATAACAATAATATTACTGGCTTGCAAAATGAGTTAAATGACTGTAATAAAAATGTTAAATTATTATGGTGAATAGATGTACAATTACTGTAACATACATCTACATATAGCTTCTTGATCATCTTCATCTTACAGCAGTCAATATAATGGGAGGGGATTTATGTTTTTTTCCTAAATGAAAGTTCTACATTTCAATGACTTTGGACACTTGGCAGTAGGCTTCATGCTTGACTTAAAAAAAGCTATTTATTTATTTATTGACAGAACGCCGCCTTCTTTCAATCATGAATTTACTACAAACCTCATTTCTTCACTGAAATAATTGTTAAAATATATATACTGAAAGAGGAAAACCACTCTAAAGAAATGATACATAAGCAATGAAGCAAAGGATTCAATCAGCTTTATTATCAATCTCTCATTTGACCTCATGCACATGAGGTCAGAGCTCTGTATTAAAAATTTTTTTAAGGTCTCAATGATTCACATGTTTTTGAGTTGTCAAACAAAAAATGGCCAGAATAGCTGGTTTCTTTCAACATTTTAATATGTACATATATTTTTGAATGGGGTTTATTTGATTATTTGTTTTTAATTGGTTACAGGCTTTAATTTAAATGGATTGATAAGGGCATTAAGAAAACAATACTTACACTTTAAGTAGGTATATCTATAGATATAGACTATGAAGACCAGAAAATAGCTATGCCTCAACTAGATTTGTGTACAATATGCATGAGAGAAGAAAATAAATATGACTAACATAAATTAGGCAAAACAAAATAGTTATAATAAAGACGACAAGAAAACAGGTAGGTAATGAAAACATGAGACACTGAACATTAATATTATGAAGCCTTCAGAAAATTTCAAATTCATGTATAAAGGTCAAAGTGAACTTTGGTTTAACTTGGGGAAAAAGTATTCTTCATGAAGGAAGGTGATCAACAAAGTGTAGGCTGATTGAGAAAGAAATCTGGTGATGCCAGCACCAGCTCATGTGAATAATTGCTGTAAAACACTAAGTGTACTTTCAGTTAATTTAGGAACTTATTCTAATATTTTAGTCATTTTGTAAATAAAATTTTCAGATGATAACATTTGATAAAAGTACTGCTATATAGGACAGCATACAAAGCTTCAATGCCAGATGTCACTCAGTGTCAGACAAAAAGACAGAGCCTCACTGTCAGATGTCACTTAGTGTCACACAAAAAGACATACCTCACTGTCAGATGTCACTTAGTGTCACACAAAAAGACATACCTCACTGTCAGATGTCACTCTGTGTCATACAAAAGAATAAAAAGCCTCATTGCCAAATGTCAAGCAATATTACATAAAAGGATAAAAACACCAATGCCAGATGCCACTCAGTGTTACATTAGAGAGTACTAAAAGCTTCAAATATTAGTTTGATTATTTTTAAATGTAAAATTATTCTACCTGACAATTGCGACATATAGGATTGGATACAGAATCATCACAAACACCTCGTCCATTGCAGTCATCAATGCAATCAGGTATTTCACACCCGCTCCCTTTCCAACCATCTTTGCAAACACAGACACCAGTTGCCTTGTTGCAATAGCCATGGCTACTGCAATCAGAGCCATATCCAGGACACCCAGGCAACTGACAGAAGTCTCCTCTTCCACCATCAAAGCCACAGTTACATGTGCCATTTTCTGCATGAAAAATCTAGTAATTATGTCAAAAGACTAAAACAGCATAAATACATTGGATAGTATTAATATTTGCTTTGATGGCAGAAATAACTTAAACTTGGAAACTGTTACAGTTTACTGAATTTTTATATTCTGCTATATTTTTATACAAGAATATATTTTTAAAGAAAAGTTGCTCATAAATGATTATGTGCACTAATCGTAAGAATACTGATTGTACTTAAACTCACTACTAAGGATACTTAGTTATATACAAAGATTCACAAAGATTACCCAAAGGCCGACAAAATACACATTGTATTACAAATATGTACATAATCATGTAGGTATTGTCACTGGAGATAATAAACAAAAGTTAGATATGTTCTAGTATAACAATAATTTCTGAAAACTTAGACTGTGTTCTGCTGAAAATAATCTTCCATGCTGCTGGCTAGAGTTAAGTAATCCTGAATTGTAATATTAAACAGGCTGTAGCTTTTAAAAAGAAAACAACTGTTAGTGCTTTGACAACAATGTATAATAAATAAAAATGGTATTAATTAAAAACAAAATGTGACTTCATAGATAAATAAGTCAATATTTCTATTTTATAAATGAGCTCTGGCAGAAAAAAAAATAGATTTTACTAATAAAGGGGTGTAGAAGTATTCTGGAAAAATCTATGAAACAATGAGATCAGTGAAATAATATGGCAATAGCTTTTAAGTAGCAAAATGTCTATAATGCAGCATTAAAAATATTTTTCTGTGAAAATACAAATTTACTGATGTCTTTACAATTAAATTTAAAACATACAAGTGTCACAGCCCTAATAATAAGTTATGCAAGAAAATAATTTAACAAAAGCAGCACATCTGTAATGCAAGATACACAAATGAGTTAAGTCTAACAGTTTTATTATTTGCTTTTTTACATTCACGTAAAAGAAAAACTGTTCATATGTACATTTTTGTCTTGATAAAAATCCTATTAAAAATCCTTGAACTCTCTACTAACCTTTCAAGCATCAAACTAACAACATCAGAAAATAATCTACTTCCATTCAGATATTTTCTTTGGAGTTTCTCCAAGTTTTAAAACAATAGCTATATTAAGAAACTTGAAATATTTTTCACTCAGAATTTTTATTATCAAACACATTGTAATTGTGACCTATTATAGTATGACATAAACCATTTATAAGCTATTTAGTTTTATTTAGAGTTCACACATTTGCCAGGCAGAAGAGTTCTATTTGATAAATATTATGTATTATATATCATGCACAATTCATATTAATAAAACACATTATCTATACTACTTAACATATTTCATCATTTATACACTTTGATATCTTTTCAGTAATAAGGGTAAGGGTGGAAATAGTCTCCTAAATCTTAATTGCAAGTTTGGGTCAGTGCATGTATTAAACTAGCTATACTTATTGTAATAGTATGGTGCAGGTTTGGGGCATTTACAACATGCAATTTATTTTTAACTATTTAAGATATAAAATTATAAATTAATTTAACAAATACCTCTAATCATAAATATAATAGACTTAGAAATTGTTTAAAATTCAATAACAACAAAAGAATGGATAAAATAAACATTTCTAAAATTATGTGTTTATGATACTAAGATAATTTAATAAATGCTTCTGATTACAAATAAAAATGGGCTTAAAAGCTATTTAGAATATATAAATAATAACAAAAGAAAGGGTTACTCAAAGACTTCAAAAATTAACATTCAGGTAATCTTCAAAAGAAAATCCTTTTTGGTCAAGAACACGGTATACTAACAGCCCTATACTTAATATTATGAGTGTCTAGTTACTTAAAAAATAACACACTCAGTGTTACGTATACAGAGCTACTAACAAAAACAACTTCACTCATTAGAATATAGGTACCTAAAATAATAAATTTAATGTCATTAATTAACAATGTACTTAAGGACAAAGGACAATAAACTTAATATAAATATAGGTTGCCCTTTAAAAAAACGACAGCTCAATAATAAGGATATAGGGTCTCCATAACAACCATAGCTTAATATTAGGATACAGGGTGTTCTTAACAACATCTCAGTATTAAAGTTATAGAGTACAGGGTGTCTTTAAAAACAACAGATCATTAATAAGGATACCAACAACTACTTAATATTAAGCATACAGGCTGCCCTTACCCAAAGCTGCACAATATTTAAGGATACAGCGAGTCCTTACCAACAACTACTTAATATTAAAAATACAGGGAGCCCTTACCAATAGCTGTGCAATATTAAGGATATATTGTGCTCTTACCATAAATGCTCAATATTAAGGATATATTGTGCTCTTACCACAACTGCTCAATATTAAGGATATAGGGATCCCTTCCAACAATTGCTCAATATTAAGGATATAGGGATCCCTTCCAACAACTGCTCAATATTAAGGATATAAGGTTCACTTACCAACTAGCTCTCAATATTAAGGACACATGGGGCCCTTACCAAGGATACATGGTGCCTTAAAAGACCCACCTGTACAGACTCCTTTTCTGGAGCATGCCACATCACAAAAAGGTCCAGAAAAACAGGGCTCACAGGCACACTCTCCATTTTTGATGATGCCATTGACACAGTGATATTGGCAGGCAGTGCCAAAGTAGCCAGACTGGCAGTGACAGACAGGTTGTTCTCCTTCAGCTACACATTTGCCATGGTAGTTACAGTTTTGAGGGCATGAGGGCTGGTCACATCCTTTCCCACTCCAGCCAATGTTACATGTACACAGACCAGTGACAGAATTGCAGGTCCCATGACCAGTGCAATCAATTTCCCACCCAGGACAACCATTAATTTGGCATCTCTCTCCACGACCACCTGTATAGCCACAGTTGCAGAGTCCCAGAGTCACATTACATGTACCCCGATCTGTGCACTCACTCTCACAGCTAGGACCAACGTAGCAAGGATCACATAAACACTCCCACCTTCCATCCATGTAACGGACAGATAATCCATGAACACACCGTAATTCACAAGCATCACCCATAAAAGGGAACTGACAATTAAAGCACCGTGGTTTCTTTTCTCCTTCTCCTAACTGACAGCTGGCCATAACACCATTACATTCTGGAGTACCAAGACATTGTGGAATATGACAAGCTTCTCCTTTCCATCCAGGTTCACAGTCACATTGGTGAACTGCTTCATTGCAGGTACCATGCCCAGAACAGTCTTGTGGCCATCCTGGGCAGCGATGCTTATCACATTGTGGGCCTTTGTATCCAGCAAAGAAGTCACAATCACAGTTGCCATTAACATTGCACACACCATTGTGAGAACACTCATGGTCACATCTCAATCCTGTGATACATGGCAGACTACACTGACAAATGCCTGTCCCTTGATTAGTGCCATTAATACACTCCAATTCACACATACTGCCAGCATATTTTTCTGAGCAGAGACACATTCCACTCTGTTCACATGTTCCATGTCCTATAAGAAAAGTTTAGAAAAAAAATATTACAAAATTACAACCTTTAAATTGTCATGCAGTTGTAATTACAAAATTATTTAATGTATACCAGATTAAAAAAATATCTTAAGATTTTTCTGCAATGATATTAGTGAGCAATAGAATAATTGAAAGAACTTTGTTGATTTAAACTTCTAGCATAAAACCATTTTTACCAATATTCTAAATTACTTTTTTTTGTATTCTGGAGCAGTAAAATGTAAAATCTGATACAAGCAAAAACAGTATTATTACATAAAAACTTTATTATTCCAAAGGTGTATTTGTTTTATAACTAATTGCTTTATTCCATAAACTACACTATTTCAAACATGTATTTGTATTTAGACCTACTTAATTGCTTTATTCCATAAACTACACTATTTCAAACATGTATTTGTATTCTATACCTACCTAATTGCTGCAAACAAAGCAAGTATTAGTCCATAAACTTTATTAATTCAATAAATGCATATTTTGAACCTACCTGCATATTTTGAACCTACCTGAGCATTCAGGAGTTCCAGGACAAATAGGTGTATTGCAGTCTTCCCCTCTCCACCCTGGGTAGCAAGAACAGATAGAAGTGGCTGCATCACATGTGCCATGACCATTACAGGAGCCATCTTCACCAGGACAGCCCTGGTCTTCACAAAGTGGACCAAACCAAGCATTGCCTAGTAGAAAGAATACAAACAGTCAATGAATTAATTTAACTTTAAAATACTTTGGTGTTTGAATATTGCATGGCTTAAAAGAACCAAACATATTTTGATCCACTATTTATTTGGCATCTTAGTCAAATGGACTAGTTTAATCTTTAATTAAATGATAATAAAACAAGAACAGTTTCTTACTGTAATATTAATTAATGACATCAATCATTGCACAAAAGAAGCTGCTTAATTCAAATAAGAATACTTCAAATTTGTGATTATTTTTTTTACAGTCAGGCTCATTTTCATCACACAGTCATGGTAACATAAAGGTTGCACTAATAATAGCTGAAGGCACTACTGTTATTTATGAACATATTTTATAAAACAAAGTTATATTAATTCAAAATAAATACATAATTTAAAACTTTAAATTTATTAAGTAAACTTTAAAGAAAGTTTTGTTGGATGGCAATATTTTATCTTCAAATGAATATGAAAATGAATTATTATTTCTTTCACTTTCTAGAAAAAAATATCTCATGTAGAACAGCAACATGAAAAATTCAGCCAAATTATCTATCAATTTCCTAAATATCATTTTCTAGTGGACTTATTCCTAAGTGTGAGTAAACACAACCAGAGAGTGTTGTGGAAAATGGCAATGCAGTTTTAGTGAAAAAGTGAATTTCTCTTACCCATGACAGGTGGATAACAACTGCAATTTCCGCCAATGCACTGTCCTCTTCCTGAACACTCTGTTTCACAACCTACTCCAGTGTAGCAAGGTTTGCAAACACATGCAGTCTTCTCAGGTGTAGGGGTGCCCTTTAAACAAACCTTGCTGCAGTCATGACCATACCAACCCTGAAAGAGACAGATAGCTAGAGCAACACTAAAATAAATATAATGCAGTTGTAGTTACGCTGAAAAAAATATAAATTATAAACCTATATCTAGGTTTGAAAAACATAAACTGTAATTATAGCTTATGCAGGTAATATATAAACTGTAATTGTAGCTAATTAGCAAAATATTAAGTAACTATTATGGACAGCATTAAACAGAAAGTATATCAACTTTTACTAAAGGTAAACAATGCAGTTTTAACTATGGTGGAAATAATATTATCAAAAGTTTTATCAGTTCTGGTGATTCAATTATTTTACAAAGTATAAACTGCTTTTTTAACTATTCTTCAAAGTATATCTCACATATTTTTATACAATAAGTAAGTAACAAAGTGATTCAATTAAAAAATGTCTTAATTTTATTTTGTGATATAACACAAACAACACAGGACTATATTTAGTTAACAAATATTTATTTTAAAAGTGAGTGATAAGAGAAAAAATAAGTAAGTCAGTGGTGAGTGAGGTGTAATCTTATGACACAGCCATCTTATGAGAGACACAGGAAAGAGTAACATCCCTTTTCTTTTTCCTACTCTTCTTTTTCTAATTCAATCTGTGTATATCAATCTGATTTATAAAGTTCACATGAAGAAACTAGACAGATTTATAAAGTTCATATGAAGAATCAGGTCAGATTTACAAAGTTCACATAAAGAAACAAGTCTATTATATTAGCTAAAGTGAGTGATAAGAGAAAAAATAAGTAAGTCAGTGGTGAGTGAGCTGTAATCTTATGACACAGCCATCTTATGAGAGACACAGGAAAGAGTAACATCCCTTTTCTTTTTCCTACTCTTCTTTTTCTAATTCAATCTGTGTATATCAATCAGATTTATAAAGTTCACATGAAGAAACTAGACAGATTTATAAAGTTCATATGAAGAATCAGGTCAAATTTACAAAGTTCACATAAAGAAACAAGTCTCTCATATTAGCTAGAGTTCAACCTTGACCTTAGTTAACTGCTATTTATTATTGTTTTCATTTGGAAAATGTCAATTAATCTAGCTACTATGTGAAAATTTTAGTTAGTTTCTGAATGTTCTTATTTTAATAAAAGGCAGGATTTTTGCTGCTGAGGTTCTTGCCATTTTCTATCAAGGGCATAATTTTAATCAAACACAGAATATTCATCTAATTTTAAAAATAATAAAAAAGTATAACCTTACTACAGCAACAGACAAGTTGATAATACCCACACATACAATTTATACACAACCACCGGCCACCTCACATATGTGATGAACCACTTCATAAGCATTATAGGCAAAATGATAATATGCTCATACCTTATAAAAGATATGGCCATTATAGGCAAAATGATAATATGCTCATACCTTATAAAAGATATGGCCATTATAGGCAAAATGATAATATGCTCATACTTTATAAAAGATATGCCCATTATAGGCAAAATGATAATATGCTCATACCTTATAAAAGATATGGCCATATAACATATAATATTAATAGAGAAGAAAAAATAGAGAAGTTGAACCATATACCTCAATCAGAAGACATAAGAGAATAGGATTGTGTGCACTACACATAATACCACAAACAAATTGGTTTGAAGCACATAAATAATAATAACAAAAATAAAGGGTTGAATCAGATATATCACAGATGTTATAAGAGCATATAAATAATAATGACAAAAATAAAGTATTTGAACTATATAATCAGAGAGGTTAAACAGAGCATATAAATGATGTACCTTATAGAAAATGAGAGCAGAATAACCATTTACCTCCGATAATAGTAAGTGGACCATGCATATCTTACATAAGAACCAACATGAATGACAAAAGACTGACTGAACTATGCACATCACATAATAAACCCACAGGAATGATAAAAGACAGTGATTGAACATCATAGATAAGAGCCATGACAAAAGAGAATGACTGAAAATATATATATACTTCATGATAAAAAGTGGTCTATCTGTGTAAATCACTATGAGACAGTGGGAAGGAACAAAGCCTTGTACATTATCGAAAAGGTTTAATATTAAAAATTAAAAAATTATCACTGATAAGACAAAGTAAGCGTGGTTTATCATTGTGCATAATTACTAAGACAAATGAGAGTGGTTTATTTATGTAAGTCAACTGAGAGTGCTTTATCCATGTATATCATTGGTAAATGAGAGTGTTTCATCCATGTACATGATTGGTAAATGAGAGTGCTTCATCCATGTACGTGATTGGTAAATGAGAGTGCTTCATCCATGCACATGATTGGTAAATGAGAGTGCTTTATCCATGTACATGATTGGTAAATGAGAGTGCTTCATACATGTACATGATTGGTAAATGAGAGTGCTTCATACATGTACATGATTGGTAAATGAGAGTGCTTCATACATGTACATGATTGGTAAATGAGAGTGCTTCATACATGTACATGATTGGTAAATGAGAGTGCTTCATCCATGCACATGATTGATAAATGAGAGTGCTTTATCCATGTATATCACTGGTAAATGAGAGTGCTTCATCCATGTATATCACTGGTAAATAAGAGTGCTTCATCCATGTACATGTATATCATTGGGGTAAGTCAAGTGAGATTGATTCATCCGTGTATATCACGGGCAAGTCAAGTGAATGTTGCTTCATCCATTTACATGACTGGTAAGTCAAGTGAGTGTTTCATTTATGTACCTGACTGTTAAGTCAAGTGATTGTTTCATTTATGTACCTGACTGTTAAGTCAAGTGATTGTTTCATTTATGTACCTGACTGTTAAGTCAAGGGAGGGTGCTTCATCATGTATATCATTGTAAGACAAACAAGAGTGGTGTGTACACCTCAATTAGAGACAACAAAAATACATCTTAACCATCTTGAACAGAAAAATTATTTGTTCACATTGTTTTTAATTTTCTGTATACCTAATACCATTTATGACAAATTAAAGCAGCAAGAACTGGTTACTTACCACAAAACATTCACATTCTGGTATGTCACGCATGGTACCATTGCATAGTCCATTGCCCATACAGCCACCAGCACAGTCTGGGATGTCACAAGCTGCTCCAGTCCAGCCTGTGAACAAAAGTGGAAATGAACAAAATAAATATCCATTTAATTAAAAACTTTACAACAAAATTGCAATAATACATGCATGTACACACATGAATGTTAACACAATATGTTTGCAATTACACAAAACCTCCACTTTTATTGTAAAAACAATCTAAAAACTAAAAGAAACCTAGTGATAACCCTTAATACTGTAAAAATTAACAATAAACTGGTAATATTTTGTTTAAATAATTATGCAATGTAACAGGAATTAGTTGATTAAGCACATGTGACAGGAAGTAGCTAATTATATATATATGACTGTCAAGTTATGAAACCATCATTTATACAGATGCCATATACAGACACTGTACTAATGTTATCAAACCATTATTTTTAGAAATGTCACTTTATTAAACTATTAACTATACAAATATCAAATAAACAGCCATAGTGTAGAAATAATAAAGTATGTATATTTATTTTATGTTTTAATTATGTATAAACCAAGACTGAAGGCTTAAAGGTAATGAAAGAATGTGTGGCAGAATAAATTTGCCTATCCATATTTCTAGACTTAATTGTTATATAAATTGTTAAATTGTCAAAGTAACCCGAGATTGGGCATTCCTTATGATGGTATTTTTGTATATTTCAGAGTTGTAGTAAACAACTTGAGTTGAGAATATGCTAGAAATTGCTGATGCAATCCAAACCAGTTCCAACCAGATGAGTAGTTTTTATTATCCAATGGTAAAGATTTAATGAGACCAGCCAATAGTCTGAGATAAAAATGTACCCGATGTAGAGAATTTAATTGTCTAATCACTTGAATTTGGAGTGGCAAGAAGTCCGGTCATGAAAGGCAGCTGTTAGCTTAATGATGAATTAACTGACTGATTTGGAAGAAAATGGACTTAGAAATATTTCATGCATTTTGCTATTGATATGTTACACTTATGTTTTATGTAGAAATTTATTATGTAGACTATTATTTCTACAAAATTTTGAATTAAGATGCTCATATATAGTATGCTAAACACTTGACATTGTTTCTAATGAATGTGCTCATAAAATTGATAAGTTGTATTTATCATGCTGTGTGCTTGTATTGGGCTAATAAATATTGTTAAAGAAGACTGTAAGTTGAGACTTGAATGTAAGAGAGAATAGAGTTAAAGATGAATAAAATGGAAACTTAGCATTGTTCCATGATTAAGAATCTTTAGATAAAAAGACATATACTACAAAATTATATTTGTTGTTTTTAACTCTTTCCCTGATGGTCACTATTTACAGAGCAGCTTTCAATGATGCTCATTTAGATCAAAGCAGCTTCATATTGACAGTCAGTTTGCTTAGATCTGACACCTTTACAGATGGTATTTTTTATGAGATAAGAGCATAAATGGATTATCATGCTTGAAATGTTATATCACCCACAAAACGAGTCCTAATCATTTTGTAATAGTAAGATAGTTATTTAAATATTATTTTATTATTCCAAAATCTATTTAAAAAAATATCTTGGTTCAATGAAATAGTTAGAAAATGAATTATACATTTTCTTAAAACCTAAAACTTGAATACACATAATTTTTTAAAGTAAAACCTAAATAAGATTTATTTGGAAAATTGTGTAGTCTAGAAACCAGCCTGGAAAAATGTATGTCCACCAGGGATTATGTTAATGGAAAATTATTCAAAAATAACTGAATAACAACATAACATGCTTATTTAATACGCATATACATAGGTCCATACAATTTCCTTACTAACAAAGCTACTAACATGGTCAAAAATTAGTTAAAATTTGAAACATGCAAAAATAAGTTTACCATTTTAAATAATAACTGTTTCACAAAGTGTATGTAAATATATCATTCATGCATTTCAAGAAACATTAACAGTTTAGTATTAGAATTTTTTAATTAATAATATTAAGAAAATCTTAAATACAATTTTTAATTTAGTGATTTTATTTCTAGATATGTTTAAACCCATATATATAAAACTATATAAATTAAAGTGTAGCACCCATGAGTTTAATGTATTAGTTTTATATGTTCACTGCAGCCTGCCAGCTTGCAGAGCCCACCCCTGACATCTGAACTCTGGCAGTGGCAACTAGATTTACAGCTTGAGATCCAGGAGTTCATTTATCAGCCACACAGTGCCCTGTGCCCTGTGCCCTGTGCCCTATGCCCTATGCCCTATGCCCTGTGCATTGTGCCCATGTTAGCTATATATACTTTTATGCTGTTTGATGTACTTGTTAATTGTATTAGCAGTTCTATATGTGACATCTCTATGCACCCTCCATTCATTATGGTTATTATTTATCAATTAACAACACATAATTAAAAGTGTTCAAGAATCTTAATTTAAGTTATTAATAATTCTCTCACAAGACCAACTTGTCTCTCACTTGGTGGATTATACAGGGTGTCATACAACTCTACTCTCTGTACACAATATTAAGATAGACATTTTACTCTTGCATAATGTTTTCTGTAGGTGGAAACTTCTTACCATTGGAGTAATAAAAGTCCATCTTTTATTTATATTTAATGAGCCCCCATCCACCCACTATTATTCCAACATAAGTTTTAATATATGTGCAAGAAGGTCAATACATTTAACAACAAATTTATTTTATTTTTGAGAAAAAAAAAGAACACTGAGTTTCATATATTAATGCCATTAAACATTAAGGTGGAGAGTTTGAGATTTATTACCCTTGTTTGTTGCATGCACATTGAGGAAAGAAAGACATGAAACCATATTTGAGTGCGTGCTTTAAGCATCATAGTTTTGTTATATAACTCTCAAGGATTTAGCTGTAATTGTTATTTGAAAGCAAGTAAGGAAACACAAAAGTTATTTTTAGGAGTCTTTTATTCTAGATTTTCCTTCCTGCCTCCTTGGGCTTACAACTGTATTTTCAGATTATATACAGGCACTAGAGTAAAAAGGAGGATAACGGACAAACAGACAAGATGAAAGGATAGATGTGTTGGGAAAACCAGGACTCTTGGGCTTTAGGGCCAACAGTTAGGGTGGAGACAGAAGAATAAGATAAATGCACAAAGTAAGTGGAGAATGTCTATTTAACAGGAGGTTAGGATAAGAGATGGTATCATTATTATTGTGGTGTTACTTGTACGCATTAAAACAGACATGTGTTTTATGTACTGTGCCTTGGATTTGGACATTTGCCATTTGACTTTTAAGTGTTTGCTGTCCTCAGCTCAGTTCAGGGATGGTGGTTTATAAAATAAAACGATCACTATTACAAAGAACTGATGTGTCTTGTTTTGTGAATTTGTACAAATGGCATTGCATTCAGAATACAAGAAGACACACATCATCATAATCATCATTGCTATCTCTAAATGTATTCCTGACAGTGCTGTATATAATCATATATTAATATAAAAATCCAATCTTATGTTTTTCACTTATCAAAGTTTCCATATCATAAAATTACATGAACAACTAATGAGGTCACAATGAATACTGCAATAATACAAAATATCTATCAGCCTCTAGGATTTGGAGACATTTTGTGAAATATTCAGTCTCTTAAATTATATTTTTATATATCACAAAAATCTGGTTTAATAAGCAAGTAATAATTTATAACTGACCTGGATTACAGCGACAGATTTGTTCAGGACTGTTACATTCACCATGGCCACTGCAGTCTCGATTTTTTCCAGGACAACCTCTGATTTCACACTTTGAACCAAGCCATGACTCATCACACACACAGGTATTGTTGGCAGAACATTTGCCATGGTCATTGCACTCACTGTTACAGCCTTTTCCCATAAAACATGGGTGGCATGAACAATGTCCACTGAATAAATTACACAATAAACAATTATATGCAGAGGGAAATTAAATGCATCATATAGCAAGCATTCCATACATTCTGCACAATAGTGTCTTTGACAGGTTAAAATTCTTAAGCATTTGTCACATGTGAAAATATATGTGAATTAATGAGAGTACTGAAATATGTAATTTAATTTTTTCCTTGATGACCATTATTTATAGAGCAGTTTTCTCATTTAGATCAAAGCAGCTTCCTATTGACCAGTCAATTTGCTGAATCTAAACCCTACAGATGGTAGGATTTTATGAAGTGAGAGTAAAAATGGGTTATCATGTTTCAACTGTAATATCACCACTTCTTAATTAATTTATAATACATGTAGTAATAAAAGTTACTAAAAAATTATTTTATCATTTATAAATAAAGGAATGTCACTTTCATTTGCATTTAAATCATGGTCTGCCTTCTTCACTGAATTGAAAGAAAAATCTAAGGGACTGAACAGTTAACATCACACAGAACTGCTATGAAATGTTGCTGCCATTTTGTGATAAACACATGGCACAAATGAGGCCAGCATGGGTAAAATTCTTCTTTAATTTTTTTTTAAAAAGCAATACATGCTGACATCATAAACCGATGTGATAATTAAATGAAAGTTCTAACTGACTTAAAAATCAGCTTCATTTGGCATTGTGTAAAAGAACTGTCTTCTTTTGAAAACAGATGTGCTCATATACGCTTATGTAACTGAGAAAGCAGTGTGCTCTAGCACATTTCTGTCTAGGAATGGATAAATGAGATTCAACATTTAATCCTACAAAAATGTAACTGTTTCTATAAATAGATCTACAAGGAACCAAGAAATTAGTACATGATTTTGTACCCTGCAATGATTGCATACTGACCTCCGTTAATACAATTTATTGAAGAAATAATGTAAAAATTTAAACAAAATAAAAAATGTCAACTAACCTGTTTGGTGGCACTTGTGTGCCATTGACACATGGTTCCTCACAAGCAGCTCCCATCCACCCAGTCCAACAGTCAATACAAGATGGGGGGTTGGTGTCTCGGATGCATGTGCCTCGAGCATTGCAGTCAGGTTCCCCTTAAAGACATGATTGGATTTTTAAATAAGTGAATTTAATTGTTTGCTTGGATGTACATAATTATGTATTGCATGCAGGTATGCTGAAAAGCCAGTGTATGTATTGCACGTGTATGTGCTTGCATGATGTGTGAATGTGTGTTCATGATGCAAGACATACCTAGAGAATAAGAGTAAAGAATGATGTTGGATAATCGTAATATAACAGGTATATAATGAACTAACTCTACAAGACAAGAAATACCTGGAGAATAAGACTGGGGAATAATGCTGGATAATCATAATATAACAGGTATATAATGAACTAACTCTACAAGACAAGAAATACCTGGAGAATAAGACTGGGGAATAATGCTGGATAATCGTAATATAACAGGTATATAATGAACTAACTCTACAAGACAAGAAATACCTGGAGAATAAGACTGGGGAATAATGTTGGATAATAGTAATATAACAGGTATATAATGAACTAACTCTACAAGACAAGAAATACCTGGAGAATAAGACTGGGGAATAATGTTGGATAATAGTAATATAACAGGTATATAATGAACTAACTCTACAAGACAAGAAATACCTGGAGAATAATGTTGGATAATAGTATTAAAAATTTATATTTATTGAACTAATTCCCCATAAGAACTATGAGCACTTACAGTTGTGGCCATTAGCTCAACAGTCAAAGACAAATGGGTGTGGGGGTGTCATGTTTAACTGAGCACCATTTTAATTACATCAACAGGCACTAATTATCCATAATATACAATGTGTTTTAAAGTTATGCCATTTTTACTTTAAAACAATATTTGTTTAGTCATGAGGCATCATTCATGTTCCACACTAAAACATACCCATTATCCATACATTCAGTATATATAAAAATTATGCCATTAGTGACTTGAAAATAATATCTCTTCATTTATGAGGCAAAATTTGGATTCAAATTATACTCACATATACATTATGTATCAAAGTTTTACCATTATTTACTTTAAAATAATAATATGTTTTAAGTTATGAGTCATCATTTGTATTTTAAATTATCCCCTATATATAGAGTATGTACCAAATTTATGCCATTTTACTAAGAGAGACCAAACCCAAGTTCTGTGTATGTCTTTAGCACTAAAGTTTAGAGTGGGTTTGCCACAGAAACTACAATCAATCCATAACTTTAAGCAGATTTGAACCTTTCTCAAATTTGTGAATGTTAGCAGCTCTGTAAAATAAGAAAACATTATTTTTATTTTGAATAATTTTAACTGAATTTGTGTTAATTAATGGAAAACCTTCAGCCCTGTTCATGCTATATAGATGTACTTCAGTAATACATGAGCTATAACCTTTATCAGAGTGGGTCGTTAGCTTCTCAGCAAGCATTAGTTCCTTTTAGAATTTTACACATTATATCAGGATCAAATCTTCATTACACATTAAAAAAAAATCTGTTTCAAAATATATACTGTATATTGTTTATCTGTTGTTTCCTTACCAGCACAGTCTGGAATATTGCAATCATCACCAGCCCACCCTGGGTAGCAGATACACATATGGGTGGCTGAATTGCATATTCCATTTCCAGTGCAGTCTTTTTCAACCCCAGGACAACCAGGTGAATCACAAAATTCACCACGCCAGCCAACCTCACAAACACACTTGTGGTCAACAATCTGAAAACATTTACAAATTCATGTGAAAACTGTAGTCAGTTACACATTAGTTGCTGAATTTAGTTCAACTGATAGAATCAGTTAGAAAGTGATAGTGTTTATTTTAAATGTCTTTATTACATAAACAATAAACATTAATGTACAGTATTATTAAAACAGACAACCATGATGGTTTGATGGGATATAATTTATTCTGTGTGCGGGGAAATATGTGAAAGCCAACAGTGTGTGAATGTGAGCGTGCAGGTATGAATGATAAATGAGGGATTTATAGGATGAACAAACAATCAGCCACAATGATTCCCACTCCACAAACCAAGACAGACTCAGTAAATAAAAATGGTAAATGAGAATTTATTCTCGGTACTGGGCGACACTAGCAGATGGTTGTCACTCATCCAATAAGTCTTTCACGCACACATTCATGGGATAGGGGACCAGAGCAAAGAAGGTTGAAGTAAAATTTTAAAATATTAATAATAATAATAGTAATAATACAATGCGATATACAATGAGTGGTGACAACCATGTACATCACATACTATAATTATTTTGGCTAAATGACAGTAAAATCAGTAATGATAAATGTTCATGTAGAAAGTTCTGGAGTGAAAAATCCAAAGTGTCAGTGGTTATTAAAAACTTCAATTTAACATAAAAGAAATTATAGATAATCTGAATTTTCCTAACCACCTATGAGTAATGCGCCCCTAATGGATATGTCTTACTTATGCTAATCTGTAGAAAACAGCGATGGATGTCAATGAAGTACACACTGGCGGATGCACTGAATAAATGATGAATGTTAATGTGCACAAACATTGAAGATATACACACAATAGTTCACCTCCCTTCTCGGAAGGAATAAAAGTTCACAACACCTGCTGGTGAAATGAAAAACACATGATATGCTGACCACTGAAGAGTGATGGCCATGCTCACAAACACATGTGAAAACCCAGATGCAGTTTCTCATTGATGAACACAGGAATTATTTCATGCTAATAAGTTAGAAATGATGAAGCGGTGAAAATGAAATGATTGTAGGGACAATTGTCCTCCTTGCTTGACCCAACTGCTCTCAGTTCTGACACATTGGACACTGATGGTTGCTGTTGTCAGGTCCATCGAATGGCCAGATAGAGACCAAAAGGTCTGCATCATGGTAGACTAGATAGCTGGAGATAAAAAATGCCCTTGTATGCTGTCCCAGCCAAACAGTGAACATCTGAAAGGTCTTTATTTCAAATTATGGAAAATTGAAATAAAACCACATCAGAGCTCAGTGTGTAAGAAAAACGAGTCGAGATCCAACACATCTGACGAGAGCTCATGCACACATACAGTGGAGAGAAAAAATGAAGTTCCAACCTTAAATGTAACTGTCAAAATCTGCTGATTCCATGGGCTTCTGGAAAGTCCGCACAATAAAAGCATGCATTATGACTTGTCAACATGAAAAACATCTATTGTTTATGGGTGCCCTTCTCGTAGAAAGAAAAATATTCCCTAGGTATTCTTAAGTAACATCAAAATGAATAAACACTACTTCACATATTTACTTTAATTTATACATGTGCATATGTAAAGGTATATGGATACCCACTCTCAAACACACTGACTGCATGCGAAATGTAAGCTTTCATTCAACAGACAATAAACAACACATCTTGTGACCAATAATATGGGAGGTAATAATGCCTTAAGAAAAATAAATAAATTTTGGATAGGATTATCCCTCATTTCTGTGACAAAATACTTGACCAAACAGACTAAAATACAAATATGTTATAAATAAATTCATAATACATGCACTGACTAATAATATAATACATATATATAAAATAATTAAATTCTTAAATGTGCTCATGCAAATACACACAAGTTAAATATGATCAATATTTACAAATTAAATACAGTTAAAGTAATGACATACTTGTCCATGAAAAGAGCATTCCACATCACAGTTGATGCCCACCCAGCCAGGATCACACACACACAAGTCACTCCCTGCTGGCTGTTGCTGTCCATTTACACATGGCTGTTCACAAGAATGCCCAAACCATCCTTTGTTGCACCTACAATTGAGATACAAATTTCTTTTACATATTTCTCATAAGTAAAAATAATTTTACATGATTTTCAAATTGAAATATACAATGATAAAAAAGTAGCCCCTTGTCATATAATGCAATGCATTGTCAGATAATGAATTTTGTCTATACATTTATCTGCAATGTATATGAGTGTCAGATAATGAATTTTGTCTTTACATTTATCTGCAATGTATATGAGTGTCAGATAATGAATTTTGTCTTTACATTTATCTGCAATGTATATGAGTGTCAGATAATGAATTTTGTCTTTACATTTATCTGCAATGTATATGAGTGTCAGATAATGAATTTTGTCTTTACATTTATCTGTAATATATACGAGTGTCAGATAATGAATTTTGTCTTTACATTTATCTGCAATGTGGTGTAGTGTTAGTATCATACAACTCATTTTTGTTTTATATACATTTACCTGTAATTTAGCAAATTCAAACTGTTGATACAAAACCTATTGTCTTCTATACATATACCTGCAAAGTGATGAATTGATGGTGTCCACTCGAAGATAGTTTGTTTTCTAAACATTTATTTGCAATTTGGTGAATTGGTAATGGTGACACAAAGATAATTTTTTCTATACTATTACCTGCAATGTGGTGGATCGGTAGTGTCTACACAAAGACCATTATTGTTGCAGTCTGGGTTTCCAGCACAATCAGCCATTTCACATCCCAGGCCACTCCAACCTGGTGCACAGCTACAAATGTGGTTACTGCTCTCACACCAACCTGCAACCATGTGCAACAATTGGTTACTAATTCTTACAATATGCTTAATTCAACATGTTAAACTATAATCATGTGAATCATGTTATCCCAATTATAATATTTATATAATCAAGCACACTTCTCTAAAGAGAAATTATGGACTTTTAACAATCTAAGTAATAATCCACAGTTATGAAAAACAATCTTTTCTAAATACCTCTATACTGGTTACATGAAGTTATTTTAATTAAAATAATAACTCTGGTGTGAATTTATGAATTTCAAGAAAGTATTATTTTTATCATCACTGATTCATACTGGCATATATCTTTCAAGAAATGAATGTGTTTATATATCAAACTATTTTTAATAATTTTATGATATAATTAATATATAATATAAAATATCATCTTTACAATGATAAAATTGTTAAATGGTTAAATAAAATATCAACTTGTTAGGTTAAAATAAAAAGAAATAGGAAAAATATAACTATCAGACATTTAAAACTATTCTCTCTTTCAGATTCAGTCAACATCAAGCAATACAAGTATTATGTTAAACAGTGTTATGGAAGAAATAAATTTAAACCAATGCATACCTCTACCACTGCAATCTAATTGGAACAAACCGGGACAGCCAGGAATGTCACATAGCCGTCCTTTCCAGCCAGAGCTGTAGTCACACACACACAATCCATTCACAATATGGCCATTCTCTGAACACTCTGAATTGCAACCGACACCTGCCCATCCCTCCTGACACAAGCAGTTGCCAGAGTTTGCAGGTGACTGGAACCCATGTACACATGGATCATCACATGCTGGCCCCATCCAGGGTCCAGTACAGTTCACACATTGAGGAGGGTCAAAACTCTCACCATCACATGTGCCTCTTCCAGTGCAGTCAGGTTCACCTGGACAATCATAGATGTGACAAGCAATGCCCAGCCAGCCAGCTGCACAGTTACATTCATGCTTCTCGCTGTTGCACTCTCCATGTCCACTGCATTCCAAGTTTGATTTTTGGTTTCTAGGACAGCCAGGTATTTCACAAAACATCCCTGACCAGCCGCTTAAAGGTGGGCAGTAGCAGGATCCATCAGTTTTGCAAGAACCATGGAATGAGCATTCCACATTACAACCTTTGCCATGGTGACATGTAGAGTTGCAAATACAAGCATCATTGTTGTCATTTTGGTGTCCATAAACACATAGATCATCACAGGCAGGTCCAACATAACCAGGGTGGCATTTCGTGCATTGGGGTGGATCAAATGTAGTATTACACACACCACGTCCATTGCAATTTCCATTTCCTGGACAATCTGGAATGCTGCAATCATGACCTTTAGAAAAAAAACAAAGCAAAGTAAGGAGATTCATAACTTGTTAGCTGCCTGGGGGGGGGGGGGAGTCATTATAACAGATTTACAATTGAATGTGTTTCTGGTAAAATGTACATTGAGATAGGTTTTTTTTGCTTTGGACTTCTCTTTACTCTGTATGTTTTCTTGATATTGCAATATCACATATTTATACTCTTTTTCCCACTGAAAAATCGTTGATTTTTTTATGTCAAATTGCAGGCCTTCTGTTGTTTTGATCTTGCCTTTCTGGACGATAATTCTGTCACATTTCTCAAGGCCGAATTTCATGTTATTGTTAATGTCTTCACTACAAATCTTGACGGTACTGATCAGCGAATTGATATTATGTTCATTTTTACCATAAAGTTTAAGATCGTCCATATATAGAGTAAATGACTGATAAAATGCCCTGATTTCATTTTGTAGATTTTAAAGGAGCAAGAGACAGCCTATGAACCATGCATACAAATCTAGTTACCTCCATTTGTTGAAAGTATGTGAGATTACCTGTATGGAGACTGATTATGTCCATTTATTTGAAAGTGGGGAGTGTGTAAACAATGACTTATAGTTGGTTGAGCTGCCTGCAAAGATTGATTATCTCCTCTCAAGTAAAACAGTGTATTATGTATGTCTATGTGTGTCACTCTCCATTGGTTCAGATTTGACTTGAAGCAATACAACTTGTGGCTGATGGTGACTACATTGCTCTCAGTTCTAGGCAGTCATACTCATTATATCTCCTTATCAAAAGCAGTATAATTGACAGTATTCCTGTACATTTATATCATTTTACAGTATAATTGCAGAATTTCACTTTTAGAATACATACATAACATAATCATACACCTAAAGTTAAATAAAAGTGTATACTTTGATACAGTGAATATAGAACTGTTTATTATAAAGTATAATAAAGCCTATCTTTTTTATATGCTGAAGTAGAGATTGTGTATTTCAAATGTAAAAACATGCCCTTTGGTAAACTGTGTATATTGTAAAATATACAATCTCTTCAGTAAATAAGGTGAACAGAATATGTACCAATTTGTAAAACATGCAAAAAAAGCTCTTTGTAATGAAAGTTTGTGGAGATTATGTACTGTGTATGTAAAATGTATAAACAAGCTGTTTGGTAAGAAATGTGTGTAGAGATTAAGTACCAGGAATGTAAAATTTATAAACAAGCTCTTTGGTAAGAAATGTGTGTAGAGATTAAGTACCAGGAATGTAAAATTTATAAACAAGCTCTTTGGTAAGAAAGGTGTGTAGAGATTATATAATGTAAAATGCATAATCTAGCTTTTTAGTAGGGTGACAACAGTTGGACTGTTTTTGCAAAATATCAAAGAGAGCTCAGCTGGTAGGTAGAAATAAAATAATGATTAAGGGGAAGAAGCATTTGAATAATGTATTGTGATTAAAAATACATCAAATAAAAAATCTATCATTTAAATCTACTGATTACCTGTCCAACCAGGTTCACAGAAACAACGACCTATGACAGAGACACAATCACCATGACCAGAGCATGTCTCATCTGAACCTGGACAGGTGGGTATTGTACATTTGTCTCCAGTCCAGCCATGGTCACAGATACATCCTGTGCTGTTGTTCCCAAGATCTTGACATGACCCATGTTCATTGCAAGATGATTCGCAAAACTCCCCAAGGTAGCAGGAACCACACTGACATTGACCAAATAAGCACTGCCCCTGGTTACTGCACTCATCATTACAATCTGGTCCATGGAAGCAGGGATCACAAACACATTCTCCACATTCAGAACAGTCTCCATGACCCCTACAGGTAGAGCTGCGGTCACACAGATGAAGGCAGGTTTGTCCAACATAGCCCGGCTCACACTGACATGAGCCAAAGCTTGAGCAAGATCCATGGCTGCTGCACGTCACTGAATCACAAAGGAACTGACAATCTCCACCAGTGTAGCCATTCTGACATTGACAAGAGTTAAATTGGTCACTCCATGTGCCCTGTCCACTGCAAAATTTGCCATGGTGCTGACTTAATGTTCCAACCTCTCCCATATATGCACTTGGTCCTCCTCCTAGAGTCTTTCTATGATGCAGCAGAACTTTGGTGGCATATTCATAAGCATAAGTTCGAATCCTTCCTCCACTACCTCCACTTCCATAGTCATAACAGCAGCAGGAACCTGAACAAGAACTTGCACAGTCAGTAGATCCCATTCCTCCAATAGAAGAAACTTCACCCCACCCTTCAATGATGTCTGCATCCAACCAGATACCTCCACCAGCACCACCACCTGCACCCCCAGAAGCTGAGGCTCCATCTGACTGAAGTGTACCTTCCAGGGATGCTAAGCTTGAGATCAGTCTGATGGCAGCCCCACCTGATGCACCTTTGCGATGGCTGCATTGTCCACCACCACTTCCAGAATGAAGGGGAAGGTATGGATTGCCATGAGCATTTCCTTGACAGGTACTGCTGCAGGACTGTTTAGCAAGTCCTCCTCTACCACCATAGGATCCACCAGAACCAGCACCACATGTAAGACCATGTCCTGGGCCTTTGCAAACAAAATATGCAAGTATTCATTTGCAGTTCTTTCCATTTATATACTTTTTAATGATCTAATTATTTATATGATAATTAATTTCTAAGGTTGGAATAGAAAAAAAAAAATGCTTACATTATTATAGCACAAGAAAACATAGTGATATCTAAATAAATGGAAAATCAAATATTGCTTCCCCTGGAGACTCTGAACTTGATAGCGAATAAAGTTGCCTTTCCTGCATGCTAACATAAGAACAAGTTTAGAGTTATTCTTATTTTACATGCAACACTGGTATATAAAGACTTTTTATTGGTCGTGAAACTTCACCTCTACTTAGTTAGATACATGCAACACTGGTATATAAAGACTTTTTATTGGTCGTGAAACTTCAGCTCTACTTAGTTAGATACATGCAACACTGGTATATAAAGACTTCTTATTGGTCGTGAAATCTCACCTCTACTTAGTTAGATACATGCAACACTGGTATATAAAGACTTTTTATTGGTCGTGAAATCTCACCTCTACTTAGTTAAATACTTGCAACACTGGTATATAAAGACTTTTTATTGGTCGTGAAATCTCACCTCTACTTAGTTAGATACTTGCAACACTGGTATATAAAGACTTTTTATTGGTCGTGAAACCTTACCTCTGCTTAGTTAGATACTAAGTAGAGAAGAAACTGGCCTTATTGATAAAGGCATGCCAATATAATAGTTCTAACTAAGATGATAATCATATATTGCCCAAAGGGTGCACAGAACTGGAAAACAGTGGAAGAATACCTAATTAACAAAATAGTAATTTATCAAATAGCAAGAGAATGGGTATAAACTCTACATATGGCATATTACTTTTTTAATCAAGTTACTAAAATGCACAACCGTAGGAAGGTTGTCCTTTTGTATTATCAGATCACGAGAGTGAGTACTGTTTGATAAAGTCTGAATGAACTCTGTATACTGTGTTTAGGCTCTTCACTTCCACTTGGCAGACTTAAGACTATCAACAATGTAGCTAGACGAACTTAGTGCTACTGAACCATGTTAGTTTGAGCTGGACACAGGGTTAGGTAGCAGTTTTATATTTTCCCAAAACATAAATTATATTTTTATATAATGTTATTTTGTATGACATTATTTAAAAAGCATTAATGGAAATTTTGCTGTCATATCCATTTTGAATGATTACCTATTAATAGAGTTATTTCGGAAAGGAAAGGAAAGTCAAAACATAGTCAGTTATCATTTATATAATATGTTTGTGAATGAACTAAGAACAAATACAATTTTACTTATAATAATTTACAATGTATACCTTCATCAGAAGGGTACCCACGCTCATCTCCTTCAAATATACTTGATTTTTCTAGTTCAAAAATTCTGCAGTTTAAGTGTACTGAACGACTAACAATCACATGTGACATCTGCATTTCAAAAATTTCAGCATGCAGTATCATGGAGTCATTGGTAGTGTAGGAGGAACTGCTCAATGTGAGTGTTGCTCCTTTCAGCACTGTGACGGAGGTGAATCTGTAGGTGCCACTGTAGATCATGCTGGCATTGTAACTTGCACATCCACTGTATCTATTTGAAGAAAACATTTCTTCATGAAAACTCAGAAATTCTAATTTTGGTAAAACAAAGATAATATACAGAACAAACACGATAAGTTCATTTGCACAATTTACTTAATTTTGTAAGTAAAGGTTCAAAAATAGTCTATATTTAATGCACTCTAAATCTAAATCTCAACCTAGATGTAATGTTATTATAAAGAAAAAACATGATAAAGTTCATTTGCAAAGTTTACTTAATTCTGTAATTAATGGTTCAGAAATAATCTAAATTTAATACAATCTCAATCTAAATCTCAATGTAAATGTAAATAAATAGAAATATAAGTAAGATAACATTATGAGAAATGTATATTATTTTCACCTAAGATGTGTACTGTTTCTACAGACATAAATTCTTTTTTTCATGTAAATTAGATATAGATTACTGTGGGTGAAAGAATTCAACTTCCTTTTCCCCCAAACTTTAGAGTATCCATTGGATAAATTATTATTAAGATTATCTAAAAGGAAATCACTAACCCTTGCTGATCAAGAGTTGCCTCCCCTCTTATGAAAAGCTGATCAATGCCTTGCAAACCACCATAATTGATTACTCCTGATTCAAAGTATGTGGTGGCAGGAAACTGCACTGATGCTAGAGATGTAGTCCTAATTTGTGCATGAACATGAGACCGCATTTCAGTTGGTCCAATTATTACATGCTCTCCATCATAAATCCATAAATATCCGGATCTGTCTCCTACAAGGCTGTGAAGTAACAGATGAGTCTGCAGAAATAAATACACAAGCATAAATTATTCATTGTACAACCTATGTGCAGAATAAAATTAGAATATTTAATAGAATAATGTTGTTGTTACAAATAAAATAATTTGTGCACTAAAAATAGTGCAGAGGTACTGCAATGAGATAATGAAAAAATGATGTTGCACTAACAATAGTGCAGAGGTACTGCAATGAGATAATGAAAAAAAATGATGTTGCACTAAAAATAGTGCAGAGGTACTGCAATGAGATAATGAAAAAAAATGATGTTGCACTAAAAATAGTGCAGAGGTACTGCAATGAGATAATGAAAAAAAATGATGTTGCACTAAAAATAGTGCAGAGGTACTGCAATGAGATAATGAAAAAAATAGTGTTGAGGTACTGAAAATGGTGGCAAGTAAATAAATTCATTGGGCAAAGAAAACAGTTTTGTTGCAGTAAGAGAAATAGTTTTGAAACAAATAAATAAAATTAATAATCTAGTGTTAAGACACTGCGAAAATTGTTGTAGAGACACTGAAACCACTGCAGTTAAGCAATACAGGGTTGTTGAGGCATTTGCAATAGATATGCTGAGACAAAAAATGTTATTGAAATATGAAATCAGTGCTGTTAAGGTATGGAAATAGTGCTGTTATTGAAATATGAAAACAGCGTTGTTCAGGTATGGAAATAGTTCTATTACATGTATATCCAAGAAAATAAATTTGTAAGGGCAATGAATCTTATTGCTGCTACAATAAAAATAAAAAAGTAATGAGCAAAGACAAAATAACAAAACAAACCATAAAACTACATTTTCTTTTCTAAAAACTGAGATTTGCAAAGTAAATAAAAATCACTTCTAAAAGTAAATGGAAGATTGTAAGCAAAAAAATGCTATTTGCAGGATCTGAATTCTGTGATTAGTTATAAATCATCCTGTTCATTTCAACCACTTTGGCTTAGTAACTTAAAAAATATCTAATTCATTAATTATAAAACAGTCCTTTATCTCATAACTTATTAATAACCCAATTTCAATAACAATTTACATGAATTACCTGATTCACTCTTGCACAAGCTCTTCGTAACAAGGTTAAGGCTGCAATCTCTGACAACTGTGGTAGATAAATTGGAAATTTGCAGTCCACATCTCTGTTCAAATGGTCTATGATGATCTGAGCATTTTTTCCCTTTCCCACACTAGATAGTCTGAAGATGGTACCTGGGGCAGCATATCCTCCAGCCATGTTATAATTATAACCATCACCGCCAAATGCTTGAACAGTACCATCAAATCTATAGTGCTCAGACAGGTGAATAGCTACATGTCCACCACTGCCACCTCCAGTGCCAAATCCATAGTCTTCAGAGAGAACAATACACATAAGGCATAAAAAAGCACAAGTCATAAAAATAGGAACAACACAAAAAGCAAAAAAGGAACAACACACAAAACAGAAAAATAGGAACAATACACAAAATAGAACAAGAGGAACATCCCAAAAGACATAATAGGAACAACCCACAAGATACAAAAGGACAAACCACCAATCTTCCAAACAGAAATAACAACCACACAAACATAGAAACACATGATATAAGAGTAACAGCACACAATTCATATGAGGAACAACAAACAAGACAAAAAGAGGAACAACAAACAAGACAAACAGAGGAACAACAAACAAGACAAACAGAGGAACAACAAACAAGACAAAAAGAGGAACAACAAACAAGACAAAAAGAGGAACAACAAACAAGACAAAAAGAGGAACAACACATAAGACATCAAAATAGAAACAACACACAAGATATGAGGAACAATCCACAAGATCTCATACAATAAGGGGAACAACTCACAAGGCATATGAGGAACAGCCCATAAAACATAAGAGCATAAACCCACAAAACCTAAGAAGAACATATATATATCTGGAACAACACACAAGACAAAAGAGGAGGGAAACCCAGGAGACATGAAGAACATATGAGAAATAATATAAAAGATAATTAATAGGAACAATGCACAATACATCAAAATAGAGGCAGCACACAAAGCATAAGAGGACAACCCACAAAAACATGAGAAACACCCTACAAGACAAATCAGAGGAACATCACAAGATATAAGAGGAAAACCCCACAACATACAAGGAACAATGCACAAGCATAAAAAGAGGAAGAGAAAACAACACACAAAACATAAGAGGAACAACACACAATATATAAAAAATGGAACAACCCACAAAAGAGAAAAATATTAATACGAAAGATATCAATATAGAAACAACACATGAGACAATAAATAAGAGAAATGAAACAACTTGCCATACATAAAAGGAACAGCACAAGACTAAAAAAAAAAACCACAAGACAAACTAGGAAAATCATAACACTTATGAGAAGAAATGCACAAGACATGTAAAGAGGGACGTGGCAAATTTCTAATACATATATGTACATAATTTTAAAGTCTTCCAAATCACATTCCTTGCTTAAAAACTGAGTCTTTAGATACTTTAATGTAACTCCATTTAATGCTTTGAAGAAATATAAGTTGTTTGGTATTTGTTGTTGTTCTTTTGATTTTCCTGTTTTTTTTTATTTTGCTGTTCTTTTGATTTTCCTGTTCTTTTGACTTTGCTGTTCTTTTTTCTACTTCTGAAGGAATCCCATTACTAGACTAAAGGCAAGTCAAAGTACTGACACTGGCTAGGGTAAATATAAATGATTTATGATTGTAGATGAACAATAATGTATGAAGTAAAAATGTATGATTCAAATTCAGATAATACTTATGTGAAGGTACAAGATGGTGTATGAGCTCTTTTGTATGCTTACAACTAATAGGTATATCAAGATACAAGATGATGTATGAATTCTTTTGTATGCTTACAAGTTCAAGGTACAAGATGATGTATGAATTCTTTTGTATGCTTACAAGTTCAAGATATTCATGATATATGAATGTCTTACAATTTCCTCCATTTCCTCCATCTGCAGATACACTTCCCCGGCCAGACATTGAGTTGGCCTGAATGAGGACACTGCCACCACTACCACCTCCACCTGTTGCTGGATATGAACCATATCCATTTAGGCCTAAACAGCTTACAAGCCCATCCAGTTGAAAATGCTGTGAGCATATGAAAGCAATCAACATTTGTCAATTCTAATTTGTAGACTGTCACCACCCACCCTCCCTTCTCCGACAGGAGGGGAGAGGGATGGTGGCTTGCCGGCTCCACGTAGGACTTGCATAAAGAGAATGACAAATCCACGCACAGAATACCAAGATGTTTGTTTGGCTCGAATTTAATTCTGCGTGTAGGTTACGTATTGCCGACGTGTTTGCATGTGTGCTTGCATACGGGTAGGGGTGAAGTGTAGACGGCACAGACAACACAACGTATAGCAACGACAGCAACCACTCTTTCGAAACCATAGACAGGAGAAAGGCCCAATGTCAGAGTATATATTCAAATTTATTGGTCTATGGGTTTCCTCTCACACGTTGGTTAGTCAGTCAGCCATCCACACTCGCACCCATAGGAAAGGGGGAAGAAAGAAGAAAGAAAATGATAAATGATGAATAAAATCAAAGAAATACAAAATTCAGTTTCTTCATGCAGTACTACTTCTAACATTGCTTAGGCATTTTACAACATAATAGAGCAGTCGTTATTTCAGAGTTCTGGCGCCACAACTTATATCAGTGTTCAATAATAATAAACAAAGTTCAATAATAAACAAATGTCATTTAACTTGCAAGTCTTCTTCACGGTTCCATCAATATCTCTTTATACCAAGGTTTACTTCTAATTTTAGTTTAAGGCTTAGTTAAGATTCTAGCTTTTAGTTTTAAGTTTACGTTTATATTTATGTGCTCTGAGATTTCCCTAATTAGTTAGAATTTTCTTTTACTCACATATGTATCGTCATTTTCTCCTTGTTTTCTGCTCACATAGTTCGTTACTTTCTCTTGTTCTCTGCTCATATAATTCGTTACTTTCTTCTTGTGCTGGGCTCACATCGTTACACTTTCTTCTTGTGCTGGGGGGTTTTGATGATATATTAAAAACATCGTCGACGTCTCGACACTGCCGTCCTCACTGCTACAATGGCTACTACAACTTCATGCTCCCGTGCGCTTCTCTCGTTAGGCCTAATTTCTCAACTCTCATTGCGTTCTCTCTTCCCTCTTCTTCTCTTCAATTTCTGCTCATTTCATCTCATCTCTTAACTTCGTTTCTCATCTCTTCTCTTCTTCATAACTTCGTTTCTCATCTTCTCTTCTCTTAACTTCGTTTCTCATCTCTTCTCTTCTTCACAACGGCCAACCTTTGCCGTTCTCGGCGGTATGCCTCATGCATGACCGCTACTGCTTCTTCTGCACCATTTCCCGTGCGCAACAACGTTAGACTTCCACCAGGAATATATCTCTGCCTGGAAAATAACCGATTGTCCGCGGTCTTTGCACAGAGTACCCGAGGTGGCTATCCTATTGATTGGCTCACCTAAAACTGGGCGGCCATTACGACGCGCTTTTTCATACACAGCCGGGTGACGTCTGGCACAATGATGCAGTGTCCAAGAATCCTCCTTCTGTTTTGCCATCACAGAATCGTAGAGTCTTCTTGATACATATAAGCAGGGAGAAACTCTAACAGAGGTGTCCTTCACCCCTGTACAACACGCTACATTTTCCACGTTTCTCATCCGCCCCTGGCTCCATCTCCTCTTTTATACACAAAGTTCTTGCACGCCCCTTTCTCTGAGCTGACTGGTACACACCCTCCTTCCAGCACGCTATCCCCCATCCAACACTGCCCATTTACAACCAGCACTGTATGTGCTGACGCATATTCTCTGCCCATCCTGGCTACCTCTGGCGTCCAGTTCTATCAGTGCCAAAGTATCAAGTTCCTAGTTGACACTGTGATTTACTTATCCATTTGGCCTATCTTAACTAACTTCTCAGAGCACACACTAAAATCCCAGAGCATTTTTATTTTAAAACTACAGTTACTGGCAACTCATGGCCACCTGGCAAGTCATACATTAACTCACAGCAAGAAATGGTTGTACACTCAAACCATCCTTTTTAACTTAGTAATACAATGAGTAACTTTCCAATAACTCAACTTCTATTTCAATAGTACTTTCATAAAACAATAGTAATTTCACAATAACAATATCAACTTAAACTACCAAACATTTTTATAGTGGTGATTTTAAAAAGTTGTTTACATTTCAAAAACTCAGAGCTTGCCTTTCGTCATGGACAAAATTGGCGTCCTAGCACCTTCTCACGATTTCCGTTCACTGGCCGCCAGTGTACTTCTACCCTGACACAAATTTATGGGCGTGGGTTCCTGGTCAGCCAGCAAGTTAATTATCGTTTTCTTATTCTCGGCACGAAACCTATTTTCCTCAGCTAGCGTTTCAGACTTAGTTTTCCCGTTGTTGACAAAATGGTCATTTTCACCCTGTCCCTCTTTTAATTAACTTAGCGGTTTCGTTCATAGTTTAGAGTTAGAAAATACTTAGAGGGAGAGAAAAAAAATTTATTAATATTTCTTGATTTTCGTGACATAGACATATTTCCACAATCCAAAGAATATTAACATGCATAAAACTGTTTTACAAATATTTTTTTAACTAAGAATTTGATTTAATGATGTATTTACATAAAAGATCTTAGTATCATTTCCAAAGGGTTTATATTTACATTGAGTGAATGTTTATTACTGTATCTGGGCAGTGTTTATTATTACTTCCAGACAGAGGTTATTATACATCAAAATTCTTGATTACTATATCCAGACTGTTGTTTACTACATTCAATCAATGTGTAAAACGACATCCAGACAGTGTTTATTATTACTTCCAACAATGGTTGATCACTACATCCAGTATTTATGCTATATTCAGTCAATCTTATTTTACTATATACAGTGGGTTTTTTTATTACATCAATGCAAGATTTATTATTTTTCAGACAATGCTTATTTTCACTTCTCTGCAAAATTTATTATTTTTCACACTGTATTCACCATTAATTTAATACATTTATATAATTATTTAAGTCAGTGTTTTATTATTACTTCAAGATAGCATTACCTTCCAACAGTATTTATTACTGCTTCCTTACACGGTTTATTTATTACTACTACATAATTTAATTATTTCCAAATAATGTTAATTAATATTTCTAAGCAAGATTCATTAATAAAACATAATTTTAATTAATATTTCCAAATAATGATAATTAGTATTTCCAAGCAAGATTCATTAGTAAAACATAATTTTAATTAATATTTCCAAATAATGTTAATTAGCATTTCCAAGCAAGATTCATTATTATTTCCAGTGTTTATCATTACATCCAGACAGTATTTATTACTTTTTCAAGATATTTTTATTTTATTACTTGTAAACAGAGTTTATTAACTGTTTATTATTATTTACATATAGCACTAATTATTGTTTTCATGCAGAATTTAATTAATATTTCTTCTGAAACTTGATCATTATTATTATTTCCAGTGATTATTTGTTACCTCCATGCAAGATTTATTATTTTTCAGACAGTATTTATTGTTACTTTTAGACTGCCTATATTATTACCTTCAGATAATTTTTATTATTACTCTAAAATAGTTTTGACTACTTCTCTGATACAATAATTTTATTATTACTTCCGTACAATGCTTATTATTCTATTATTATTTCCAAATACAATTTATTACTACTCTGAAGAGCACTGATCATGTAATCATCAATGTAATGCTTGTTTTTTATTGCTTCCTCACAGTTTTGATTATTATTTACAGACAGTGTTTATTATTTTCTATAGACAGTTTATTAAATTTTACAATATTTATTATTACTTCATGATTGAATTAATATTTCTTCTAGATAATGATTATCATTATTTCTAGTGTTTTGTACTTCTGACTTGTTTATTATTATTTCTAACTATTGTTTATCAGTACTAAAAGAAAGTGTTTAATACTGCCAAACACAATACATGTATTTATTATTATATTTCTAGTGTTTAAAGTTTTACAAGGTGCAAAGATAAAGAAGCACAGTACTTAATTCAGTTGGCAATATGTTTCAGTCATAACAACACTTTACATTCTTTTGTTGTACATATGAATGCATTGTTAAGAAAAATGTTATATTTCATACTTTATATTTTGTAGCCTGAGTGTTTCAGTCAGATTTAAGATGCTCTTTCTTGTGGTTGTCTGGATTTCAGATAAGTGGCACATTAGGTTAAGAATGTTTGAAAGTAATATACTTATAACTATTTACATCTTAAGTACACAATCTGTATAAAATACAACTAAATAGATTTACCTGTCCAACATTGATAATAATGGCACTTCCACCTGCACCACCAGTACTACCACCACCACCGCTGCCAGGTGTTAATGGCCAAATGATGTCACCATAAGAAAGACCGCCATCCACATTGTAACCTGGTCCACCTAAATGTATACAAATTGTAATAAATATAACAGAGGCATTCACATTGTAACCTGGTCCACCTAAAAGTATACAAATTGTAATAAATATAACAGAGGCATTCACATTGTAACCTGGTCCACCTAAAAGTATACAAATTGTAATAAATATAACAGAGGCATTCACATTGTAACCTGGTCCACCTAAAAGTATACAAATTGTAATAAATATAAAAGAGGCATTCACATTGTAACCTGGTCCACCTAAAAGTATACAAATTGTAATAAATATAAAAGAGGCATTCACATTGTAACCTGGTCCACCTAAAAGTATACAAATTGTAATAAATATAAAAGAGGCATTCACATTGTAACCTGGTCCACCTAAAAGTATACAAATTGTAATAAATATAAAAGAGGCATTCACATTGTAACCTGGTCCACCCAAAAGTATACAAACTGTAATAAATATAAAAGAGGCATTCACATTGTAACCTGGTCCACCCAAAAGTATACAAATTGTAATAAATATAACAGAGGCATTCACATTGTAACCTGGTCCACCTAAAAGTATACAAATTGTAATAAATATAAAAGAGGCATTCACATTGTAACCTGGTCCACCTAAAAGTATACAAATTGTAATAAATATAAAAGAGGCATTCACATTGTAACCTGGTCCACCTAAAAGTATACAAATTGTAATAAATATAACAGAGGCATTTGTTGGACAGAAAGATGGTGAAGACTGACAAACTTCTTTTAAAGAAGTAATCTGCACAGATTTAATTATTTTCTTGATTTATTGCATAATAAACAAACAGACGTGTTTAACATTTCATAACCATTATAAAAAAAATCTCACTGAATGGAAACTCTGAATTTCAACAAATTCTGTTACTCTGACATCTGGAGGACAAACATTTCTAAATTAAAGAAACAACAAAGTGAAAAGTTGAAATATTTGTAGTGTTACCTCTACCAGCATGTCCTCCGCCACTTCCAGTATAACTTCTAAAACTACCGGCACCAGGACCTTGACCTGATGGATATCCACTTCCATCTCCATTGACATGACCCCCACTTCGCACTGTCATTTCCGATGCATTTATTGTCACAGTCAAAGAATTAACATCTATCACACCACCCTTCTTTACAATGAGACTGGCAAGAGTTACTGTTGCATTGCTTGAGTTCATTTGAACAATAAAATTTGCATTGTTGTGTATGTTCAGCTTAACAAAGTAAATGTGCCCTGGGTATGATGTTACTGCTGACTCTTCCTTGTAGCGTAAATCTGTGTAGGCATTATCAATCAGCATAGTTTGGGAGCCACGCTCTAGGACCAGCTCTTCAGTGCCCACCAAGTGGCCCCCAAGTATAAATTTTTGAGTAAGTATGATGACTTGGGTAGGAAGAATCAGCTCCCCACCCTTATCAACATGCATCCCACAGGGGGCATCTAGGTAAGTGTGTGTTGACTCCACAAAATGTATCATAACATGCTGATGATCTTGTACTCTGATCATGCCCTGCCTGTTACCTGACAACTCTTGGATAGTAACTGTCACATTTAATGCATTCTGAGGATGATAAAAGTGAACATAGGAATGACCTTGAACTTGGACCTCATCAAAGTAGTAGTATGTTGTATTGGCTTCCATAACTACTGCTGGATTATCAGTGATACGATTCATATTGTCGACACTCAACTTGATATGGTCAGGTTTCAGTACTGTACTATTTAATTGTGGATTGTACTTAAAGTCTCGATATTGTGGTCCATGATTTGATTCATATTTGTAGACTGTACCAGGTCCACCAACAGCAGAAGAATATTTTCCTAAACCACCTCTTGCTATGTACTCACCACTAAAAGTATTACTAAAATCAATGAGAGCTGCAATACGTCCCCCACTACCTCCTCCTCCACTACCTGCAGCACTACCACCAGTGGCATTCAGAGATCCCTGTCCAGAAAAATTGAAAGCTTGCAGCAGAATACTTCCACCACTCCCACCACCAGAATTTGTACCATCCATGCCATTCATACCATTAGTACAGATTTTACCATCTATGTGGAGTTGTCTGCCCACACGTATATTTATAAAACCACCTCCTGCACCACCACCAGTTCCTCCACCACCACTACCAAGATCCAAAGGATTGAACACAGACCCATAGGGACCACCAGAGCTCAGTCCCCCAACACCTCCATAACTTGCTCCTGAGAGACCGATGCCAGCTCCTTGCCCAGTCTCAGCAGCATGACCTCTACCATCCAACTCTAGCATAGAACCAGTCTCCATGTCCATATCACCAACCTGGACAAATTAAGATTTACTAAGTCATTGCTTATTGTGAACATGGTTGTTATTATTTATAATTTTCATTCTATTAAATAGCAGTTCTAAAAACAATAAATGAAATTCAAAAGTTTAATGTTTACACAAAGTTGAAAATTAAATATACATATTTATAAGTGATGTACTAGAAATAATTCAATTATTTTAAATATAATATGTAATATAAACAGAAATAGAATTTTTAAAAAAAATCACTAAACAAAATACTGACCATTTATATCTTAAGAAAACAATTAATGCACAATATAATTACACACATATTATAAATAGTAACAATAGGAACTTTTAAATAGTAAACTATTTGAACTTATTTCAAGTTGTTGCTACAAAATTAACTGAGGTAGTTTTCATTAGTTGAATGTCAGGTAAATAACAAATGAGGAAATTACTATAATAATCACTTTAGTTTGAGGGTCCAAAAATGTGGTGATATACAAACAAAATATGGGGTCCAAAAAAGTGGTGATAAATAGACAAATCACATTCATTTGGGGATTGATAATGTGGTGACATATAAAGAAAAGTCATTTTAGTATAAGTATCCCAAAATGGGGCGATATATAAAAAATGATCATGTTAGTTTTGAGAGTCTAAAAATGTTTTGATATAAAAACAAAATGTCATATTAGTTTTGGAGTCCAGCTAACAACAAAACGGTGGACTCAAAAGATGGTGCTGTTGTTATTGCTGTTTTCTCACTTGTGGTGGTGGACTCAAAAGATGGTGCCCACCACAAGTGAGAAAACAGCAATAACAACAGCACCACCAACAGCAACAACAACAATGGCTTAACAACAGAAAAGACACCAGCAGCAACTGCAGCAACAATAACAATGATGGCAGCACAGTGAGCAGCAGTATCTGCAGTGGGGTTATTTAACCATCCTGCATATATGTACACACTAGGTACGAACTTGGTATACTACTAAGACATCCCCACCTACCATCCCACTCCAACATCTGGAACAACAGCAACAACATCCACCATGACTTCAGCCCAAGAAATATCGGGCTAAAGTCAGTCTGCCTTTGCTGGCCAGACATGAACACAATGGAAAAAAGGCCACTACTAATCATTACCTATACCCACTTTCCTATCTACCCCCCCACACACACACTTTGTCCTTTTTTGACCTCCAACAGCGGTACACTCATACCCAGCAGTGAAATCAGCAGAAGCTGGAAACTGCTATCATCATAATAAAAGAAAGAAGTTTAACAGTCCAAAATGTGGTGATATAGAAATAAAAGTAACTTTAGTTTGTTTTTTGGGGGGTCTAAAATTGTGGTGACAGAAATAAAAGTAACTTTAGTTTGTTTTTTGGGGGGTCTAAAATTGTGGTGACATAGAAATAAAAGTAACTTTAGTTGTTATTTTTTTTGGAGGGGTCTAAAACTGTAGTGATATATAAACAAGTCACTTTAGTTCAGTGTCCAAAAATGTATTGATACAAAAAAAAACATTACTTGTGTTTGGGGGTCCAAAAATGTGGTGATAACAAAAGGTTATGTTAGTTTAAAAGTCCAAACATATGATGATATATAAACAAAAATTCATGTGGGTTTGGGGGGCCAAAATTATGGTGATATATATAAACAAGGTAAAATTAGCTGCCATTACTTGTTTGAGAATGTGACTTCTATAAACTGCTTTATTTGTAAATGTTATTATATGCACATAAGGAAATTTTATAAATAGAAATATATCTATAAGTAACAGTTCAATAAAATTACTTATAAATAGTGGTTTCAGCAGTTTTGCACTACAATTCAAACAATGCACAATCATTTGTTTCAAGAAAATAACTTCTCTTTCAATTCTTTTAACAGACACCTGAATTCAATAAATGGACAAAAATTAATGTATATTCATGTATATATACATAAGAAATGATGCTTACTGTATTAAAGTTTGTTTTGTGTTGGTTTTCTTGCATATATACCAGTCATAATTACAATCATGCATAACTGATATAAGATTACTACAATGCTGTTGTATTTTAGGTCACGTAACTCTTTAAATAATTTTTTAAAATTTGCAACCATATGTTAAATGCCAAGATATACCCAGCAAAATGAAATAAATTATTTAATATCTGCAACATTTTAAGATTAATTTATATTAGACTAAAATCTGTAAAAGTATGGGGTATGTTGTTCTAAATAAAAAAAAATAATCCATTAAAACTGCCTTACCTCAAAAAACCCATGATTCATGTAGATATGACCTAAGTTCTTTAATTCCACAAAGGAAGCTGTGACAGTAATGTCATGCAACACTCTAGTGAACTGCAGCTCTCCAAGATGCTTGACATTCAATGTGTACGCAGAAAAGTTCCCTTCACCAGACTCATCGTAATACTCTCCATTTTCTATGAAGGCTGTCTCAGCAGTTGCATCCACATTAACAAAGGCTTCATCCTCAATATACAAATGGTGGATACCAATCACTTTGCCTTCAATTGTGGAATTAACTCCCTGCAAGTGGACTTCAGTAGGAAAAATGACCTCACTGCCAAAATCTATGTTGAAGCTGCATGGTGCCTCTGTCACATTGTTTATAGACTCCACATACTCAATCCATGCCTTTTGATCAGATAGAATATGCAGTTGTCCAGTCCGGTCTCCAATTAAGCGGTGAATAATGATGCGTGTGGCATTTATTTGCTGACCTAGATGCTTATAGAAAATAAGCCTGGAGAAACCACTAATTTCCAAGACATCAAATTCAAAGTGCGAACGTTCAAAATCCTTCATTACAGTCACTGCCTGTACCCACCGTCCTTCATTGTCAGCATGAGCATAGCGGTGATCTACTTGAAAGTAAGTGTTATTGGTACCCTCCTCATATTTTAGTAGCCGATATTCTAGAGGTCTCCAGTTATTTTCTATATATGATGTGCCAGCAGCACCTCCATGCTGAGATTCAAAACCTAAACCTCCAGACCCACCAGCATCACTGAAGCGCCCACCATAGGAGAAACGGTATTCACAGTGGACAGAAATTCTTCCACCACTACCCCCTCCTCCAATTCCTGTCCCATCTCCACCCCGGGTTTTAATCTCACCATGACCAGACATGTTCATAGTTTTTATATGTACACTGCCACCACTGCCACCACCTGCATTCATACCTGAGCCACTAAGACCCTGAGCAGAAAGCAGTCCATTTAGCTCCATATAGTGACTTGTACTCCAAAACAGAATGCCACCCCCACTGCCACCCATTCCAGACCCATTTCCTCCTCCACTTCCAAAATCTTGTGCTTTGTATACAGATCCATATGCTTCAGAAAACAATGACATATTTCGTCCTCCACCTTGGCCACCATGACCTGCCCCATATCCAACACCATTAAACGTTTTTCCAGGTGAAATCCCAGTCTCTGCTGAAAACCCAGCACCATCAAGATGGAAGACACCTTTGCTTTCTATAAAGGCAAATGTTGAAAACAAACTGGCATGGTTCATGAACAGCAAGCCCCCAAACTTGACTCGAATCTCACTAACTTGAATGTGTACATTGTGGGTATTTTTCATAAAGTTGCAAGTACCTCCATGCTTGACATGAAGTGTTCCCCAAGCAAAAGTACCTGGATCTGTTTTTCTTATGTAGGTACCGTTTTCCAGGAAAGCAGTGCTTGCAGTTGATTCAAACAGTAGCCAGGTATCATCTTCAACAAAAAGTTCAAGGACACCAGTTATCATTCCAGCCAGTGTGCCATTTGTGCCATGAACATGGAATTCTCCAGGAAGGACTATTTCTGCCCCACTGTCGATGATGAAGCCACAAGGTGCTTCTGTTCTATTTAGCTGGGCCTCTATGACTTCAGCAAACAACTTTTGGTTAGTTCGAAGATGCAATTGTCCAGTCTTGTCACCCATGAAAGAGTGGACAGTGACAATAATGCTCTGGGTTATATCAGGATGATAAACCAGTAGTCTGGCTGTACCAAGCAGATTCAACTCATCAAACTCATACTGTAATTGCCCGGGATTCATCAGCATCGTTGGTGCTGGACTGCTGATGCCTATATTATCAACGTGTATGTGAGTGTGGTCTACGGCAAGGAAGGTTGTGTTTAAGAAAGGATCATATTTCTTATGTCTGTACTCCAGTTCTCGCAGGTTTTCTTCTAGATATGTTGTTCCAGCCGCCCCAGCATGAGATTTAAGCCAAATGCCCTGCCCATGTCCACCATAATTTTCGAAGTGCCCTCCATACTGGAATCGCCAACGGCAGTGTACAGCTATTCGTCCACCTGCACCCCCACCCCCAGCTCCAAGACCATCACCACCCTTGACACTCATGACTCCATGGCCACTTATGTTAGTTGTCTTGATAAAAATGGAGCCACCACTTCCACCACCAGCATTCATACCCTTGCCACTATTGCCAAATGCTGCCAGAAGACCATCAACTTCTAAACTGTCTGCAATTTCCCAATACAATCTGCCGCCACCTTGGCCTCCTTCTCCACTACCATTACCTCCTCCACTGCCATACTCAAGAGGCCTGAAGACAGATCCATAAGGTATTCCACCATATTGAGGGCCAGGTCCACCACCATATCCACCATAAGCTGCACCAAGTCCTATTCTGTCATTTGTAGTTGTTCCATGTCCTATTCCACTTTCAGCCTTTTCTCCTCTTCCATTTAGATGTAAGACTCCCTGACTCTGAACCTGGGCATATGTGCTGAAAATGCTTCCTGCATTCATAATGAGTTCTGCCTGATAGCGCACAAACAAAAGAGCAGTGGTAATGCTTAGAGGCAAAACAATTTCAGAAAACTCTCCACGAGAGTAGCGATTGATGCTAAGTTCTGCAAAGGTAAAATTTCCTGGGTCTGTCATCATGGTGTAAGTGCCATTCTCAATGAGCGCAATCTGAGCAGTAGAGTGGAATATAACATCAGTCCCATCACGCAAAAATACCATCTGAAACATTTCAATAGAGAAAAGTTTTCTTGAGACTACATTTTACTTTCAGAGAAAAGCATTTGGAAATTTATTTTATTTTTTAAAATGATATTTATATCCATCCATCCATCTGCATGCCTCAATATATTGTGACTATTTCAATAATCTAAATTAAATGTAGTTAACTATATTCGATTTTGTTTACTACAATTAGATCTCTTATATTTATTTTATGTTTGTTAAAAAGTCAACATAAGATTCACTGATTATTTTTCTATTTCCTTCTTGTCTATTTCTGCTATGAGTGTGAGTGGGGGAACAAGCTATTGCTGTATTTACTCTATTGTCTGTCAGATCACATCCAACTCTGGCTAACTTCAGCAATAGGATATGAGAGGGTGTTTTGTGATGCATATTATCACTAACTGTACTTACTCTATCAAAGCATCCAAAAGCTACTACTACACATATGCATAAATATTTTCATTAATTTAAAAGTAAACATTATTTGTAATTACTAGGAAACAAATAAACAATGCAAATCTGCTTTAATTCATATGGTGTTTACCTGAACTCCAGTTAGACGTCCAGCAAGGACAGTCCGTGATCCAAAGAAATGGTCTACATTTGGTAGGAAAAGTTCTGCATCTTTGTCAATTCTGAAGCTGCATGGAGCAACCAGTTCATGCCTTTGAGATTCTGTTACCTCAGCATACAATTTCTGGTCTTTTCTAATATGAACTAGTCCAGTCCGGTCACCATCAAATTTGTGAATGAGCACAGTTACTTCTTGTTTACCTACTGGGTAATCTATCATTAAATTGGCATGACGAGCTAATAGCACCTCATCAAAGTCATACCAATCATTGTCTCCCTCCTGTATGACAGAGTATAACCATGGTTCGGCATGTCCAACATACAGATGAGCATCCAAGTCTTCATTGTCTATTTCCAGCCGTCTGTGCAGAGCAACAGTGATGGTTATGTTATTTGTGACATATTTGATTTCTGCGTATTGTGGGCCTCGCGCAGTCTCTTCAATGTATGCAGTACCTGCTGCACCAGATGGTGTTTGTCCCTGTCCATGACCACCTACAGATCTCAAGTGGCCAGAAAACTTGTTAGCAAACTGGATGTGAACTGCAATTCTTCCACCACCTCCTCCACCACCTCCATTGATATTATTGATCCCAACATCACCATCTCCTCCACTGGCATCTACAAGTCCATAGCCAGTAAAATTGAGTGTGGTAATAATTATGGCACCACCACTCCCTCCACCTGCATTTCTGCCCTTGCCATTGTTTCCTCGCACAGTCAGCAAACCATCCACTGCCAACACTTTGCCATTATTCCATACCAAATAACCTCCTCCTCTCCCACCTTCACCTGAGCCATTGCCACCACCACTACCAGGTTGAGAGGGCATAAACACAGAGTCATAAGTGTTACCTCCCTTCAGTGGAAACAACGCACCTCCATGTCCTCCATGTGCTGCTCCACTGCCTATGTTGTTAATAGTTTGACCTTCAAAAAATAAATGTATGACAGATTATATATTTTATGAGAAGAAATAATAATAATAAAAGATTTTTTAAAGAAAGCTGAATGTTATAAAAGTGCAATATAATTATTACACATATAAACTACTTAAACAACCCTCCTAAAAAAAAATAATGAAGATAAATGACAAAACACAGCAAGTAACTTTATTTACAAAAGAGAAATGTAAATGAAATGAATTAACCAAATGTACTATTTGAATAAGCAGTAACACAGAAGGGAGCATGCTATTCTTGTGATAACAAAGAGATCTAAAGAGCCCTCTTGAAATGACTTGGTATTTGAGTTCACAAGACAGCAGACATACATCTTTCTACACTGCAGATGATGGAGATACATGTAATTTAATTTATATTTTGAGGCAACTTAATTTAAATTTTAAATAAATTTGAGTATCATCAGATTATAACTTGTGGGACACAGATCAAGATTTATGTCACTGGGAAGAGTTGTGTAGACAAAATTAAAAGATATTTTTGAGAACAGAGCCCTTTGGGACAGCATAACAACAGTTACTACCACAAAAGAGTTGGTGAATGGAAGTGGCTGATTGCAAAATGCAAAGTTAACAAAAGAGAAGAAAGCTAAAACATAGTCTCTTGTCAATTCATGTAGCTCTTCTGTGAATTGAGTAAAATTTCCAGAATTATTTTTATTAATTTATGACAGATGATCACATTGATTTGTTCCATGTGTATTGCTGTAACAGTCACTTTGGTGTTGGCTGACATTACAAGGAATTATTTAACCAGTCTCATATGTGTGTGTGTGTGTGTGTGTGTGTGTGTGTGTGTGTGTGTGTGTGTGTGTGTGTTTGTGTGCATGCGTGTGTGTGTGTGTGTGTGTGTGTGTGTGTGTGTGTGTGTGTGTATGGTGCATAAAAGTATTATGTAAAGTGTGTATTACTTTGAGATTGACAGATTATTTTTAGTGAATGTAAATGTACACTGGCATTTTGTATCATTTCCTGTCACATCATTGTATGGAATGGAGCTGCCATGGTTGCCCATCCCAGTACACTTTTACAGCTGGTAAATACAGAAGGAGAAATATAAATTTCTTTTTGTGTAAATTCTGAGGCTCCCAAAATTTCTCTTTGTGTAAATTCTGAGGCCAAGAAGGAACATTTCACACATATCTGAGCTATCTGAATTTATGCATTATGTGCTGACAATAAAACAAATGCTATATTGTATACCACTGCATTTGCTAAATGTATTGTGTTACTTTATAAGAAATGTTTTAACTAGTGCATGTAATAGTAGGCCAATTGTTAAATAAATATAATATTAAAAATCTTTATTCTAAATGTTTGAAAAATTTCCCATGTTTGCATTAAGAGTGAATGTTAAATTTTCTCACTTTTCATCACTTTTTCTGCTTTCAACATAATCTCACTCTCTAGCCTAATTCATCCTGGTGTTGCATGACATAAGATGATATTATTAAGGTCATGTGATTCTTTTATTTTATGTGTATCTGGTTGAATGACGGAAAAAGAAAACTTTACAGTGAGCAATGTGCGAAAGTAAGTATAGGTAAAATGTTGCATTTATGTAAAATGTTACTTAAATGTATTGCAAAAGCAACATATAAATTTTATATGAACACAGATCAAGTAAATAATGTATTCAGCTGAACAAAATTTTAATATTAATGCTACTCAATTAAATAATGTATTCGCATAAACACTTGTCATGACACAATGTTGTATATATATAATCTCAATATGTCAAAGGCATGAACGTGGCATAAAATATAATGTATATTCATTGTGGTTTCTATTTATACAAATAATAATATAAAAAATAATTTATACAAATAATAAAAATATAATACCTGCACCAGGTCCATATTCAGCACTGTACCCTTCACCAGCCAGTGACAAGAGTCCAAGACTTTCTATGATGCCATGATCTGACACAATTGTCCCACGGTTCATGTAAACCTCTCCCTTATATTTCACAGCAAAGCGTACGATGCTAAGAGTAAGACCACTTGCTACATCTGTAAAGATGCATTTAGAATTACTCTGAACAGTCAGAGAAGTGTAGGAGATATTTCCAGGTTTGGTCAGGTGCATGTACTTTCCATTCTCCAAGACTGCTGTCTGCGCTGTAGAGTAAAAGACCACTAATGCTCCTTGTGCCACAGTGAGATTGTACACTCCAGTCATGCGGCCTGCATGCTGCGTTCTTGTGCCCAACATTATCACAGTTGATGGAAGGAAAACCTCTGAATTGGGATCTATTTGATAACTAACTGGAGCCACAGAGTAGCCAGTAGTAGATGCCACAAACTCAGAATACAGTTTTTGTCCTGTTTGTAAATGCAGGAGTCCTGTTTTATCACCTTCAAACTTGTGCACAATAAGTTTTGTATCATTTCCTGCAAGTTCAAGGAAAGCATGGTTCACACTTTCCAAAATGTCCAAAGTAATATTATCTTCATTTGGTTCCTGAAAAAGAACAGTAGGTAAATCATGATTCTGGTTCTTATTATCCAAAATTAGTTTTTTTGTTGAAGTGCGACCTTCATAGTATTGTTCTGAAGGTGGACTCTTGTAATCCACATACTCCAGATAAATTGTCCCAGCTGCCCCATTGAAGTCTGAGTCTGTGTTGACAAAACTGTCAGAAAATCCTCCACTGGCACTGTTCTCTCCACTAAATTCAAACAGCCTGGACACTTTGATTGCTATTCGTCCACCACTTCCACCCCCTCCTCCAGTTTTAGCGCCACCTCCTTGTACAGAGACCTTGCCATGTCCAGAAAAGTTAGTTGCATTTATGTATACCGAACCTCCACTTCCACCTCCACCATTGGGTAATAATGAATTAGCACCCTCAGCTGAAATGATGCCATCATTATGGAGTGAATGAGTGATGTTGAGGAAGATAAAACCACCACCAGAAGCTCCAGCTTCACCACCACCCCCACTGCCGATTAAGGTTGGATGTACAAAAGAACCATACGGCCATCCTGAAATAAGTATTTCAACTCTTCAGTATTTGCTCAAGAATACAGACAAATTATATAAAAAACTACTCAACATGAAAAATGCCTACAAGGAAATGGATTCAGTATGTAAATAGATTATTATGATAAAAAGAAAAGACCATTCAATTTAATGTATGTGGTTGATTGATGAGTTGATGGGAGGGAAAAGTGATCCAAGAGACAAAAAAAAGCAATTTCTCAAATATGTTTATCACAAATTAGTTTTATGATAAACAAAATTAAACAATTCATTATTTTAAACAGTCACTTTTCCACTTACTGAAAATAATAATCAAGTGTGCATAAAATGATAGGGAAGAAAATATCAACTACATGAAATCATAAACAACATCATGTTGATGTTGATGAGTGCAAATATATCTGCCTGACAGCAATGTTTTAAGTTCCATCTTTATTCTTTATTGTAGACTGGTAAATAATTTTTCTTTGAATTTATGACATTTAACAAAATAAACTTTAACCATTCTATAATTCAGTTTACATTTTTACTGTTTTATTTTACTTTTAGAATCTGTAAAATATTCTTTTGCATTACAGCATTAGGTATTAGCAAAGTCTTTTGTATAAATATGTGTGTGTGTGTGTGTGTGTGTGAGAGAGTGAGAGAGAGAGAATTTTTTTCTACATTCTAATAAATGTGCACATATATATAATATATATATATATGTGTGTGTGTGTATAATGTGGAAGTGTGATTGGCACACATGAATGTAGTTATTTACTATGTATAAGTAAACATGAAATGTGATTATACAAGGATATGTAGTTTTATAATAATATGTATATGTACTTGAAAACAAGGATATGTAGTTTTATAATAATATGTATATGTACTTGAAAACATGCTTGCACAAATAAATGTAGTTGTAGAATTTGTATCAATATAAGTGAAATTATGACTGTACAGACAAATGTAGTTCTTTGTATGCATATGTGTGAAAGTGCGATTGTAAAGGTAAATATAGTTGTAAATTTGTGTGTGTGAAAGTATAATTGTAAAGGTAAATATATAATTGTAAATTTGATTATGTGTATACTGATGAAGTGGTAAATCATGGTCCTGATTATAAAAACCATTCATGACCAATGTGGCTTCATAAAGTTTTGCAAGATGACTTCATTAAGAAATGAACAAGCAGTACATGTTGGTTATTTTTCCCACTTAGATATGTGCACTAAGCTCACCATTTCCTTCTGATTACTGAAGCACAGCCTAAGAGAACCATACACAGGCACAAATTGCCCTATTTATTAAAGCAGCATCCATCAAATACATCAGCACTTATCATTAAGAAGTTAAGCAAATTTTTACTTTATCATCATTCATTTCCAATATATATGCTGGGATGCAAAACTTTTAATGAAAAAAATTTGGAAATAACTTTAATAAGAAACTGTACAGTAGATAGTGGGAAGTAGCCAGCATGGGCACCCTCTTTCACCATGTCAGTTCCTTCAAGCAGAACAATTGTAGTGATTTCTAATAACTTCACTGTACCAGAAATTGCTTGATCAGCATATATTGCCATGATACATCAAAGGAGTGTATTCCTTTACACTTACACACATTGCTTCCCACCTCTACCACAGTTGGTCATAGCAGTTTACAATCAGTGAATCAGGAGATTCAAATAACATGAGGAGAGAAAGGTTGCTTTACCCTGAAAAATATAATCAGGAAACAAACCTAAGTTTCTAGTTTATCACTTTATAACTCCCATTCTTCCTTACATTCCAGTCTCAACTTACAGTTTCCTGCAATGGTATTTATTAGCCCAATACACTTTCACAGCATAATAAATATAGCATATCAAAACAATGTCAAGTTTTAGCACTATCCATACGAGTAGCTTAGTTCAAACATTTGTAGAAATAATATTCTACTCTCTACATAAACACAAGTATAACATATCAATAGTAGAATTGCATGAAATATTTCTAAGTTCATTCTCTCTCAAACAATCAATTAACTCACCATTAAGCTAATGGCCACCTTTCAAGACTGAACTTCTTTCCAATCCAAATTCAAGTGATCAGACAACAGAATTTTCTACAGCAGGTAAACTTTTAGATCTCAGCCTTGTTCACATAAATCCCAAACCATTGGATAAATAAAACTACTCATCAGCAATTTCTACAATTCTACTACTCATCAGTAATTTCTACAATTCTACTACTCATAGCAATTTCTACAATTCTACTACTCATCAGCAATTTCTACAATTCTACTACTCATCAGTAATTTCTAGCATATTCTCAACTCAGGTTGTTTACTTCCAACTCTGACACAAAGATACCATTATAAGGAGTGCCCAAGGTTGGGGTACTTTGACAATTTAACAATTTATGCAACAATTAAGTCCAGAAATAAAAATAGGCTAATTTACTCTGCCACACTAAGTGACTGTACAGTAGACAGTGGGGATTAACATTACTAAGTAACTGTACAGTAGACAGTGGGGAGTAACTTTACCAATTGAATTTTGTAAATCTGTGATGCCACCTCCAAAGCCACCATGATGTGCTCCACTGCCAACTGTTCTGTTGCCTGCACCTGGGCCTGAGTTCTTTGCATGACCCCGTCCACTGCAGTCAAGTCTTGCTCCACCCTCGATTATGCTGTCTGAGACAATGAGATCTATAACATCTGCATGGATGAGAGAGTTAAAGTGCATATGCAACTGATTTACATGAAGTCTTATGTCCTTGGCATGTTCCATGGCTGCTGAAGCTTCAAGTAACAGTAATTCAAACTTGTGGCGTCCTGAAATAAATTTTATATACTATAGAGTTTTTTAATTTAAGCTAATTAAACTATTCTTTCAAGAATCAAAGCAAATATAACTTGTAATCAAAATTATATTTTTTATATACAATAATGCTTTTGGATCGTTGTTAAAAAAACAAATAATTATCCCATATTATTTTCAAGATAAGGGAACAATAGTAAAAATTAAAACAGATCAAATGTTTGTTAACTGAAAAGTGAAGTGGTTTAGTATTAATTAGCACTATGATCTAATTGACTAAAAGCTAGAAAATAACAAATAAATCAATAACTATCAAATATAATAATACAAAACATTTTTTACCTGCAACAGAATCTGAAGGAGCAGTGCTCTTAAAGTCATTTGTAGCATTTTGTCCAATGCTGACCACTACACCTTCATCTAAAGTCAAATTGTAAACACCAGCCAAATGTCCATCAAACTTGAAAGCTGGATTGTTCTTTCCAATAATTCTGGAATCTGATGATAACCATAGGGTGCCTCCATGCTCTAGAATAAAGTTGGATGGTGTTGCTGTGTTGCGGGCAAAGTACTGAGAATATGAGACATAGACAGTTTGATGGGGCTGTATGTGAATAAAGCCAGATCCATCTCCAAACACATCACGATAGTTTGCAGAGATATTTGTGGAGTTTGAAGATGTAATTTCAATCTTTGCCTTAAAAGAAATAATGAATATATCTTATTGCATATATAGTTATAAATGAAAAACAATTGAAATATTTGGAAAGCAAAATTAAACAAGTTGTTTATTGGCAAAAGTAAGAAGAAAATGAAATGTAACTTTAATTTAGCAGATAATTAAAAATAGCATTTATATGAGTGAAAAAAAGTTGAATTATATATTCAATAAATATAATAAAATTATTCATGTACTTTTTGAGAGTTATATTAAGATAGATTCTATAAACTAAATAAGATCAAGGATTTTAAAGAAGTAAACCCAACCCACTTCAAATACAGGCACTGCTATTACCTTGTTTTGCAACAGAAGGTGGTCAAAATGTAGCCACGCACCATTGCTGTCCTCAATGATAATATTCTCTCGTGCCAGGCGAGGATTGACCTCTGACACAATTACAGGCTTGGGGATGCCAAGATTCTGACCATCAATGTACAGACGACTCTGCCAAGTAGTCTTAGTTATCTTCTCTTCAAAGAATACTGTTCCTGGCCCACCCATGTCTCCACCATTTGTGCCTGCAAGAAACAGTTAATATAATATAAATCTTTATAAATGGTATGTGGAAATATTTTTTAATATTTGAGTTTATTATATATTGTGTACAAGTAAATGGGATGCTAAAATATTTCAGAACAATATATTTATGCTAAACATTTTGTTTTAGTGTGTATCAAACTGAAATATTTCTAAACAATTTGCATTTTACTAGACATCTGGATATCATAATAAAAATTTGCATAATTTAATTAATAAAAATATCATGATTGTTTTTCTCCATATATCACAATATGAAATTCTTTACCAGCTCTATAAGACAGAAGTGTAAAGAGGAAAAACAATGTTTATATCAAGTCTCTAAAACAATGTTTATAAGCAGTCACTATGTAGACATAACATTTTCAGCTGAATTGGAAGCTGTGGGTGAGTGCTTCTTAAGAGGTACTCAATAATTTGTATTTTATTAATGCAAATTTTGCTGGGTTGCACATAAATATGGGTGAATGTAAAAAAGAAAAGTTAAAAACTTGAGAAGAAGATACATATTATGAAGCATTATGAATGTAATATGAAATACATGTGATATTGCTGATGCAACAAGAATAAAGGAACATAATTTACATTTCATTACAGACTAAATAAAAAATTACTACTATATTTGTTTTTAGTTTTGAGTAATTTTGGTCTGTCCCTAACCGTGTTTTTATCATAAGCCCTGTTATTTTTATTGCATGATTTTCTATAGTGTGAGAACTAACAAGAATGCAAATATCACTTTATAGATAGACTGTTATGTGATAGGAACCTATATGACCCCCACATCTGTGCTTACTGGACTACATGATGAAACAAGATTGACACTTGCTCTGCAAGTAAAATTGTGACTGTTTGCTAAGTCAGCCAAAAGATCAATTTATTGCAAAAAGTGTTCACACCACACTTTGTTTTGTTTTTACCTGCACTTCCAAATGCTTCCATTTTACCTAGGTAGTCATTAGAGTACCCAGCATGCACAGCAATGCGGCCACCACTCCCACCACCTGACATAGCATTTCCTTTACCACCAACAGAGCTGATAAGTCCATGACCACGCATGTCACCTGGAGAAAGAATTCATAAAAATCAGGGAAACATTCAGAGCAAGAGGGATAAACTTAAAATAAAGTTCTGGGTGTTTTATCCAGTATTCAGATATGATGTCTCTTCACCTTAGAATTGACAAAATTGTACTAGGTATGAAATTAGAATTTTCCAGTCTAATTATGTTTAATTAACAAATCTTAAAGGAAAGTAAATAAATGGATGACAGAAAGCAAATTAAAAGGATAAAATCTTTTGATACAGTGTGAATGTTGCTATTTGTTGAATGGGAACACTTGTTTTGCCATAAGCTGAAAAGTGTAAACAAAAATGTGGTTGACCATTACAGATCTGGAATACTTCCCTGTAGTCATAATCTTGCAGAGGCACAGGCACAATGAGACAATTGAATGAAATAGGTGAATAAGAGTTTATGATGAATAGATTGATAGCCAATCTAGTAGTGCTATGTGGTGATAGTCGGTGGCCTTGAACCAGAAAAAGGCCAATCAGAGGGCAAAGGTTTGTGGAATCTTATGTAGGAAATGTCTGTGTATTTCTTGGTAAGAATTGCTGTAGCAAAAAAGAACTGCTGTAGTACAAGAAATACTGTAAAACATACAGTCTCACTTAAAGTGGTTTCCTCTGCCTATCTGCAAGCTGAGAATTTAACATGTACTTTAGCCATTCAGTATAATGGTTAGTCTACAGAGAGATATAATGACATCACTGCCTTAGTAGATTTAATCACAATAGTACATAATAACTTCTATATCACACCACTAGAGCTTTAGTAGGAATCATGTCACAAATCAGAGTAATTTGTCACATACCAGACAGATAAAGGGTCTGCACTCAGTCACATTCTATATCAAGGACAGCTGATAAATTACATAGTCTAAAGATTGACACTACTTTAATAAGTAAAAAAATATTGGGAATCAATGATAGTTACTATATGCAAATACATGTAAATGCAAATGCTGCAATCAAGTGAAATGTTCTTCACTCTTTGATGAGCACAAATTGAAAAAAAATCAATTTACAATGAGGTTTTACTCTCCAAATCAAAAATATTATTGCAAATAATATAATAATATTTTTAATGGACATTTGTAGTCTTATCAAATAAAAATAATTAATGAATTAGAATAAAACTAGCAAATTAAAATAAGCATAATTTGCCCATGACTCTCTGACACCAATAGAATGATATAATCAGTTATACTATCTAATGTGCTTCATTAATGCATATCACTCTAACCACAGACTATTATTAACAGTTATATTATACTATCTAATGCTCTACAGTGCTGCATATCATCTTTATCAAAAGAATGATATAAACAGTTTTACTGTCTAGTGTGCTACATTACTGCGTATCACCATTACCAACAGAATGATATCAAAGTTATATTATCTAATGTGCTGAACTGCTGCAAACCAACATTACCAACATAATGATATAGAGTTATATTATATTATCTAGAGTGCTACACTACCCTTACCAACAGTGATCCACACTGAGCCACCACTACCACCACCTCCTCCACTAGCACCATTGCCACCGTTAACAATCAATTTGCCATCCAACTGCAGAATGGATCCAACAATGATGCGAATGACACCACCACCAAGTCCTCCCCCTGATCCTCCACCCTGGCTGCCAGAATTCTGTGGCTCATAGAGTGATCCATAGATACGAACATTGTGGACTCCATTTGCATTTTCTAATTGAAAAGAAAGTCAAGGTGAAATGTTGAAATGTCAAATTAACTCTTTTCCCCCCAATACTTTTATTATTCTGATGTTTAATTTATAACAAGCATTTCTCAATACAGGATTTTGCCTTATCTGTGAGGACTGGCACAATATAAAACTTACTTTAGCAGTTTTAGCAGATGAGGATATAGTTATTATGTTATATACATCTCATATAGTAGTTATATATGTCACTTTTAATGAATACTATGACTGTTTACAATAAAACAACCCAAATAAATGAGTGAGAGAGAGAGTTGAGTCCAATTATAAATGTAGTTCTATTTAATAATGATTAAATGCATATAATTTCATATTTAATACAATGAATGTTGGTATACAATAAAGATGGACTGTGTCACAGGAAATGAGGGACAGAAATATATTTTATTTCGTTTTAATAAACCGCTAACAAAACTAGTTGAAGTAACCCGAGTTTTGTTATTTTTCGTATGTAGCATGAAACTCCAGTAACGGTCACCTAAGATCTCTTTAGTAGACAGACATTCGTGACGCAGTGTGTGTTAATATATCATATTGAATATATATATTAGTTTATGAAGGATATGTATATTAAATGATTGGGACAACTGCGCACTACGAGTCACGTGTTGTTGACGAGAGAAATGGCCAGTGCGCATTAGAATTGACCACAGAAAAGCGTGCATCACGATTACCACTATATATCCAAGGCAAAAATCATGTCACAGGACATAGCTTCTGGAAGTTTTGGAAACCTTCAGTGAAAGCTATATAAGAGACAAAATGAAGATTTTACTCTCAATGTTGAAAACGTCGATTCGTCTGAAGCCAGTCTAACTTCACGTATGAATTATCTCATGTACAGAGATTTCATAAAGGAAAGCTGCAATAATCTCTTTCCATCCGTTTTCCATCCGTCTGATGCCATATATTGAGTAACGAGGCAAAATTACTCAGTATAACTTTTGGCAAAGTGGAAAGTTCGCTGTCAAGAAAACCGATGCATGCGGCGCTGGTTGTATGCAGTTAACGACACGAGGGACCAATTTGTTCTCCCCCCTGTCTGAGTTGGTTTGGCAGATCTATGCCGCTATTGAGAAGGCTAGCACCGTGATCGTCTCAGACATCCGGATTTCTACACTCAATGTAATGCGACGACACATCCCACTGGACGACTCCACCCGATAATGCTAAACGTCGTTGGCGTGTCCGTTTCCACGACAAACAACGATAATTATCGAGGCTGACAACAGTCAGCTAAATTTCAGATTTCTCCCCAGTGATAATCTGAAAGTGGTGCTTAGATTCTGCAGAATCTTCACCTGTAATGCGACGCCTCAATTGCGTCCTGTCTTCACTTTGAAGTGCCTCTTATAAGTGACGTGTGAGATTACGTCATCTCCTTGGAACTCTGACATTAATAGTGAGTAATAATTAGCACGGCTAACGCGCACATACTTAACCCTAGGACTCTAAGAAAATGAACACTATTATATCGTTTGCAAAATAAGAACTTTCATGTTAAAAGTAATGCTTATTTATATGTGAACTATTGTTAAAGCGGCCCCATTTGCCGCATGAGAATTGTGTAATTAATCTTTATTTTATATTTTGAATTTCATCATTTTCATCTCCCCTTATTTCCCACAGAGTGTATGACATTGGAAAGTTGAATGAATGATTAATCACTGTGCGAAAGAGTAGTGCCCCTTTTAAATCGGGAAATAAATAACCTGATTTAAACATCTTTCAACTCTCTTGTTATTCATAATTTTTGAGAGGGACGAAAGAATTGTACTATTGTTTTGCACCGTTCGTCTGTTCGTCCATTTATTCACATTTATGATACACACTCACAACACACACCGCCAATAAAACGTTCCTTGGCATGACATTAATAAATTGGGCCCCACCCAAACATCAATGGTGTATGTCATGTGTGTCTATGTAACAACTTGACGCGACGTAGTACTGGCATACGTCACCGAGTTTATCTTGGAGGTGCACCGGAGCAGGCCAAAAATAGACTTCACCCCTTGCATCTCTAATTTCAGCTCGGGGTCGGCTTGTAACGAGCCCTCCCGTTTTGTGACAGACTGCTAGATAGTTTCATTTAGCTTACTAATGAATGGCTATAAGGACGGCTAGATACCCTTATTTAATTACTAATTATAATTATGAATGGCTATAAGGACGGCTATATACCCTTATTTAATTACTAATTATGAATGGCCATATGAACTGCTATATACCCTTATTTAATTACTAATTATGAATAGCCATAAGAACTGCTATATACCCTTATTTAATTACTAATTATGAATGGCTATAAAAACTGCTATACACCCTTATTTAATTACTAATTATGAATGGCCATAAGGACTGCAATATATCTTACTAATGAATATGGACTGATAGAGCATGTGTTACCATAATAGTAAGTGGATAAAAGGACTTCTAACTTGCCTGTGTCATTATACCATAGCAATGATAATAAAGAATATAAGTATGCCTGTGTCATTATACCATAGCAATGATAATAAAGAATATAAGTATGCCTATCATTTTACCATACCAATGATTAGCTTTAAGGGATGAAAGATTGTCCCTACCATTTATCTTAAGCAATGACAGATGATTAGTTTTAAGGAATGAAAGATTGTCTCTACCATTTATCTTAAGCAATGACAGTTGATTAGTTAATTTTCTACACAATGTAATGCAAAAAGAAAAGCATGGTCTATAAGCCTCATATTTTCTGTAAAAATTATCATTAACAGTTAATATTGTTTGTCTAATCTAATATTTTGTGAAAGTTCATTGGCCTCAAAATCTTATGCACATCTAAATTTCAATGATTACATTCATGGTCAAGGTTAAAAAGAAATATTACTTAAATGTTGAATACATCTAAATCCCACTGATTTTATTCCTTATCATTGTCAAGAAAAATGTTGCTTATATGTTGAATACATCTACACTCCAATAATTTAATTCCTAATCAAGGTCAAGAAAATATTAATTACTTCCACCAGCTGCAGCATGAGCTGCACCCACACCAATCTCAAGTGGCATTCCGGCACCTCCAGCTGCTGTAGCTGTACAAATCATCTGTGCTTTTGGCTCTAGAAAGAAGTTTGAAGCTTCTATTGTCATATTGTCTGCAGTAAAACTGGCGCCATACTTAATGTCCTGAAAGAGAAAACAGAAATGATTTGCTTGCAACATTACAGATAGCAACATTAATAACTTAGATATTCTGAATTCATATGAAGTTTTAAATCAATTTTAGTATAACAAATAAAGTCTACAATCTTTGCTGTTTATTTCTTATTTGGAATAAAGAAATGAATTACTGTTACATGCCACACTCAAAAGACAACAAATAACTCATGCATGTTAGCATTAAACTCACCAAGAATCCAACTGTAAGGCGTAAACCCTGCAAGGGTGGAAGACTAATACTAGCACCAGAACCCAGTTCAAAACTGCTAAAGCGAAACCATCCAGCAGTACCTGGCAAGTATGCTCCCTCTACAACAAAACTTGTCTGTGCTTGACTGCCAAAGATGATATTTCTCCCTGGAACAATTCTTAGATGTCGGACTCCAATTACTTCCCCTTCCCATTTGAATGCGACTTCTCCAATGCCTAGGATGTAGACAAGAGAGGATAGATAGATCTGAGCTCCATGGTCAATCCAAAGATTGATAGGTGTTTTAGTGAGGGGCTGATTCTCTTCTATATATGCAGTGTGATTGTTGTGCAGATGAATGCGCCCAGTACGATCGCCTGAAACTTTAATGACTGTTAAACTCTGTTTCTTGCTAGGCACCATCTGAACAGAAGCATTGCCAGTGAGATGAAGTTCATGGAAGACATAGTCATCCTGCTCTTCATCCAATGTGTGATATTGATCCCAATGCCTATTACTGTTGTCTAGGAAAAATTTCCTGTATGAATGACCAAGGCGAGTTTCCTCAATGAAGACTGAACCAGGTCCACCACTAGACAAGTGTGGTCCAGTTCCCAAACCTCCCTTAGCTATAAGTTTCCCACTGAAAGAGTTACTAGATTTTGTGTGTACAGCAATCCTTCCACCAGAACCACCACATTTTCCAGATCCACCTGATGCAGAAACAGTTCCATATCCATCAAATATATTTGTTTGGATGAATATGCTGCCACCACTACCACCACCACTGCCATTATTGGCGTCATCATTTCCTGATGAAGCATCAGCCATGATATTGCCATCAATAAAAGCCCGTCCACCAATAGTCAAATGGATGATGCCACCCCCTTTACCACCCAAGAAGCTGCTAGAGTTTCCTCCAGAACTGCCTCGCTGGTCTGGAAATTGAAAACTGCCAAAGTATTGACCACCAAGAGCTATGACTGTATTGTTCTTGTGATAAATGCCACCTCCCTGACTGGCATGACCGGCTCCTGTGCCACAACATTTGGATGCCACATTAGTACCTTCTCCTTGAAGAGAATCTAGAGTGTCCTGATCTCGGTTCAGTGCTGCAGTTGTAATAGTTGCACCAGCCTCTATATTGATAAGACTTGCTTTTAGGTATATGCTCTCAGCTAGGATGCTGGCTTTATATCTTACATCAACAAAACCAATCTCTCCGTGCATTGCTACATCAGGACCAAATTCTAATGAAGAACTGCCACGCAAGTCTAATGTTCCAAAGGTTATGTTACCTTTGCCACCAATGTAAAGGTAAGTTCCATTCTGCATGAAGGCTGTGTGAGCAGTGGATCCAAGGTACACAGACTTACTTTGCCCAAGCACAAATAGAGATACACCAGTGAGACGGCCAAACCATTTCAAAGCGTAAGACTGGTCTCCATAAATGTACATAGAAGATGGAACAATGAGCTCTGCCCCGTCATCGATGATAATGTTTATGCCTGATATGAAAGCTTTTGGACTTGATACCTCATACTGAACAATAACTGTTTGTTTGTTGTGGATGTGAATCAAACCACTACGATCTCCATTCAATATTTTTATGTAAACATGTAGAGGAAGATTGCTTATAAACTGAAGAGAGGCTTGCTGTAAAATTTCTATTTCATCAAACTCAAACTCCACAATGTTTGGTCCTTCTTCTATGATGACATACCTGTAAAGTAAGCAAGAAGCTTTTAATTCAATGGCAATCTAATAGATAAAAGAAAAAAATAAATACAATAAGTGAAGACTGAATATAAAGAGGAGACATAAATATAATTTAAATGTTTGAAGGAAAGAGAGTTAATACTGGAATTACATATGTAATAAGTAATTCCAATGCTTCTTCTAATAAAAAAATACTTTAAAATATTTTTATTAAAAATACTCTGTTTTATTTCTTTAATATATAAACTTAAATAGAACAATTCATTACATAACAATAGTATTTAGTATAATATATAATATTAACAAACAAAAGTCTTAATAGAATAAGCAATTCATTAAATAAGAAGGTATGTCATTAAAGCTATACATCAACATCAACAAAATGTGCAAATTTAATCCATCAAGAGCAAAAGTAAATCAAAGTATACCTATTTTTCTAAGTAAAATAAGTGTTTTCTGAATACTTACCAGATGACATGCAAAAGGTCAAAAGGTATCTATATGAAGCTCCCAAGGGAGATAAATAATTAAATAGTTCACCAGATTGCTTGCCCCTTGTTTCCCTTTAGCATCCCAGAGAGAGGTATGGTTAACTTATATTTCCTTAAAACTTTCAATGTATATTCTAGCAGCATGTAGTCATCTTCCCCACAAGCTGACGGAAACAATCAGCATGAAATATTGTTTGCAGACTGAAAAGTTTCACAAGGATTTAAAGATCTATATAATGGAGAAAAGACCTATAAAAGCAGGTTGTTCCAACTGATTCAAAAACCAGCCAACGCAATTGTGGAAGAAATGAGAAACGTAATGAGATGAGAAGAAATGAGGAACATAACGAGACATAATGAGAAAATGTAACAAGAGTTCAGAAGTAGGCCTAGCGAAAAGCGTAACGTGATAATGAAACAGTAGCAGCAGGATGGCTGTTCTTTGGGTTCCAGGGAGCGAACCACGTATTGAGACGTCGATGGTGTTTTGTGTATCTTCAAACTCCCCAGCACAAGGAAAGAGTGACAATAGCTATGTGATTAGAAAAATACTAATTAGGGAAAGAATCTCATAGCACATAAAACATAAAACCTAAAACTAAAAATTAGAATTAAACCTTAAATTAAAAATAAACTTTAAACTTAAATCTACGTTTGATCAGTGAAGAGTCATTTTAAAATTAGTTTGAGAATAACGGCAGTGGCTCCAGAACTTTTGAATAGTGACTATTATTTTCTTTCAATAAAGCTTAGCTTATTTAGTAGAAGTAGTACTACATGAAGAATTTTGAGTTATATTTCTTTCATTTTATTTCATCATTCATCATTCTTTTCTTTCTTTTCCCCTACCCTATGGGTGTGAGTTGTGGATGGCTGACTAACCCATAGGTCAGTAAATTTGAATTTATATTTGATATTGAGACTAGGTCAGTAAATTTGAATTTATATTTGATATTGAGACTTTTTCCTGTCTATGGTTTTGAAAGAGTGGTTGTGGTCATTGTTACACCTTGTCATCTGTGCTGTCTACACTTCACCCTTACCCATTTGCAATCACACATGCAAACATGTCGGATATACGTAACCTACATGCAGAATAAAATTTGAGCCAAATAACCATCTTGGTTTTCTGTATGTGGATTTGTAATAACATCTATGCAAGTCCTACGTGGCGTTAACTAACCCCCCCACCTTTCTTTGGAGAGAAGGGTGGCAGGTGACAGGGGTTAAACCCTTTAGTACTACACCAGTAAAAAAAGACAGTAGTTTTAGTTATCACACTTTCAGAGCAATAGTCCTGCAACTGACCCAGATGCATTCCATTGCTGAATAACTGAAAAACTATTTTTTGTGTGTGCAGTGCTCATTTGAAAAAGACCCATAAGTGTAAAGTCAATAGTCCTGAATTTGACTGAATTCTTTACTCATTTATTTCCCTGGGAGCTTGCATGAATTCCTTTTGACCTTGGTTTGTAAACCTATGGAATAGAACAATATTCCTCCAGTAATTACATCTGTAAAATAGTACATAAGTTGTTTGGATTTTTAATGGACATAACATTCTCTGTAAGCATTTAGATTTACTGGTTTGAAATAAGAATTATATTATTTTGAAAATCAGTTTTAAATCACATCAGTTACTTATAAATATTAATATTTATTGCACATTGTACTACACTTATTTTTAAGTTTCAATATAATAAATATTAACATATACAATAAACTATGTACACAATGAAACCTCTGAATTATTTATTAACACAACCAACAAAGTAATAATTTTAATGTTCTCTGTAATATGCTGATAAAATATTCATTCATGGCTTTATAAAATTAAAAAGTATGAATTACCTATCTATAGGCCCTCCCAAGTTGTTGACAAGAAGTCTTTGCCGTACAAACCCTTGGTAAACATCTTGAATATAAACAGAGCCTGCAGCACCAGTGTTGTTCACCTGGTCTGCCTTGTCACTGTGTGCCAGGTATGATCCAAAGAATGTATTTTGCGACTGAAGGAGCACAGAAATTCTTCCTGCTGACCCAGATCCACTAACACCTACATCAAAAAGAGAAAAGTTTCTTAAAGTCTTATTCAGGTTTACTGCAAAACATTCAAACCAGAAAGCTGATTTTTAAAAAAATGAAATAGTTTTAACTCTACCTGGTATGTTATTATCGATTGATTTAAAAAATGAAATTGTTTTAACTCTGCCTAGGCCATTATAAATGATTGATTTTAAAAAAAGAAATAATTTTAACTCTGATCAACACTTGAATATTTTTTTAAAACAATTTTCACTTTCAGTACTCTTGTAAACTGATCACATATAATTATAATCCATCAGTGTTGTAAAGTGGTACATATAAGTGTTCCTTATCTTAGCATTTTAATCTGACATATTTTCATGCAGAAGAACCCTCATTTTTCATGCTTAACATTTACATTATGGCAACATATCTTTAGTATAAGTATCTATAATACTTGTCCCCAATTTCTAGATCTGTTTCACAAGCTAGGTATTTGAAATTCTTGGAGTTGGATGTTTCAAAGCTCTGATATTTTTCAAAATTTATGACAGCTCTTTGAACTCTTCTAAAAGATTTTTAGCAATATTAATTGTGTATAACAGTACAAGTCAAGAACTGATTAGAAGTAATTCTTTTTTCTTTGAGTATCTGATTATAATTTATTTTAAGTTGCCTGATTTTTCCAAAAAGAAAGCAGCATAAAGTCAAACCCCCTTTCATGATAAAAGTGATGATTAAAATAAAATACTCTCACAAATAAAAAAAAAAGAGAAAGAAAACAAAGAGCATTTTAGAACAAAAAAAATTAAAAACCAACCTTTTCCAGCACCACCTACACTGGAGATGATGCCATAGCCATCAATGGTGTACGCTTCAATTAGAATGCTACCACCACTGCCACCCCCTAGAGTGCTAGAACTTCCATTCACAGAAATTTCCCCATCATTGATCAGAATGTCACCAATCTTCAAGTGCATTTTCCCTCCACCTCGTCCACCTCCTACAGAGTTTGCTTTGCTGCCTGCCTGTAATGGTCTGAAGATGGATCCATAGTAAGTAGCACCAGAACCTAGGCCTCCAAATCCACCATGGCCAGCACCTGGACATGCAACAGTTCCAGCTGAACATGCCATAGATCCTTGAAGAATGTCAATGGTATCAGAGTCTGTCCTATCATTTGCAGCACTTGACAGAACAGACTCCAATTCAAGGTCAAGTTTAGAACAGGACAAGTTAATGTAGTCAGCATGCATCCATGATGCAAATTTCAGACTAATTTCCCCAACCACCATTTCTGCACCAGTATCTGGATCATAGTCAATTGAACTTCCTGGGTCTAATTGCAATGTCCCAAAGGTCACTTTTGCCTGAGAGCTGAGATCATTGACTTGGAGAGGTACAATCTGTGCATTTTTGCCAATTCGTACACGTCTGCTTGGTCCAACAATCATGTTTAATACTCCACGCAACACACCATCTAGGTCCAAAGCTGTAGAGGCCAGACCAAGGATGGAAACTGTTTCTGACAGTATGAACTCACCTCCATTATGAAGCTCCAAATTGATGTCCAGCTTGGAATGGGTGAGGTTGCCATAACGATATCGTTCTAGTGTACCTTTATGGCCTGACTGCATGCGTAACAGTCCTGTACCATCCCCAATTATTTTACGAATGTTGAGTGTTTTATTATGTTGATCAGTTACACTCAGCTGCAGCTTGGCATTGCCTTTGAGGTTGACAATGTCAAAGACAAGCTCATCGTCTGTTTCATTCAGTGTTAGGTAAAATTTCTGAGAAAAAAATTAAAAATTTTAATATAAGAAGAAATTGATAAAATCTGAAACAGTTTTGTAAGTGCAAATCAATTTTCTTTTTCTGATCTGTTTATATGTAAACTGGGAAGAAAATATGTCAAATAAATTACATATTTTGCCTCTATAATCTATATTCAACAGTGTTGTAAAAATAAATATTTGGCTATTATATAACATACATTATTTTAAAAAAAAAAAAAAATATTAATTAGTACCAAAGACATTATTTTGATGTATATTCTAAACTAAATATATCCACAAATACAAATCCAACAATATATTCTAAATGCCACAAAATTTAAAAGAAACATTTTTCTTATATTAATTCATTTTTTTAAAATCTTTGTATCTACAGAAAACAAAATGTTGACCTTTTCTTCACATAGACAAAAATATCTGTTCTTCTCTCTGTCTGTTAGTCCATCCATCCATCCATCCATCTATCTATCACAAATTTAAATCTCTTCCTGGTAATTAAACAAAAACACTTTAACAAATATTTAAAATAAACCATACTGACTAGAATTTCTTGGACCAATAGAGGATTAATATTAGTGACTGATCACTTTACCTGCTGTCCTTCAGCATTGTCAACAGTCAGACTTTCAATATAATCATCTTCATTACTGCCTGACCGTGTATAAACTGAACCTGGTCCACCAGCTGAAGAAGCATTTAAAACTGTGTCTGGGCCTTGCCCGCCATAACTGGACATCATGCCACTAAACACATTCTTGGCTGAAACATACAAATTTGTTCTAAACAACTACTGTATAACTGGACATCAGGCCACTAAACACACTCTTGGCTGAAACACACATTTAGACAGACAGATCCAGTTGAGAATCTTAAGATATGTGTTGATACATGCATCTCTACTTTATGTAATAAACCTATTATTATTTATACCAAATAGCATTCAAATTAATGCCAACTGTCATCTTCATAGATGATGTCCATTTCCCTGAATGGAACCTCCATTCTGCAGTCATCTATTTCATTGTGGACTTTGACAGACACACTGCAGATCCATCTATGTTAGTGTGGCTTTTGTAGACACAATATAGCATCAAGATGCCTATGAAGACACTATATCAATATGGCTATTAAAGACACAATGTAGAACCATATATTCCAATCTGTTCTTTGAAATCTCACTATTTCTGTGTAGCATTTGACAGACATTGCAATATTTGACATTATGAATCCTACTCAAGTATTAGTGCATGAACATAATCTGTTCCCATACCACAGTGATGATGTGGTTATGACATTTCTTTCGATTTGTGATCTAACTATCTGTGGGTCTGTCTGTCTGTCTTACCGTAGAGAGTAGGTAAGAACTTCCCCCATTAATCTTCATCCTATTCTATTCTATGCAAGAATGTTAATAAGTGCAATCAAAACAGAGAGTTTTAACATTCAATAATTTCCTAGGCCTGCTAGAACAGTTGACTATAAGTCTGCAACAAATTTATATAATGGTAATTTTAAATTTATAAGATATTTCCTCATACTTTCCCAATTGCAGCTGCTTACCTGCATAAACAGCAATGCGCCCACCACTACCTCCACCAGAATCAATTCCTACTGCTTTCCCACCACTAGCCGTTATCTTCCCAAATCCATTCAGCAAGTTTCTCACAATAAGCAGCACACTACCACCTGCTCCACCACCTCCAGACACAAGTGAAGTACCCCCACTTGCATCCACAATGCCATCTAATGTCATCTCATCTGCCTGTGAAATGAAACAAAATAATTTTACATAACATAATTAAAAACAATTCCAATTTTTGCTATTGCTAAAAGAAGTCGTGAAAAGCATTTTAGTTTAAACACTTTAACTACCGTGCAAAATAGTATAGGAAATTCTAATGATATCACATAAAACAACAAACAATATATTATTGTTTCAACAAACAAGTGAGACCAAAGAATAGCATTAAATTAGTTTCTTCTACCTGAATAAAGATGACACCACCACCAGGCACATTGTTTCCTCCAAAACCACCTGGACTTCTTGGTTCATAGATAGACCCAAAAGGTTTGGCAGCCATACCAATATCTTGCCCCTGTCGTACTCCTCCCTCAGATGCATGTGCCCCACCATTGTTGTGAGAAGCATTTGCTGTAAGTGGGATTTGAAGTCCAGAGCTTTGTCCCTTTGCATCTAAGCATGCCTCTCGTTGTAAAATGACAGTACCTGCTTGTATAGAAATATTTTTAGCTGTAAGTTTTACATAGCGCTTCATTTCAAAGAGACCTGCCTCGAGACAGAGATTTTCTTCAGGTTCAAATTGGGAAGCTTGCTTGAGGATGAGGGTTCCAAGAAGGTAACACCCTTTGGTACTGGTTGGACGATAAATTCCTTTCTCAAATGATCCGCTTTGAGATGTTTTTTTCAGCTGTACACGACCATTCTCCTCCAGAATTAAATTTTTGAAAGTGACCAAGCCACCAAGCACAAGAGATGTTCCATCAACAGTCAAATTAAGAGGTACATGCAGAGTAGCATTTTCCATTACATTGAAATTGACAGAGGTAACAAAGGAGCCTTGAAGACCTTCCGTAATCTGTGCCCGTAATATCTGTCCAGGTCTCACATGCACCCAGCCAGTTTTGTCCCCTTGCAAGTGTTTTACTTTCAGTTCTGTATTGCTGGAAGTCACACCGAATTCCATGTGAGCATGACCTATAGTAAAAACAAACAAAATATGCTAGTACACACAGTATAATTTTAATTTCAATAACAATAAGAAAAAAGAAAATGTCAACATTCAATTTTTATTCTGAATCAATCCATGATGTATTTTAAGAAAACTGTTTTATAAAGTGAAAGCTAAATGATTATCTTCAGAGGATTATTCTGTAGCAATAATAAAATATATAAATAAAATGGGACAAGTAACATGAATATCTTTGTAATTTGTTTATAAGTTCTGATAAGCTAATAATTGGGAAAGAAAGATATCACTTACCTGTGACAAGGACATAATCATAGTCAAAATCATCAGCATGCACCCCTGTCACCTGCACATGTGTTTGTTCTTGATTGCCATCTTTCATGTCAGCATGTATGTAAAGTGCACTTTCAGCAGATCCACCCATCAAAACACGATCATGGACATAAATAGTGCCAGGACCTGCTTTTCTATGGGGCTGTAAACTTGTACTTCCAGCTCCATATGCAGTGTAAGCACCAACAAATCCAGACCTGAAATAAGTACATATTAGATAAAATAATATTAAACAAATTTTATAAGCAAAGAGAGGGAAGGAAGGAAAGTTTGAAGAAAGGCTTGAAGGAAGTTTTGAAGGCTTGAAGGCTTAAAGGAAGACTTGAGGCTTGAAGGAAGGAAAGAAGGAAGGAAGGAAAGAAGGAAGGATGGAAGGAAGGAAGGAAGGAAGGCTTGAAAGAAGTAAGGAAGGTTTGTAGGAAGAAGGAAAGTTTGTAGGAAGGACGGAAAGTTTGTAGGAAGGAAGGAAAGTTTGTAGGAAGGACGGAAAGTTTGTAGGAAGGAAGGAAAGTTTGTAGGAAGGACGGAAGGTTTGTAGGAAGGAAGGAAAGTTTGTAGGAAGGAAGAAAAGTTTGTAGGAAGAAGGAAAGTTTGTAGGAAGGAAGGAAAGTTTGTAGGAAGGAAGGAAAGTTTGTAGGAAGGAAGAAAAGTTTGTAGGAAGGAAGGAAAGTTTGTAGGAAGGAAGAAAAGTTTGTAGGAAGGAAGGAAAGTTTGTAGGAAGGAAGGTTTGTGGGACGGAAGACTTGAAAGATGGTGAAAAAAACTATTAGGCTGTCCAGGATCTATAAAGATTTGTGGAGATATATATTATCCTTGGAGAAATATTCTTTTTTCTCCAACTGATGTGCTTGTGAATGCATTGTCAGTTATGTATATTTAGCAATACTCATTATGTTGATGTATTGTGAGTTTTTTTTTAATAAATAATATATATTGCTTGACATTCTGTTAATTATATCACAACATTTTGTTTACTATTTTTGTTAAAAAAAATGTTTTGTTGGTTTTCTAAACATCGCAATGTATATTCAATAGAAAAAATAAAATTAGTGTGTGTGTGTGGGGCTTAAAAATAATTAGTCAGTTCATTAATTCTTTGTAGTAAGAAAGTCCTCATAACAGCATACTATACATTGAATGCTAAGTGAGTTAATTCTTTGTAGTAAGAAAGTCCTCATAACAGCATACTGTACATTCAATGCTAAGTGGTTAATTTCAAATAAACTATTTGTGAACGTTAGTATTTAAGACCCTGAACTTAATGGTAAATCTAAATTAGGATCTGCTAAGTGGAAGGAGAAAGATTAAATTAAATATAACAATCACATTATAGATAGATAGACAGATAGATGTATTAGAGATTTTAATTAAATATAACAATCACATTATAGAAAGACAGACAGACAGATGTATTAGAGATTTTAATTAATGAGGGCATGTGTTATTAGGGAATTATCTTGCACAAGAGAGGATTATAGCTCCTCAGACTCATTGATGCTTTTTTTTTTAATGGAGAAAAAAGCAATAATTAAATTTTAAAATTCATAAATTCCAATTATATAAAAGAAAAAATTACACACGTTAATAAACAGAAATTGAATCATTCCTAGAATATATATATTAGATTACCTCTACACAAGTTAATAAAATGGATCATTCCTAGAATATATATTAGATTACCTCTACATAAGTTAATAAAATGGATCATTCCTAGAATATATATTAGATTACCTCTACACAAGTTAATAAAATGGATCATTCCTAGAAATATATAATAGATTACCTGTACACATGTTAATAAAATGGATCATTCCTAGAATATATAATAGATTACCTGTACACATGTTAATAAACAGAAAATGGATTAGTCCTGGAATATATAACAGATTACCTCTCTCCAATGCTGACAGTAATTCGACCACCAGCTCCACCCCCACCTGTGGTATTGCCCTGTCCACCATTGGCAGTAATATTACCTTTACCTTGAATGGCATAGGTATTGATGAGTATAGATCCACCACTACCACCACCACCACCCAAACCTGCACCTGCTTCTCCATTGGCACTTAACAAACCTGAAACAGTTTCATATGCTGATAAAGATAATTTAGTTTAAACATTAACTACTTTATTTGTTTTAAAATTAGATTACATGTCAGAATTCAATTAGATCTGAGTATTTGTATGCAAAATTGTACTTTCAGTTTTAGTTAACAAACATCATCAAGTAAATATTGAAAAATCATGAATAAAACATGACTTTAAAGTATTAAGGAAATAGGAAAGAGATAAAGTTCTTGTAAATATTCAAACACCATACCATCCACAAGTAATAGCCTGTTGACTGTGATGTTGAGTAGGCCTCCACCAAATCCACCCCTCCCCATTAGAGAACTGCCTCCTCCACTCCCTAGATTGTCCAGAAATCGTGTCAAACCATATGCTTGGCCACCAAGAATGGTACCACCAGCCCCATGTCCTCCTTGTGCACCATAGCCAGCTCCTGAGCCCTGACTTGTGCCCTAGAAAAATACACTTAGTATCAAACCAGATTATTGGCCTGGAAAATAAGATATACTTAGTAATTCCATATTTAGTGCCCTGGAAAATAATATATATTTAGTAAAAGCCTTGACTTGCACCTTGTAAAAATTATATACTTGATTTCAGTCTTGACTTAGTCTTGAAAAATGCCAAGCTCTGAAATGCTGTTTTTATTTCCATAGAAATGTATAATACTTAGTAATAGCCCTAACTTGTGCTTCAAAGAAATGATATACTTAGCATCGGCCTAATTCTGTACCATGGAAAATTATTATAGATGGTAATAGCCCTGACTCATGACTGAGAAATAAAATATTTTTAATAAAAACTTTGACATGTATCTTGGAAAAAGTACTATTCTTAGTTACAGCCATGTCTTCTGTCAAATAAAAATATATACTTATAAGTAACAGCTCTGATTTGTGCTCTAGCAAAAATACTATTCTTAACAGCAGCCATTTCTTCTGTCAAATAAAGATATATACTTATAAGTAACAGCTCTGATTTGTGCTCTAGCAAAAATACTATTCTTAACAGCAGCCATTTCTTCTGTCAAATAAAGATATATACTTATAAGTAACAGCTCTGATTTGTGCTCTAGCAAAAATACTATTCTTAACAGCAGCCACGTCTTCTGACAAATAAAAATATATACTTATAATTAACAGCTCTGATTTGTGCTCTAGCAAAAAATACTATTCTTAACAGCAGCCATGTCTTCTGTCAAGTAAAAACATATAAGTAACAGCTCTGATTTGTGCTCTAGCAAAAATACTATTCTTAACAGCAGCCATGTCTTCTGTCAAATAAAAATATATACTTATAAGTAACAGCTCTGATCTGTGCTCTAACAAAATATTATGCTGGTCCTGACCATTTGCTCTTTGAAAAATACTTTGATTAGAAACAGTCATGTCTTGTGCTATTCAAAAATATTATACTTAATACATGTAATGGTCCTGACTTTTGCCCTGAATAATTACTACACCAGGTAACAGCTACTTCTAAAGTGCACTGCACTATAAGGCTTTAGCTCAACTGAAGTGCACTGCTAATCCTTTCAAATCCTTTGAAAACGAATGAATTATACTGTTACAAAATCCTTTAGATACAAGTGAATTGTGCCACACCAAAATGTTCCTTACACCACTGAAGTGCACTGCTACAAACCTTTAGATATTATGAATTGTTCTTCAATAAATGCTTTAGACACAGTTGAATTGACTGTTTAAAATGTCTATATACCAATGAAGTACATTGCATTAAAATGCTTTAGACACCATTAAGTACACTGCACACTTTTGAACTACACTAACTTAAAAAGTTTTGAACATCATTGAAATGCACTGCACTAAAATGTTTTAAACATCACTAAAGTGTACTGCACTAAAATGTTTTAAACATCACTAAAGTGTACTGCACTAAAATGTTTTAAACATCACCAAAGTGCACTGCACTAAAATGTTTTAAACATCACTAAAGTGTACTGCACTAAAATGTTTTAAGTCAAACTAAAGTGTACTGCACTAAAATGTTTTTAAGTCAAACTAAATAATTAAAGCATTACAGTGCTTACATTACTTCCTGCACCAATGCCCTGACCTGGACCAAAACCAGCACCATCCAAGAGCAATTTAGAACCAGGCCTGAGAAGCACGTCATTGCTTTCCAATACCAAATGTTCTGCATACAGCACACCACCATAATGAAGTTCTAGTGTTCCCAGGTTTAATGGTAAACTTGATGCCTAGAAAATGTATGAAAGCATAAAGTTAAACTAAAACAAAATTATACATTACATGGATTTTAATGAAAGCATTTCAGATCAGAATGACTGCCTTATAAAAAGCAAACACAGAACAAAGATGTTAGTTACATAGATGTCACTGAATGCATTTAAAGACCAGAATGAAGGCCTTAAAAAAATTAATGCATTTAAAGACCAGAATGAAGGCCTTATAAAAATGAATGCATTTAAGATAAAATTGGAAGCCTTATATTAAAATGAATGAATTTAAGAATGGCTGCCTTTAAGAAGTGAATGAATTAAGATTTAAAAAAACAATCTTTATTAAGTAATTACATTATAAAAATATGGTCTTATAAAAGTGAATTCATTAAGATCAAAATGAAGATTTTTATATAAATGAATGCATTTAAGATCAGCAAGCACTTTACAGAAATGAAAGATCAAAATGAAAACCTCATAGAAGTAAAAACATTAATTTTGAATGCATTTAAGATCAGCAAGCACTTTACAGAAATGAAAGATCAAAATGAAAACCTCATAGAAGTAAAAACATTAATTTTGAACTTAAATTAAAACCTTACCACATTCAAATATAAATTAATTAATAAAGTGACAGTTACATTAACAAATAGTTAAAAGTTCTGATCATGGTGAATTTGGGGATCAACTTGCAGCAAATGAGAGATCTTATGATTAATTGTTCATATAGAATTGTTAAAACTGCATAATTACTATTAATTTTGTCATATAGTCCCCTGACACTTTAATAAACATATAACTGTCATTTTAAGAATAAAATGCCAATCTGATTTAAGTGAATGTCTGTAATATTATATATTTTTTAAAATATTTATAATCTGAGGAGGAGGAGGGGGATGGTTTACAAAAATCCCCAATTAAAATCATACAATATACTTTAAAATGATATATATTAAAAGAAATATTTCGTGGGTATAAAAGAACTTTCCAAAATTAAAAATTAAAATACTCTGAAACAGAAATATGTTAAAAAAAATACATAAACAAATTAAATAAATTATTTCATTTTATCATTTTACAAGTTTTATATTAATTCAGTGTTCACTAAACAATGCTCATGTGTTTTTACGGACTGTCTTAAGGAGGTCTCAAAGGAGGCCGGGGGTAATATTTGTTGTTATAAATGGAAGGTGAAATCACCAGGGAGTTGAGAGAAAAGTTGACTGGTCTTTTATTCACATTACTTAAATTTTGGCAAATAAACAACATGGTGAGTATACTTGGTCTAAGAAGACAGCCATGATAAATTTAACATTTAGAATAACCTGAGTTTGTCAACTGATAGCTACTGATAACATTTTGTAATTTTTAAATAATTTAATTAAAAATTACAAACCTAAATTAATTGCATTTTTTGTTATTATTATTAATATGTACCAATTCCAAAGGTTATTAGACTGAGAAAAGCTGTATTTAAGGTCATGGTAAAAATTATTAAAGATAGGATACATTGCATTAAGTAGAACAAAGAAAAATATTATTACTAAAATAATTACTTTAAAGTAATGCACAATAAATTATAACTGATACACTAGGAAACAACTAACACAAAATCATATACCAGATGAAGTCTAACCTGGAATCGTGCTGAACCATGGTCCATAATTGTGAAGCGGGCAAAGCGGTAAGCCCCTGGTGCAGTAGGTACACGATAAGCTCCATTTTGAAAAAGAGCAGTTCGAGTTTTACTGGAAAACTCTGCATGCTGGTGAGGTGCAACTATCATGGTGCCAATGTTTGTAAGCAAGCCTGTCCACAGTCAATGTATTCTTATTATAAATTCATTCTTCTGAATACTTAACAGATGCCTATAAGGATGGTAAATACATTTTACACATCATAAGTTTCTGCATCAAGGATGCCAACAAGAAGCCACACCAAAAGACAAAGCTGACAGCTGAACATTGAAAATCAAAGCTGTAGCTAGAAAGGCATTTTCTTACCAGTCATTCAACTTACATGTCTGCAAGAGAATTGTTATCCTTCATATATGCTTCATTCATCAATACATAATTTATAACATAAAATTATACATATTAATGAATCAATCTAAAAATCTAACATATATCAAATCAATGCATGAACATATAATTATTCTAAGTCCATTCTCGCACTATTGATCAGCCATCTTACCACTGGCTATCGGTTGTCTCTACTGGACTTCTCGAATATTTTGTCGCAAGTAATTGTAAAAAGGCTTGACTGAGTTTTTTATAAACTCTTGTATCATGCATTAACTGGAACCATCTATTTACCACCGCACTCTTCACCTATAATAATGGTGCACTTAAGTTCTGATCAGGGACTTATTCTACTTCAAAGGAGATACCACTTGTCCCCTTCCAAGCTACTGCCTATCACTCACTACACTTTGATCGCAATTTAACAATCTGGTCAGAAATCCTCTTTTCATCAACTGTCAGTCACTCGCAACCGTCAGTGGCGACTACACATTCTAACAGCGCAAATTGGAAAATCATCCCTTCCATCGGCTTAGCTCACAAAAAGCAAATTAAATGACTATTTGCACCTCTATTTTAATGAGGCAAGAGTGACTTCCTAGCGTCAAAAAGAGTATTTTATCTTTTACACCAGTGGCAAGAGTGATTGTTTGAAACTATTTCTTAACATCTTCATGTGGGCAGCTACTCATGCTAAGTTTTTCCATGAAGGTGAGGGGTGGGTACCCTGTCTTCAGTCATACTAAATGGGGGAGGTGAGGGGTGGGTACCCTGTCTTCAGTCATACTAAATGGGGTGAGGTGAGAGAGAGAATTCCATGTTGGATTTATTATCTGGCTTGCTGTTCTGTCATTTAGGCATCATATGATAAAAACAATCCAAACAAAACAGAGAGAGTGGTGACATGATAGATTATAATAAAATAATTCAAGATAAATTTAAAATCTAGTGCTAGGCATTGATAAATACAATCCAAAACAAACCAAAAACACTATACAGAAGACTATGATAAAATAATCCAAAATGAACAAAAGAAGATGGGAAGCAGATATTTTAAAAGAATTGTTCAGCATGCTAGACTGCATCATTTCTTGAAGTGTTGACCATGGAACAAGAAGGTATTCTATGGTACATTATATCTTGAAGTACAGGTAAAAAAAATATCAGAAAGGAAGGCATGCCAGGCTACATTATGTCATAAAGTGTAGGTCAAGCAAGAGTAGAAAGAAGGCATGCTGGACTACATTATGTCATTCAGTGTAGGTCAAGCAATAGTAATAGGAAATGAATGCCAGGCTACATTATGTCATAAAGTGTAGGTCAAGCAACAGTAGAAAGAAGGCATGCTGAGCTACATTATGTCATTCAGTGTAGGCCAAGCAATAGTAGAAAGGAAGGCATATTAAAGTGGATAGGAGATAATATTTCTTTCTCGTAAACTATAAGTGAGTAGGAGGTAAACACAACCAACCATCAAACTTATTTTGGTCTCCAAGCAGTTCCACAGTGTTGGGCAATCGAAGCTCTCCTTGTTCACTGAGATCAAAGCTGCAAGTTAATCGAGTTTCATTCTTATTCACATCAGCACTGAATATGACATCATTCTTTATGAAGATTATGGTGCCTTGGTCACAGGAAATGTCTTGTGCAATAAAGTGCATTCCAGGTGTAGGAAGAAGCAAACGTACATTCTGGCCAAGGACAAGATTTGTAAAGGTAGTAGTTCCATTGCTGAAATCCAGAACTGTCTCACCATATGTTAGTCCAATATTTCCAGTATTGCTAATAAAAAGAGTTGTTCTGCTTGTATGTAATTCTTCAATAAACACTGTTCCAGCTCCACCAGCTTGTAGGGGTGAAGAACCACCCTGCACACTGTAAGTTCCTGTAAAGTTGTTGTCAAGACGAATTAAAACATGAATTCTACCACCACCACCACCACCTCCAGAATTTGTTATCATGGTTATGTCTGCATCACCTCCCACAGCCATAATATGTCCTGCACCCTGTAAATGGTTAGCTATAATAAGCACACCTCCTCCGGAGCCCCCACCTCCAGATTTTTCCCCTTTCTCACCATTGCTGCTGATGTTTCCATGAAGAACTAATTCATTATCTACTGAAAACTTGATGAAACCACCACTCTTTCCTCCTGTGACATTGCCATCATTTGCAGGGCTGCTGCCAGCTTCACCAGGAGAAGTTACATTTGCCACAGAGTCTGGCAAAACTGGAGAAAGTGAAAGTCCACCATTTCCACCATGACTTCCACCTTTATTTCCACCTCTTAGTGGTTCCCTCCCTTGATTAGAAGTGGACACAAGACCACCAAATGCCACATTTGCATTGGGAGCATTCACAGATAGAATCCTTCCAATCATAGTGCCACCGTATTGAATATCAAATCTCTGTAAGGTTCTGAGAGAAAACTCTTCAAGTTTATCCAGACCCAACAAAAGCTTGCCACCATGAGTGACTACAAGACTTGTGAGCTGAAGAGACCCTGGCTGTCCAAGGTGGTTCAGACTCACACCATTCTGTGAGTCATAACTGAAGCTTGCCTGACCTCCTTCAGCTACCATCAGTTCCATTAAACCCAGCATACGGCCTGCAATGTGAAGGCTGATGTGATTGTTATCTGTAGCATAAGGGTCTGTGAGAAGTAATTTGGATGGCAGAGTTGCTGTACTTCCTGGTTGGACCTCCAGACTACATTTCAAAGTAAAGGCATGCGCAGTTCCATATGTAGTAGCAATTTCAACATTCTGTTTGTTTTCCAAAATTATTCCACCAGTGTAGTCACCATCAATGTAGGTCAGTTGCAGTGGTTTATTTTCTGAAGTGAGATTCTGAAATTTTATAAAACTGCCTCCCTGAATATTCAAACGCAGAGGAATGGAATTATTATTCCACGTAATAATGGTGAAAACGTTGTTGCATGTTTTCTGAGCATTATCTGTTGTAATAGTGTGACGTCCTAGGCCACTGTCATGTTGTTTAATATACACAGTTCCTGCTGCACCACAGTCATTTCCTTTTCCACCATAGGATGATAGATTTCCCAAAAAAGAGTTGAATGAACCAACCTCCAAAGCGATTCTGCCTCCACCTCCACCACCACCACTGACAGAATCTCCATCACCTCCATTAGCACTAAGGCAGCCATGACCAGAAATTATGCTTGCAGTAATAAAAATGCTCCCACCACTGCCACCACCTCCACCACCTGAATTCTTCCCATCAGCCCCATCAGCTGTGATACAGCCATCAAGAAGGAAAGAACCAGACACCTGGATCCAAACACTTCCCCCACCAGGACTGCCTTCTGGTCCATTGCCAACGTCCAAAGGCTTGGTAGTTGAGCCATAAGTTGCATTTCTGTCATTCTTGCCACCATCTCCTCCATAGCTTCCTCCTGAACCAGAAAAAGAAATCTCAGATTACATAAATTATTTTCTTCAATAAACATTCAAACAATATTTTAAGGCACCAAACATAAATGCTGGAATATGTTAAAGAACATTTATTTAACACTTAATTCTAGTAAAAAAAAAAATCAGTGAAATCTGAGTAACATTCCAGTGTAAAAATTTTATATAAAAAGACTATTATTTGAGTTAAATAACTATTCTGTATTTATTAGATAAAGGAATAAATCTAGAGGCTTTATAAAATGATTTCAAATAGACAATATCCATAAATCTTCACAAGTGAGTTTTGAGAATTGATTGTAGTTGTCTTTAGAATAGTCATCTTTTGCATATAAATTTTATAGCTTTGTGTTGTTTAACCCCCCCAAATACTAAAATCAGTAATGACTACAAAAATCCACTTTTTAGCACTGATATCTGTCTTTAACAGGAAAAAAAAGTTTGAAATGAACAGTTATACCTTATAAAAATTTATTAAATGCTTGAAAGTACATGATTTAGATGTAAACCAACCAATCAACAATTATTTCAGATATCACATGAGTTGTAGTATGAGTTATTAAGTTATTTATCTTGTTTCTCAACATAAAATTTTTCCAAATATCATCTACAAAATATTCACAATATATATTCAAGAAGAATAAAATTAGATAACAAATAAAACTGCTGTCTCTAATATAGCTTCTTAATGAATTAATAAATATTTCAAACAACTAGAAAATAACAAACCACTTTCATAATAAAAATGATCAGAATGCTATTTCTTCACCTTTATTTGTTATCCCCATGGAATCTGCCCCACGATTACTGAAAGCAATGATGGCATCATTGTGTATTGCTGCACTATTTACCACAACATGCAGATATGCAGGTCGGGCTATTGTTTGCAGTACAGAAGTAGACAACATTTCTAGCCTTGTTCCTGTCATCTTCACAACTGGCTGGACAAAAGTCATCTCTGCCCCATAACCCAAGGTCAGAGTAGAGAATGTTAACTGCTGGGTCCCATCACTTTCTATCACTGTGACTTCTGCCAGTGAATTGTCATAAAGGGTGACAGATTTCACATCCAAACTATGTGACATCAACTTCATATGACCCAATCTTCCAATGCTTAGAGATTCTGCTATCAGTGTACCTTCTAACTGCAAGAAGGGTTGATTCCCTGAGATGTAGAGATTTTTTTCATGTACAAGAAAGGAGTCAGGACCTATATGGAAACTGCAACGTGTTCCTTGCTCAGGATCCTCAAAGTTAAGAATCTCTAGATAAGCTGCATCAAACACACTAACTCTACCAGTACCATCACCAATAAATGTGTTCACCTGTTAAAAAATAAATGTATTTATATCAATATAATAGTACACACTCACTCACTCACACACACACACACACACACACACACACACACACACACACACACACACACACACACACACACACACACACACACACACACACACACACACATACATATATATAAAACAAATGATACTAGCTGGTTGCTAATATTCCCAAATTCATTCATCTATAAAAGTCACTGGATTACTTTGCTAGTCTTGTACTGGGTTACTTAGGTTTTGCAAATTCAAAAACATTGCTTTCAAACAGTTTAACTACAAAACAATAATGAACAATGACTATGCATTTATGTCCAAAGACCCATTTAAAGCAAATATGATAACTGAAAATTATGAGTTCATGAAAGACATTTTGAAGTTAATGATAATAAATTTTAAAAGTCTACTATTTTTTCTTCCTCAAAAGTAATGAAATAAGTGTTTACTTTCAAGTTTGATGAAACATGGACCAGTGCGCCAGACAAGACATACATATAATTTAAGGAATCTGGCAGGCCACAACTAGCAGACAAATTGACAGGCAGAGAACCAGCACCAGATAAAATGAGGGTACGTGTTGTCTCGCCATTTTCTGGCTTTTGGATGTATATAGTTCCTTAAGAAAACAAAAAATTAAATTTATGTTTTGTTCAGATTATTAAACCTTAAAATAATTCTGCAAAAGCTAAAGAATATGCAAGAATCTTTATAATTATATTAATATGATATACAAAATGACAAACACTTTAAACTTCTCTTAAACTATTTTCTTCCTACATTTGATTTTTAAATGAGAATTTTTGGTAATCTTTCTCTTATTTCACATGTAACATCAACTACTGAAATACATATACATTTAAAATAAAATATCTGAAATACATGTAAAAGTAGTTTAAAATGCAAATAGTTGAAATATTTATACATTTAAAATGCAAACAACTGAAATACATATACGTGTAGTCTACAATGCAAATACTTAAAATACTCATATGTGTGGTTGAAATTCTAAAATATAATTATATACATAAAGTCTAAAATGCAAATACTTGAAATACTTATACATTTAGTTTAAATGTTGAAATATATAGTTTATGTCATGAGCTCATCAATCACTTGTATATTTACATGTAAAATTTCCTAATCGCTTTTATATTTTATATTAATAGTTTATTTATGTTTATTTATTATTTCTAACATTTTGTGTCAAATACCTTAATTATTTGTATATGTTTATCATATTTCCTAATAATTTGTATCATAATATTTCCTAATAATTTGTACATTCTGATAGCTGGCATATTTTCTAGTAATTTGAACACTTTCTTATTTTGTAATAATTTGCACACTTTCATATTTCCTAATAATTTTTGGGTCATAGTATTTCCTAGTTATTGGCAATCTTCAATATCATGATCGTACATCTTAATTATTTGTTAATTTGCATATAACTTTTGTAAAATTTTCTTAACCCTTTTGCACATATTTTTGTAAAGACATCTAATTATTTGAATATTTTCACATCATTTCTATTATTTGTATATATATCTGTGTCATATATTGTAATCATTTGTATATTTTTTCATCAAGTCTAATTATTTGCATGTTTTTCCATCACATTTTGTAATCATTTGTATATTTTAAAATCTGTCTAATCATTTGTGTTTTTCATTAACATTTTTAATCTCTTAAGTGTGAATAACATTTCTAAAAACTATCACAAGAGTATAATTAATTTTGTTATGAAATGCAAAAAGAGTGTGTAGAAAATATTACAAAATAATTAGGTAAAAATTAATTAAAATAAAAACATACTTTTCAGAATTTGAATGTACTAAATTAGAATTTCATGTAATAGTATGCCTCACAACTGTTGTCTGGTATAACTAGATACTAGACAAACATTGCAATTCTCTCACAAATTCATATTTCAAAGGGTGATAACTGTGATTACTTTAATTCTAAGAAAGGATGAATCAATATCTTTATGACTAAGATTTGCTTCAGAGAATAATGCTTACCACATGCCTGTCAAGGGGAATTGGCTTCAGGTTCAGGTAAGTGAGATAACCTGTATTTCTTTCATATTAAAAGCTCAAGCATTTGACACTCTGTTATCATTTTCTATCAGTATCATTTATAGATGTTCAGTGTAATATCTCCTAATTATATTATCTGTCCATATTTACATAATAATATCTGTTATATATTTGTACATTTTCACCTAATAATACTGCTTTATATTTCTATATTTAATATATAATATCTCATCTATTTGTACATTTTTATTATATACATTTTAATAATATCTCCTATGTATATTTCAAGCCATAACATTTGATAATCACTTGTGCACTCCAGTAACATATAAATAATTAAATTATATAAATGATTTTATTAAAATAGTAAAACTATGCACTCATCTTTAAACATTTTTCTTTATCAGTCCAGACTTTACTTAGTGAGATCATATACAATTATAGTTTGAACATATTTATCTCTTTAGAACAGTACTGTTTCATTTCCTCTTATTATAGCTGCTATTATTTTCACCATCCACCCATAAAGTCTCTTAGTCTAATGTGCAAAAAAAAGTGTATGTGTTGGTAAATAGTGTGTCTAACCTGATGCAGCTGTTAGGTTGGACAGCATGCCACCAGAAGCATCTAAAGACCCAACATATGAGAAATGACCTGTGTTGACCTCAAGAGCAATGCGACCTCCACCACCACCAGCATTTCCTCCCCTAGCTAGGATTTTGCCTGAACCAGTCAGGAGTGCTGTTCTGATGTATATACTGCCACCACTTCCGCCTTTGGAAAACATTAAAGTGAATGATTTTTGTTTCAGAATGGAAAACATGTACACTTTAATATTAATAATTTTTAATTTAATTTATGCTTAAGCATATTTCATATGCAAGATGGCAGTATAAAAAGCATCTTCATAATAAAGATGACTTAATGGTATATTAATAGAATTAAATAAATCACTACTTTTTCTGTATATATATGTGCGTGTGTGTGTGTGCGTGTGTGTGTGTGTGTGAGTGTGTGTGTGTGTGAGGTGTGTGTATGTGTGTGTGTGTGTGTGTGTGTGTGTGTGTGTGTGTGTGTGTGTGTGTGTGTGTGTGTGCTTTCATGTGTTTTGTATGTGCATATATGTATTTGAAAGTAACTAGATGAGCACACACCACTGTATTTCAGTCATAACAAAATAACTGTGAAGATTACAGTAGATATAAACATCTATATTAACAGTATAGTGATGCCCTATTAATTTAGCTACTAAAGGTTATATTGACTATAGTTCACTATATTAAAATTATAGTGATGCTCTATTACTTTAACTACTAAAGTGCAATCTCACTGGCCTTTCAAGGTTGCAGTATTTAATACTTCATTTGACATTTCACTGATGCCACAGTAATTTACACTAAAGGATCCAGTAGGCATTCATCATTACACTGAACTTTTATGGTACCACATAATTTAGACAGAGACTATAGTTGAGTGTATACCATTATGGTACCACATAATTTAGACAGAGACTATAGTTGAGTGTTTACCATTATGGTGACATTTCACGATACATTATTAACATATGTACATACAGAGTGTATGTATTATTTTTTTTTATAATACATGGATTATTCCATAGTAATTTAAATAGTAATTTTAATAGTGGGTGCAATATTTTTCAAGAATTTTACAAAGAAATTTATATTTTTTGACTATGCAAATATATAGATTAAGTAAGTGATTCAGCAGTAAAATTGTAGCCATCTATCTATCTGTATATTTATATATAGCTATCAAACCTTTTCTAAAATTTTAATTAAAAATATTATTAGTTACTTCATGAAATAGTATTGATTTGCCTTTATATAATGAGGAATTTTGCTAAAGGATAAGTACTACATATTGTTTTTCCAATAAAGTGTTGATGTAAACAAAAGTGCCTACTGTTTCTAAATAAATCTAGACTAAAGGCATATAATAAAATATAGTTAATGAAAATAAATGAAAATAAAAAGTTTGAAAGAAAGTAATTGAAAGCATGAAAAATGTAAGAAAATTCCCAACAAACATCAAAATATTTAATTTTGACATTCCTGATTTTAAAAAAAAGGGCTACAACAGAAATTTCAAGAATAAACAGAATATTATATTAAGAAGTAGGATAAACAGAATACTATATTAAGAAGTAGGATAAAACATGTTACTAACCTCTATCACCACTAACATCAACAATACCGTCTATTTGCACTCTGGAAGAGATGTCCAACTCCAGTTGTCCTCCTCCTCTTCCATTTGTTCTTGTTGCTTGGTAACCACTACTCCCATAATCCCTAGGAGAATTCATACTTCCAAACACTGGGTAATTTCCTAGCAAGTTTCCTGCTCCAGAACCACCATGAGATGCTCCAATGGAAGCAGAGACTGCTTTACCAGGTCCACCATTTTCAAAGCCTGTTCCAACACCCAAGATTGCTGCACCACGTTTGACATAAAAACTGTTGGCATGAATAAGGGTTTTCAGATTTCCAGTACTGTCCCCTTGTAAAAAGAGTTTAGAACCAGTTTCAAGTGTCACATCAGAAAATACATGTTCTCCTGCAGGCAACTCACATTCTTGTCCTTTATAAAGATGCATGTATGAATTCAAAATGCAAGTCTTGTTTGGTAAAGGGGCTCTGCTACGTTCTATCCATGTTGCATTTTCAGTAGAAGAAATTGAAATTCCATCTGGAACTACAAAATCCTCTGTTGTGTTCAGGTGTGTGAGTTGTAAAAACAAATTTCCATTGCTGCCACACCTAGAGGACTTGATGAGCCCACCTCTTCGAGACTGCAGAGAAAACAAGGTGAGCGTTCCTTGTATAGATGTGCTGCTCCTGGATCCAGAATAGGCTGGGAAAGCTGTTTTGAAAATGCCACCTTCCTGAATGTCTATGACTCGTGTTCTACTTGACAGCCCTCCACACAGCTCAAGGGAAGTACCATTTTCAATTACCACCATTTCAGGCAGTTCCACATTTCCAGCAGCAACAATTATAGTGTTATTGAGAACTGCTGTGTTTGAACGAATAGTGGACTGGGTCAAAACAGATAATTCCACACCGGTGTCCACTATCACAGCTGAAGTTTGACTGCCAGTAACAATACCAACATGAACAATATTAGGAAACTGGGTAGAATTTCTAGTCTGAAATCCAAGAATGGCTGTTCCAGTGAGAAACAGTTCATCCACTTCTGCAAGGATATTATCCTCAGGTAGAACAAGACGTGTAACCCGGGGTGAAAACATTAACTGTGAGACATCCACCTGAGACAACATAAATATACTGAAGTTTATAAATCTAAGCATGAAAACAAATAGAATATATGTTACCAAGTTCATTTATAAATCTTGAATCTTTTCAACAGCCCCATGAAGCAATTACTGTTGCTAGCTAGATGCAGCTATACTCTTTAGTAATTCTAGATGTACCAGTAATCCATAAGAAGCTTGTTTGATGTATGTATATCCCGTTACCTATTTCTAGATGTACTTGCAACCCTTTATCTACTTGCCAGATGTACTTATTAACCTTTTAGCTACGTCTAGATGTACCTATTAACCTTTTAAGCTACTTCTAGATAAACCTGAAACCTTTTATAAAACAACTTTGGATAAATAACTGCATATTTTCATTTCACTACTATTAGCAACATTGGATAAATACGTCCTATTCTTATGTCACTATTAGCATCAATGGATAAATATTGTCTTATATTTATGTCACTACTATAGCAGCAGTTCATAAATAGCCCCATGTTTATGTAACTACTTATATAATCAACAATGGATAAATATTGCCTGTGTTTATGTCACTACTATTATCAATAATGGTTAAATAATGTCCTTTGTTAAATCACTACTATAAGCAACATTGGATAATTAGTCTCATAAGTTTATGTCACAGCTTTTAGCATGAAAGTGTCCTTGTCACCACTATAAACAACATTGGATAGTGTCCATTGTTTAAAGTGTCCTTGTCACCACTTTAAACAACATTGGATAGTGTCCATTGTTTATGTCATTACTATAAGAAAAAGTGCACATATGTCCTGTATTTACATCATTATTAGAATACCAATTATTATATGTAACAAGAATACAACACTTTCTGATAGCAGAGTCCAGTTAAAAGTCTTTTTCACTTTATCAAGACACTTGCTCTGTGTGTCCACATTAAGAACTGACATTCAAATGCAACTACAACTCAAATGCTTTCAATTAAAAAAATAAGAAAATATAAAATATTTTAAAAGTAAGCTATATTCTTTCATTAAAGTTATATTTGTTGCAAATATTTAATAATAATTCAAAACACCTAAAATATTAATAAAAAGTTGCAAAAGGCAATCATAAATGTATACTTAAAACTTAAAATTTCAAAAGTCAACTTTACCCCACCCCACCCCAAAAAAAAAATAAATGCATATTGTCTGAATAAGTAATATAACTGTCTGAAAAGTTAAATGATATAATATCCACAATATCTGCAGATAAATATATACAGTTATGTACCTATGTATTAAGAATGTGTGTTACATTTTATATATGGATTGGTGTATGTATGTGTTTAATGACAAGCTATAATTATCAAAAATGAATTGTATCTGACTAATTCAATTCATTCATCCATCTGTTTATCCACCTCTCCTACAATCCTATCCAAATTTAACAATTTGCTTGAGAGAGAGAGAAAGAAAGAGAGAGAGGGAGAGGGAGAGAGGGAGAGGGAGAGAGGGAGAGGGGGAGAGGGAGAGAGAAAGAGAAGGAAATGTAAATAAGACAAGATAGAAAAAATATATTTCACTGACTACACACACAACCCTCCCCAAACAAATTTGCTAAACAAAAGTATTGCTAAAAAAACAATAGTATTCTTGTCATTTTCTGAAACTGAAATTCAGACTGAGAATACTTGTAAAATTATAAATACTAACCTTTTTATAAGTCTGAAAACGTTCACCCCGTTCATGGTACACTATTCCTGAGGCACCAGACTGGTTGGGTGATTCAGAATATCCACCAAAGGCTGTAACATCCCCATGCACACTGCCAGTCTTGTACTTAAAGGCAATAAGACCACCACCTCCTCCTCCTCCAAAGTTACTGCCATTCCCACCATTAGCACGAATAGAACCTGTAACATGATACCATGAGATAGCACAAATAGAACCTGTAACACGATACCATGAGATAGCACAAATAGAACCTGTAACATGATACCAAGAGATAGCACAAATAGAACCTGTAACATGATACCAAGAGATAGCACAAATAGAACCTGTAACATGATACCAAGAGATAGCACAAATAGAACCTGTAACATGATACCAAGAGATAGCACAAATAGAACCTGTAACATGATACCATGAGATATTAGCATGAATAAAACTTGCAACATGATACTATGAGACAATAGCATGAATTGAGTCTACAGCTTGGTACTATGAGACAATAGCATGAATTGAGTCTACAGCTTGGTACTAACAACAGATGAATGGCACCTGCAACTTGATACCGTGAGAACATTAACATGAATAGAATCTGCAACAGAACACTGGTGAGACATTAGCATGAATAAAACTATCAACTAGATGAATAGAGCCTGCAATTTGATATTTTATGTTAACATGAATGGTGCCTGCAACATTATACTGTGAGGCATTAGCATGAATGGAGCTTGAAATTTGATAATGGAGCAGAGTCACTCACCTGCTACATGTAGATAATCAGCTATGATCTGTATACTCCCACCAGATGCTCCTCCAGTTGAAATGCTTGTGTGATGAAAGGCAGACTCTCCACTAGGAAAGTTTTTTAACATTGTTTTAGATAATAAATTTAAAATCCATTAAAGATGTTTTCTTTATTAGAATTTTATAGATTTTAATTCATTTTGCAAATCACTACGGCTTTTATTCTTGAACAGATTTATATTCATATTTTTGGCTGATATTTATTAGATTATAATTAAAATTGAAGTTTACAATTAATATTTACAAGAATTTAACATTTTAAATTTTAAATTTTAAAACTGCATAAGTCAACTGGTGTTAAAACTTTGAATTTATACATGGAGTTAGATAGTTTCTTTAGATTCACTCGTGTTAATGTGAAAACAAATTACTACAATAATACTCATTATTTTCAATACTTTATTGCTATGATTTAAAAGAAGAAGATGAAGATAAATAATTTTACATAAAGTTTCTACAATGTGTGTGCAAAAATGAGCATTAGTACATGTACAACAATGCATATGGATGCCATTTTGGGGAACACATTCCAATATAACAGAGAGAACATGTGGGCCTCAACAGTGAAGAGATTAAACTCAAAATGTTGTTGTGAATCAATCTGATGAGGAAGTAAACAATGACACAATGAAATTAAGAATGACACACATGAAATTAAGAATGACACAATGAAATTAAGTTATCAGCATTATACTACTTTTCTTTTTATAAGCTGTTTCGGCCCTTACTTTCATTTCTGACATTTTCAATTTAAAGTTCTGATTATGAGTCAATAGGAATAGTATAATGTCAATTTCATTGATTTAATGCAATTAAGAAACAATAACAAAATTTCCAGAAAACAGCCTTATTAAAACTCAGTACATATTAACTGTTGATAAAAGCATAGGTTAGCTAAATAAAATAAAACTTGATTACTTTGCCCAAATGTGTCCATGTATTGTTACATTGGTTCCCTGAATGAAAAGGGCACCACCAGGCCGTGTAAGTTGACCGCCTGAACCCATTGTCACTGGGTTTCGAAAGTCACCATACACAGTTCCAATAGGAGAAGATTCATGAGTAATCCCCCCTTCACCTGCATGACTAGCACCAGCATTTCCACCACTATAGCCTGGATCAGAAAAAGGTATGGATTTTAAATTAAATTAATAAGATAAACAATAAATAATTCACAATTAATTATAATTCTGATATTATAGTACATCTTATGTTTAACCTGTAAAATGTGTTAAACCAAGACATTGACACTGGACAACAATTTTTCTCTTGGGCACTCAGCTCAAGTATTTAGTATTTAGAGAGAAAGATGCAATGTAGCTGTTTTTATGGTTGAGTACTAAAATCATTTTTATAGAATACCACACACACACACACACACACACACACTGAAAATATAACCTTTTAAATGCATGACCAAAGTTCAAACATTACCTGTCCCTGTCGCCATGTCCCCTGAAGCATTAAGATCAATAAAGGCACCCTCAGCAACCATAATGTCATCAGAATTCAGAGTCAATTGCCTCCCTTTCATCACACTTCCTGGGCCCAGGATGATTTTCTGAGCAGAAAGCATGTACCTTTCATATCCAATCATTTCAATTCTTGATCTAGATAACAGTTCCAGTTTCTGAAATTGGAAGAGTCCATTTGTTGGCGGCCCTGCTGATCTTGCAACATCTTCAAACTTAATATCTGATGCCACCATTGAAAGATCCTGTACACCTCCAAGTGTGCCATTAAGTGAACATTCCAGATTGTAGAACTTGACCCGTGTTGGAAGGTGTAAGTATCCACCAAGGTATACATTAAAATTGATAGAGATATATAAATTAGCATATAAGATGGCAACATGGTGATATGGACCTATATGAAGTGTGCCAATCTGGGATCTAGAGAAAAAGAAATGTAGCATAAATATATATATACAAATATGACATAAGATATTATATATATATATAATTAAAAACTAAAATAATTTTCCTAACTTATTTACCATGAAATAATAAAAATGTAACCACTTCATCCTGTGGTAAGAACTAGTATTTTTTGCAAGAGTTTTATTCAAGTTAATTATCTCTTCACTACCTGGAATATAGCAATGGTCAAATTAAATCATATGCTGTTGAATACAAGCATATCAAAGAATTTATATTCATTTGTTATAACAATTATATTTCTCTATATCTTCAGTTTCACTGGAATGAGGTCAGGTTTTATCTCACTTTGTAAATAAAAAATTCCAAATTATATTGCACAATTCATATCATCAACATGGCTATTCAAAGTTCATCCAATAGTGTAACTCATTGGTATCAATAAGTCTGACTATCCTATGTGAAATTACTTACTCACTTCAATTTTTGTTAGCTTCAGATATTCTAAACGATTATACTATCAGCATTTGTCTATATTAGAATAACTGGATTTTGATGAAGAACAACATGAGCAACTTTCTCTAGTATACTCAGACATCAATATACCCATGAGGTATTGTCCTTAAAATCACTGGGTGAACTCTGATCAGCCGTTTAGTGATAAGATGTGAGAGAAATGTTTGTGAAATTTATTACTTATACAATGAGACAAAATCTGATCTCATCCTTCTCAAAATAAAGAATATAATTATCACATATATATTTTTTTTTCCACTTCTATCCAACTGTGCGAAACGCTAAAGCATCCTTGACCTTCAAACACATGGGAGTTTTGGGGAGCAATGTTAAAGCATCCTTGACCTTCGAGCATGAGTGAGCTGGTATTTTTACATGATCATCTTTATTCCATTGTCACATTTACAAAACAGAGACAACATCAAAGTACTCATAAAAAAAGACAGTCAAGGTCATTTGCTAAATGATGCTCAAATTTTTACTTGCAATATGACTTATAAAAATAATGTAAAATGTAAAATAATGTAAAAATAATATCCTAGCAGGTAAGAACAAATGTTATAAAACTGTCAGTGGGCATTTGGAAAGGGAATAATGGATAGAATGATACACATTTTTCTTTTTTTGCTGTGTACCTGCCTGGAATGTGTAATGTTGTAATGCTAAGCGGTGTAATGGGCACTCATCTGGAATGGCAGCTTAATTTGCTAAATGATTCTTGAAATTTCATTTGCAATGTCACTTATAATCTAGCATTCCAATAAATAAATTCATTTTATGTTCTTAGTAATCCATTCATTTTAATTTTCCACCAGTCATATGATGGGAGGAAAATATTCTATTAAAAAATGTTTTGTTTTGCTTTATATTGGTTTATGGATAATTTGTAAGATTTTACCTGAAGTTATCAATAATCTTTTCTCTATACCTCACCTGCTTCTGGCTGATCAAAGCCATACAATAAATTATTAACAAAACAAAAACTGTATAATTTGGTGTCAGTCACTGTATAAGATATTTGATGTAGTCAGTCAATGGAAAAAGTCTTACTTAGCTTCAGTTAATAAGACAACAGAGAAAATTCTCTTCTCATCATTCATTGAATACAGTACATGTATATGTTATATTCAGACAATAGAGAAAATTCTCTTCTCATCATTCATTGAATACAGTACATGTATATGTTATATTCAGACAATAGAGAAAATTCTCTTCTCATCATTCATTGAATACGGTACATGTATATGTTATATTCAGACAATAGAGAAGTGTCTCTTCTTGTCAACTATTGCATAAGCCACATATATTCAGGCAAAACAAAAGTTTCTTTCATCATCCATTGTATAAGATACAGTAAAACCCCACTATAATGTGATAATTGAGGTCCAAAAGTTTAATCACAATATATACAGGTCATGCTATATGAAAATTTGCCACTTCAAACCAGCCAATTTATGTCTTGTAAGAAAAAAACAACAAACAAACAAACAAAAACCCCAACGATTGGTATGCTATGATTTCATTATCTCAACATGTCTTAAACATGAAAGTAGCAATTTTACTAATTTTATTCTTAATCATCACTAAATCATCACAATAAATGAAAAACAAATCTAAGCATCAGAGATAGTTTGTGCCATTTGTGAATTATCATCAAAGGTTTTTTAATTTTATTAAGCACCACATCCTCAAGAAGATCATAAATTCATAAATATTCCAGGTATCAAGAGAACATACAAAAAGCAAACCACCGTTTATAAACTAGTCCATAATGTTTGTTATGTAACAAAATCACTTCATATTTAAGGAAGAACTCAAACAACAGGCCAAAAGAGCACTAAATAAATTATTTTAACCTTTAACAATGAAGGGCAGATAATTCTCTTTGTTGCTGATTGCCATGTTCCAGTGTATATTTAAAAAAATAGTGATAATCATCACCCAAACATTTTCAGAAATTTTTAGCATGAAAAATACATTTTAAAATGCAGTTAGGTTTGAAAAAAAATTGTTTCCAAAAAACCAATTTTTAAAAGAAAATATATCTGTGAAAGGCAATGCCAAAGTATTCAAAAATATAAAAATCTCAAAAGTGATAAAAATTAAATTTCAAAACCCTCAAATTCTCATGCCATATCCTGCTTTAACATATACATCATGAAAAATAACAATATAAGGTAGAGGTAACTTTATAAACAGTCTTCCCACATCCCAACAACACACTGGCATCAATGTTATATGAAATGAATAATAATTGTAATTGTCTTCAAAGATTTCTGGGAGCTAACTTATAATTGAATTATATCCAAGTCTGGATTGTAGTGGGGTGCATTATAGCAAAGTTGTACTCTTATTATTGTATTCAGAAAAGAGAAAAGTCTCCACTCAGTCAACTGTTTTATGTGTATGAGAAAGATAATGATTTTTACACAAATATAATATTATAACTGTTAAGAAAAGCAACATGTATCCTATCACTGATATTTTGATGGTGCATTAAACACTCTATTAACCTTAAATCACAAAATTGTGGCAATTTTACTATTATTATTTAAGATGAACTGAGAGGTCACTACCATGTTATACTCTATTCTTAGTATAGAGAAAACCATACAGTTAGCTTATCTGTTATGTCAAGCAACCTTTTTCTTTTTCTTTTTAAAATACAGCTTTAATCACAAAGAAAATGCAAATATATTTATAATGAATTATTTATTTTGAATTACTGCTCTCAGTTCCTGATGGAGTCATTTCATTATGACTTCTGTAATTTCTATAGTAATATGCCATAAAATACCTTGCCTTTCAATACAACTGATGCTATTAATAGTAATGCTATTAATTATATTTGCATTTGCACCTTGCCATTTCATTATGGTTTCTGTAATTATTAGTAAGATGTCATTAAGCATTTTACCACACAATGAATTGACTATGGGAATTCTGTTAGGTAATTATGATTGAGAGGACATCATTTTTGCAGAATTATAACCTTTAACCCAGTTAATAATGCTCAGTCTTACTTCTTGTAAACTTTGGATACCAAACACTTTTGCATGAATGATGTATATTATATCAGCCAATCCAGCCACTGATGACATTTCTCACAATAAATACATTAAAAATGAAACAATAATAAATATTAACTGTAATTAATATCACAACAGTATAAAAACCAGTAAAAGAATGTGAAGTACAATTTTTAGTTCAAAATGGCTAGTATAAAGTTTGCTGTCTCAGGTGACTCAACATGGATATTATAATACTCATTGTCTCAGGAGAATCACAATGGATAATATAAAGGTGTCTCAGGTGAATCAAAATGGAAATCAGACAACTTGTCTCTTGTGAATGAAAATAAATAATGCCAAACTCACTGACCCAGGTAAATCAAAATGGATTTAATAAAGCTCATCATCTCAGATGAATCTTATATATCAATTTTAAAAAAAATCCTAACTGATAATCAATTAGCAATGGCTATAACTGCAATGTATATGAACAGCTTTGATACAATATAAATGAAATGTTTGAAATTTATATATGAAAATTGTCAAAGAAACAAAATTAAATAGTATTGAAAGTAAATATTTTTTGACAAATTAAATATTTTATTGTCACATTTGGCACTTGAGTATTAAACTATCAGTTATTGTTTCAAAAATGGCTAACAAATCTTTCCAACATCCAAGAATGTAACCTCCACTTATAATAAATAGCATATAAAGGTTTCCCTCTGGTATCACTAAGGCTTCTGAATGCTGATTTTAAGTAATAAAATAGTTATCATTCTAAAGTCTTATATCTTACATAACATATACCCTTAGAAATAAATAAAAGAACATATGATGAGTATCATTTCTAAACATACCTGTCATGAATGTTAGTGGTACCAACGAATCGTCCGATAGTAATATTAAAGATCTGATTGTGGTTGCTGTTTGGTTCAAGTGCTAGGTGAGCACCATTTAACAGGTGTAACTCATCAAATGAAAAAATAAAGTCATCAGGAATAGTAAGCCAGGCACGTCCTCCATCTTGTCTCAGAATGCTGTCTGCTGAGTAGCTTGGAATCAGTCTCTAGCACAGCAAAATTGAAAATAAGTAAATAAAAGTTTTTAAATACAAAAAAACGAGAACAACAATTTGACTACATACTGCTTGTTTGCATATCAGGAGATCATTTTCTTTTAGGTAGCATTCTATGGGAGGGTGGATTTGTTTACGGAAATATTATTAAACTGTATTATTGTACCAGTTGTTCATAATACAATTCATGTGAATGGACTGTGCATTAAATATTTTATTTGGTTTGTGCCAGGTGATCATGGTCTTCAATAGAAAAGGGGTAAATCCAGTTGAACAATGATTTATTTAGAGTGATGCCCCTTGAGTCACAATGACTAAGTCAGTGGGCATGTTGGCTCCAGGACAGTGGACAATCTATCTATCTAGTAGCTGCCTGCCTGCCTGTCTGTCTGTCTGTCTGTCTCTGTCTGTCTATACTTAATTTATTCAGTTGCATTTGCTGCATTATACATATATTTATATACACTTATATGGTATAAGTACATTGGTGAAACATATTTCTTTTCTTTACCTAAGGAGTGAGTGGAAGAGTGATGGCTGGTGATTTGTAAAATTATATCAATGTATAGCATTTATGTACAGGTTCATTTGATTGTAATGAATATTACATTTGTTGAGTTCATTTACTATGTATAAGGACAATCCTACCATGTCCAACCCCACTTCTACCTTCCCAGCTAGTGTCTGGCAGTTTGAAGGAGGGAGTTTGACATTTTAATCTTAAATAAGCTGTGAGTACTGTGCAATAATTATAAATAAAATACACTAGGTCTTTGTAAAACTAATTAAATATATAAGTAACTGAAGATTAATTAACAACACAAATGAATTTATGTGCAAAATGACTTATGTATATATGTGCAAAATGACTTATGTATAACCAATAAATGTAGTACAAATGAAACATAAATGAAATAAATCAGAATTACTTTACCATCTGTGCAGTGGTCCAGTCATGGATTTAATTTATGCTATAACATAACCTGTGTGTAGCGTTTGATTTTATCTATAACCCAAATCAGATGAAATGGCTTTACTGTACACTAAATCATAACTCATGTGCATAACACACTGCTGAATAAAATATGTTATTGAAAATCTATACATATGAGTGATGTGAGATTTATGATCTTATAATAATTCAGATTTTAATATCTTATGTAGTAAATCAAATGCAATGTCTTCCATGCTGACAGAACCTGAGACTTTACACACAATAAACAAACTAAGGTCATATAAGCATGATCACTAGGGTGTATATGTAAGTTAAGAGTGTATTTTGTGAAATATTTAGTTATCTCTCCTTGTTGACATAACATGAGCTAAAGTCTGGATGTTAATCAAATCAGTATTTATATTTAGAAAAACTTAACAATCTTCCTTGATTGTAAATACAAAAGGCCAGACTAGTTAATTAGCTGTTGGATATAAATTTTTCTCCTGTTTATTGATATCACCATTACCATCATAAATAGTCATAATGAAGCAACAATGCCAAATAAAAAATAAATGAATCAATTACTGAAGGAATTACTCACAGTCCTTGGTTTCCCTGGAATGTTGCTGACATATAAGCGCTTGGACTGCCCTCTGTGCTCTACATACACAGTCCCAGGTCCACCAACAGCTGTGTGTGACCATCCCCCATAGGACTGATATGATCCCGTGAAATTGCTAGAATTGTAATAAATAGCTATTCTTCCACCACCACCACCTCCTGTGTTAGATAAACCTGTAGATACAAACAGGAAAGAAAATGTCAGTGCTAGATGAGCCTGTACTTAACAAATGGTAAAGAAATATTTCCGAAGTGGTGAACAATATATAATACTGATGAATATTTAGAAACCTTGGTGGCTTATTTAAAAAATGAAATACATCTGCACAGTTGGTTGCTCCTTCTCTCAGTTAATACCCTTAAAATTCCCATTAAACTCTAAACTCATAATTGTCAATGTCACATGATACAGTAATGTCATTTTCTACTCTCTCAACTCTCAATAATACAACCATTATAAAACAACTCCTTATAAAGGCATAGAAACTAACAATTTATTGCAAGGGATTTAATTAGATCAGAACCTAGGGTCATGTGAAGGAATGTCATTGATTCAAATAACTCATAAGGAAGAAATACTAATCAGACCTTGTTGAATTTTATTGAAGATGGCAGAGAGGAAGCTGTATAAGTCTTCTGTTCTTGGAGTTAAAGAAACTACTCAATACATTACCCTATCTGACTATTCAATATATGAGTACTTGACAAGAAATTCTATACCACTGTAGTAAATAAAATATCTAACTATATATGTGGTGGAGCAAATTTTCTTGTCCATATTTTAAAAATTAATTATTATATACTTTGTTAAATGTCAACACGACATAACCTTCAGGTACTGCGCATGACAATATTTTTGTAAGTACCAGAGTTAAAATAACAACTCAGGTAAGGAATATGCTAGAACTTGCTGATGTAATCTAAACCAGTCCAGAGTGGGTGAGTAATTTTTTGCTATCCAATAGTTAAGGGTTACAAATAACGAACTAGCCAATGGGCAGAGACTGAAACTTACCTGGTAAGAAAGTTCTATATTTTAATCACTTTGATTTTGATGTAACTCAAGTCCTGTCATTTAAAGGCAATTGTTATGGTGAGTTAAATGATAGATTGAGAGAGATTGGACTTACAAATATTTCGTGTACTTTGCTATTGATATATTATACTTGTTAATTTGATGTAAAGATATAATATGCGTATAGGCTATTATTTCTACAACTGTGAGTCATGGTAATTGTATGAAATATGTTAAACACATGACATTGTTTCTAGCAGAAACACATTTGTAATTGTGATGTTGTATTTATTATGTTGCATGATGTATTGGGGTAATAAATAATATTGCAGGAATTGTAAGTTGAGAATGATTATAAGAAAGAATGGAGAACAGAGAAAATTAAGCTTGGAACTTAGAATTGCTCTCTGGTATGATGTTTAGGAAAGGAGCAAGCCTTTTTTCCCCTTTCTTCTTTGTACACTTGTGATGGATTTGAGCAGTTTCCATCCTACAGTGAGGCAATTGTGTTGATTCCCTGCACCCTGTTTGTGTGCATCAGCAAGTGTGTCCAACTCCACTGTGGAACTTTCTAGCAAAAGGAGTACTAGAAGTTCATTACATTTTGATATGAGTTAATTTGTAGTAATAAATATTTGGCAAATTCGTTTCTACCTTGACCACCATTGGTTCTAATGGTTCCTTTTCCAAACAGCAATCCTGTCTTCAGCAAGATTCCACCTCCACTTCCTCCACCAGCACCATCCTGACTGTCATCACCATCTGCTTGGATCATTCCTGCCATAACAAAAACATCAGTCTTGTTAAAACAGAAAGTGTTGTGTTTGTAATCATCCACTGTGGTTTTATCTCATTTCATAACTATGATGTTGATGGTGATAGAAATAAAATCTAAGATAAAAGTAAACAAACAAGCATATGTAAAATAGAGATAAAACAAAAGAACCCTTAAAAAAAATAGAATATGACAAAATGTAAAGAATACTAATGATAGAAATAGTGATGATGATGGCAATAAAGATGAAGATAAATTTTAAAAATAATATACTCACTAAAATTAAAAGAAATATTTCAATAAATAAAAAAATCCAAGAAACACATTATAAGGTACAATATATACATGGTTTATAATCTTGACTCTGATCCTATCTTAAACTACTAAATCAGCATATGCTCCAAAGCTCCCCCACCAATCCCTAAAAGAATTGACTGAGGACATGTAATTGCAAAGATTTGTGGTTGTGCTAAAATCTATATTCAGAACTAAATAAATGTTTAACATATTTATATACATGTTAGTGCATCTGTTTGCTATCAAAATTGCATTTTCCAACACATTTTCCCCTTAGTCCACTAGCGGTCTTGTGCAAACGGTGAAATAAAATATTTAATTTTGGCTCCATGCTTCTCTCATGACAATTAATAATATATTTTACTTTAACTTTAATATATTTTAACTTTAGTTAAACTTTACTGAGATCATGGCTTTTTAAATGTGATTTCTGTAGTTTTTTTTTTGGTTGAAGAGTCAACATGAAAAGAATAGTGCTATATGCACTATATGCATAATATGCTTGCAACCACTGTAACAAATGAACTGATATTTACTGCAGTCTATTTTCATTAAAAATGTATTTTGTACACACATTTCATTTAGTGATAAAACTTAATCAAGCAATTATATTCTCAGGATAATGGCTTTACAAAAGCCACTTATTTGAATATTATGATGTCCTGAATATGCACTTTATAAATATACTACAAGTGCATTACAGTAATGAAGAACTAAATTTGCACACAGTTTGTAAAATATAATACATTCTCTGAAAAGAACTGCATTTTATCATTAGAATATACCCTTCTATTATAATTTTAACTTTGTCATTTCATAACTGAAGATTTTTGCTTTTTACAGTGAATCAAAAATGTGGAGAGTTTAAGATTAGTGTATTAGATTTGACTATCATGAGATTTTAAGATAAAATGTTAAAACTAACAAAAGGTTATGTATAAGATTATATATTAGATTTAACTCTCATGGAGATTTAAGATAAATGTATTACATGAATAAAATCATGGAGATTTTAAGATAAATATATTAGATTAAACTAGAATGGAGATTTTTTAAGATTAGCATTTTATATCATGGAGTACATAAGATAAATATATTAGATTTAACAAACATGGAGATATTAAGGAAAATGTATTAGATTTAACTAAAATGGAAATTTAAAATAAATGCATTAGATTTAACTATTATGGAGATTTTAAAATAGAATCAATTCAATGAAGTATTCATTTTAAAATATAAATATATTTTCAAGTTTTATTAGAAGTTTTAATGTCATAATTACTTGATCAAGTCCTAAAGAAAACAAAATTTTATAATAAATGCAGAAAAACAAATCAAAATCCTACAGTAAACAATCAAGTCATGAAAATAAAATCATAAAAATAAAAATCATAAAAATCATAAAAATCATAAAATAAAATCATGGAGATTTTAAGATAAATATATTAGATTAAACTAGAATGGAGATTTTTTAAGATTAGCATTTTATATCATGGAGTACATAAGATAAATATATTAGATTTAACAAACATGGAGATATTAAGGAAAATGTATTAGATTTAACTAAAATGGAAATTTAAAATAAATGCATTAGATTTAACTATTATGGAGATTTTAAAATAGAATCAATTCAATGAAGTATTCATTTTAAAATATAAATATATTTTCAAGTTTTATTAGAAGTTTTAATGTCATAATTACTTGATCAAGTCCTAAAGAAAACAAAATTTTATAATAAATGCAGAAAAACAAATCAAAATCCTACAGTAAACAATCAAGTCATGAAAATGAAAATAAAAGTTATTACCGTCTAACTGTATGATGTTGGCTGTGATAAAGATGTATCCTCCACCTTTGACAATGGAGTTACCTGCTCTACTCATGCTACCACTTAGAGATGGGTTGTGGACACTGTCATAGTAAAGACCAGCTTTCTGGGTGTCAGAAACCACACCACCTTGCCCACCATGACCTGCCCCACCACCATATTCACCCATTCCATCAGACTTACGAGTGGACTGTAAAGACAAAGACAGAGAACAATTATACTGTTTTTTCTTAAATATAATCCTTACAAGGTTAAACACAAAGACAAGCAATTAAATTTCAAATACAAATAAAAATTTTAAACAATCAAATAAGTTTTTCTTACATAATTGCAATTGTCCACAGATATTGGAAAACAATATATCTTAGGGTGGACAAGTGATTACCAAAAGAAACAGGGTTCCACAAAACATGAAATGATATGGGATTGTAAACAGAGACCAGTCTAAAGCATTAGCCCAACAGCAAGACTAAAGCTTGGGGGGGGGGGGGGGAATATATGCATGGATCTACACTTTAAACTAATTTAAGTCAAATTGTTAGTGTTGGCATACTCTATATCTAATGAGATAATCTTTGGCTTAGTCTATTGTCTTTGAACAGTAAACACTTTAGGAGTGATAGCCCAAACCAGTTTGTATTTGAATGGGTAAGTAAGTGCTGAATGTAAATAATTTATTTATCAAAATATAAGATTTGTATGAAAGGCAGTAAACATTAGTTTTGATGGCATAAACATAGTGTAATCTTGTCAGAGTATTAATAAATTACACAGACCTTTGAATGGTATTATTACACTGATAGGAAATGAAGAAAATAAGATAAAGGGGGAAGAGTGTGTTTCAGTAGTTGCAATATAATTTAGATTTTTTCCATTCTTTCTTAGTTTTATGGTATTCAGCCATAGAAAAATATGTGAGAGATAGACTTTGCATCTTATTGGAAATAATACAGTAAAAGGAAATTACAACAGTTCAGGCTAGCAGATATTAAAGAACTCATATAAATTTAACAGAATAATTACTTTGCCATTTGCTGTAATGGTGCCAGAACCTTCCACCACAAGATCTTGCACGTTAAGGTTCAGTCTGTCCAGTTCCAACACACCACCACTGTCAATTCTCAGTTGACGTCCCACCAGGTTCAAACCCTGCTCATTGCTTGCAATTACAAGCTTTCCTCCACCTTGGATGTGAATGGACTCAAAGGTGACCTCTGACACTAATCTAGTGGATTCATTTCCGTAAGGCCTGAAAATGTCCAAGGATAAGGTGATGATGCTGAAAACATGATTAATGTAGTCAGAGATGTCCAACCCATACCCACAATCAGCCCAGTTCTTTACACTTTGTAGCTGGCAACCATCAAGCAGCTCTACAGTTTTATGCATCTGCTCCTCTAATGGCTGCAACATTTTCTACCCTTCTTCCTTATTTTTCCCTTACTCAGGAGAACACCCCTTCCGCTTTTTTTTAAACTGATGAAAATGAAATTGACATTATATCACCTACCACCTTATACATTTGGTTCATGGTTGGTCAAATACAACCTCATACATATTGGCTAATTGTTGAATAAAGGTTGGACAACCCTGAAAAAATGGAGTAAATATGTCACTGTGTGTGAGTAAATGCAATAACTAAAATTAATAGATATAAAAGTTCTTTCTATAATGTTTTTAAATCATAAAATCCCCAAATGAATAGTTATGAAAGTCAGTATATTTTAATATGATTTATTATTATTTATTTTGGATTTATGAAATGTAGTGCACGTACAGACAAATAACATACCTAAAGAATGAAACGAGAAAATGTATACAAACATTGCAAAATCATCAAAGGCATAGGCTATAAAACTAATTCTAGCATGAATTAAATTGATGGCAAAGCTGAAAGAAGTCAGTCACAGTTAAGTGTGAAAATAACATGATTTAGACTGATCTTATATATAAGTGTGACACTAGTATGATTTAAACTGTTGAGGCTGAAAGATGTCTGTCACAGCTAAATGTATTACACCGAAGATTAGATATAAGTTCATGTTCTATTAAGCATTGAACTCCCACTTAGAAAGAGTAATCAGTTAGAAATGCTTTAACCTCTACTTTATTAATTTCTGAAAACCAACTTTAAGATTCTTAACACACTTTATACATTGACCCTGTTTTAAGATTAACACCTCACTTTAAGACTGAAATGTCTATTGAAGACCATTTTTAGTTTTGCTTCGCTTTATAACGTACTCCATTTTAAGACACTCTCACCCCATCTTAAATTTTACACCCCTCTTTAAGCTGTTACCCCTCTTTAAGACTTTTACCACTATTTAAGACTTTTACCCCTCTTTAAGACTTTTACCCCTCTTTAAGACTTTTACCCCTCTTTAAGACTTTTACCCCTCTTTAAGACTTTTACCCCTATTTAAGACTTTTACCCCTCTTTAAGACTTTTACCCCTCTTTAAGACTTTTACCCCTCTTTAAAACTTTTACCCCTATTTAAGACTTTTACCCCTCTTCAAAACTTTTACCCCTATTTAAGACTTTTACCCCTATTTAAGACTGTTATCCCTCTTTAAGACTTTTACCTCTATTTAAGATTTTACCCCTATTTAAGACTTTTATCCCTCTTTAAGACTTTTACCCCTATTTAAGACTTTTACCCCTATTTAAGACTTTTACCCCTATTTAAGACTCCAGATGAGACAACCTAGTTAGAAAACCATATTTTGATGCCATTCCAGTGATAGAACCATAGTGTGATATCATTTTCAGGTAAACAATGAATATACATTAGACAGCCTGATATTAGGACCATATCTTATTATCATTTTCAGGTAAACCATGCATGCATGAGCCAGACTGGTAATAGAATCATTTGTTGGTACCATTCTTATGTAAACTATGCAGGTATGAGACATCCTAACATTAGGGCATATGGTGATATTCTCACACAAAATTGCACGAGAACATTTTAAACATATGAGATTCATTGTGAAATAACTCATGATGGAACTGACAAAAGCAATTTTATAGTTATTGTCCCCATAATCTGATCAGATATGACTATAAAATTGCTTTTGTCAGTTCCATCATGAGTTATTTCACAATGAATCTCATATGTTTAAAATGTTCTCGTGCAATTTTGTGTGAGAATATCACCATATGCCCTAATGTTAGGATGTCTCATACCTGCATAGTTTACATAAGAATGGTACCAACAAATGATTCTATTACCAGTCTGGCTCATGCATGCATGGTTTACCTGAAAATGATAATAAGATATGGTCCTAATATCAGGCTATCTAATGTATATTCATTGTTTACCTGAAAATGATATCACACTATGGTTCTATCACTGGAATGGCATCAAAATATGGTTTTCTAACTAGGTTGTCTCATGCATGCATAGTTTACCTGAGAATGACATCACCATATGGTCCTATTATAAGGTTGTCTACACCTTCCAGAATTCCCTGCAGGTCAAGAGTGATATTGTGCAGAGTCAGGGTACTGTCTGCTCTCATCACTCCACCTGGATAAGACCTCAAACTGAACTGAAGTTCTGGTGATTCTTTTGGTAACTTAGCTGATAATTCTTGTTTGGGACCTAAATGTAGCCAACCACTCTTGTCACCATCTGATGAATGAAAAACAAAATGACACGATGAGCAAACCTTGGTTGGTATAACTAATTAAGAGCAAACAAACTGTTAGTTAATGTTTTTAAATGTTTATAAGTTATCTGTAGCTGCTACTTTTAATTTAAAAAATTTCATCAATATAAACTATTAAAACACTATTATACAGACTATACATCTGCGCTTATAAAAATATTTATAAACATTGAATATGAAACCATAATGATGCTAAACTAAACAAATGATGAGTAAATACACTTACCTGTCTTCTCAATTATGACTGTTTGAGTAAATTCATCAATATTGCGGCGATGAAGTGCAACCTGAGCACTGCCTGCAATGCTAACAGCCTGGAATATGTGATCATGTCCTCCTAAAGGATCATACAGCCATGTGTGAAAACTGTGTTCACCACGGTGTGTGTCTGATAAAATACCAAAATCAATCAAGGAGTTCAGTGGCTGACATTTGTCCTTATTGTCTATTATAAGCTTAAAACCTGTATCAGTTATGTTCCTCCAAACTACCGTTCCAGCACCTCCACATTCAAAGCCATTTCCACCACCATGTGATAATATTTCTCCATCAAAGTAAGAATTTGTATAGTAAATTGCTACTCGGCCACCTCCACCTCCACCACCAAGGCATGTTGTGCTTCCATCGGCAACAGGACCTCCTTGAACAGACAGAACACCATCTCCACGTAAAGTTGTGGTGTTAATCTTGATGCTACCACCAGCTCCACCCCCTGCACGTGGACCTGTGCCAGGTTTGCCTTCACTAATCAGCTGCCCATCCACTCTAACGTCATTAGCTTTCAGTTCAATCACGCCACCACCTCTTCCACCAATGTGTGTAGCCTGACAACAATAATACATTTACTTTACCAAGCTGTAAAAAAAGTATTAATACTATCAAAATTTACTTACAGCAACAACCAACATGCACAATGAACCTTAGTAAACCAAGCTAATTAATGAAAAGGGCTGTTCAGATTACTGGTTTTAATGTACAAACTACATTTTATATTTCCTTTAGTTATTTTTTTCTTGAAAGAATACTATTTTTGTAAAAGCAAATACAAGCATGATTTTCTCTAGGGCATAACATCTACTGAAGAAATATGGTTGTGAAGTTAAGGAAAAATTAATCAGACTCTGATATTATTATCACAGAAAAGAATTATTTACAGAAAAAGTATTTAAAAATAATTAAATATGACTGGGAATAACATTTATCGAAATTAAGGAGAAAACATTAATTCTACTGAATTGCAGTAAAATAATACTAACATAAGGAAGGCAACGAGAATCCACTTGTGCACCCCCTCCTGTGCCCCCATTGCCACCATACTCATGTGGAAAGTACAGTGATCCATATGCGGGTGCTGGGCCCGACAGTCTGGTAGTCTGTCCTAACCCACCTGCAGCTGCACTCCCAGCACCTGATCCACCTGTAAAACAAAGTTTCTTATTAAAATCAGTCACCTCCATAATTAGTGTTCCTCTGGTTTTGCCTATGTAAACTGTAATGATGTGATCAAGATCAAACAAAGGATGGCAAATAGTCCAGGTGTCAGCTAACCAAAAAAAAAAAAAACCACAATAAACCCAACCTTATCTTTACTTAGAGAAAAGGACAAGAATGAAAAGAAATGACAGCAACAATCAAAAGCTTACACCCTCATTAGATCTGAAAAATTACATAGCGTGGTTTGTAAAATTTCTTAACTCTACCAAGTGGAAAAAAAAAACTAAAGAGATATAACTGTCATTAAGGGCCACAACTACTGCTTGAGATAGTTTACCTTTGGAAATGATCCTGAGTCTCACAAAACATATTAGTACATTCATAGAGATGCATTTCTTAAAATAAATTTGTGAGGATTCAGGAGGAATACAGAGCCTAAAAAGTAAATGTAAACCATACTGTGTTGTCTGGCAACAGTGACCCTCAAAACCTGTCACTAAACAGTTATATTGCAGCAATTATATAAAGTTCTGCACAGTATGCTTTGCTAGGATGCAGCTATATATACCCCTTGCACAAAGAACATGTAAACACTAACTGTCAGTGAGAAATTTTGGGAAACAGATTACTTATCAGCTTATTAAGTTTATGTCTTATGGTTTGGAAAGAGCATGCCATGCCTACCTCCAGCTGGGTCGCTTACACCATTTTGTGACATCAATAAAGGTGCAGTACCACTTGTATCCATGGCAGCTGCAGCATCTACCTGGATGCTCTCTGCTATAATGTTAATCCATGGTGCCTTGAATACACAAAACATATTAACTAAGAAGAGGGTTTGTGCTTACTAATAAGACGTGCAATCATTCTATTGTGTTTTATCCTGGGATAAAAAGTATTACAATCAGATGAAACTTAAACTGCAAAATAAGTATGTTTGACAGTTGCAAGGGCTACAGTATAAGTTTACTAATTAAAATATAGATTTCCTGTTTTGTACATGCTTGCTGGGTAATGGATAGATTGACTGGTTTAAGGATAAGTTTTAAGATACATATTAGTACCATGATAGGTTGACTGGTTTAAGAACATTTTAATATACATGATAATTTAATGATAATGATAATGATAAAAATAATGGTAATTAATAAAGGACAAGTTTACTAGATAAGAGTTATTTATATCTGGTGTGAAAAGGTACATGTTTGTTAATTAAAGAAGTTTACTAGTTAAGAAAAGATTTATTGGTTAAAAGACAGATTAGTACACAATTTCACATTCTTCCACATAACTCTGTCTCTATCTCTCCTTGCTAAGTCATATGTGTGCTAAACAAAATGATTCCTAAATTACCTGAATGCGGCCACCAGCATGCAGTCTAACAGTGGTGTTGATTACAAGCTGCACTGATGGTTTAAACTCATTTACATAGTCAGCAGCCAGTATGCCATCTGCTGAGATGTCTAAACTGTTCAGATGATATTGTCGCAAGTCAAGTCCCCTCATGCCTCCCTGCACATGTCAAAATCATGTATTGAGACACTTGGAAGCAATGAGAAATTTATATAATCATGTTTAATATTAACAATACCAGTATTATCAGAGATTTGTAAAATCATTATGTTTTACATATCCAAACAAAAAATCAGATATAATATGAATAATATAAAAATCAATACTGATTACCTAAGAAACCTAAAAAAATTATAAAGCCATTAAAAATGAAAAATATACAAAACTATTTCAGATGTGATATTATAAAAGATATAACAGCAGGATTTATATCTCTACAGTTGTTTTATTATTTTATAGATATGTTAAAGAACAAATGTGTACTATTTGTATATGTTTACATCATTTCTTTCTGAATGAAATACTTATTTGATCTATAATTTGTAGTGAAATGTGACTCCTGCCCTTTAAAAATATTTTTAAAAAGCAATGACCAGTAATCATATCAACACATTTAAAAAAACAATGACCAGTCCTCCTACAAGACAGTGATTATATAAAACACTTTATATAAAAAACATTAGCCAACTTTCCTAGGAGGACAGTGGTATTATAAAACACTTTTTATAAAATAAATACTAGCCAACTCTCCTGGTAGGACAGTAGTATTATAAAACACTTTTTATAAAATAAATACTAGCCAACTCTCCTGGTAGGACAGTAGTATTATAAAACACTTTTTATAAAATAAATACTAGCCAACTCTCCTGGTAGGACAGTAGTATTATAAAACATTTTTTTTTATAAAATAAATACTAACCAACTCTCCTGGTAGGACAGTAGTGTTATAAAACACTTTATATAAAAAAACACTAGCCAACTCTTCTAGGACAGTGGTATTATAAAACGCTTTTTATAAAGAAACACAACCAACTCTTGAGGGAGAACAAGTAGTAGATACTAACCAACTCTCATAGGAGGACAGTGGTATTATAAAACATTTTTATAAAATAAATACTAACCAACTCTCCTGGTAAGAATTATAAAACAATTTATAACTAACCAACTCTCCTAGTAGAACAGTGGAATTATTAAAAAAATTATATAAAACAAACACTAACCAACTCTCCTAGTAGGACAGTGACACCTTGCCCAACTTTCAGATCTTGTACTCCTGTGATCATGCCATTTATATAAACTGTCTTGTACATCAAATTCATAAGGTTCAGGTCTGAAATTTTAAAAGAAAACTTTTACATATTTCATAAGAAAACTAGTTTAAAATAGCAGTGCAAAGAGAAGAATATTAAGACAGCATATAACATAATATTCTGAGAGGAATGCTAAGATAAAATCAGCACTAGCTATAAAGTCATATATCTCTTGATGAACATTTAATTAAAGGAATATGTTAGAATCACCTAAGGACTCAGAATTTTCTAATTCACTGTGAACAGATTATTATAACAATACATTAGCACAATCAAAATTCTCATAATTGATCAATTATGAGCATCTCATTATCAGCAAAGACCTCCTTTAACCAAATCAGAATACAATGTCAGTAACTCTCTTACATTGAGTACAATAATTTTGAAGATAATTTTACTTTAGTAAAACAAACTCCAGGAAAGATTTAAGAAATGTCTGACTTGGAATATACATTTTTTTCATTCACACACACATACATAATATACCAGATCCCCAAAATGAATCCCTTATATTCATTTGAATAACTCTTACGTCACTCAGAAAACAAGTGAAATTTCAACTGATTATAATGTAACATAATAATTATAATGATTATAATGTAACAACTAGGCACCACATTAACAGTGATAATTTTTATCCAGAAAATTCTTCAACTGAGTGCAGAAACGATTCAAGATCTGCTGAGCATTGGTCTAGTATACAAAAAGATGGATGACTAAGAAGTATGGCTGTTTCTTATTTACTATATAGAAATAAATGTAATCATTCTGCCTATTCATTCATTAGTGAAGTGAAAGGTGAAAAGTTTGTCATCTGTGAACCAAATAAAATTCACCAAGCTCTTACATAGCTCCAGAACAGGTGCCTGCAGCTGCTAAGTATGCTTGTTTGTTTGTTTCTGTCAGTTCAATTGCTCTGTATGTAAATAATGTAAATAAACATTTTGCATTGCATCAAAAGATGATTTAGAAAAACCCACTGTGTATGCTATTTGTCTCAGTGTGAGGATTCATGTATTGTAAATTTTCTTGACTCACTAGCTATAAGTACTTAAGTCTGTTCTCTTGACAGGTCCATTTCTGTTATTTGAAGACTTGTTTGTCTTTTGCTACACATCATGTTGTAAATCATGATGTTGTAGAATCACTGATGTATTACTGAATGCCATGCTGCAAATCATGTAAATTGTGATGCTATAATATCACTGATGATGCTGTAGTATTGAATGAGTCATGATCATAATTATAATGCTGAGTCATGGACCCTCACAGTGGATCTCGAAAGAAGGATACAAGCTACTGAAATGAGTTGCTTTTGAAGTTTGCATTTGCATTTCATATAGAGATCATGTCACGAATGAGGAAATGGGGAAACAGAATAAGGCAAGCCATTGGGCCCTATGAAGAGCTATTGGCCAAAAAATGCAAAATGAAATGGTATGGGCTTGCCAAGACAATCAGGCAAGGTACTGTGCAAGGAGGGCAAAGGAGAGGAAGACAGAGGAAAAGATGGATGGTTAACATCTCAGTGGACAGGACTGAAACTGAGCAATATGGTAAGATTAGCAGAGAACAGAATGGAACGGGGGAAACTGGTTGTCAGGTCATCAGTGGTGCCCCAACGATCAACAAGACTAAAGAATGGATAGATAGATATATAGATAGATAGATAGACAGACAGACAGACAGATAGATAGATAGATAGATAGATAGATAGCTGTAACATTACTGAATGCATCAGGAAATCATGCTGTTTATAAGAATATTGCATTATAGTATATCTGAAATAGAAAATCGAGTTGCAAGAGTTATGCTAATACATATACTGGATGTCTTTTTTCTAGATGCAATGTATACACATACAAGAAATATATAAATACTGATATACAGGAAAATTGTGTATACAGGAAAGTTATATCTGCTATAAAATTTTATGACATTATTTAAATGATGAGAAGCAAATATATTTTATATTATCCATTATAAAGTTTGCATGCTGATCTGCATTATTTAGTGCTCCATTTAGAAGTTTCTGATCTCTATTTGATTGAAAAGATGGCTTGCTGTGTGAAAGACTATACATAAATAACAAATATACAAATGAAACAAAATCTCAGTATACCACAGTCCTTAACAGAAATTGAATTGAATGAATTTGCAAGTAAAATTACAAGCACTTTAAGAAAAAGAATCAAGTCCATTTAACAAATGGCAATAAATGACATGGGTATTGTACCTAAGGAATACTTTTCCAATGCAAACTTGTATGATAGTGAGATTTTTAATTTCTCTGATACACATTTCAACCCATTTTTATAAATTATTTTGTACAAACCTTGCATTATTCAGAAACCTTGAAATCTTGAAATGAACGATACCCATTCTTCGTTTATAGTTTCTCCAGCAAAGAAACATAATTATAGTTTCAGATGTTGTTGGTAAGCTAAAATAAGTAACTTTTAACTTTTTATTTGTGCAAATCTTCAAACTGGAAATCCTCAATTCTTGACTGAGATAAACCCTATACAAACAGTACACCAGCCACAACAATTCTTTTACTCATTACAATCCTGCCAAGCCTTAACATTACCCCCACCCCCACCCCCAAATACACACCAATGAAGGACTTCCTTGCTTGTTTTGTATAACCAAAGATTAACAGTTTAAAACTGAATAGGCACTTTACTCTGATATGTTTCAGTGAATAAAATGCAAGAAAATCTACTATTAACTACAAATTTTAAGATTATAATATTTCCAACTTAAGTTCTATTGAAAAAATTATTATCAGTATGATTCTACATTATTTAATATTAAGTCCAGAAAGAAAAAAACAATATGTACAGACTGCTAAATAGAAAATTTAAAAAAGAGTTTATTTAATATTGTATTACGCACTAGGTGGCAAAACCATCTCTGAACTGTCATACACTCTCAGTGATGTTGGGAATGGATCAATACTGTTGACAACTGCAATGCGTAATTCCTGCGATGAGTGTATCATGCCAGAGTTATCTCCAAGCAGGTTATCAATGGTAACCAGTATATTGTTGTTGTCTTTTTTTTTGAAAGCTAAATGAGCTCCTCCAACAATGGAAACTTTTGAGAAATGCTCAGCTACTCTGAGTATAAGATGAGTCCTGGCACTATCATTGTTGATGTTTTCAATGAATTCTTTTAGTGGCTGCTTGCCACGGTTGTCAAGGAGAAGAGATGTCTCAGTCTGGTTACTCTTAGATGGGTGAGACAGGAATGTGGTGCCAGCACCACCAACTTCACTCTGTGATCTTCCACCAAAGGCTTGAAATTCACCAAGATATGTGAATGATGATGTCACAGACACAGAAATTCTACCACCACCACCACCTCCACCTCCACCTCTCTGTAAAAAATAAATAAATATGTGAATATCATGTTTACTTTTGATTATATTTAGTTTGGATTTCAAAGTCTTATTTACTTACAAATATATATTACTTAGGATTTCAAAGTCTTATTTATGATTATATATTTTTTAGGATTCCAAAGTCTTATTTAATTCAGTTGATACAGTTGTTAGGATTCCAAAGTCTTATTTAATTCAGTTGATACAGTTGTTAGGATTCCAAAGTCTTATTTAATTCAGTTGATACAGTTGTTAGGATTCCAAAGTCTTATTTAATTCAGTTGATACAGTTGTTAGGATTCCAAAGTCTTATTTAATTCAGTTGATACAGTTGCTAGGATTCCAAAGTCCAGTTATTTCAGATTATATATTGCTATGATTCCAAAGCATTATTTAATTCTGATTAGCATGAATTCCAAAGCTTTACTATTGTATAATGGGATAGACAGTAGGATCAACTTATTATAATCAAAGGTTATAAAAATCACCTGCTTTAAGCACATAGACAATGTTTTTTGGAAGTGATTACAAATTTAATTTAAATAGTATATACAGTATTTATTATTTTAGTTTAATGATTTTCTTATTTTGGAAAGTGTTTATGCACAAAAGTTCATGATAATACTGGTGGCCTATTATTTGGGCCAGAATATGCATGCCGTTTTTTCCTTCCATATGCATTTAATATACATACTATGCGGTTTCTTACTTCCATATGCAATTAATTCACACATACACATTTATTATATATACTATGATATTTGATGTTTCTTCCTTCCAATTAATATATATACAACAGCATGATATAATTTTGTGTTTAGACCAGTAATTTGTTTGGGAAGAAGTTTAATCACAGAAGTTCACCTGTCTTTTATTAGCTACCAGACTGAAATCTATGTTGACATTTAAGCTGTAAAGTGTATTATGTATTTATGCATCTGAAGTTAAAAGATTTATGCATTGTCAGTTAGTCATCCTCATCAGTAGATCTGTTAATCTAGTTTTATCCCAAATTATATTGTTCTTTTTCTGCAGAAACTCTTAAGTCTCTTGATGTAAGAGGTGTATGATGTGATTATAGTTGTATGAATATACGGGGTGAGGATGATGCATATATACTTAGTATGCATGTACATTATGTAAAAGTGTGCGTGAATTTATATTTCATATTTTATATTTAATTGCTGAATATTAAATGAAAATGCACGTTTGGTTAAGATATTTTTATTTATATGTATGATGTGTAATTAGACACTTTTTATTTTCTTTTATAGAGATTCCAATTTTTGTTTTATCTTGTAAATATTTTTACTTGAAAAAATGTGTTTCCTCACCATCTGTCCACAGAAGGGGTCACCATTACAACAAATGTCAGTATGGTTGTAGCACCACTCATTGACACAGGTCTGACGTAAGAGAAAATAACTCTGGCTGCACACAATACATTGTCTTTCAGAATCACAGACTTTACAATTAGGCACACAGGCTCCTCCTCCTCCATTCACTCTGATGACTCCCCGGCCTGGACATAATAAAATAAAACAGATAACACTTACTGCATAGATCAAAATAGCTGACTGGACATAATAAAATAAAACAGATAACACTTACTGCATAGATCAAAATAGCTGACTGGACATAATAAAATAAAACAGATAACATTTACTGAATAGATCAAAATAGCTGACTGGACATAATAAAATAAAACAGATAACACTTACTGCATAGATCAAAATAGCTGACTGGACATAATAAAATAAAACAGATAACATTTACTGAATAGATCAAAATAGCTGACTGGACATAATAAAATAAAACAGATAACACTTACTGCATAGATCAAAATAGCTGACTGGAAAAAATAAAATAAAACAAATAACACTTACTGCATAGATCAAAATAGCTGACTGGACAAAATAAAATAAAACAGATAACACTTACTGAATAGATTAAAATAGCTGACTGGAAAAAATAAAATAAAACAAATAACACTTACTGCATAGATCAAAATAGCTGACTGGACAAAATAAAATAAAACAGATAACACTTACTGAATAGATTAAAATAGCTACAAATAGTTATGGAAAAAAGAATAGTACTGTTGCATTCCTCTGAAGAAGTTTGAACATAAAAGCACACAAACAACCTTTCTGGACAATAAAAAAAGGATGTAAGTATAGGAAATATTAAATGACAAGAAAATAGATTGAAGTGGTGTAAAGGGCGAACAAACTGAAACAAACTGAAAGGAAACAAAACTGAACCACAAGTGAAAAGTCTGAGAAAATTTTTATGGAGAAGAAGAGAAGGGTGACAATTAAGTCACAGTGTAAAGCTTTTTCACTTTCTGTTCACTAATCTGCTCTGATGATTTTTATGTTTGCAGGTATGATCAGATGCACACTTAATGCCAAAATCAGTTTATGTATCAACAAGCTTCATGAAGCCCAGCAACATAGACCTAATGCAACAGTTTGGTAACTAGACAAGACCTAAAAAGTTTTTTTTTAAAAATGCACAGTTATCTGTCAATAAAAGTACTTCATTTGTGTGCAATGTCTCATTTCCAAAATAAAAATAAATGAGTATATATATAGATTCTTTACTGTTGATGTAACAGCTGTCGTCTGCCACTAGAATATAGGTATACATGAAATTATTTATTTATTATTTTCAACACAAAAGGAAGTTACTGATTCTAACTTATCATCTTTAGAAAAGGATATTTTTCATTTTAACAATGTCAAATAACTTTGCATTACAGTGTGAATGTCTGTCAGTGCAATGCTGAATATTATATGTCAATTGCACTCTGACATTACAGTGTGAATGCTTGTCAGTGCAATGCTGAATATTATATGTCAACTGCACTCTGAAATTCTAGAGGTGTGTGCCATGGTTAATAACCTGTTTCCTATTACAGTTTTTAAAAAAATAATCATGTATTATATTTTGCAGCTATCTTAAACAAAATAAGGATTTTAACACACGAATACACACACACACACACACACACACACACACACACACACAAACAAACAACATATACAGTTATCTAATGCCAGAATATCTATTGCATTTAACTTTGAACTAATATAAAATATGTAATTTAAATGAAACCAAAACAGTAAATTAATTTGTTCTGAAAATCTTTTAAAAGAAAATTTAATATAAATATATATATATATAATAAAATTGGCAGTAGGACAATACTACTTTTGATAAAGCATCTGATGAGACAGGCATAAACATGCTCAGAGTTCATGATCTGATTCTTATGATACAAGCGGTATGAGTCATTTCAATGAGTTAGGCTTGCTATTGGAAAGTGGCCCTTTGTATGGAAATGGTGTGCTGGAAAAAATCTTCTTCTCTCACTAGATTTTACCTACAAAATATGTATACTTTGTTTTCTCTCATGATTAATGGGTTTTTCAAGAGCTTTTCTCTGCCTAAATGTGCTCCATGAATAAATTATATATGATATATATATATTACCTGTTTCATGAGAGCAACTCCACCTTCTATTTATTTTCCTCATGAAGTGTGATATTTCTGTGTGATGGTAAAAGGAATGTTTGTATGTAAACTAAGATTGTTTCATACTTACCAGCTAAGTATATACATTAGCACTCTAAGCTTCTTTGCTCTTTTCCAGTCTATACCTTGCTTTAGGGGGTATAAAGGGATGTCACTCTCAATAAGAAAATGCTAAGGGGTATATAAGTTCTTATCTCTCCCTAGAAGCAGGCGAGCCTCTTAATGGCTCTGGTTTGTGTGCACTTAGAATCACATAATGCTACAAAGAATCATTATTAATAAAAATTAAAAACTGTTTTGCTTGAGAAAGATAAGGCACTGTGTGAATCCATAAATAATAAAGATTTTTTTGTGCTTGAGAAAGAGAAGGGATTTTATAAAATCATAAATAATAAAAAGAAGTTCTTGTTTGCTAGTTTTTTTCATCTCTAATATAATTTTCAGCTCCAATCAGGTTTGGAGCTTTCTTTAAGTCTAGCATTTGCTCATTTCATTCATTTCTGTGCACAGCACTGTTATCTTATTTAAGATCTAACTTTTGTGCCAAAGATTTAGAAATTTTAAATCTTCTGTTTTTCAACAGTTTGTCCTAATTTAAAAACCAAGTGAAATGGAATATAGGTCAAACATAGTCTGTGAATGAGATATGCCCTGTTACTAAGATACACAATCTCAAGCCCTTGGGGTAAAAGCAAGCAGAAGTGATATCAGGCAGGAGGTGTCAAATGGCTGCCAAGGTAATTTTCTCTTGATATTTCATGTACATTTGATCCAATTCGTACTGATGACAGCAAAAAGTTCAAATGTTAGTAGTTCACATAGCATTTCCAATGGTATTAGAGATACTGAGGAAACAATGATTGATGAAGACCATGTCTGGTAAGTTACTTTTCTAATAGCATACTACATAGGCCCACCAAGTGTTGTGTGTGTTTATATTTTGTTTTGTGTACTACTTAAATATATGCATTTGTTCTTATTAATATTACAATTATTAGTTTATTGTGTATATCTGATCTAACAATCTAACAATCTGGCACAGTTACCAAAACAAATGGCTAGAATCATATGGAAAAAATTCCAGTTTTTTGCCCTCTTACTACTGGTTGTATAATTAGTGCAACAAAATTCTATAACTTTGTTAATATGCAGAATTATGAAACCATAAACTGTAGAGTCAAATATTTAATTAATTATAAACATGTTACTTCAACTATTCATTTGTACACAAGTAGTTTTGGCAGATGGATAATAATAAGTATCAAATGCCCTCTAATAAATTTAACAGCATAATAGATTTAAAGTTAATAACAGAAAATAAAGACCAGTTTTTATTCTGGTAGTGGCTAGATTAATAAGATTATTTATTCAAGAAAATTTGTCATATACATTTATGTTATGAATAGTGTTAAAAGTAAGGCTACAGTATGTAAAGTAAAATATTATGATGCAATTAACATACGAGCAACTGTTGATGTAATAATATACATTCATACAAAATCAGATTGAAAGATGAAAATAAGGATTTGCTGAATATTAAATATATGAATCATCTTCAGTTGATATTTTTAAATATTAAATTAGATATTGCAAAGCAATTGAACAACAACATTCAATTTATATCAGATACTCATTGAGAGTTGATTAATTGATAGTAATTATCATACTAAAAATTATGTTACCAATACATATCAAGTTGTAAATGCAAGTATCTGTTTTAATAATTCATTACAATTGTTTAAAGGCATTTGTTAATGTATAATTCAGCCCCCCAAAGACTGTCTGCTTTGCATTTCATAGTCTTCTTGGAAATGCTCATTGCACCATACCATATGTACTTTTGGATAAAAGTTTTCTTATTTCATCTTTTTAATCCACTTTTTTTGTAATTTGTGATTTTTGGGAAATGTAAATAAATTAATATTTTTAGTTCATCCACTGTTTAAATAGCCATATGTGCTGTAATGTTTAACTATGTTTTAGTTTTAAAACTATGCCTTTGCTGCAAGTAAATATGTCTGACAGTGCATGCAGATTGTAGTTCCTTGTTGTGACATCACATGTTATGTTGCTATGATGAAAAGTCATCTCACATATGAACAAGAGCTTTGATTTCTTTCAGAAATATTGACTTTCATAAATACATAAATACATTTATACAAAACTCTGAAAGTTTAAAGTTTGCAGTCTTGATTCTAAGAATGAGAATTACTCATTTCATATGGATTTACTCTTATCTGTGGTTGACCTAGATTCCATTTCACTTGGTCTTTAAACTTATTCCTACTTAAAATGTAACATAATTTAATATTTCAAATAGTATAAAAAATCTTGTACAATGAGAATGATAGTTAATATATTATTCATATATATATATATATATATATATATATAATTGAATTTTGTATCACCTGTTAAATAGCCAGATGTGACTACCACACTTCCACCAGAACCCCCACCACATCCAGGTGTGTTAGCATCAGTTCCAGAAGCATCCACAACACCATCTAGTTCAAATCTGTGTGAAGCAGTCAGTGTAATGACACCACCACCTCTGCCACCATCAACCAATGAATCTGATCTCTGCAACATATGTACTCTGATATATATATCTGATCTCTGCAACATATGTACTCTGATATATATATATCTGATCTCTGCAACATATGTACTCTGATATATATATCTGATCTCTGCAACATATGTACTCTGATATATATATCTGATCTCTGCAACATATGTACTCTGATATATATATATCTGATCTCTGCAACATATGTACTCTGATATATATATCTGATCTCTGCAACATATGTACTCTGATATATATATCTGATCTCTGCAACATATGTACTCTGATATATATATCTGATCTCTGCAACATATGTACTCTGATATATATATATCTGATCTCTGCAACATATGTACTCTGATATATATATATCTGATCTCTGCAACATATGTACTCTGATATATATATCTGATCTCTGCAACATATGTACTCTGATATATATATCTGATCTCTGCAACATATGTACTCTGATATATATATATATAATCTCTGAAACATAGACACAGGTGATATATTGAAAATAGTTATAGTTTAAATAAATGTACATTAGACCTCTTAAACATAGGTACATTTGATCTCTACAACAAGGGTGCAGCTGACCTCTTTAAAACATATCATCCAATTTCTCAACAAAGGTACATTTGATGCAAGAGACATCTTAAGTTTAGGAATATCTGACCTCTTAAATATGTATTTTGTGCTTTATGTATTTTCTTTTAGTTTATACTAATAAAATATATATTTCATACTGTTTGCTTAGTTTATTTCACAACATATTATTTCTCACTCAGATTTTTAGTTTCTTATAAGTTGCTGTATAGCTTATATATGTATATAAAAATCCAATGACAATAGTCACCATATCACTCAGTACAACTATCTTGATATGACTAGAAACATAAGGCAGAAAATGATTTTTTTAAAATAAAGCCTATGTAATAAAGAAACAGAATAAAGACAAAAAACCACTGTAAGTTGAATAAAGATTAACAGTCACTGTAAACGTAATAAAGACTAATAAACACTGTAACTTGAATAAAGATTAACAATCACTGTAAAGGGAATATGGATTAACAATCACTGTACCACTTACAGTGCTCCCACCACTACCGAACTCCACAGGACTGCGCGCATCATCATAAGCATGTGCAGCCCATGTTGTGGCTGTACCACGCCCTCCTAGACCACCATGTGATCCCCCGGATCCTCCAGCATCATCTGGGACTCCTGGGGAAGGTCCTTTCCCTGGTCCCCAGCCATTTCCAACTGCATGAATAAATCCGTCTGTGTTCACGGTTATGTTTACAGCTGTCAAGAGAGAGATTAGATACAAATAAGAGAGTAATATATATAAGTTTAATTAACTGATCATTGCAGTAAATGACTACATGAACAGGTCTTTGTCCACTGAGATGTCTACTGTTGCTAAGAGTCATTAGACAGGTAATTCATCATCTAATCATTACAATATCAATATACTTGAATATGCCTATCTTTGTCCATAGAGTTGTTCACCATTTAAAGAGAATTAGTCATCTTCATTTTAGCCACCTACATTATAGTAACTGACTACTTGAAAAAATATATCTGTGCTCATGAAGAAGTTTATTGTTGTCAAGAAAGTCATTCAATAGTATTTTGTCATTGAATACCTGAACACATCTGAGTCCACAGAAATGTTTACACAGATATGACAATCATATAATCCATCAAAAGTCACTTAATCATTACAATAATTAATTTCTTGAGAAGTCTTTCTACCTCCATCTCCTTTGTTAATTGAAACATTATATGGCATTTATGTATTTTTGTTACATTTTATTAGCAACCAGTTCACCGGGTGTCAAACAATGATATAGACTAACACTGAATTTTTACTTAATGTTGTCCCTTTGCCATTGGTGTTCATAAGAATGAAAAGGGTGTACAGATACTAAATAAGTTTAGTATTTTCAAGTTTTTAACATGTTTAAGCTATTATAAATAAATGTCATATCTGGATAAAGAAGTGGATTCGGGAGGTTTATTCTGAGTGTGAAACAAATGGATGTCAATATGTTTTGATGTGTTCTTGATTACATGTAGGTGGTCTACAGATGTCAGTACATTGTGCATTAATTCAGTGTACATGTGTGTAGCATTGTGGATATCTATGTCTTGTGCATTTACTGTACATAGTGTTATGGATGTCAGTGTAATTCATAGTGTATATATTTATTTATCTTATAAGCACTTCATGAAGCATGTGGACTATGTCAGTTAAGGGGCGTGTATGTTTAATGAAACTGTTAAAGGCCATAAATCATATCTTAATTAACAAAGAAGTGGTTTAGAATATTTCATTAACTCACCTGTGATATTCATTTTATTACCACTCATTATGCCACCACCTTGAATGGCTAGCTCACCATCTAAAACAATATTAATATCATCATTCTCTTCAGCTGATCCATTGAATTCAAACCGTCCACCATCCAAAATACTTAAACTGTTGAAGTGTATCATCTTACTGCCAGGTGAGTCACTGTTGTTAATACGAGCTGGGGGGTAGATAGTGAATACACCATCAAGGGAAATGTTAAGTGTGTGAATTCCTTGCAGGACCCCACCATACAGTGTTACTCTGGAGTTGTGCAAGTAAGTTTCATACGGCAAGTTGACTGTGGCATTCTGAAAAAAAGCACTTCACAGTCTGTTATCTATATAATGAATACACATCAAGTTGTATATTTGAAAAAGATATTTTCTTAAGTAAATTAAGTGTTCCTAAATATTTACCAGATGTGCATTACACAGGCCTACTCTTGCTATTTTCAGGATTTACCTCGCAAATGATACTAAGGCACTAACTGTATGATAAGAGGGAATAACTAAGTGATAGCTTCAACCTATTATTTCTACCTAATGGTTTATATGTTATCTTATATTATGGTAATAAACTCAAATTTTAAGAATATTTGTAATGTATTTCTTCATAAAATTTCCAACAATTAAAATTTTATAATTAAAGTATCTTATATAATAGTCACATTCTTATACAATAAAAACTTTAAAAAATACCTCATAAAGAAAAACGTCAAAAGACAAAACAGCAGACTCATTAAAGTCAATGTTAAGCCACATGCCAGGCTCTACATGCACAACAGCTGTGTGGTCACCAGCCACTGTATTAATGCGCATGTAGCGTTGCCCGCTGACTGGCTGACCCAAAGCATCAGTTGCTAAGAAACCCACTTGTGCATACTGGCCCAAATCCATCATATTTATATTGTAATCTTGTCCACTTGCTGCTGGGATTGGTATCTGGGTTTTCCTCTTCTGAATAAAGAAACAAAGATTACAACAATAGTAAATAAAAATGCAACAGCTCATAATTCCCATGTCAAAGAAGCAGACAGTCAAAGCTGAGAAAAATTTTGATGAATACTGAGTATGACATAGATATCAATCAAAATAAAAGCAAACAAATCAACTGCATAATTTACAAACAATTTATAGTTTAAGAGAGTAGAAAGAGCAAAGAGAAAAATATAAAATTAACATTTTCATCAGAATGCACAATGAATATATTTCATTCACAATTACAATCATCAAATGCAACTGGCTTTTCAATTACTGAATATATCATACCCTTTTATCCAAATATATGAATTATATTTTATCTGCAATATATATTTTTGCCCATAATACCTAAAAGTTAAGTAAAATAATAAATTTAAAGAAAGGGGTTCAATTTATATGCAAGTTAGCACTGATTAAGACATTAATACTACTTGATCACTAGCCATCATCTTCTTCATTTGGCTTTTCTGACTTTTCATCTGGTTGTGTAATCTTTTAAAAAATCCAGTGGCTTATCTGTAAGATCACTATGCTTTAACTAAACACGAACGAAGAGCAAGTTTGGAAGGTTTCATGGTATCATTTCATAGAATTTTGGAACATACTACACACAAGAGCCATGGTGATAGTTCACTGCCAGGGGCTACAGTGACACCAAGCTTTTAGTATTCCTTATCAATATGCCTAACAAAGTTTCCTTTTCCTTTTGGGGTTTCTGCTGCATGTTCTGAAGTATTAACACATTTCTTTTTTCCTTGTTTCTTCTAAACTTGAAGCACTTGTACTTGCCTTACTTTTGGTGTCATCCACTCTACTGATGAGTCAGACTTTGAAGAATTCTGGCAATACTAGTACTACTGATGAGACAGACTTTGAAGACTACTGGTAATTTTTACTACTTTGAAGACTTCTGGCAATACTAGTACTACTGATGAGTCAGACTGAAGACTTCTGGCAACATTAGTACTACTGATGAGTCAGACTGAAGACTTCTGGCAATATTAGTACTACTGATGAGTCAGACTGAAGACTTCTGGCAATATTAGTACTACTGATGAGTCAGACTGAAGACTTCTGGCAATATTAGTACTACTGATGAGTCAGACTGAAGACTTCTGGCAATATTAGTACTACTGATAAGTCAGACTTCTAATGATGTGCTAATGGTAAAAGACATTTTTTAGTTTATTTCTTAATGTTCTGTCTCTTTGTGAAATACTATATTGTCTAATTATGTTAAATGTTGAAGTGCTAGAAACTACTACTTGATTTTCTCTAAATAAAAGTTGTGATTTTGATTCAGAATTTTTGTATAAATCTAACAAAGTACTATTTTTTCATACACATAAGAGTACTATTTGAAGGGGTTGCCTTTGGTTTTATGTGTTTATAATTTTAATTTCAAAAGCATTCAGATGGGCTAATGGGCAAGTGTATATGATAAATGTCTATATTTACATTCTTTACCTCATAGACAATATAGAATTGCCTATCTTAAAGAAAACTAAATGTGATGTTTCTTGCTTGTTATCTTAAATATAGATTCACAGATGATATATTTCCTATAAAAGTACAATCATTTACCTAATTTTATCATACTATTCAGACAATATACTCCCTGTAATATGTACAATCGTTTAAAGCATTTTTATCTTAAATTACAGATGAGGTATTTTCTTGTAATATGCTCAGTGTTTATCATGTACACTGATCTGGTTTGCTTTTCTTATGACTTATAATGCAGAAAATGAAAATAATTATCATTGAATAAATTGTTATAGATCTTTTAAAATTAACAACACATTAAATGAACTGTTCATTTATCTGTTTGCCAAATTAAATACAAGTTATTTAATGTTTCATTTCAGACTTGAATTTCAAGAAAGGTTTCATACACCAGTGCCTTTGCGGTTGTATACACGTAAAAGTTTGTGCTCTTCAGTAAAATCTGTAAACAGCATTGTTCCAGCAGCACCAACTTCTCCACCATGTGCGGCACCTCCTTGTGTCTGGAACTGACCTTCAAATTGACTTAGAGATACCTCACCTGCAATACGACCACCTGAGCCACCATTTTGACCATTACCACCCAAAGCCTGCAAGAAATAAGCAATATCATTTGTTTTAAATAACAAAAAAACTAATATGCAAATATTAATATGTCAATTTGAAACAATAAGACAGCTAAAATTAATATGGGGTTTGAAAACAAAAAATAGCGAGCGGGCGTTTTCTGTAAACAAATGGAAGGTAATTTCCAATTGTTCTCAATTAATTTACAGTCAACCAATGAGTAATGCAATACTCTATAGTCATTTAATTCATTTTAATTAATAATGTCATCAAAAGCTTTTCAGTTGATATAGTCAGTCATTTATATAATACTCACAAAACTATTCAACTCATTTTATGTCAATCAGTTAGGTAATGCTCTCACAACTATTCAATTCAGTTAAATATGTGTCAAGCTGTTCAAATTAATTTATAGTTAGTTGATCAGTTATACTACATTATCTTAAACCATTCAATTAATTTACAGTCATTTGATTAGTAAACCTAAACTCACAGGGTTTATACAGTTAGTCTGTAATGCTAAACTCACAAAGTATTTACAATCAGTCTGCAATGCTACATTTGCAAGGTATTAAGTCTGTAATGAAATACTCACAAGGTATTCACAGTCTGTAATGAAATACTCACAATGTATTTACAGTCTATAATGAAATACTCACAATGTATTTACAGTCTGTAATGAAATACTCACAATGTATTTACAGTCTGTAATGAAATACTCACAAGGTATTTACAGTCTGTAATGAAATACTCACAAGGTATTTAGAGTCAGTATGTAATGCTATACTCATAAGGTATTTTCAGTCAGTCTGTAATGCCACACTCACATGGTATTTACATTCTGTAATGCTACACTCTCAAGATAATTGCATTCAGCCAGTAATGCTCCACTTTCAAGATATTTACAATGTCAGTAATATTGTTCTCCAGGTATTTACAGTCAACCAGTAATGCTACCCTCTCCTAGTATGTACAATCAGTCAGTAATACTACACTCTTAAAGGTATTTGCAGTCAGCTGATCAGCAATACTATACTTTCCAGGTATGTACAGTCAGCTGATCAGCAATGCTATACTCTCCTGGTATGTACAGTCAGCTAATCAACAATGCTATACTCTCCTGGTATGTACAGTCAGCTGATCAGCAATGCTATACTCTCCTGGTATGTACAGTCAGCTGATCAGCAATGCTATACTCTTCTGGTATGTACAGTCAGCTGATCAGCAATGCTATACTCTCCTGGTATATACAGTCAGCTGATCAGCAATGCTATACTCTCCTGGTATGTACAATCAGCTGATCAGCAAGGCAATTACAGTGAGCCAGTAATTACATTCTCAAGGAATTTACAGTCAGCTGATCAGTAATGCTACATTCTCAAGGCATTCAATTAATTTATGAGTAACAACCAAGTTATGAATGCTATATTTTCAAGCCATTTACAAATTTCAAGATAATGTAAATAATTTTATTTGCATCATGATTCTTAGCAACAAAGATCTAGTGTCTAGATCTGGACACAAATGCTAAATAACACACTTCTAAAAAACTTTATAAATTTACTTTTATATCTCTATAAATTGACATTTTTATCTCATAAAGTTCAAACAATCATTGGCATTTTAAATCTTTAACCAGATGAGTTGATTAACTCCACATTATTGTACCATCCAATAGTAGACAGATACAAAAACTATTTGAATTCAATAAAAGCACATAAATATTATCTGGCAGCTCATTAAATGGTAGATATAATGTAAACATTGATAAATAAATACATTTGTTATTGGGAGCTACTATAACTGTTTTAGTCAACATTAAATGACAAATGTTAAACAAATGAGACAAACCTGAACATAGCCAGTGCCATCAAAATGGCCAGCAACAAAGTAAATGCTACCACCAGAACCACCACCAGCAAATCTGCTTGCATTCTGCCCATTAACACTCAGTATTCCATCAATTTTCATTAGGCCAGTCACATCCAAACGAAGGATGCCACCACCACATCCACCTGCAAGGATAACAGTAAAAGTAAACGATGTATAAATAGATAAATCAGTTGAAACATTAACACACATACACAGATTAACAAAGAGATATAGGGTTTAGACAAATTCATCTATGGATGAGACTCAACATTAGCCATCTACATCAGTATATGTGCAAATAACTTGAAATAAAGTAGGAATATATCATAAATAAAGAGACAAAATGATGTAAATATTCAACATCTGTATTGATGAGACTCATTATGCTGTAGATTTTACATATACCACCTGTTAAGTACTTCTGCAATTAAAAAAGTTTATACAATTAAATACATTTATTTATACGAAAAAGGTTGAGTCATTGTCATCCAAATCAAAATAAAATACAAAATTATTGCAATTCCACTTTTGATGTTGGATGATAAATGTCATATTTCCATACAGCAATACCAAGTGTAAATAGTATGTGAAAGTATTGTACCTGGATAATTTGATGAGTCATTTCCACCAACACTGCCAAAAGTGTTTGGAGTCAAGAGTGATCCATAAGCTTTAGAAGGGCTGTCAACAAAGCTGTATGCACCACCCTCACCACCATAACTTCCACCTGTTCCCCATCCATTGGTATCCATAACTCCAGCACCAAGACCGTCTGCAAATATTAATTGATTAAATTTGTTACATGATGAATAGAAAAGCACTAACAATTACAAAAGTACAAAAATAGTCTCACAACAATTATTTGTTTAATCTAAAAACATACTGATGATAGATGATTTATTTTTGTTATATGTGTTTCATATTTTTTGTTTACATGCATATTTTATTAAACACAACAACAAACAAATCAACATTCTATTTGGGATGGTACAGGAATGAAGTTATTTCTATTTTCTTTCTTATTGTCTGGCTTTTTGAAAGGAGATAACTCTGAAAGTCTATTAAAAGATGTCACTGAACACCCTCCAACATGTTTACAGAAAGACCTTGACTTGAGCAATTTCAGTTTCCCATTTTGAGATTTTACTTTAATACTAGACTTCTTTAAGGTTCAAAGCTTTTCAGCAAGTTAAAACTTATAAAACATCACTTTAATTTGTTTACCTTCTGCTGCAGTTAGTGAGTTTCATACCCTGTCTAAGAACAAGGCTAGCAATGTTATCAACTTTGAGCTGATGGCTCCATTATCTAATAATCTGATTTGTAACTGAAAGCAAACATTTTTCCATAGGTAGTATGTCTTTAACCATTTATCCCTCCCAGAATTAAAGGAGAGTTACATTAGAAATTATATAAGATTCAAAAACCCGTTTTGAGATTTAAACATTTATTTAGACAGGACTAGCTTGGATAAAATAATAGAACTTGATTTTTCTCACTGTTGCAAAATATAAGGAACATTCTTAGCTAAACAAAATCATCCTGGCTTAAATCATGATAAGAAAAGCATACCAAACAGTTATTATGGTTTTAACTGCCAATCTGAGATGCATATAAGACTGCCCAAACTCAGTATTGGGACTCAATTAAAGCCCAAGGAATAAGACCAATTTCACGCAACTTACCTCTTCACAAGAATGAGATAAAGGAATCAGACCAATTTCATGCAACTTACCTCTTCACAAAAATGAGATCAAGAAATCAGTAAGATGAAACTCCCTGTCCACATTTGCCAGTTTTATCAAAGAGATCTGTCATATCTATCAATGAATGACTTTTGGTGCTGTCACAGTCACTCAACATTGCTCTTTGTCTGACTAACTTATAAAGATTGTTCATTCTATTCTTTTGTTTTTATTTTCTTAATAAAATATGAAATAGTACATTTTTAAAATTTACTTTAAGCATTACATTTTCATCTTTGTTTCAAAATTGAGAATTTCTTCTTCCTATTCAAAAGTTTCCTTCTGTTGTGGACGTCAAGTTGATGCAATGAAATTTTTAAAAAAATAAAATAGCTTTTCGTAAATAGATGCTAGACCCCAAATTAAAATCTCCTCCTTCCCACAGGCAACAAACAAGTCACTGGAGAAATATCAGCTACTTTGACCAGATGAAAACTGAGAGGGAATCATTTTGTAAGTCTTTACATTAATTTCTCTTCCCTTGGGTGATTTATGGGTTCACTCAAGGGCAGGAATTTTTAAAATACATACAAGGTAATAATATCCAACTGTTGTGAAGGTCTGGTAACCATTCAGAAAAAAACTTATGCTATATTTAAAAAATGCTGAATTATCTCCTGACTGGTTAAAGTAAAAATATAATTCATATACTTTAATTTATAGGTGTGTTCTGACTTCTGGAAGCTTTAACTTATAAAATTCTGTTTACCTTACAAGCACATTTTAATAAAAGTACCCACCTGCACATGGTCTCTGTCCATCTGCCTCCAGTTTCCCCATGACATCTATCACAAGTTCCTCCACTCTGACATAAGCATTGATGGTACTCAGTATTCCACCTGGATATACCTGAATGCTCCTGCCCTTCAGCACTCGAGGATATTGTTCATTGTGAATATTCAAGTGACCACGATTGCGCACATTAATAGACTTGAAGGGAATTTCATCAATTCTGTGTCCATTAGCATCTAAGACTTTGTAAATTCCCAAATAACCTAAAAAGTATAAAGATTTGCAGAATTTCTTGATAGGTTGACATCTTGATTATCAGTGTGTAAGAATATAGTTTTGAAATATATATGTGACATATATTTTATAAATAGAATTTATCTCTTGCTTATCAGTTTTAGAATGCAGTTTTGAAATATACATGTGAAATATGTTTCATAAATAAGTGACTAGTGCCTTTACACAATTATCCAGCAAGAAAGGAAAGTTTTCTTGCTGGATAATTGTGTATTCCCACATTATATGACAAATGACAAAACTGTTTTAGATTCTAATTCATAACCATTCTACTACATTCCTATAACCATTCACACTAAAATGAAAGAGATCTGTTTTAGATTATTATTCTTAGCTATTCTAGCTTATTCCTATAAACATCTACACCGTAGAGTAAAAGAGAGAATTATTTTATATTATAACTCAGCCATTCCTGCACATTCCTATAAACACACTGTAGGATAAACGAGATAACTGTTTTAGATTACAATTCAAGCACATTCCCATAAACACTTACACTGTAGGTCAGAGAAAATTGTTTTAGATTATAAACCACAGCTATTATAACACATTCCCATAAACATTCATGCAAGACATTAACAACAAACTGTACTACGCGTTCAATAATATGTAACTGTGATGCCAACGCCACTTAGTTAATGATTATTAATTTTATTATATAATTAATCATTCACAACTAATTACAAGTGATGAGAATCTTAATTTATTTTATTAATGATCCTCTAGCAGACACCACTCATCCCTCTCTCACTTGGCAGATATGCAGGCACTGTAAACATTTTCTCTCTTACTCAACATTTAAAGACAAACATTTACTGTCATACTGTGGAAAACTTTTACTAAAGGAGAAGTCAAATCCATCCTTAATCTATATTTAGTGAGCCCCCATCTACCCTCTTTCTTCTCCACCATAAGGCTACCAATATGTGTAAGAAGGTCAATAAATTTAACAATAAATGTATTCAATCAACAATCAAATATACATATGACAAATACAATGAAATAGATTACTTGACATCGATATTTCCATGAACACATGTTCGAATAATTTCTGTTTTATGCAGTCTATCTCTAAAAAAAAAAATACATTTCAACAATAGAGTCAATACAAATCACAGGATAGTCTTATCAGAGAACAGAGATGGAGTTATTAGAGGTAAGGGATAATAATAGTTTTACATAACAGTTTAACTGCTGTCTCAATAGTCCTTCCATGTGCTTTTGCAACAAAGACACAAATTATTGTCTGTAGTTATTATGTCAGCTCCATGTCTCTCTTGCTTGTTGAACAACACTATTCCGCTACTTGGAGTTAACCTTCACCTTGGAGTTAACCTTCACTGTGTCAACTCCTTCAAATAGAACTATAAATGTAGCAATGTCCAACAACTTCTCTACACTAGAAATTGTTCAGGTAATCAGCATATCTTGCTGCCACACATCAGTAGAGTGTAGTGTGTTCTTACACTGACATGCTACTTCCTGTCTTTACCATGTTCGATTGTAATGGTTTAAAAACAGTAAACCGGAGGTTCAAATCAAATGTTGAAATGAAAATGGAAAAGGCTACTTGTCTCTGCAAAATACAATCAGAGAACAATGCTAAGCTTCCAGTTTATTGCTTTATAACTCCCTTCTTTCTTACATTCCAGTCTCAACTTACAGTTTCCTGCAATGGTATTTATTAGCCTGATACACGCAACACCGCATAATAAATACAGCATATCAGAACAATGCCAAGTGATTAGTACACAATATATGAACAGCTTAGTTACTCACATAATACATCTTATTGAAACACAAGTTTAAAATAGCAATAGAAATATAATCAGTCAGCTAACTCACCATCAAGCTAATGACTGCCTTTCAAAACCAGACTTCTTTTTGCCAATTCAAATTCAAAGTGATTAGACAGTAGATTTCTCTACAGCAAGTAAACTTTTAGATTTCAGCCCACTGGCTGGTCTTGTTCTCATAAATCATAACTATTGAATAAATAAAACTACTCACTGGTTTGCATTATATCAGCAATTTCTAGCACATTCTTGATTCAGGTTGTTTACTTCTAATTCTGACATTTTCATAAATACCTTCATAAGGAGTGCCCAAGGTCAGGTTACTCTGACAATTTAACAATTTATATAATAATTAAATTTAAAATAGGGATAGGCAAATTTACTCCATCACAGTGACAAAAATAAATCTATAAAAAATGAACATAGAGAACATTAAGTGGTTTAAGGAATGTTTGATTTAAAATACAATTGCATTGTAAGACTGCTAAAGTTTGGGGTCCTTCAATTACTGACATTATATTTTACATGGCAAACTCTTTCACCCCTTTCAAAAACTCTGAATAATAAGTTTTTCAGAAAGTATGATGTAGGTTTTATTAACCTAATGGGATTTCTCTCTCATACAGTGGTTAAATCAATCATGCACCTTTCAAATGACATACACTCTAGGGAGGTGGAGAGATGAAAATGATGAAATTTAGTTAAGTCAAAATTAAAAAGTAAATATAAAATTTCTATGTGGTAAATTGTACCACCAACATAAAGTAAAGTAAACATCACAGGTCTATTTAACTTACCACCATCAGCAATTGTTAGGTTTTCTACATTCTTTACCACACCCCGGATGTGTGCAGTAACACCAGCTACACGTAATTCTCCTTGGAGGGTGATCTCCCCTCCATAGTACACATCCAAGTTGAGTGGCAGCCTTCCATCACCTATAAATAATGTCTGATTGTGACCGATGTGGAGGTGGCCTGTCCGATCACCCTGAACACATACAGATAGCCATGACACTGATTAAGACAAATATTGGACTTTACATAACTGAAAATAATAAAGATATAGAGTTTGGGAACAAAGCATCCAAAATAATAATTGAAACACTGAAAATCTGGATAATTAGATTACATTATAATTTGGGCATAGATAAATGGGACACCAATATTCAGGACAACAAGAATCAGATAATCAGAACCACTTACTGAAGGAATCAAAGAATCAGGACCACACATGAATGAGATAAAGACCACTAGGACAACAGTTAAAGAGACACAATTAGGACTCAGGCAATTAGGACTCAGATAATCAAACACAAGCAAATGAGTCAAAGGAAATCAGGACCACTGATAAATGATAGAGAAAGATAATAACACAGACAGCAATGTGATAAAGACAATCAGGACCACTGATAAATGATAAAGATAATGAACACAGACAGTAATGAGTTAAAGAGAATCAGGACCACTGATAAATGATAGAGAAAGATAATGAACACAGACAGTAATCAGGACCACATATAAATGAGACTATCTGGATCACAGATAAATGCATAATCCTAAACATCTTTGGTCTTGATTGTGTTCTGATTATTACATTATGCATAATCAGGACATAAGATTAACTGGATAAAGATAATGAAAACCACATGAATGGAACAGATAATTAGGATTATGGATAAATATTATACATATTATCTGAATCAGATAAATGGGACAACATATAATTAAATGAATGAGGCCACAGATAAACCTCAAATATAAAAAAAAATAGATAACCAGGATTACATATAAAATGGACAAAGATAACTAGGACACATGATCAGGATCACAGATAACTGGGACAGATAACTAGAACTATGGATAAACAGATAAATGGAACATAATACTACAGATAAACAGGTCACAGATAAATGGGACAGATAACATACTACAGATAAACAGATCACACATAAATGGGACAGTTAACATAATTACAGATAAACATGACAGTTAACATAACTACTGATAAACAGGACAGATAACATAACTACAGATAAACAGGTCGCAGATAATGAGACAGATAACATAACTACAAATAAACAGGTCACAGATAAATGGGACAGAAAACATAACTACAGATAAACAGGTCACACATAAACAGGACAGTAAACATAACTACAGATAAACAGGTCACAGATAAACGAGTCAGATAAGATAACTACAGATAAACAGGTCACAGATAAATGGGAAAATTTACTTGAACTACAGATAAACAAATGAACGGGACAGATAACATAACTACAGATTGATCAACAGGTCATAGAAGAGGAAGGTATAAACAAACATTTTATGTGCAAAATGTGTAAATCTCCTTATAATTTATTAACTTTTACCTGCACACTGTTAATGTTTAGTGCAATTGCTTCAGTTGGAGATTGTTCATCAGTAATTGCAACTTGTGCTCTGCCATATATCTGTAGCTCTTCAGCATTAATTTTTCTTGGATTTGATTTATCCACTCCATCCACAAAATCTGGATACTGAGCAGGTATAAGCCAAGTAGTACTGCTTCCTTTGTACAATAAAAAGCAAAATAATATAAAAACAACTTTTTCTTCATATGTTGGCTGCCATAACTAACAATGTGTACTGACTGCCCTTGCAAATGTCATAATTATAAACTGATTTCCTTGAAGATATCATAATTGTGTACAGGCTGTCATGACTGACATCATAAATGAATACTGGTTATCAAGACTAAATAAATGTATAAGGTTGCCCTGACTGATATCATAAATGTGTATTGACTGTCTTGGTATCATAAATGTGTATTGACTGTCTTGGTATCATAAATGTACAAACTGGCTACAATAACAACAAAAATCCCTGGAATGAACAGAATAAATTGATATTTGCCAAAACAAAATCACTAAAGAGATTTCACCAATCAAACTTTAGATCTCTTTGAAGGTTTGTAGCCCTACTTGTCATTCCCAGTGAAATACATTATGTCCAATGTTAAACATATATATTTTATAATTTAACAGAGGATAATTTTAGAAATCACTCTTATTTTTAGGAAATACATTATGTCCAATGTTAAACATATATATATTTTATAATTTAACAGAGGATAATTTTAGAAATCACTCTTATTTTTAGGAAATACATTATGTCCAATGTTAAACATATATATTTTATAATTTAACAGAGGATAATTTTAGAAATCATTCTTATTTTTAGGAAACATTGATAAGTGAAATTACAAACATTGCAAATATGGCAAAAAGGACACAGTTTGTTAAAAATATTTTCATTGTCATAATAAAAACAATCAGAAATAAAATATGATTTTTACCTAGTGATGTATTTGAGTAAGCAGCAGTTATGTCCATTGAGTTAGAAAATGGTCCATGTCCCAACCCATCAATAAAAATAGTGCGATTAATGATGTAATGTTGGTCTGGATTTGTAGGAGGGATCTTATGTAAATACACTGTGCCTGCTCCACCATTCTCTGCCTCTGGCCCACCTTTCCCACCAGCGCTAACATAGGTGCCTGAAAATTAATCCATGATATTCACACTAAAATAATAAATTGATTACTGAAATTTTAGGAAATTCAATGGAAACAAATGATTATTTAAGCACTTGGGAAATTCAATGGAAATATTTACAATCTTCAGAAGCACTGTCATAAAAAACAAATGTATAATAAGAGAACTTTTGTTTTCAAATAAATTTTCTGATACAAAAGTATGTAAACTAGCATGAAACAGATCAAAGAACATGAATATTTTACCGAATTACAATGATCCACTGTTAAATATGTATATTATAGAGATAAGAATTTTAATTCAATTTCACATTCAATAATAAATATACTTTAAAATGGGCATACATAATTGAAATATAATTTTAAATTTACATTATTTTACTAGAATGCAAAAATTTCTATACACAAATATATACAATGTGTCAAGAAAATAAACATACAATACAATCATGTTTACATAACAATATATGTTCACAATCATTACATAAATATACCTAAACAAAAATATACAACCATTTTTACACAACAGATACAAATATATGTTCACAATCATTACATAAATATACCTAGACAAAAATATACAACCATTTTTACACAACAGATACAAATATATGTTCATACACCAAATGAATAGATAATGCTAAATAAACAAAAACATGTCAAACACTCAAAAATATAAGAATCTCATCACAATAAATATACAAGTATCACTACTCAACCAATACACAGATGTGCCAAATAAACACATAAATGTGCCAACAAAGCAAACTGAAATGTTCAGACAATAAATATATCAACAAGTACAAATAAACATACAAGCATGTAAACATAATATATAAGCTTACCACATAACAAATACAAAAAATGTACAAATATACAAGTATGTTAATAACAAAATCACAAACATATCCAAATAAATATACAATTATACTATAACAACAAATGCAAAATGAATGTCCAAACATGTATACAATATGACACAACAGAGTAATAATATTTCCAAATACATATATAATTATGTCTTACAACCAATGGAAAAATATGCCTCTAAATGTATACAGTTATGTACCACAAGAAATGCAAACTATGCCCAATACATATACAATTACATACCAGCAAAAATGTACAGCAATATATCCGTACAGATGAACAGTTATGCCTCAACAACAAATACATAAACATACAACTATGTCAACACCAAGAGTATAATATGCCCAAACATAAAGTGTTAATGTTTATACAATAAATGCCCATATATGCCCAAATAAATATAAAAATATGACCTAATATAACTTATATTCACAAATATGTTAGTACAACATGCTGTAGCATGATATCAAAATACACAAAATATAAAAAAATGGAACAAGTAAATAAACATTTCCAAGTACACAATTGTGTGAAAACAGCAAATACATACACATTCCCAAATACACAATTATATATAATGCCCTAATACAGTTATATTAACACGACAAATGCATAATACTCAAATGTACAATTCTGTCCAAACAAACGCATAAGCATGTTCAAATACTCATCATGTTAACACAAAAAACATAAACATGCCCAAACAGACAAGTATGACAGCACAACAAAAAACAGATAAACATTTCCAAATATACATGTTAACACAACAAATATATAAACATGCCCCAAAACCACATTGTTAACACAAGAAATGCATAAACACCCAAATTCAGAAATATGTCAACACAATGCATAAACATGCCTAAATATACAATCATGTTAGCACAGCAAATATATAAACATGCCTAAATATACAAGTTTGTCCATAATAAATACATAACATTTGCAAATACACGAATGTCTGCACAACCAATATATAATGTCCCCCCCCAAAAAAAAAAAAAAAAATATGATAACACAACAAATACATAAAAGTGTGCATATGATCAAACAAAAGCACATCTGCAGAACAAAGTCTCATTTGCATAAATACACTTTACAATACAGAAATGGTAGAGGTCCTACTTTGTTTATTAATAGTAGCCTATGAAACGGTCAGCATAGGGCCTTCATTGCACCTATAATGTCTTGCAATCAAGGAAATGATATATTTTTAAAAAAAATGAAAATATGTATTTCTTAGATAGACAGACAGACAGATAGACAGATAGATTATATTGCAAAATTACATATGATTATAATGATAAAATCTTATGCACTTATAATCTACACTTACCTACAAAATAGTTCTGAATGATACTGCACAATTACATATGATTACAATGATAAAATCTAATGCACTTGTAATATACACTTACCTACAAAATAGTTCTGAATGTAGTACAATGCCATTCGACCGCCAGCACCCCCACCCCCATCTCCATCACCTCCATGGACTTGAAGAGATCCATCACCATCAATAGTATGTGTGTGTATCAGGATACTACCACCAGAGCCCCCACCAGCCAGCTGGGATTTGAACCTTCCTCCATTTGCAGAAATTGTGCCATCCACAGTTAAAAGCTCTTTGACAGAGATATGAAGTTTTCCACCACCAAAGCCTCCTAAGTGAGGAAACACAGAGTGACCACCACTACTACCATAAGCTTCTGGCTGCAGAAAAGATCCATAGGCACGACCGGTAGCAGTATGAATTTGAGTCTGACTGTAACCTTGACCCCCTGACCCACCATGACCTCCACCTGTGCAGCCTTGTGTGTTCCTAAATCCTTTGCCAATGCCTTACAAGAGATTAAATTATTATTGTATTTTTATCTGAAAATATCCATGTGAAATAGAAAATTAAATTAAGCTTAAAACAATAATGAACATCAAAGTGAATCTCTAGCTGAAATATTTATTTTATGCATAATTAAAAATATGGTAAACATAAAATATTCAAATTAGTTAAATCTAAGCTAAGCATGAAACATTCATGTAATATGCATAATTTTTATCAAACAATCCAAGCCTGTACAAGGATGTCTGAATTGTAAAATCAAATATCCATCAACTATAACATTTAATTTTGGATTGTTTACTGAAGGTCATAAACCTTTGTGTCAACAGCAGAAATTGTTTGGTCTTTCATTTCAGCATCTATAATGCAGCCAATGGTTTAATCTACCTTGTCTTACATGTTAAAGTCCACCAGTTTGTTCATCAGGCTTTATTCATTCTCTGTCAAGGTATGATGGAGAGTGACCGGGGATGATGTATATATCTGTCAGTCAGTTGAGTATGCTTCTAATCACACTTATTTATGATTGTACATATTTATACCTATGCTTTGCGGTACAAAAGATGTGAGGGTGGCAACTGATATCAGCATCTATAACTGCATTCATCCATACATTTATCAGAATGATTAATGCTGGGTGTGGCCGCAATAGTATTTTTAGCCTCTATTATGTTTATTATTATGAATTCCTTTATCAATTAATAAGCATAATCACTTATCAGTGGTTAAATATATGATTTGTTACCAACATGAATTGCCCACTCACATACCACTATAAGTAACATACTACCGACACATAATTAATTTATCTGTTCGCAGGTGGAACTTCCTACTTAAGGAGTAATATAATTTCACAGTTTACTAACTTTCATCCAAACAATTGACTCATGAAGCCCCCATCTACCCACTGACTAATCTAGACATGTATCAATGAACATGCGTAAGAAGGATTTAACAAAAGATAAAGATTTCTTATAAAATTATATATAGCTCACAAAATACAACTATGTTTGAAACAGTTCATGTATTTACATTAATGTTCAAGTTTCTACACAATCGATATTCAACAATGACTATCAGAAGAAACAATCTCTAATCAGAGTTATGATTCTATCATGAGTTTTTAAAAGAGAGAAAAGTAGAGATAATTAAACTGAGTTCATGACCTGTTTTGTATACACTGCATCTTAGAGAAATCATATAAAGAAAGTTTTGCACAGTCAGCACAATGCCAGAGTCTACACAGTATGTAGAGCACAATAGGATCATCTGGATATATGTCGGCAATGACGATTGTAGTCGCTGCTCTCACTACCCTGGAATTCCATGGTAGACAGTAGTCCATCAATTACAGAACTCTCTCAAGATGTAACCATGTCACAGGTTTCTGCATTAAGGATGCCAAAGTCAAGACCAAAAGGGAAAGGTGACAGTTGAATGCTGAAAGTTGGAGCTGAAGCTATAAAGAAAGGCTTGCCCTGCAACAACATTTGAGTGCTATGCTTAGATTCTATTCCATAATTTTCTACACTCTCTCTCGTTTTCTCTCCAGTCATTCAACTTATATGTCTGCAAGAGAATTGTTATCACTCATACATGCTTCATTCACCAATACTTAATTTCTAACATAAAATTGTACATATTTATGAATCAATCACAAATTTAACACATATATCAAATCAATGCATAAACAATAAATTTAACATAAATTTATTCTAAGTCCATTCTCACACTATTGATCAGATATCTTACCACTGGCTATCAGTTGCCTCTTCCAGACTTCTCAAATACTTTGTCGCAAGTAATTGCAAAAAGGCTTGACTGAGTATATATAAACTTCATGTGTCAACTAACTGGAACCATCCATTTACACCCATGTCCTTCATCTACAACCGTGCGCCTAGGTTTTCCAATCGGGTCTTATCCTACTTCAAAGGAGCCATCTGTTCCCATTCCCCACTACTCTCTGTCAAATCAACTACGCTGTGATTACAATTTAACAATCTGGTTGGAAATCCTCCTCACTGCCAGTCATTCACAACAGTCAGCTGCACTTGGTGACTTCACATCTAACAACTTGAATCGGAAAATCATCCTTCCCATTGGCTTTAGCTCACAAGGAGCGTGAAAAACTTGAATGACCATTAACACTTCGGTTTTAATTAGGCAAGAGTGACTTCCGGGCAGCACACTGGGTAACTTGCTTATAAAGATGATGTGAACCTGGCACTTGCCAAAAGGAAAAACATACATAAACAACACTTACCAAAAGGAATATGTGAGAGTGGTTCACCTTCATCTGTTGTTAGTAAACCCAGCGGTTCCACTGTGATGTTAGAGTAGTTAAGACGCAGGTCATTTGCAAATAACTGAAAACATGACATTTAAACTTTGAAAAGAAAATCAACATAAACACAGTAATCATTTCAACTTTTGTGCAGTCAGAATGCATTTAATTATTAATTTTGATCATTGCACAAAGACTCACTCCAGTTAATTTTAAATATCAATCAAAAGACGTGGCTCATTATTAGGTACTCAGCAAGTGTTTATTCAAACTATAGATATTTTTATTTTGCAATTCCCAAATGTTTTCAGACTAAACAATAATTTAAATATTCTTACGCTAGCACCACTACGTATGGTGAGAGTGGTTCCACTGAAAGATGTTGTGATTGAGTTGGGTGTGATAATACTGACTGAACCGAAGGTTTTAACATCCAGATGACCAAGTTGGATGTTGGAGGGTGTTAAATGGTCAACAGTCCAATGGCATTGAGAACCAATCATTACATTAGACATTGAAGTGAAGTTTCCTGCAAGAAAGTGAAGCAGTAATTCACAATTTTCACAATCAGATATTGCTCATTTTCTGCTTTAATAAACATTTTTATTTCTAAATAACTCAGTAGTTATACTTTACAAAGTCAAAACTACTTACTTTCTTTCATGTAAACATTTTTATTTCCAAATAACAAAGCCAAAAATGATTGATTTTCCTTTATATAAACATTTTATCCAAATAATAAAGCCAAATAATATTCATTTTCCTTTATATAAACAATTCTTATTTCCCTGTTAACTCATACTTATACTTTACAGAGCCAAATATTTATATTTCTTTATATAAATATTTCTTACTTCCAAACAATTTGCACAAACATTACAAGCCAAATACTTATTTTAAAAGCATTTTTTTCAATTTCCAAATTTACTTGCGCTTTTGCCTCACCTATCAATACAACAAAAACCCTGAACAAATTATGAAAAATTATATAAAATTGTCAGCATTGTAAATATGGTATATAATTAAAGATTACTGCACTTTTGAAAAAAAATGAGTAACAAATCAACATCAATTCACAATTTTGGTTTTGTTCACTATTAAATCATACTGAGTATGTTATTAGAATATTAACTTAGTTTATCTGGAGTTTTGTTCACTATTAAATCATACTGAGTATGTTATTAGAATATCAACTTAGTTTATCTGGAGTTTTGTTTCACTAGGGTACTACTGGAAGAAATGAAACAGTGGAGTGAGTTTTGTTCACTATTAAATCATACTGAGTATGTTATTAGAATATTAACTTAGTTTATCTGGAGTTTTGTTTCACTATTAAATCATACTGAGTATGTTATTAGAATATTAACTTAGTTTATCTGGAGTTTTGTTTCACTATTAAATCATACTGAGTATGTTATTAGAATATTAACTTAGTTTATCTGGAGTTTTGTTTCAGTAGGGTACTACTGGAAGAAATGAAACAGTGGAGTGAGTTTTGTTCACTAGGGTACTACTGGAAGAAATGAAACAGTGGAGTGAGTTTTGTTCACTAGGGCACTACTGGAAGAAATGAAACAGTGGAGTTTTGTTCACTAGGGCACTACTGGAAGAAATGAAACAGTGGAGTGAGTTTTGTCTAAATGTTACAGAAGGGATTGATTAACTATTTTATATTATTGTTCAATTTTGAAATTATCTTTAAATATATGTTAAAAAAATAAAGCTATATGATAATGTCTTGATGACACCAATAGAATTAACAGTAAGTTAAAATTTCAAAACATCATAATTGCATGACTTGACTATTTATGTGTATCCAAGCCATTCAGTCAATTCTGTGCATCACTTCTGAGGTAAAAGAATGTTGCACAAATCTCTGAGGTAAAAGTAAATGTTGCACAAATCTCTAAGGTAAAAGTCAATGTTGCACATACCTCTAAGGTAAAAGTCAATGCTGCATATACCTCTAAGGAAAAAGTTAATGCTGCACATACCTCTAAGGTAAAAGTTAATGCTGCACATTGTTACATTCCACTATTTGTTTAGAGACCCTGTCTCAGCATGAGGATTTAAAGATTATTAATTTACAACATTCATCTATGCTGATGACAGATGGTTGCCCAGATTCACCCTTCAGTTTCCTAAATTAACTCCCTCGGTTTAGTGACAGGCAAACATGTGTAATAAAGCACGAAGTGGGTACGCTATCTAATCACAACTAATTATGCATTCAAAACATTCATCTTTCGACTCAGCACCCAACCCAGTCCCTAATTGGTCTTCCTCACAATAATTAGCCAACTTCTGTAATTAGATAACAAATAAGAATTTAATAAAGTTAACAATTAACAAAAGGTAATTCCAAATTCCCAATATGAAGGTCATAGGACTACCTTTTGTCTTTAAAGTTTGTACAAATCGCAATTTACAGTCTTTAAGAGTCCACCACTGTCCACTTAGCTTTCATCTTTTCATCTGTTATGGCATTGCTCACACCCCAACAGTGCGACATTAAATATCAGTGATCTGGCAGCTGTCGCATAACCTGTCGCTTGTATAGCGTTGATTTTGGCTCTCCAACTTTAGTAGTCGTAAGGCCCAGTGTTCAGTAAGTCTAGCACATCAAACACTCTCAGGATTCATGTAGAACCCAACATGAAGTTACAAGTCTGAACTTCAAATACAAAAACACGAATGTGAAACCCTCTCTGTAAAGATAATTTCATTCCATGCGCGACAATTCTAGTTATTCGCTGACCCATACATGTGGCATAGACAACAGAGTAGCCTATTTACAAATCGACCTTTTAATCGTATTTTACAGTGAAAGATGAAAGATATAGTTCAAAATCATGCACATGAGTGTTACAATTATGATTTAGTTAGTTAGCTTTCCAAGAAGATAAATTAGTGTTCCATAATCTTTTCACAATAAAGATAAATTAACGTTCCACAATCCAGCAATTATTTAGAGTTACAAATACATATTAATCTAGTCACTCTGTTCTCTGGCCACACATCAGGAAAAATAGCAATAATACAATTTAAACATGATAGATATGCAAAATTCACACAACAATGCTCTTAATAAAATACAGATTACAATATCTTAAGAATTCAATGTGTTTTACCTTGTTATGAATGCAAACGGGTTTTTCTCGATTCATGGAATAATATGGCAGCCTCTCTGGAAATGTCTTAGACACTGTTCCTTGTGAATGCCAGTTTAGTCTGCGGTTCACAGTATATAAAGATACCTATGAATTTATGGTGGGAAATCTATCGGTCAAGCATCAGGCTTGGACAACAACTCATTATCTGCTATTGTTCGTGCATATTATGTAATACATGCGGACCCTCTTTTGACTGCGAGTAGCTGTCTGCAGTGCAATGCATCAGAGCATGATGATTACATCACCACTTGCGATACTGTACCAAAAATATCGGCTATGAATAGGATCGAAACTTTCAAAAGCTTAACATAACAATACAGACTAATTATTAAATAGGGGGTCAAGTATAATTTGAACTTGACTTCGTTACACACATACCTCTAAGGTAAAAGTCAACATTGCGGCAGTCCCAAATTTCAGGTAGATCTACAGCTGAGTCAATCCAGGAGTGGATACCAGCTGGCAGGGTGAGTTTTTCAGAGTCTATTTTCAGAAACTGCTTTGGGTGTATACGAAGATGACCAGTGCTGTCACCAGAAATCTTCCTAGTAGAAATTACTGCTCCTTCACCTTCAATATCCAGTACTGCTCCACCAAGAATTTCAATCTATGGTTTATAATTTGTTACAGAAAGAAATTAATAATGTAAAAAATAAAAACATACAGTTATTTTTGGATACAGAACACAAAACATCAGAAATAAAATTGAAAAAATAAATAAATTGTTCAAATATAATGTTTGTTGGCATCAACACAATATATACTTTAGATTCATACATGCCAACACTTAACAATATAATGCATTAATGATCTGCTTCCTCTGATAACTGTCTCTTTACACACTGAAGCAAAAGTAACAATAAAACAAAATTAAAAAAATATAAACTAAAATGAACACTCACTGTAAAGTGAAACAGCTGAACATTATAATACAGCAGCCTTGTCAGCAAAAACAAAATATGCTCATGAAAGATTTCTAAAATTGAAATAGGTGATAAGATAAATTCTACTTTTGTCTATTTGATTTTTTTGTTTAATGCTTCGATTTATCATGAGTTACATTTTTTAATTAATAAATGTATGGAAACTGCTGTACTTAATGTACTTCTACTCAGGAACCTTTGTAAATAGTAGAATGTGTATCATTTTTAATTCTGTGCTGTCTAGTGGAACGTGATTTTTTCAAGTGTGAACATGTCCCTGACTTGGAACCAAACACAATGGGAATATGATTTTGCAGGCCATTGTTTGTCCTGGTCACTCACAAACAGCCTTTGTTCCAACCAGAACAATAAAAACAAATAGATGCATATATTTATACAGAGCCAAACTGCAACTCCTTACTTGGTCCTATGACACTGTCCTGTTTTTTTAGAAGGCGTTTGTGGCAGTAAGCAATGCAAAGTCATATATATATATATATATATATATATGGAGCAGTTTATATTTGTTTTACTTAGAAAATTCTTTAGTTGAATTTTCTGTTTCTAATTCTTTAATTTTATTTTTTAACTTATAAAATTTCTTGAGCTGAAATTTTTCTAATTAGAAATTCTTTAATTGTACTGTTTTTGGAATTGGAAAATTCATAGACATATTCTCCTACTCAGAAATGTATTAATTAACTCAGCAGATATTCCAGTATGTCTATTATCTCACACAACTCAACACATTTGCCACATTTTAACCTATACTCCAACATATTTTTGTTGTTTGTTCAACTAGTCAATATAGCTGAACCAGTTTGCCTTTTACACCATACAGCCCAACAGATTTGCCAGTATGTCTATTACCACATACAGCTCAAGAGATTTGACATACAGTTCAACATTTTTTTTGTTATTTGTTCTACATAAATTGAATTAGACTCCCCTTGAAATTATTACAATGTAGAATCTGATGGCCAGGATTATTTCCCCCCTCTTTGCTGGCTTTGTGTGAATGTTTAAAATAAATAAGCACAAATAGATATTTTGTCACAAGATTTATGATAAAGAGCTCTGTTATTTTGTTTTCATAGTGTTAATTTACAGTGACTTATGATTTAAATTGTTATAATTAGTATTATTTGATAGAGAAGGTAACACATTTTTCTTTTTTACTACCCACATTTTCATCTACATCTTTTCCTGTGTGTCAGTTTGCTACTACTATTCAATTAAGATTAGTCACATGAATTAATTTGTTCAGGAAGAGGCAGTTTAGTCCAACAACAATTATAATTTTGCAATTCAAAGTTTGCTTTTACCAAATTATTTGCAATATTTGTATCTGTGCACATGTGTGTGTGTGTGTGTGTGTGTGTGTGTGTGTGTGTGTGTGTGTTTGCAACAGGACAGGTAGAGATAAATAAATAAAATCATTTAAGATAACTGAGAGAAATCTATTATTTGTTTTCAGAAAGCCAAGGAAGCTGTGCTATTTATTAGGTATTTATAGAGTGAGTGACATTAAGCTTGAATCAGGAGTACCCTAGTTCATCTGGATCAGACGAGAGTATGCCAGAGCTTAACATATTATTTTAATGTTTAATAATCAATATATTTTTAAAATGTTAAACTATCTAATAATTTTAAACTTAAAATAACTTTACTTGTGTTCAAAATTAGCTTCATTTTTTAATTTTTATAAATATAAACCTGGTGATTTTAGTTTGAATGGAAACAAAGTCTGGAGTAAAATAACAGTCAAGATGTTAAAACCTCTTTCATTGTAGCTTCAGCCTCATTATGCACAAGCAATGAAATTCATTCTTTCTGGGAATGCTACTAATATTACCTTTCTTAGTAATGGCTGGATTAAATAGCAATGAATCCATTCATCCTGGTGAAGCATGGACTTTTCTTAGTAATGGCTGGATTAAATAGCAATGAATCCATTCATCCATTTTGAAGCATGGACTTCCTGATAAGGATCTCCCCTTGTCCAGTTATGGAAGGTGAAAGTAATTCAGAATTCAGTAGATCCATTTAAAATTACCGAATAACATCTAAACACGTTAGATTAAAAAAATGTCTAGATTCCTTTCTTGCCCACATCATCTCATGTGAGTATAAACACAATAATCCTGGTGGAAACAAATGATCAGAGATGAATATTATATGTTTACTGTGTTTGCTCTGACAAGAGATTAGGGCTGTTTTATCTAGTGTAAGATTTATAGAGACTGCAGAACTGAAAAACACCCAGATATCTCCTTAAAATGTATCTACTTTTGCTTCTGATGCTTGTATGTTTTGTCGTCGATTTCATACATGATGCTTGTTCCATCCTGCATCTTTACTTGATTTGGAGTTTTTCCTTGCCTTTAAGCTTGTTAAAAAATAGTGCTTAGTGCATAAAATGTTTCATCATTTCTTTATTGGGATATATATATATAAAAACTATTGACCTTGACCTTTACTAACCTCAGTGATTTCATGGATAACAGAAGTGTTCTCTTGTGTGAGCAATGCAGATCCTGTTGCCATGGTGTAATTTGTTTGTTGTGATGTGTAAGGGTCATCCATGAGGTACAATTCTAGATCTGCCACAGCAACCCGCGAATTTTTGGCTTTCAGCATCACTATAATCTGCAGAGTAAAAATGTTGTCAAACTTTATAATAAAGCTAAAAACATCAAATAATTAATCAGTTTTTCAAATAATCTATCCATCCATCCATCCATTTCACAAACACACACGTTGTGATAAAAAATTAATTCTGGGATGAGGTAAATAATCTGTAAATAATTAGTGACATGATATTCATTGCTGTACACTTTGTTAAATTACCAGTGTTATAATAAAGAATATGTTTATTATAAATCTATAATCTGTCTGTTCTACAGCAATGTCACAAGTGTATATAACTGTTTTGACTATGCTTACTAATATAGAAAAAGAAAAAGAGTGAAAAATGTAAATACAACCTAGTAAAGGTTATGATTATTATTATAATTAATTAATCATCCATAACTAATTACAAGTGACAAGAATCTTAATTTATGTTATTAATAAGTTTTCAGCAGACACACCGCTTGTCTCTCTCACTTGGTAGATGTGCAGGTGCTGTAAATGTTTTCTCTTTTCCGCACCATTAAAGACAAACATTTATCGTCACATAATATTTCCATAGGTGGAAACTACTTTCTAAAGGAGAAGATAAATTCATCGTTTAATCTATATTTAATGAGCCCCCATCCATCCACTTTCTTCTCTAACACAAGGTTATCAATATGTGTACGAAGGTCAATAAATTTAAAAATAAATGTATTAAATCGACGACAAAACATACATATAACAAATACAATGAAAAAAATTACTTAGCATCAATATTTCCATGAAACCACATTCGAATAATTTTAATATCTATACAGTCTTATATCCTAACACCCACAATTCAATAGATTAGTGTCAATACAAATAACAGGATAGTTCTTATCAGAGAACAGAAATAGAGTTATTAGAGATAGATGATAACAGCTTCTATGTAACTTTGTATAGATGAAACCACATTAGTCCTTTCACAGGCTTTTTGTAACAAAGTTGCAAGTTTACTGATCATGTCAATTTAATGCATTTTCTCTCCTCACATTGTAGAACACTGATTCGCTGCTATTCTCTCGACGCTTATCTGGCACTTTGCCATAATAACTCCCTCAAGCAGAACAACAATTGTAGCAATTTCCATTAACTTCTTTGTTTGATGTATGCTTGATGTAATCAGAATACTTTGCCACCATACATCATTTCAGTGCAGTGTATCATTTACACTTACACACTGCATTAGATACTTCTCATATCTACCTTGATTGTATAATCAGTAAACAAGATTCAGAAAAAAAAGGAAAGACTGCCATTTCCCTGTAAAATATAATCAGGAACAAACGCTAAGCTTCCAGTTTATTCCATTTTAACTCCATTCTTTCTTTCATTCAAGTCTCAACTTACAGTTTTCTGCAACAATATTTATTAACCTGATACATGCATACAGCATAATAAATACAGTGTAATAGTTTTATGAGGAGGTTCACTAGAAACAATGTCTAGTGTTTAGCATACTACATATAAGCATCATAGTTCACAATTTGCAGAAATAATAATCTACTCACATAATACATCTCAACGTAAAACACAAGTATAACATATCAATAGCAAAATGCATGAACTAAGTCCAACCTCTCTCAATCAGTTAGTTAATTCACCATTAAGTCAATGGCTGCCTTTCATGAGTGGACTTCTTGCCACACCAAATTCAAGTGATAAGACAACAGAATTCTCTACAGCAGGTAAACTTTTGATCTCATCCTATTGCTGGTCTTGTTCTCATAAATCTTAATCATAGAATAATAATTGGAACTGGTCTGCACTCCATCAGCAATTTCAGGCATATTCTCAACTCAAGTTGTTTACTCCAATCCTGACACTTAAACAAATACCATCATAAGGAGTGCCAAGGTCGGGTTACTATGAAAATTTATAAACAATCTGTCTAGAAATAGGGATAGGCAAATTTACTCCACCATAGCATACATCATACCTGTATACAAACACAAGTATACACACAGGCATACATTATAACTGCATAAGTACAACACACAAGTATACACACACACAAAGGCATATATAAGTATACACACAACAGCATACTCTGTACCTACTGAAGCACCAACATGAGTACACAGACATTATTGTACAAATATTTAAACTCTTACTAAATATACAATTTTGGCAAGAGCTTTCAAAGAGAAAGAAATTACTTGGTCCACATAAGACTGGACATAAATGCTGGCAAACTGACTGATTTGGGTTGACAATGTGCAGTCCTCTGTGTCCACCCAGCCTGTTGTGTGAGGTGTTGGTAACCCCTCACTATAACTTAAAATCTGGAAAAATGTCACCTCATCTGGGCTGCTGTTGTATGATATGAACATTTAAACATTAAAAACAAGCAAACATATAACCATATGTTTTATTTAATAAGTAATGAAAATAAATAAATGTCTTCCAAAATGAGGTAAATTTTGTGCAAAATGTGTTCAAAGAACAAATAACCAAGTGGTAATATGGTTAAATTACAACTACATTATAATGAGTTAAGAACAGGAATGAATGAAATAGAAATAACTTTTTATATGCATTTTGGGGAGACTTACTTAAGAAATGGACCAGCTACTGAATAGATCAGTAATATAACTCAAGAAAACTGAGACAGGAACTTGATAGTAAAGACACTGTTTATTAACTATTTTTAGGATATTAATGAACAGATTTACTGTCATTCACTATTCACTGAGGACCTAAAGTCCATCATACAGCAGCAAGATTTTTCACAAAAATAATTATTACTTGCATTATTTTAAACAAATTATTGTAAGCAAGGCAAGAGGTGATTTTATATCTTTCTCAAAGATCGGTTCTTATAACTGTAAATTTCAATGTAACATTTTATTATTTGTAAATATTTAAAATATATAATTTATATTTTCTTGCATAAGTATAATTTTTAATTTTTCATATTTTCTTTGTACACTCCCCCCTTATAAACCACTGGTCATAACTCATGAAAGTTATTTTATTACAACTATAAAAGAACAAATTTTCCACAAACCTTTTAAATAAAAGTATTACATATATATGAGGAACATATGATGTGGTGAGAAACATAAAAGGAAAATGTATTTACAGACATATAAAACTACTTGGTTTAAAACAAATTATATATATAATGATATCTAAAAAAAAACTATGGATAAACACAAATGGATACATATATATATATATATATATATATATACACACACACACACACACACACACAATTTTATAATGCTATCGACAATACAGTATATGGATAAACACAAATGAGTGGTGCAAAATATGTTGTCAAAACTATTTGAAATATTTGAACAGGAATTATAGTAAAACTGACTTACAATGATGTGAACAGGAATTATAGCTAAACTGACTTACAAGGATGTGAACAGGAATTTTAGCTAAACTGACTTACAATGATGTGAACAGGAATTATAGCTAAACTGATTTACAAGGATATGAACAGGAATTATAGCTAAACATGACTTACAAGGATATATAGAGAAGTCAGAGTTGTGAATTAAACTATCTAAGCTATTAAAAGACTGATTAATACAAAATGGAAATATATCAAGCACTATAAATACAAATAGGAAAGGGACGTAATGCTATCTAAATATGTACAGATAAATATAAAAAAGTTAGGCTTTCAGGAGAAGCCTACAGCCCCTTACTTGCACAGTGGAAAGAAGTTCACATGACTGACCCTTGTGGGATAAGGAAAAAATAGTGTTATATTTGTTAGCTGCTGGTTGCTGATATAACTTTGATCTTTTCCCAAGCCTCCATCCACAATTTTATAGAATGGGTAACTGATATGGCTCATGTAATACCAATAGTTATAAACAGGTCCATTTGTTACAATGGTAATGTTTCCAAATGTCCGCAGGGAGGTATCAGACCATTGAATTGAAGGGTGTTGTAAGACTAGTTTTTCATCAGTTTTAATTCTGGCACTGGAGGTTAAGCCACTGTTGTCAACAGTAATTTTGCGGTAAATGTTTGTGTCATTTGACTGGTCTTCTGTATAGATGGTTCCAGAACCACCATGCTGCTCAGCTCCATATCCACCATGTACAAGCATTTTTCCTGAGAAATGATTGTAGCCACTGTGGTAGACGGCTATTCTTCCACCCCCACCTCCACCACCATTATCGCTTGCACCTTAACAACACCATGTGTAAGTTAGGTAAGTACAAGAAAAATACTCTAAAGTAAAAATTAAAAACAAGTAGGTAAGGATGTCATTGCCGTTACAGTGTTTAAACAAACAAACATAAGTCAATTACAAGATAAATAACAATAATTAAGAATTAAAAACAAGTAGCTAAGGTTTTCACTGCTGTTACAGTGTTTAAACAAACAAACATAAGTCAATTACAAGATAAATAAAAATAATTAAGAATTAAAAACAAGTAGCTAAGGTTTTCACTGCTGTTACAGTCTTTAAACAATCAAGCATAATTTTGATAATTACAAGATAAATAATAATGAGTAAGAATTAAAGAAAGTGCTTGATTACAAGTTAAACAAGATTATATAGCTGCTTGGATTTATTAAATCAGGAAACTGTCAAGAAGAAAATTTTGATCTATTTGCCATAAGAATTTTCACTTCAAAATCTAACATTTTCAGTACCATTATTGCTAATAGCACTATAAGGAACCTCAAAACTTTTAACAGCACTTTAAGGAACCAAACATTTTTTTCTTTTTCTGGAAACTAAATAAGACTACTGGACATGCAATTATGATCAATGTCAAGAGTTACTGATTAAATTTTGTAAGTGAAACTGTGAAATAATTAGGTTTCGAAATCTAAAAATACGTGACCAAAATCTCTGGCCTATTAAGATTAAAAGTTAGAATGAATTCATTCCATAATCTTTATTTTGTCTTGCAAGATATGAATAACTTTCCTTTGAACTCAATGTTTTAACAAGAAGCTTTTGACAGAACTTGCAGAAATAATGTACAAATAATTTACTCACTCCTTTAATTTTATTTTACAATTAATATTTTATATGTTTAATTATTAAACTGTAATAATTGTTTTTAGATGGTCAGTAAGACTTGTACTCATAGTCACTGAAATCTAGTTTCCACAGCTTTAGGAAAGAAGTTGAACTGTTAATACTTTAAAAGACATTCTTTAGAGAATAAAACACTTGTCTTGTACTGATAATTTTCTCAGAAGTAAGTTCTTTTGCCCTGAACATTTTTGACTGATATGGATGCAATGGACAGCTGTCCAGCAGATAGAATCTACTCTTGCTTCAGTATAGATGTGTGATTCTTTTAGCCAGCAAGGATGAGCATGTGTGGGGTGGTGGGTGGTGGTGGTGGTGAAAGTGCAGACCACTACATCTCCTAAATACTTAAGTTGAACAAGTAACTGATGACAAGTTCAGACAGTGTAGCCTCTAGCAGTATCAGTAACTTTTTATGATAGGACAGTGCTGTTCTATATATTTTTTTGTGTATTGTAGGACCACTATGATAATTGTATGCATGTTAATATATAAGTTTAGATCTAAGTTGAGGGTTGTTTGTCTGGAGGAAGAGAAAAAGAAAATTTGATCAAACTACAAACCACTTAGCACTTACATTTACAAAATTCTTGCATATCCTAAATAACATCCTCCTCTGTACCAATATTAAAAGACAAGTTTATTGGCAGGAGGGTAAGAGGAACTATTACAAGCATCAACAAGAAGTATTTTTGGCAACATTGATAAATTAGTAGCAAGAAATGAAATTACATTAATACAGAAATCCCACATTATAATGTGGTTCACTGAGAGCTAATTTGCTACAATATTGCCATAACTATACATCATGACAGCACATTCTCTACTCTCAATAAAGCTAGTATAACTTTGCTGCATTGTTTTAACCATCACATTGCAGAAACTGTGAATATGTTATTTGCGTTTCTAGGTGTCATGCACATGCATCACAAATTATTGTTTATAGTGCGCTATATATCTTATACCTTGTCTAGTGTCTAAATCTTATGTCATACATCCTTCAGCAGTGAAGAGAAATGTAGAGTATCATATGTCAATACTTTACTATTTAAATCTGAATAAAATTTCCATTTGAAATAAATAAACATTATGGAATGAACAGATATACACAAGCAAATTATTAATAAAATATGTATAACAAAGACAGCATACATTCACTTGTAAATACTCATTTACCTCTCCCCCCAGTAACCTCAATGCTCCCTTCTCCATCCAAGTGTTGAACAATCATTTGTATGCTACCCCCTGCACCTCCCCCTCCTGTCTCCCCTTGTCCTGCCTCACCATTTGCATGAAGACGACCTTCTACTCGAAGTACATCTGTTATGTTCATATGAATGACACCTGAGAAAACATGATGTATTCATGATTATTCCTTCAGAGGAAAATGAGTATAACAGATTGTCACAGACGTCACAATGGCATAATGTTATCAAAATGACATTTTAAAAGTGTCTGCCTGGTAATAATTTATTTAATAAATTGTCAAATTACTATCACTGACAATCATTAGATATACAAATTACACTTGGTAGAATAAAACTATTGATTGCACAGTGTTATTTCTTGTTCATTACTGAAATCTTTTTTTAAAAATATTTAATTTGCATAAATATATAAAAGATGCATCATAGAGCCAAATCTATTGTGTACAATATTTATATGATATTAGACAATTTCTACATACAGTTATTCAATTGCATGAAATAAAAAAGACTTTCATTAAGTAATTTTAAAGTGGAAAACTGTACTGCCCACAAGTGAAGGCACACATAAGAATACTTACCTCCACCCCTTCCACCATGACCATCATAACCACTACCCCCTGCACTGCCCATAGCTGAAGGCAGATATACTGAATCATAGGCAAGGGATGAAAAATAGCCATATTTTGAACGGCCACCTCGACCTCCATGAGCACCGCCTGAGCCACCTTTGTGACCACTTTGTGACAATCCTTTACCAGGTCCATCATTACTATAGTAGCCTGTGGCGTCTGCTTCAAAGTCACCTACAAATTAGTTCAACAAAGAAGTAAGAGAGACAAGTGGTGTCTGCTGAAAAATTTATTAATAAAATAAATTCTCATCACTTGTAATTAGTTTAGGATGATTAATTAATTAATATTAATCATAACCATTAACTGGTGCTGGCATCACTGCATTATTATGTGCAAACTGTATTAAAATATTTTTTAAATTCTTACCGGAAAGATCAACAGTAACATTGATTGCTGTCAACTTGAGTCTATTGGTTCTCAAAGCTCCATTTCCATTGATGGTCAATGATGAAACAAATAGATTAAATGCCTGTCCAGTCTCAGCAGACAGCAACTCTGCTTTACCTCCAGCCTTGATTGTGATGTTTATAACAGCATACTGACCTTCAGACAATCCTCTAGTGCATCCATGAGACCATAGGTAAAGCCTTGCTTCATTCTCAATCGTAAACTCATCAACCCCAAAAATGGTGCCATTGTTGTCAAAATAAACTTCTCTCATAATCACATGGCCCAGTGGGACATTAATGTGACTGTATCTGTGAAAGAAAAGAAAATTTAATGGTTTTCGTAGGTTTTGCTGTTTGAAATTTGGTTTAATAGTTCCTAGTGTTTGTAGTCAGAGAGCATGGAAAGAGATTTGTTTTCCTTATTTATAGTTTGAGAGTGACTGCAAAAAGAAAGAAAGACCAAGAAAAGTGCTTTTCTTATTTGCTGCTGCTATAAATTAAGTACAACAGTGTGAATGTGTTAGTCACAGTAAAAGGAGAGAAAATTTAATGCTTTTTCTTTTTCTTTACTACTAAATAAACAGACTACACACTGGCATTTTGAAAAAGTAGTAGATTACCTACTATTTGTAGAAACATTTAACAACTTCAAATATTTTGACAACAATATTGTTTTAAGATCAAGAAAAATGCTTGCTATTGAATATTAACTTTAATAAGAGATTATTAAATCAAACAGGAAATGTGAAAAAATACATGGTTAAGAAACAGTTCTTGTTTATTTTGCAGTTATAAATGAACTTACTTGTTAACTGAATCAAACTGAATAACCAAAAATGTATTAGTGTTAGGTCAATTCATTATAAATTAATCTATCTTTTAAATGTATACTAGCTCAGTGTTATGATGGCTTTAAATTCTCTAATAATTAATTAATCTTTCACTTGAACATACTTGTATATTTGATCAGTTTTATAATGGCTGCAAAGAAAAATGCGTAAATTGCTCAAATTTAAAAAGTTTCAGATGAATGAAGCATAGACCCTTATTATTAACTTGAATAACTTTATAAAGTGTTACTTCTGAAATTTTTTTTTATGCAAATGAGAACTATTGTACATGTATATGTAGTAATGTATCCCATGCTGAGACTGACTCATTTAAGCAGAATATTTTAACCAATACTAATTCTCAAAGCATGCTGGCTAATAAAAACTTTTCACAAACAGTAATTCATTTTAACAGTATTTACAATAAAAGACAGAAAAAGATTACATAAGAATATATTGTACTAGAAGCCAAACAAATTCACAAGACAAAAACACCATTATATTAAATGTTAGTTATTTTTACCAAACCAACCTGTATGCCATAATGTTCACAGGGATGTAGGAGTTTACATCACTGAAGGAAAATGTTTGTCGACTGCCAATATGCAATACACCAGACCGATCCCCAGTAAGCAATCCTGCTTTGATACTTATGTCATCTAAGCTGGTGTTGCTGAGAATTGCCACATGGGCATTGCCTTCTATGGTGGTCATGTCAAAGGCATACTGATCACTGTCATTGGATAACCATGTAACTCCACCAACAAGCTTAAGGTTGAAGTACTGTCCATCAAGGAGGTTTCTCAGAGGTTCTAGTCGATTATAAATAGCTCGTGGAGAAGATAAACCAAAATTGTCAATGCGAAGCTTACGATATATTGTTATGCCAGTGGTCAGATTTCTAGTCTCAATGTAGATAGTGCCGGCACCTCCAACTTCTGCTAAACTGTCTCCTATGATGACAAAGTGATCACTCAAATATAGTTATCAAACATGGAGAAGTGTTAAGTAAAAATGTACTATAAAACATTTTGGTGAAATATATCTTACTATTAATTTAATTAAAATAACCTGTTTCTAAAGATGAAAAGTAGAAATCATCAGCTACTTTATCTTGAATAAATTAATAATTAACATTATTTTTATAAATCTATTATAATCTATATATCATCTATGCTATCTTGAAAAATAATAAATTTAAATTTATATTATTTGGGATAAAAAATCATTTACACTATCTTGAATAATAAATCAACATCTGCTTTAACTTTGATAACAAATCATTATCTACATTATCATAGGTTAATAAATCATCATCTATATTATCTTGGATAAAATTCATCAAGATTATTATTTTGAATAATAAAACATTATGTAAAATTACCTTGGACAGAAAATATTCATGTATATTATCTTTGATAGGAAAACATCAAGTACATTAACTTGGACATAAAATCACTGTCTTGGATAGAAAATTACATGTACTTTCTATTATTATCTTGGACAGAAAAAACCCAAGTTTTTACCTCCACCACATTTTGTGGTGATATTGAATTTGTTCAGGTTTTCACACTGAATGGAGATTCGTCCACCACCACCGCCTCCTCCAGTACTACCATGTGTACCCCCACCCTGAGCTGTGATCATACCCACACCACGTGCTTCACTGCAAACAATCCAAACACTTCCACCAGCTCCACCACCTGAATTCAGTTCAGCCAAGAAAATCTCATTTAGAGTTAAGTGTTCTTTGAATACAAATGTATTCAAAACTCATTTAGAATTAACTGTCCTTTGAATATACTCACTTAAATGCAAAAAAAAGGAAAAAATATATTACTTAGCTTATTATAATGATATAATTTTAGTGTATATACTTTTAGAATAATTAACACATCAATTATGATGGACTTTATCTACAATCATACTGATAGTCTGAATTTATTAAAAATATTCCTAAATGTGGCTAAATAAAAATATCTCATCGGTTACATTTTGTTAATTTGGTACTTTTCATATCCTAATGTGCTTTTTTATATTCTAATGGTGCTTTATTTAACTAATTTAAATTTCCTTCTGTTCTTGATAATACAGATTCACTCACCTGCTCCATATCCATAGCTGGCATGAGGTACAGCTCCATCAGTGGTAATGCGCCCATCAATGTCAATATTGGGGGCAACAATGGCAATACTGCCTCCCCCATTCCCCCCTAAACCTTTCCTTGCTAAAGAGTTGCCATAGGGGCTGCCACCAAATGTTAGCTCACCTGTATTTAAATTAATGTCATTTATCATTTTTACATAAATGGGTATTTGTGTACAATAATCAGTCTAAACATATTCAAATTCACTCTAAACAAATGTCAATAAAAATTTTATTTCAGTTTGCTTATTGATATAAATATTCTTGAAAAACTGGCATGTATGTACTCTGGCATTAAAACACAAGCAAACAAAACAAACATAAGAAATATAAAGCATTATTTTATTAGCTTAAAACTTAGTTAATTAACATTTGAGCACATTAATGATGTGATTTTTAAAAAATTATATCTGGTTTCAAACTGGTTTGAAACAGTGTCAAACTCATAAGACAAAATAAAACTGTGTTCCCAATGATCAGATTTTTAAAAAAAATCTAACATTCTAATTTATTTATTTTTTGTTGTGCAAGGAGAAAGTTTTGAAAAGCATTCACTGAAAATACAATTAAACTTACAATCTGCAAGCAAAGCTATTAAATAGCACTCCCTAATACTGCCAGTTTACAGTCTGCAGAACTATTTTAAACAGCACACCCTGATGATGCCAATTCAATTTACAGTCTGTAAGAAAACTATTAAATAGCACTCCCTAATAATTCCAATTAAAGTTTTTACAGTCTTCCAGGAAAGCTGTTAAAATAGCACTCTTTGAAAATACAAATTTAATTTTCAGCCTGTGAGACAAAACCTCAGATATTTTTTGATTTATGAAAATGTATCTAATGCCATAAATAACATTATAAGGCAAATATTGGTATAACACAAAATATTTGTTGTCTATTACTTTACACATAAACACTTCTGATTTTTTCTGAAGTGTAGAACAGAAAAAAGGCATAAACAAACATAACATGCAGTTAATTTAATTGAACACTTAATGCTAAAATACATATTGACACAACTGATTAAATTGTACAATTGGTAATAAGATGCAAAATGTGTAAAATGCAGTAAAAGAAAAAAGTATCTGAACATAATGCTGAATATTGGCATGGTAAAAATTACAGAGTTTCTGAGGTAAAACAATTTTAATTTTATGACTTTCTAAAATGCTAATATTCAGTCAGATAAATTCAGTTTAGGTTTTCCAGTGGACAAAATGAATAAAAGGTTTGAAGTGATCATTACAAGGCTCTGCCACATAAAGAACAATTAATTTGGTCAAGCAAGTACAAGGCTACACTTTTGCTCTTAACACCCCCCCCCCACACACACACACAGAATTAGATGGTACCAATTAAATTAATCTGCCAGATGCACAAGGAAATGCTCTTTAGAGTAAGAGATAAGAACACAAACTCAATTAGACTGCTGCAATCATGTTGAGAAAAGCTTATGTTAGTGTGATTTGAAAGAAAGAGAAATGTTTTTTCTTAGTAGTTAAGATAAGATGAGAATGATAAACACATCATATCTTTTTTATTTCAAACTGACCATCTCAAAGTTCAGATATCACTTTGCAAGTGCAAAATAAAATTGAATTAGATTTCTTTCATTCAATTCAGTTAAATAATGCAGATTTAAGATAATACAAATTAATGATAATAAATATTGAAAATTGGAATGAAAATATACAGTACTTCAAATTATTTGTAATGATAATAATTTTCAATTTATTTATACCTGTTAAGCAATATCTTTATAATAAAATAGAAATAAAAGCTGATGTCAGATAGCTGCCATCAAAATCCTTCTGAAACGCAATATCACTTTTACTCTGAAATTAAGACATGCATGGCTTAAAGTGAAAGAAATGCTTACTGTCTTCAAATCTGTGAATTAGGAGTTATTGATGGTAAAAATTAAAATGCCTTCCATATAATCAATAAAATGCTGCCAAATATGCTCATGCCATTGTATAATTTTACAAAGATTGGGACATCCAACAGATGTTTTTGCACAAAATAATGATGCTTTGGTTTCAAAGGCATAATTCTCAATATTAAAAGTGCATGAGGGCAATAACTCACTTCTGACAAACTATCTAAAATCCATTTTACATACAAAAAATTACACGTTTCAAAAACATAAAAAAATCTACACTATCTAGACAACTTGAAATAAAGGTTGTGAAGTGACATGTGTGTTGAAAAGAAAGTTAGTCCTATTCTGTGCAGGCTTGAATTCTGGGTAATAACAACATCTTACCAAAATCACGGCCATTTCCTCCGGGTGCTCCAGGCTCATTGGGTTCAAAGATGGAATCAAAACCAACTCCTGCAGTAGTGGCACCCTGGCCTCTTCCACCACTGCCACCATGACCACCACCACTTCCACCTGAAGTGCTGCCTAAAATCCGGGAATCATTTATTACCCTCATTTCAATAATAATGCAATAGAATATTTTACAAAATTACACCAACTGATGAATACAATTTATGAAGAATACAACACATTATCTCCTTGCAAGAGCTAATAAATACTATTGAGATATATTTTTAAAAAGTTGATCTTTTTTTAGTCTGTTTCTGGTTATTTTATTATTTTCCATAGATATGTGAAGTTTTATATGGAAACAAGTAAATTCTCAGTTGTTCAAGTAATTCCAGTACCAACTTTCATATTTTTACTGATTATTTTACTTACTATTGTACAATGGTACTGTGTGTTGTTCAATCAGTTTTGAAGACACAAATAAGAACATAAAAATAAATGTGTTCACATATATTCCACTCAGTTTGATTGACTTATTTGGACACTGAAGAGAAAGACATCACATATAATCCAATAAGCATAGATGATGCAAAGCACTGATGGAGAAAATACTACACAATTATTTAGATTTATTAAAACATAAGAAAAATATCATATTTCCGATATTGATATACATGTGTGTAGAGTGCTTTCAGTAAACAAATATTAACCCTCTTATGCAAAATCCATATAATATGAATGTATTGCCATTTATCTTCTATTGTTTTGAATTTTCATTGAAAACCATTTATTACCATGACAAGATTTGCTGATAAAAAATCAAACAAACTTGTGGATAAACAAAACGTGACTTCTTTTATGACATTATATTTTCAAACAATGCTTTCTGCCTGCAACCAAATATTACATAATATTATAACTGTGCTACCTTCTATAAAGGTTAGATATTATTAGGTTAACCCATTAAGGGAACCTGATTCCTATTAAAATAAAGTGTAGAGTATTTTTTGACGAATAAAACAACTCACCAAGAACTTCCCTGCAAAGCAGTTAATGTTAGAAGAGAGGAAAATTTATTGTACATGAAGAAAGATTCATTATATACAATTATTAAGAGTACAAGAATGATAATATGAAAAATTTACAACTGAAATTAAGATTAGTAGATGCATATTTAAAAATCAGCTTCCTACTATTTTACTTACTCTCTCCAAAGGAAACGGACCAATATTCTCCCAGTGGTGAGTGTCCACACCCATTGAGATCAAGATGGCCACCTGAATAGATTGCTAGGTGGTGGCCAACTGTCAAGCGAAGTCCATAGTTGGCTTTGAGGTAACCTCCACCATATATCTGTTCAGTTTGTTTCCAGTGTTAATAAAATTAATTTATTTATGAAATATACTTTTTTTAACCAAATTGTAAAAATGTAGTGTGCTTCATAAAATTAATGAAAAATACCTGACTATCACATGAATTAGGTAAGGCCTAATTGATAATAATTGGGTTTCTTTCCATGATGCAAACATGACATTGTAGTTGCTAATTTAATTCTATATAATTAAAAGAGAAAGTATTAAAACTCATCTTTATAAATGTTTCATCTGTGACTGGACAAACATTTTTGTGCACTTAATGCATTCTACTTAATTCTTTCTCTAAGGTCTTTTGATCCATAATGAAGATGCACGCTTGGTAAATTTACTAGAAATGTTACATGCCAGAATCCATGCATACATTCCATTGCTTATAAAACAAACAGTAGACATGACATTGTATATCAAATTAATGTCCAATTAAAATTTTAATCTGGCAAACAATATTAAAGAAATGATATTAGGCCAAATCATCACTAGCAGAGGTAATTAATTATTACAAAAGCACAGTACTTTGAATTAGTGCAGAGAGAGTCTGTGTGCTCCAGCTCTAATCTTTCTGGATTTGTTAAGGGCAAGTTAATAACTACCCTAATAGGTTAAGGGAAAGTTAATGACTACCCTAATAGGTTAAGGGAAAGTTAATGACTACCCTAATAGGTTACGGGCAAGTTAATGACTATCCTAATAGGTTAAGGGCAAGTTAATGACTACCCTAATAGGTTAAGGGCAAGTTAATGACTACCCTAATAGGTTAAGGGCAAGTTAATGACTACCCTAATAGGTTACGGGCAAGTTAATGACTATCCTAATAGGTTAAGGGCAAGTTAATGACTACCCTAATAGCAGTGAAAACAAGTTTGTGATGTATTAGTTGATAATGTCTATGATTTCCCAGAAGTGAAGAAAACCTGTCTGAGAACTTTTGTATAACTGTTTTGGTGTGTATATGATTGAATGTGAATACAGTATAATTGTTTGTGTTGGTTAGTGTGCAGTAAATAAAAATCTTAAATAAACTCAACTGACTCTTTCATTTGTCAAAGAACATGGAAACTGGGTCACTCAAAAATAGAAATTAGGGCACTTTAACAAAAGCACTTCACACAAGAGAATAATAATTAGCTCACTGCTGACTCTGTGTGTGTGTGTGTGTGTGTGTGCTAGCTTCCTTCTCTACGGTTCACAATGGACTTTTCATCTTATAATATTCTTAGCCAAGGATAGCTCAGGCCTCAGGGGGAACTTGGTTCCCCTCATATATCCATGAGATGTGGAGGTGGGGGTGAGGAAGCATGTCAGGTGAGAGCAGTTTTGTATGTAAATGGTCACAGTTTAGAGTTTACAGAAGAAAGAAGGTAAATTATTACAATTTGGAACTTACAGAAGTAAGAAGGTCAAAGGTTACAATTTGGAACTTTAGAAATAAGAAAGTAAATGACTACAATTTGGAAATTACAGAAAAAAAGAAAATGATTACAATTTGGAACTTTCAGAAGTAAGAATTTAAATGACTACAATATGGAACTTACAGAAATAAAAAGGTAAACGATTACAATTTGGAACTTACAGAAGTAAAGAAGGTAAATAATTACAATTTGGAACTCACAGAAGAAAGAAGGTAAATGATTGTAATTTGACACTTATAGAAGTAAGATTAAAATTTGGAACTTACAAAAGAAAGAAGATAAATGATTATAAGTGGGAGTTTACAGAAGAAAGAAGGTAAATGATTATATAATTATATGTGGGAGCTTACAGAAGAAAGAAGGTAAATGATTTAATTATAAGTGGGAGCTTTCAGAAGAAAGAAGGTAAATGATTTCAATTTGGAGCTTTTAAAGCATATAAAAGTGAGTGCTATTAAAGAAACAAGGTCTGTTCTTTTTAATGCATATTTCACAATATACCTTGATTGTATCAGCATTAATTTCAACATCATTTTGGTGATGTCCACTGTCTACTTTAAATATTCCTCCATCCTGAACATGCAGTGATGTGACAGTCACCTCCCTTAGACTGCTACCTCCTCCAACACTAGCTTCACTTCCCAGAATGACAGTGCCACCATTGTAGACATACAAGTCTTTTATGCCTGACACCTGGTAACCAAGTGTTGTATATCAATTATAATTAAATTTAACTGCAATTGTCAAAACTGAAAATATACAGAAATGCAAATAAATTAAACTAATATAGTAATAAAGATATTTCCAGCTGAAATATTAATGTATATTTTAAAAAGCTAACAATATCATTTTTAACTTTAAGAAAAGAATCAACTCACTTTGCCAAGAGAAGACAATAGTGTCTGTGTAAAAAATGTTCGAGGTGGGTATTTCACATGTGTGTCTTCATATGCAATTAAATTGAATGGAACATCAACCTTTGTTGAGTTTATGTTCATGATCTGGCGATAACCCACATGTAAAAATCCTGAAACAAAACATGCAAAATGATCTTAAATAACTGAATAAATCTTCAAGAATATGCATGTAACCAAACTAACTTAAATTTATACTTAATCTGCAAATGTATGCTATAATGAGACATGAATGGAACAATTTTTTTGTAACTTAGACACAATTAACTTTACAAATCATGATGTTGATGTTAACAATGATGAAGATAATTGTGATGATGATGATAATGATTCAATGAAGTGTTTAAATTTTTATATATATTTAAGTCTGTTAACACTGAAAAACAAATGTAATTATAGTACAGTATTAAAAAATATTTTTGTTTTGCAAATTTATATTTACAAAACAATTTATTTTGCCTGTGTTTTCTTTCTTTACCTGATCTGTCACTGAATACAGTTTGCAAATCAATTGTAAGCTGAGTGTCCTGATTGCTTGAGTCTGAAAATACAATATGGCTACCTCCAACCACATAAAGAGAATCAAAAGTAAATCTCCCTAAAAGAGGGTCAAGTGGTACCCAAGTGACTGCACCATGAAGTTCATCTGTTTTCAATCTGGAACCATAATTAAGGTAAATTAATGAAATCATAGTACAAATTATAAGCATGGGTTAAGCTTATAGCGCACAGCTCCTACACCCACCCACACCCATAAACACTCTCTCTCTCTCTCTCACACACACACACACACAGACACAGACACACACACACACACACACACACACAGACACACACACACACACACATATAGATGAGTGTGTGGGAGGGTTGTGTGTATGTGTGTGCATGCATGCACATGTGTAGGTTACAGCTACTAAGAAAACATTTTGAAAAGTCAGAATTTACATTCTCTCTTTTCTAGGTTTTAAAATTATGTAATTAAGATAATACAAGACTATTCCCATATCAAAGACTGTGAAGATCAGGAAAATAGGGAAGATGGGAAGATAGAAAGTGTCTTAGGTATTTCTTTTTTTCCATACTAGATAGAAGAACCTTCAGACTTTTGTCTGAAGATGTGTGTAGTCTAATAATGTGTCAACAGATACAGACACAAAACAGACAAAAATGGAAATAGACTGCTAATAAAATATGAAGGGAATCAATCCTGTAGTCACACAAGTGACAAACAATATTCCATTTAGTCCCACAAAAAATCAAAGTACTAAACTTCTAGTGTTTTCAATGCTCACTTCTGTTGAATCACCAAATTACTTCCTTCAAAAAAATGACTCAACAAGATCCACACATCATGCTTACAAACTTGAAAAAGACCTGGGGGGTGGGGAGGAGGGGCAAGGCATATGTAAGCATCTAGTTCCACTGGCTGAAAAACCATCTACTTTGTCTGCATAGGAAAGTCCCAATATGTACTAAAGAAGCCGTAATTCTCTAGTGGATCAGAGGTGCAAGGCAATTCCAGAGAGTGGATGTTCCTCCCTCATCATTTCTCACCTGAAGGGGTGATATCAATCAAGATAATTCAGAAACATACCAAGTTTCTCCATATCTATAACATCTATAACTGAAATATTTCAGTGTCTGAAAGGATAATTCAGAAACATACCAGGTTTCATCTATCTATAAAGTTTATGAAATGTTTCTTATTGAAGAAAAAAAATGTTGTAAGAACTCAACTTATAGTTTTTTCTTGTGATGCTGCCATTTTAATGTCAGTAAGGCAAAGCATCACAGTGCTAACTAGTGCATAGTGGAACAGGGCAGAAACGGCAGTCAAAATTACCTTCCATTGGCAAAAACTTATTATTTCAGCTTCTTCCACCTTTGAAACTTTAACCTCTTGTCTATGACAGAAGTGCTTTGTGATTTGGACACCATCAATGGCTCTATAAATTTTTACCTCTTAATTACAACAGGATAGTATTGTGATCTGGGCACCATCATGCCCTAATTGTTATTAGGTCAAAATTCTTCATATTTGTAAGGACATTCAATGTAGACAGGCTCATAAAAAGTAAAACATTTAGTGTGCTTTCAAATGTTGCTCAATTTTGAGTATACTCTGCCATTAAAAACTGTACAGCAAGGGCATCAGATAACCAAAGCAAAGAAGGAAAGCAGCAAGGGCATTGGCCAGCCAAAAGTAAGGAAGAAAAACAGCAAGGGCATTGGCCAGCCAAAAGTAAGGAAGAAAAACAGCAAGGGCATGAGCTAGCCAAAACAAAGGAAGAAAAACAGAAAGAGCATGAGCTAACTAACACAAAGGAATGAAAACAGAAAAGGCATTACACAGCCAGCAGTAAGGAAAGGAAAACAATGAGTCAGTCAAAACAAAGGGAAATAAAAACAACTTAGAACATTAGTCAGTCAAAAGTAAGACAAAATATACCTTGCTGGAATGGATGAAATCAACAGCAAAGATGTGGAAGAAAATGGACACCCTTCAGGAATTCTGATATATTAAACATCTCTGGGATGCAAAATGTCATCAGCATATTGAAGCAAGAATGGTACAAGGGTAGGAAGTTTGGCGAGTACATTTGATGTTTTATACCTTACTAAGTATGCATGTAGACCACTTTGCCCTGAGAATCTATACTATGTTGAATGCATACCATATTCCTACTGTATACACATCTAGTTTTATAAACCTCAGTCTTGATTATGCATTAACTACTCCCCTAACCACTAACCTTTCATTTTTCTGTGTTCCATTGACATAAATCTCAATTTCAGACATTGATGCAAATCTTGTGCAATACGATGATCCAATTGAAATCAGTTCAAATGTCAAGATGGCCAGGGTCCTGTTAATAGTAAGTTCCAAATATGACCCTTGTTGAATGGGTAGTTCAGGAACCACAAAATTGCTGGTGATTTCAAAACTGTTGTCTTTCAGAGTTTTGCCAGTTACCTGCATTGAGAATGGTTCAAAAAAAGAAAGAAGTAAGCTTTATTAATATTTAGTTTTTAAGTGTGTTTATAAATGTTCAATAATCTGTAAGGAATCTCCCTTTTTATCATAATAGTGTTTTTTCATTTCTATATTTATATTTTGTAGTGCATGTAAATACAGATGGCCTATATGAACAGCCTTTAATTAACGATGTTAAATCCCCCCCCCCCAAAAAAAAAAAAAAAAAAAAAGATGATAAAGCATATTTAAATATCTTTTTTCTTTTAACACTTTGATAAACCATTAAAGCATTATATTAGTCCTAATGGAAAAAAGCATTATAAATATCTTATTTCCCCCCTCAGCATATTGTGAACCAGTAATATAAATTTATTTTCCCTTTAGCACACTATGATTTTACAATATACTAAATATTAAAATGATTTTTATCAATGTTGAAATGACAAGACTATTGTTATTAGATTTGTCCTAATTTAAATTTCCAAAGCATTATGTTTTATCTTAGAGATTTAAAAAAATTTCATATAATTAGCTTACCATCTCATTATTTAGACATTTTGTTTACCTGAGCAATCTAGCATTTGCTTTTTCAAAGTGCCAGCTCTTCACATCATTAACATATTTGCCTTATTGACAACAAGTCTATTGAAAGATATTACAACCAAACAAAACAAACCAAAAGCCATATCTAATCAGACATCACAGCAAATGTAAATGAATGAGAAAGTATTGATCTTTTTACAATCAGCTTTTAAAAACAAACACAAAAACAAACTTACTTTGAATTTTGTTGGATACAAATGATTAGGAAAAATTTTTATTGTGTTCACATCATAATCTCTCTTCAGGTCAAGGGTCAATATGGTGGACTGAGAATCAGCCAGGAAAAACTGATCTGGCTTGGCACTAAGAGTTTGATCAAACAAGTAGTGCAGCAGAAATGAGTCAGGCATGCTGTAATTATAGTGACAATACCAGTAGTGATGACTGTAATCATAAATGTTTGCTGTTGAGGTAACCACAAATCCAGTGCTAGTTGTGAAAGAGTTGGCTTTGGTAAACACTGGAGCACTGAAATCCAGGCGTTTTCCTATATTAAGCAAATCGGGTGTCTCAGATATAGGCTTCTCACCCTGTTTATTCAGGAAATAAAATTAGATTTTAATTTATCAGTATTAAAAGTTAAATAACTGTTATAAATACAAGAATGTACAGAATGTATATGTAGAGAACACATACACACACACACACACACACACACACACACACACACACACACACACACACACACACACACACACACACACACACACACACAAACACACACACAAGCATGACTTATTTATCCCAATGAATTATATATAATACTCCTCCACTCCCACCACCTGGCTATGAACTTACTAACTTCTACCAGGTGGAGAAGAGGAGAAAGTTATGTGAAAAAGTCGACATCCAAGTTTTCAACAAATAATGCCTGAAGTGTTTGCAGTTTGATCAATTTTCATGTTCATCCAGATTTTTCCTAAAAAAACTAGATGTTCAGTCAAACTTATAAAACAATGCATATGTCCACAAAAGATTAAAAGAGCAATTATTCAATCAAATCTACAAAACAATTTATATGTCCATAAAGGATTAAAACAATTATTCAATCAAACTTACAATACAATGTTTATACAAGATTAAACAAAAACAATTATTTATTTAATTAAAATTTGAATTATATATATAATAATATATTTGTGAATTAATTACCACACCAAATATATTAGTAACTCAAACACTACACTAAGTATTTTAGTGACTCAGATATACACCAAGTATATCAGAGATTCAAAAAAGTCACTCCAAATATATATATATATATATATATAAAATATTGTCATTACTCAAGCTTAAACTTAAAGATAACAGTCTCCAATCTTCACAGTGAATCATCATTTAACTAAGCTAGGGACACATTAACTGTTGGTTGCACAAGTCTTCAGTGGTGTCAGTTATGGCATTTAATTGTAGTGCAATCTTTAAGCTTCCAAGAAGAAACTGTAGTGACATTAAGACTGCACTAGTTCCAAAAAGATACTGTAGTGACATTAAGACTGCACTAGTTCAAATATTCCTTGTTTTACTTGCTCAATAAGAGGTAGATAGATCTGTGTCACATTACGATAATGTCCAGTGGTAATCAGTAACTGATCTAGAATTAATACAGTCTTCTTAATCAGCCCTTTTTAGAATAAAATTTCATTTAACCATTCTAAATGTCAATGAGTCAAGTTTATTGAATATTATTACCAATTCAAGTCAAGATCTTCTGTCTTTGTTTAACTTTTCTATTTGGACAATAAATCAAACACAAATCAAATACTGATGTGATTAGTCTACAAAATTATTTACAGTAAGTTTGACATAATAATAGTTTTCTTTGTTTTCTTACACAAACAATATGATATGACTAGCTTTTCCTTTCTTCTATCTATAATACACCCACTAAAGATATAGCAGGTTAAGCTTTTATTTTTGTTATCACCATATAATGCAAGCTATCCATAAATAATTAGCATGAATATTTTATTTGCTATTCAACTTAATATCAAGACTAGTTTACTTGTTAATCACAGTTAGTATGTTAAGACTAGTTTCCTTCGTTAATCACACTTAGAATAATATGACTAGTTACTTATTTATCACAGTATAATTATTACTTGTTTATCATGCTTAGTATAATATAACTACTTGCTTGTTAATTACAATTAGTCTTGCAATATGACTAAATACTTGTTAAACATACTTAGTTGAACAAGACCAGTTTACTTGTTAATCACAATATAATATGACTAGTTACTGTTATTTACACTTAGTATATTACTTATTTGTTAATCACTTTTAGTAAAGTATGGTAGTTATTTGTTAATCACTTTTAGTAAAGTATGGTAGTTATTTGTTAATCACTTTTAGTAAAGTATAGTAGTTATTTGTTAATCACTTTTAGTAAAGTATAGTAGTTACTTGTTAATCACATAGCATGGCTAATTTATTTGTTAAATACATGTAATATGGAAAGTCTAGTTTCCTGTTATTCACAAATACAATGACAAGACTAGTTTACCTCATTAGCCTCAGGTACTATTGAAAGTCTAGCTTAAAACTCATGTCTAATTGCTTTTTGGTACTATGGAAAGTCCAGCTTAACTCATATCAAATTGCTGTATGATAATACTGACTTACCTTGTTATCTACATGTAGTGTTGCATGTGTAGTGTTGGTATTGAAGATATAAAATGTTCCAGCTGCTCCTGACTCTGCCCCACTGTTTTTTGTGGGTTGTCCACCCTGAATGTTGTATGATCCACGATACGGTGGTATTAAGAGATGTGTAGAATGAAATATTGCCACTCTCCCTCCCGCTCCACCTCCACCATAAAATGGATCACTCACTCCACCAATAGCTTCAATAGCACCTGTGTGACTGCCTATTGTTTTCCAAAAAAAGGAGAACTTTACTCTTATTTTATACCTAATATGATAAAAATTTTAAGAATTTAAAACTCTAACAAAAGATTTAAAAAAATTAAGTTGTAATGGAATATATATGGAAACAATTTATAATACAAATATACAAACCATATAAATATGTAAAAGTGAATATCTCATGCTTTTCAATTGTAAGAAGCCATTTATATATTTATATTAAAAAAACAAATTATTGTAACATATTTTAGAAAAAATAAGTACAAAAGCTAATTAATGGTAACCTGAACAAATTATGCACATAAAAACACATGCATATATAAGATAGATCCCAAAACATACATTTCAAAAGCTACTGAGACATTTCTCGTGCAGAAAAAGGCTTAATTTTGTAAAAGGAGGCTAGATAGGTGCCTGCTGCTTAAAATGGACCTACAATATACAAAGTATAATGTTTACAGTTAGTCAACTTCGAGGACATGGTATTTTAAACACCTGTGCTATTTGTATTATAATATATAAGGAAAGTGAATTCTATAAGGTAAGTATTATTGTATTTACCAGTTTGTAGTAAGAGTTTATTTAAGATTAAGTAGTAGCAGTTTGTGCTAAGAGTTTATTTAAGATTAAGTAGTACAAGTTTGTGCTAAGAGTTTATTTAAGATTAAGTAGACAAGTTTGTGCTAAGAGTTTATTTAAGATTAAGTAGTACAAGTTTGTGCTAAGAGTTTATTTAAGATTCAGTAGTACCAGCTTGTGCTCACAGGTTACTTAAGATTAAGCATTTACCAGTTTGTACATATATTATATATTAGTCATAAAAATATTCACATGATTATGCTTTCAACATGAAAATATATCATAAAATTTATACACTTATAAGTATTAGACATAAGGACATGACTGCAGATTGTATCTAACAAAGCTTTTAGCTTGCCAGAGACAAAGACCAATTTTTTAATAAAATATAACTTACAAAGAAATTTGAAGTTAATACAAACATACCTGTTAGGTTGACAGTTTGAATCTCAATGCTGCCACCACTACCACCACTGGCAAGAGTATTCCTTGCATTTGGAACATTTTTGCTGTTTGCTTGGATAACTCCATCTACAGTCAGAGTGTGGGCCACATCCATCACCAGTCTGCCACCACCTGATCATTGCAAGTAAGCAAAAACATGGTATGATATACAAATAATAAAAAAAATATCAAAAAGCAAAAGTCAACTTACAGATTTCAATGATACTTATAACTAGTATTTTACTTTAAAAGGATATTAAATATTTATTGCCAGAGTGCAACATTAAGTAAAAGATAATTTTAATAAAATAAACAATTAAGGCCAGTAAGAAAAACATCTTTGTCTCCTTTTAATTTACTAAATGATCATTTCATCTCTATCTTAATTTCACTCTCTCTATCTGGCTGGCTGGCTATCTGTCTGTCAATCTCTCTCTCTCTCTCTATATATATATATATATATAGAGAGAGAGAGAGAGAAAGCTACTGCCCCTGCAGCCCCCACAGTGCCTGGGACTTTTCAACAGAAGGGCCCAATATCTGTTCCTTTAAGAATAAAACTCATTGAAATTTGAACAATTTACACATGATCAAGCTTTATCGCAAGCTGATTAGCTAGGTGTGAAAATATTAATAAAAATAAACTTTGAATGCTTGGCTTATCTGCAAAAAGTTAAAATCCTCCCTCCCCAATTTCTACATGCATGTTTGCGCATGCGCACACACAAACACACACACACGCACACACACATTATCTCTCTGCTCCGTATAACTTACACAATTATTATTTACATGCTGAACACATTATTAAAATGTAATTACCAATTCCACCCTTTGGTCCAGCACCGCCACTGCCATAATGAGCCGGGTGATACAGATTGCCATAGGAATGTTGTCTCGGTAGGCGACATGTTACAAAACTGTCACAGCGCCCACGTCCACCCAAACCTCCATGTGATGCCCCACTGTTTCCTAGGCGATGTGATATTCCTGGTGCTAGGATACAAACAATAGTCACAAAATAACTTTTTTCTTTTTCCACAGAATGCATTAATTTTCTGGCTGCGAAGTGTTAATACCGAGACAATATAGTATGGAATACGAAATGTTAATACCGAGACAATATAGTATAGAATACGAAATGTTAATACCGAGACAATATAGTATAGAATATGAAATGTTAATACCGAGACAATATAGTATAGAATACGAAATGTTAATACCGTGACAATATAGTATAGAATACAAAATGTTAATACCGAGACAATATAGTAGTTGCAATCATTTACTACATGGTTGTGGAGTTGGCCAAAAAAAAATTCCGACTCTTGACTCCTGAAATTTTAAAAGTCTGACTCCCGACTCCAACTGTAGTTTAAAAAATATATGGTGCTATATGTGTGAGTATGATATAATAAATGAAGTAACTTGACAGATTTTAAGATCACATCTAATAGGTCCAGCCTCATTGCTGTTCTCAACTCGGATTTAACGATTTTGAGGGCAAAACCCCAAAAGTTCCCCAGTGATGGTGGTAACGCTGTAAATCTTATAATCTCGGGGTACTGCACTTTTAGCGCTCAATTGAGGAGCTTGATAAAAAAAAAATTTTTTGAATTTAGTTAGATAGAGTTTCTCTTTCTCCTTCATTTTACAAATTTATGCACCAACCAACCCTGTGTGTCTAGATATTTTTCAAATTTTTTATCTTCATGGTTAGATCTACTCTTGATGAAGATTCAGAATATGATTGAAATATGTCATGTAGAGACCCATCTATTGCCTCATCTTCCTCTTGACTAGCTTCTAATTTTTACAAAAGATTATTTTTGTTTTTAGCTCACTATTTCAATAACTTCACAAAATACTTTATACATCCGTTACTTAAAAAGTACTAAATTAATAATAAACAGCTACCATTAGAATCTATTTCGATTTTTTTAGAAGTTTTATTTTTAAGCCCCAGCATGGTTCAAATTTGGATCTGCCGCAGCCTCAAGTCACGTGAAATTTGGAGCTCTCGTCAGGACGATTTTACCATCTCCAGCTCCACTAAATATCAACCGACTCCACGACTCAGACTCCACAGCCCTGATTTACTGACCATCTGGCTAATAGAATTCGTTACGGAACAAGAATCTGTATACAGTACTGATTAGTACAAGTGTATATGTCTAGAATCTACAGAAGTAGACCATACAGTACAAGTATATACAGTGTACAATCTGTTAAACTATACAGGTATAAACAGTTTAAAAATATACTAGTACACTATACAGTAAATGTATATACAGTCATGAATGGTAAACTATACAATAGAGGTATAGAGTCTAGAATCTACACTAGCAGACTATATGGTACCGGTATATACAGTTTAAAATCTATACTAGTAGACCAAACAGTATTGCTATAATCTAAAATCTATACTAGTAGACCAAACAGTATTGCTATAATCTAAAATCTATACTAGTAGACCAAACAGTATTGCTATAAGTATAATCTAAAATCTATACTAGTAGACCAAACAGTATTGCTATAATCTAAAATCTATACTAGTAGACCAAACAGTATTGCTATAATCTAAAATCTATACTAGTAGACCAAACAGTATTGCTATAATCTAAAATCTATACTAGTAGACCAAACAGTATTGCTATAATCTAAAATCTATACTAGTAGACCAAACAGTATTGCTATAATCTAAAATCTATACTAGTAGACCAAACAGTATTGCTATAATCTAAAATCTATACTAGTAGACCAAACAGTATTGCTATAATCTAAAATCTATACTAGTAGACCAAACAGTATTGCTATAATCTAAAATCTATACTAGTAGACCAAACAGTATTGCTATAATCTAAAATCTATACTAGTAGACCAAACAGTATTGCTATAATCTAAAATCTATACTAGTAGACCAAACAGTATTGCTATAATCTAAAATCTATACTAGTAGACCAGACAGTATTGCTATAATCTAAAATCTATACTAGTAGACCAAACAGTATTGCTATAATCTAAAATCTATACTAGTAGACCAAACAGTATTGCTATAATCTAAAATCTATACTAGTAGACCAAACAGTATTGCTATAATCTAAAATCTATACTAGTAGACCAAACAGTATTGCTATAATCTAAAATCTATACTAGTAGACCAAACAGTATTGCTATAATCTAAAAGGAGTGATAAACTAACCACCCTTCATGGAAAATGCTATACTAATTCATTTTCCACTTGCATGACATAATAAAAGAAAATCACTATATTCAGAATTGTATCAGTGTAACCCTTACTTATAAAAGTACCGAACTAATAGTGTATTATCATTACATGCACAAAGATATAAATCACTATATTCAGAATTGTATCAGTGTAACCCTTACTTATAAAAATACTGAACTAATAGTGTATTATCATTACATGCACAAAGATATAAATGCGAGATAATTATTTCAATTGAAAATTTTGCAAAACTGTCAAGACTTTTTAAGAAATAGTTACGAGATGTCCTACTTCTATCATTGTATATCTCACTCACTCACTCACTCACTATCTATCTATCTATGACACACACACACACACACACACACATACACACGCAAACATACACATAAATCAAGGGACACTGCTGAAGGAGAGCTCATAGGACATAGGTCATGTAGAATATGTATGCTCTTACAGCAAAGTAGAATGATTGATGTCACAGCAAACTGGGATGACTGATTTAACAGCAAAGTAGAATTATTGATGTAACAGCAAAGTGGGATGGTTGATGTAACAGCAAAGTGGGATGACTGATGTAACAGCAAAGTAGAATGGTTGATGTAACAGCAAAGTGGGATGACTGAGGTAAGAGCAAAGTGGGATGGTGATGTAACAGCAAAGTTTAATGGTTGATGTAACAGCAAAGTAGAATGACCAATGTAACAGCAAAGAGGAATGACAGAATGATTGGTTTAACAGCAAAGAGGAATGAGAGATGCAAAAACAAAGATGAATGACTGATATAACAGCAAAGAGGAATGGCCAGATGCTAACAGCAAAGAGGAATGACAGATGCAAAAACAAAGATGAATGACTGATATAACAGCAAAGAGGAATGGCCAGATGCTAACAGCAAAGAAGAATGGCCAGATGTTAACAGCAATGAGGAATGGCCAGATGTTAACAGTAAAGAGTAATAACTGATGAAAGAAGCAAGCAATAAGGTTCTGAAGTCCAACCAAATACAAAAGCTAAGGCAATTCCAAGAAGACAAATTAAGAGTTGGCAATGAAAGTTAAAAGAAATAAAATAGCCAATGGAAACAATGTGTTCTTTAACTGTGTAAGACTAATCTTACCAGGTCCTTGGTCAGGCAGGTGACCACCATCGCTGACATCAATTGCACCACCATCATCCACAGTTACATCAATTGATGTTATTTTCAAATCTTTTCCCCTCAAGGTACCACCTCCTTCAATTACTAGCGTCCCGAAAGACATGTCATAGGTAAAACCAGGAGCAAAAGGAGCAGAGGCATTGATGGCAGACTGTGCCTTAATGACAGTTGTTCCATTAATGGTGTAGGAAAGAGGTGGATCTGAACCTGTGGATCCAGTAGGAAATAGTCGAAGTTCTCCTCCTGCTATAAGCGTCAGGTTGTGGATATGATCCAATTTTCCTTCCACCTACAAATAGCAAGTAGTACTTTCACTGCATATGTCTGCTCCTATTCTGCACTATTTACCTTTTATTTCTGTCATTATTCTGCAGTATTTACCTTTATTTCTGTCATTATTCTGCAGTATTTACCTTTTATTTCTGTCTTTATTCTGCAGTATTTATCTTTTACTTCTGACATTATTTTGCATTATTTTTTAATTCTGTCATTATTCTATGTTAGGCCAATATTTTTTTAACTTCTGCCTCTATTATATAGTATTTTTTTTTAAAATAGGCTATTATTCTGCAGTACTGTTCATATGTTTGTTTCTATTCTATAATTTACTTTTTACTTCTGCTGTTATAGTACTATCATTGTTTTATTTCTGCTTTTATTCTAATACATTTCTTTTACTTTTGTTCCTATTTATAGAATATACTGTATACTTTTACTTCTGTTCCTATTTATAGAATATACTGTATACTTTTACTTCTGTTCCTATTTATAGAATATACTGTATACTTTTACTTCTGTTCCTATTTATAAAATTTACTGTACACTTTCGCTTCTAATCTTTACTGCTGTTCCTCTTATTTTTACTTTTGCTTGTAATCTAAAGTATATTACATATCACAGATTATTTTTGTCTTCTGCTCCTGTTATGAAGTATTTCTTTAATTTCTCTTATTCTTCATATTAACATTTTGTGCTTCTGCTCTTATTTCTGTTATTTTATTTTTGCGTTTGACACTTATTGTACAGTATTTTAATTTACGTCTTCTCTTATTGTACAGTATTTTAATTTACGTCTTCTCTTGTACAGTATTTTAATTTACGTCTTCTCTTATTGTACAGTATTTTAATTTACGTCTTCCCCTATTGTACAGTATTTTATTATTCTAAATTTTTCTGAGGCTATTATGTTGCATGAGTGGGGTTGTAAGTTTTTTAAGATCAAAATTTGACGATAATTAAAGGGGACGCCGTAAAATCGCCATTTAATGTTGTGTATGGATAGTCGCATATAGAATTAAATCTTATAATCGCGTTTATAATAAACTGTTTACCTGCACGAACACCTGATCGATGTCGGTATCCGGTGCAAGACCCAGGTATGCTGTCGGGTAGATATAACAACTGAATGGAATGTCAATTGATGAACGTTTTAGATCCATTACCTGACCAGGTCCCAAGTGCAGCACACCAGACCTGTCTCCGATCATGTGACGGAAGTGTAAAAATACGCCTTTCTGCGCATCTCGTGGTAAAATCACAAGGTGTGCATTACCGACAACCTGTAATTCATCAAAAGTCAAGGATCTGTTGTTTGTATCCGTATATTTGAGGTCCGTGTCGGTCTCGATGAGCCAAGCCTTGAAATGGTCGTCAGAGAGATCAGAAAAGTTTGGAACTTTTCCAACAGTTTTGCTTTGCAGGAAGTTGTTTTCTACATACAGCGTTTTGTGACTCTCCCCCTCATGGAACAGAAAGATTGGACCCGGTCCTCCAGGCTCGCCAGAATTCGTTTTGCTTACGTTCGCATACCCCCCGTGTGCCTGGAATGCACCTCGGAATGTCTCGTTTTTCCAAAAATTCACTGCAACTCTGCCACCAGATCCTCCCCCACCAGTACCACCTGGATACTGATCCCCACCGTTAGCCGTTATGTTGCCAAAGCCTTTAATCCAGACTGCCGAGATTTGAACAGTTCCTCCAGAACCTCCGCCACCAGAGCCATCTGCTGCTGCTGCGCCATCTGCACGAATTTCTCCATCCAGCCAGAGAATGTCCGTCACATTAATATTTAGCAACCCTCCTCCCTCACCTCCAGAGCCCTCGCCCCCACCCCCAGCACTCCCAATGCTGTTTGGAAGAAAGAAATCTCCATAAGGAATTCCTGTTAGAATTGTCCCACCTCCTCGCCCACTGCTCCCTCCGTACCCCCCTCCAGATGAGCCTCCTGCACTAGTTTTTCCTAATCCGATGTTTGTAACTTCATTTTGTGGGGTGTTGGGTGCATATCCCGTTCCGTCTGCATGAAGACTGCCACCATCATCAATGGACAGGTTTTTAACCGTAAGGCTGAGGTTTGTGGCCAGCAGGTTTCCTCCCCCCTCAATGAGAATGTAATTTGCCATCAAGCTGAATCCTGTCTCTGCTGTAAAACCCCTCTGTGCTTGGAAAGTGGAATAGTCCTGAATACGGATATAATCAAATTCAGCAGTATTGGCGACGGTGTTGCTAGTGTGACCGCCATATTTGAAAGAAATAAGTCCTCCGCGACGAAGAGTGATATCTTTAACATAATCAAGTTCCCCAGACAGCCACAATGACACATTATGAACAAAGGTAATCGGAGCAAGTCCAACATAGGCCCCTGTGGAAATATTTATTGGATTTTCAATACGTAAATAAAAATGTATTAACTAAACAAATAGAATAAAAATAATATAATTGAAATATAAACTGATCTATCTTAAAACATTCAGTTACATTCTATAATTTTTTAAATATCTTTTTATGTGTATGGGAGCAATGAACACATGTTATTTAAGCTGTGTGGGTGTGGAAATAACATTTTACTGAACAATATTAGATTCATAGAAGTGTTTCTAGGTATTGTGCCAAAAGTTTACTGTCAATTAGAAATTCATTAACCTTTCCTTCCGGTCTCATAAATATACACCTACTTCATACAATTGCCCAAATACAAGACGTTATTTATCCATATCACAGAATATATGTTCATACATTAAAAAAAAATCCTGTCCATATACTAGAGGACACATTCATATGTTAGAGAAAAACGGTCCTTATATTAGAGACTAGTTTCCATATCCAAGGGACATAATCCAGGCTGGATCTGTCAAGTTGTTTTGTATGTATTAGCGATAGTATGAGTTTTGTATATACTGACTTGAATACCCTTCGTATCTTAGAGATTGTAACTGTGATATTGAGAATTATATATTTTAGTGATATTAAGAGTTATAATTATATTTTATTCATATTAAGAGTTATAATTATATTTTATTCATATTATGAGTTATTGATATATAATTTTTATATATGTTAGTGATAATAAGAGTTATATATTAATTAAATTTACTGAATAAATGCCTGGAGACAAAATGACTGTGATGAAAAAGACACACGTAAACACAAAATAGTTAAGTAACAGTCTACAAAATGGCTTTGATGAAAAAGACACACTTAAACACAACATATTTTATATAAAAGTATATGAGATAATATATAATAATTATGCACAAAAATTGAAAAACTCAAGACTACAACGTTTTTTTAAACTTATTATAATACATTTCTGATTTTAAACTTATTATAATACATTTCTGATTTTAAACTTTTGTTAGTTAATATTTATTTCTCAAATTACAATTCTGTCTTTTTATTTAAATATGTGTATTACTTGCACTGGAACTTCTATTGAATTATTCGTTAATTTTATATTTAAATTGTTAAATATTAGAGTAAAGTATTATAAAATTACTTACCTGAATACACTTGTATACTGAAAGGTAGATCAATCTCTGTTCTCTTCAAGTCCATCACCTGTTGGTTACCCAGATGCAATGTCCCTGTGCGATCACCTATCATGTATCTGAAGTAAATATTTGTTGGTACTGGAAATGGTTCTGCCAGAATAGCTACGTGTGCTGCACCATAAATTTGCAGTTCATCAAAGCTGTAGGAGTAATTCCCATTAGCAAAGAAATGCTTGCCAGACTGTGGCAAAATCCACGTGCGACAACTGTCACTGCTGAGGTCGTTGTAGTCGGTGATGATGTGTTCTTTATCTGGTGCCTGCAACCCTGCATTGTCAATGATGAGTGTCTGGTGATCCTCAATCATGTGATAAATAAATGCTGTTCCAGCACCTCCATTTTGAGCTCTGCTTATATCTCCAGCTCTTCCCCCAAAAGCTGTAAAACGAAAACTGCTGAAAGTTTCATTCCTCCGGAAGTAAAGAGCAATCCTTCCACCGGCACCACCACCACCAGGATCTGTTGGATGTTTAGAACCTGCACCGCCATTTACTGAGATGGTTCCATATCCTTTGAGAAGCTCGCAGTACATCCAGATACTGCCACCGCTCCCGCCCCCAGCGCCAGACTGGTCTAGAGCATCTGCACCATGAGCGCTGACCGTTCCATCTATATAAATGAAGCCTGTCACATTCATCCAAATCATGCCACCACCACTGCCCCCTGCACTTCCACCCACCCCATCGCCCCCAGAACTACCAAACTGATCTGGTTCAAAAAGATCTCCATAGGCAAAACCTGCCCCAGTCTTGAGATTTAATGCTCCATGACCACCACTCCCACCGTGCCCTGCTCCTGATCCAGAGGAAGCTGTATCAGTCGGCATACCAGGATTGACAAGACCATGAAGAGACAGGTTTCCATGAGAGATATTATTGTGTTCTGGTCGGTAACCGAGCCCATCTGCCGCAATCACTCCACCAGCATCCACAGTAATGTTTTCTGCCAAAATTGTCATTTTTGTTCCATGTAAAATACCCCCACCCTCAACAATCAAAACATGAACAGTAAAAGTAATTCCAGGTTCCATGATGGGATCTGTAGAGGCATTGACGCTTGCCTCATCCTGAATCTTTATCATCCAGAAATTATAATGACTGTCTTCTTCCTTTACAGTTCTTCCCCCATGCTTTAGCCACAGAAAGCCATTGTGGTGTAGCGTGATATTGACCACATTCGCTAGCACCCCAGCCAAGTGGATTTCAACATCATGAATGAATGTCGTGGGAGCGAGGCCTAAATAGCCACCCTTATATACATGACAGTTGAAAGGCAGATCAATCTCCTCACGCAGAAGGTCTAGAGTCTGACTGTCACCAACATGGAGTGTTCCTGTTCTGTCACCGATCATATACTTAAAGAAGATAGTAACATTAGCTTTTCTATCAACCTGTTCCCTGAAATCAAATGTCATAAGTTCATCTGTGAAAATATGCAAAACTTGTTCTTGAAGTGGAGGCATGATTGCTAAGTGTCCATTCCCATAAATCTGAAGTTCCTCGAAAGTAAATTCAAATCTGCCATTTGAGAAATTGTGCAATCCTGACACAGGTAAGATCCAAGCTCGGCCTTCATTTTGTAACATATTTTCCCAGGTAATATATTTCTCTTGTGGTTCTGGTGCGCCATCGTTATCGATTATCAGTGTCCGGTGATTTTCATTCATGTGATAGATAAACACAGTGCCAGGACCTCCACTTCCACCTGTCGAATTGCAAGAACTGCACTTAGTCACACCCCCGATCCCTCCTGAAGCCAGGTACCTGAATTCACTGAAAGTTTTGTTGTTCTGGAAATACAAAGCTATGCGTCCTCCACTTCCCCCACCCCCACCCCCACTAAGAGATGGGCTAAGTGTTCCATTGGCACCCCGGCCTCCTTTAGCTAGAAGAGAGCCGTACCCTGTGATCGTGTTGCAGTGAACCCACAGACTTCCGCCACTTCCACCACCACCCACTTCGCCGCTCTTACTGATTTGACCATCCAGGCCACTGGCAGTTACTATACCGTCCAAGTAAAATGTGTCCGTAACATTCAGCCAGATCCTACCCCCTCCAGCCCCACCAAGCTCCCCTCCTCCTGAACTTCCAAACAAAGCTGGTTCATACAGATCGCCATATGGAAAACCAACTTGGATAGTGTCTGGAAATACAAAAACAATCCGATAGCAATGAAAATATTTAAGCAATATTAATTTATAAAGTTTCGTTTCACTCTCAGTAATAAGACATAAACATTCAGAGAGCAGGTCATACAGAAGCACAGGCTTGTGCGTATTCGACACTTTGAAACAAACCTATAGGTGTGTGATTGTGTGTGTGTGTGTGTGTGTGTGTGTGTGTGTGTGTGTGTGTGTGTGTGTGTGTGTGTGTGTGTATATTATATATATATATATATATATACTCTATGCTAAAAATCTAACCAGAGCAGTTAAGTAAACGTGAGAGTGCTGTTTGAATAAAGTTTGAATGTTCGTCATCGTTTGTACCGTCTATATCATAGAGCATATTAGAATTAATTGATGATGGTATTTATATATTAAATTAATTATTTTGGTTTGCTGTAACTTATAATTTACAATACTGTGCCAAGAGGTGATCAGTATCTGATGTACGTTTCATTATTCTGACAAATAACTGTTGAACTCTTGCATGATTTTACCAGCCTCCGGAAAATTCATCGAGGCTCTATTTTACTTGTAGTCTTGAGTCTGTTATCAGTATAGTCACATTAATATGTGCTTAAAATTGACTATTGATTTGAGGCTCCAGTGATACAAATTGGAGGGTTATAATTAATCTTTTAATCAAATTTCATAAGAACTATACTAGTCACATCTTCAGGCACTACACAACATGTTAAAGTAACTCTTCTTTTTCATCAATATATGATTTTGATTTTACATACCACGTGCCCCTCTTCCACCACTACCGCCATGACCTGCACCACTACCCACAATTCCATTTGAATGGCCTTCACCTGGGTTGATCATTCCATGAAGGCCATAGCGAAGGCTACTATTACCACCTTGACCTTCACTGTCTTTGTGTTCATATCCCAAACCATCTGCACTTAACACTCCACCAGCATCCACAGTCAGGTTAATGGTATGGAGGTAGAAATGTGTACCTCTGGCTAAACCATTACCGTCGATCCCAAACCACACAGTCTTGAAGTTAATGCCTGGCTCTGTCACTGGGTCGCTGATCATGTGCAAGAAGCCATTACTTTTCACATGGACGAAATCAAACTCATATGTACTGCTGGGTTTATCTTGAGTTCGGCCATCTTTAAACAGCCATAAAGTACCCCCATGGTGAATGGTGAGATTTTTCACATTGGCCAGAGTTCCGTTCAGAAAAATATCAACATCGTGAATGATCGTGTCTGGAGCAAGAGCTACTAGGCCGTCCTGATACACGTGAACGCTGAATGGGAGGTCTATCTTCTCACGCTGCAGGTCCATGGTCTGATTGGGTCCGATGTGAATTGCTCCAGAACGGTCACCAATCATATTATCAAACTCTAGGAAAGCTGGCGAGCCGGGCGGATCTGTGATAATGGCAAGCTGAGCTTGGCCATAGATCTGGAGCTCATTAAAGTGATAGGTGTTGTTCACTGAAATCAAAACGTAATTAACAAAGTAAGTTTAGTTGTTCACTGAAATCAAAACGTAATTAACAAAGTAAGTTTAGTTGTTCACTGAAATCAAAACGTAATTAACAAAGTAAGTTTAGTTGTTCACTGAAATCAAAACGTAATTAACAAAGTAAGTTTAGTTGTTCACTGAAATCAAACATAATTAACAAAGTAAGTTTAGTTGTTCACTGAAATCAAAACGTAATTAACAAAGTAAGTTTAGTTGTTCACTGAAATCAAAACGTAATTAACAAAGTAAGTTTAGTTGTTCACTGAAATCAAACATAATTAACAAAGTAAGTTTAGTTGTTCACTGAAATCAAAACGTAATTAACAAAGTAAGTTTAGTTGTTCACTGAAATCAAAACGTAATTAACAAAGTAAGTTTAGTTGTTCACTGAAATCAAAACGCAGTTAACAAAGAAAGTTTAGTTCATCATTCAATTTAATCCATACGAATAATTCCATACTTATAACAACAGCACAAAAATTATCTTAAATTTGCAGTATATATGGAAAGAGAAGTAGTATGCTTTTAATAGAACAATAAAATGAGGAAAATAATATTTTTTAAAAATCATATATTAATCTGGTATAAGGTCTAATTGTCACTATCTAATACTGAGATCCTGGTGACAGCCTTATAATCTGCAAAGTGAGAGAGAGAGAGAGACATGTTGGTCTTGGAGAATTATAAATTAAGATTCATGATCACTTGTAATTAGTTATGTGTTGTTAATTAGTAAATAATAATCATAATGAGTGAAGGATGCCCAGAGAGATATCACACATAATATATGTGTTGATCTTATCAGATCACCACTGAAAAGCAGATCGTTTAGTAATATGACAGTAGTAAGCATCACAGCTGCTAGAATACCCGACACTGCTATATTTTAACCTGGTGCAACATTTGATGGTCTCAACTCTAGGCCTTTATAGCAGCATTACATTTTTGTATGGTTGCTTGCAGTAAAAAGATTGGCAGCTACAGCAGTTTTAAGCTTAGAAGTCCATAATAATCCAAACATATTCTCAGACAAGGATTTGTTACTTCTAATGGCCAATATGTAATGGTAAAGACCAAAACATGTTTACATTATTCACCATAGTATTTGGAAATAGTCATGAACTATTTTAAACTCTTTTGAATATAAAAAAATAAATTGTGGACAGCAGACAAGACAGTGAATGCTTAGACTGGGTATCCAGCTGTGTTTATATCTCTTAGTGATGGAATACTCATCATGGTAAGAGATTTAGTCTTGCTGGCAAAAAGCACACTTCTCAATCTGCCGAATTAGAAAGCTTTCTTTCATTTAACTTTTCCTTAAAGGAAGAGAGGTGTCCTTGGCTCTGACAAGTGTGTTAATAAACCCAAATAATTCCTACAGTCATTAGGAAAAGAATATTTTTACACAGAAAAGTTCCTGGTTTCCATATTATTACCAGATAACATTACTGTATTACTAAGACTCTGATTTACTGCACGATTATTACTAATTATTATTACCATGTTATCTTTATTACTATTACAGTATTATCCGTATTTTTAATAAAAATAATAAAATATATCTTTTACAGAGAAATCTTTAAATTATAAATTCTTGTAATTTCTTATAGCTCAGCCACCAATTAAGATGTCTACTTACAGCTAAATAATCATCGCTTAAATTTTAAAATTTGTCATTTGTGTTTACAAAAATAAAGAGATATAGAACTTGCCTGTAAACTCTGAGTTACCATGGTGAGGAAGGAACCATGCTCTACTGGCATCATTCTTCAAGTCTGTGTAATCCTCCACAACATTTTTGTCATTTTCTGGCCCAAGACCTTGATTGTTGATCATTAGAGTAGTGTGTCTGAATTCTAGAATTTAATGAACATATATATAAATTTATAATTGCAAACAATCATACCACCACCACACTTGTATGTTGGTAGTCTAGCATCTAGTAAGATATAGATAATAGCTAAAATAATATTATATATAATTAACATATTTTAAAAATAGTGTAGAACTGGAAATATAATATCACTAGATTTGATGTTGGCAGCATATCATTTAGCAATTTTTTAGCATTTAGCAAAGAGCAACTTGAATCCGTTTTCTGGCTTACTGATTAATTATTAAGAAAGAACAAGGAAATGCATATTAATTTTCTGCTACATAAAATGAAATACAATATTAACTAGTGGGTGTAATTTTTTTTTTACATAAAGGAAAATTATTACTTGCCTTACTTCTATACTTGAGATAACATGAAATCTTATCATGAAATCAGAACTAAAATTATTAAACCTTCATTGAAGTGTTGTAAATTAAAAATAAAATGTAGTATTTTATATAGAAAACTTCAGTCATTTTGCTTTCATTTAATTTTCTAAATTTGAAAGAATATCGCTTTTAAAAATTCTGTTTTAGAAAGAAAAAGACATTACTAGTATGATAGAAAAACATTGTGCCCGGTCCACCATCACTGTGACCGCCATCTGCCATCCCGCCATGTGCAAACGTATCTCCAGCAAAGGTTTTGTTTTCAGCAAAGTGCAACGCCAGTCTACCTCCTGCACCCGCTCCCCCTACAGTAGTGCCATATTTGCTGCCATTTCCACCAGTAACTTCAAAGCTGCCATAACCCTTCAAGAGGAAACAGCAGCAAATAAAGCACAATTATTTAGAATAAAAACAAAATTAAAAGACAATCAATTGCAATATGTGACAGTAAATATATGAGCATAACATACTGATATAAGAATATTCCTGTGCTAAAGCTGAGTCCATATGTTCATGTAAGTATCTATACATGAAATATTCCTGTGTAAAAGCTGTCCATATGTTCAATTATTTCTATGTGCACATAGGTATCTGCACATGAACTATTTCTATGCAAAATATGAGTATGTTATTATCTATGCACATATTTTACTATACAAAACATGACATCTCATGTCTGTACATGGATAAATTACGCCTATGAATATATATATATTTGATCATTTGACTCCTGAGGTCTACGCTAGGATAAACTGAATGCTTGTCCCAGTGTTAATTGAACATTGTTATGAAGCAATGTAAATGTCAAAGCACTTTGGATTGTATTTGTTCTATATATATTTGATTGTTGATTTAATCAATTTATTGTTAAATTTATTGACCTTCTTACATGTAATTATAACCATATGTTGGAGTGATAGTGGGTGGATGGGGGCTTTAATATACATTAAAGATGGATTTATCTTCTCCTTTGGTAAGAAGTTTTCCACCTACGGAAATATTGTGACAGTGAATGTTTGTCTTTAATGTTGTAGAAGAGAGAAAACGTTAACAGTACCTGCATACCCGATGAGTGGTGTTTTCTGGAGAATTGTTAATAACAGAAATTAAGATTCTCATCACTTTTAATTAGTTGTGATAATAAGAATAACAATCATATCGATAACTAGGGTGGCATTGTGTCACAGATACATAAATAAGAACAACAGAATCTTGACTAGAAAAAATATATAGGAAATTGCAGGAAATGGAAAATGGAAAACTGCCTTCTTGAACTGATGATGAAAGATGTGTTGAACTAAACAGCAAAGAGTGAGATGTTCCCAAATTAGCAAAAGTAAGTGGTTTACCTAAGAGTATTCTGTATTTAATACATTGTGGCTTTTAATTCGTTTATATTTTGTATTAATCTACTTGCAAATAAATGTTTAATATTAATTAAAATTCTACGGTTGAGAGCATGTATTGTATTAGTCTACTTGTATGTAAATGTTTAATATTAACTAGAATTCTACTGTTGAGAGCATGTATTGTATTAGTCTACTTGTGTGTAAATGATGAGGCAGAAATTGTCATTCTTCTTTAGATAATGCTGTTTCTGTGTATAATGTATCTTTGATTTGAAAAATCAGTAATGAGTTTTATGTCATATTGAATATAAATGATTTTTAATATAAATGTAATTATAATTATCTATTCAAACATAAATTGTGAAAGGCTAGTTTAATATTAATCATTACTGTATAATTATTTAATAATGTACAGTGAGAAATCACTAAGTATTAATGATTATGAAAATTATCAAAAGAGGAAACAACTTTCAGTCACTAACTACTGTGAAATTACTATTTCATGAAATTATCTAGTAACAACAATCAATGCAGTTGGGTTCTTGCTCCTAAATTCTAAACTGAATTCTGTGTGACTGTTCTTCAAAATGTTTGTGCCTGTGGGAGTTATAGAACTGCAAGAACTAGTGAGCAATGACGTACTGAGGAACTTTCCTTATGAGGATAGGGCTGAGACATGGTCTAAGCTTCAAGGTTGACATGGCACAACAAAAGTGATAGCTGCTTAGGGCGACATTAATCACTTCCTGATTTTAATAAGTCCAACATAAATTAATCTCCAGCAGTCAACATACATTAGCTACTGACCTTAATAAGGCCAGCATATATTAAAATGCTGCCACCACTTCCACCTCCAGATCCCCTGGAACCAGCCTCTCCATTACAATGTACTGTCCCATCATTGTGCAGAGTTCCAGTCACGTTCAGGTTGATGACACCCCCACCACGTCCTCCAGGATAAGTGGCATTTATTGATCCACCCTGGCATCCAAGTGCTGAGGGGTAAAATATTGACCCATAAGCTTCTCCAGTAAGCGTTTGTGAGGAACCTCTACCTCCACGCCCACCATGACCCGCTCCTGCAAGAATGATTAATTTAGGATTTCCTGCATACACTTTATAAGTTACATGTTCTTGACAAAATGATTAACTTAAAATGCATACACTGTACAAGTTAAAATGCATAAATTACATGATATTGATAAAATGATTAACTTAAAATTTCTGTCTGACTTGTCTATCTCGATCTGTTGATGTCTCTTACAGCACGCCATAAAATACAGCCGGGTAGACATCTGGCACTCTATTGCAGTGTCCAAAAGTACTCTAACCGGTTGCCAGCCAGTTACGTAGAAACCTTTGGTACGAGGCAGGGAGAAACTGGAGGGTTTTTCCACCCCTCTGCCAACACTACATTCTTGGTGTTTCTCATTTGTTTCTGTCTCTGTCGTCCCCTTTTATACACAAAGTCCTTGTACAACATTTTTTTTCTGAGCTGGCTGGGAAAACACCCCAGTCCTAGCACACAGCACCCATCACACCCCCATCCAGCATGCACGTAGTCTTGTGCTGATGAATTTTCTGACTGTTCATTTCCCATTAGTGCCTGGTATCGATTTCAAGTTTACACCTCTCGTGTTGACATATAAACTGCCTGTTACCTACCTATTCAGAGCACAGAACTGACCTCAGAGCTCCCATTATTTTTATTTTGTTTTTAAAAATATGTTACCATGGTGATTCATCTCCACCTGGCAAGAGTACACTAGACATAGCAAGAAAGGGTTGTACACACAAACTAACACATATAACTATAACAATATAAATCTCAACTTTCAACTAACTCAAAATTCTACTTCAACAAACAATTTCACAATAACAATATCTAACTTTAGACAATATTACTACCAAAACTTTATAGTGGTGATTCTTCAAACTTTTCAAAACTCAGATCCGGCCTTCTCACAGAGAAAATTGGTATCTCTGCGGTCTATCACGATTTATTGTCTTGGCATTACTGAGAGTGGAGAGGTAAATGCGTACGTCCTCAAAAAACTAATCACATTTTTCCATCTTCCAGCACGAACTACTATCACATTTATCTCTTTCTCAACTAACGTTTCCACACTTAGTTTTTATATTGTTGAGAAAATAGTTATTTTAGCCCTTTGCTATGTTTAAATTAATTTGGCTGTTTTGTTAACCGTTTAGTATGATGACACTTAGAAAAATAAATTAAAAATAATATTCCCCCATATCCGTGACAGTGGAAATCGCATATAAATAAAAATATAAGAAAATAATATTATATAGGAATAAATGCGAAGTCGCCATTACATATAGGTATATAAAAAATACTGCACACTCTTTAAAACGTACCTGAAGCTCCAGTGCCAGTTTGTCCTTGACCTTGATTGCAAGCAATATTGTGAAGGTCACCAACAATAGTTCCAAGATCATCAATGACGAGATTAATGACTGTAATGTGAAGATGGACTGCATGAAGTGAGCCGCCTCCATGGATATTCAAGTGGTCCACCTGAAAATTATTTAAATGGCATTTTGGGAATTAATCAATGCCTATCATTTCATAATGTATTAATTATAACATATTATATGTTGCAATAAAGAAATAATTAGTTAAATGGGTGTTAATCAATGCCTGTCATTTCATAATATATTAAATAACATATTATATGTTGCAATAAAGAAATAATTAGTTAAATGGGTGTTAATGCCTGTCATTTCAGAATGTATTAATTATAAAATAGTATATGTTGCAATAAAGAAATAATTAGTTAAATGTGGAAAAGTGACATTGAAGATAAGTGGTAACAACGAGAATAAGTATAAAATTCCTGTTTTAAACTCATACCTATAACGTCAAGTCCATAAATTTCAAATAAAATAAATAATAAGGCTGAAAAAAAGATTTAAATTCGCGAATTAAATAAACATACAAATTAACCTAAACACTGTGAATTAGTTCTTGAGTTTAAATAAATACTTATGACGCAGGAGTAGATTATGAATTTAAGCCGTAAATTTTAGAAGCATATAATCAAACCCCAAAATTAATGGGACTGTGTGGAAAGTAATAATGTATTAGTTATATTACACTGATAAACTAAAATTGCCTTTTCTAGTTTCGGATGATCTCTTAATCTTAAACTCTAGTAAGCTTTCATCTATATGGGAATATTTGTAAACATTTGTTTTGTTTTAATTTATTGAACTGTATGATCGAAATTGATATATTGTTAGATTTTCGTCTCATTTTCCCATTAAATTTATTTAACTGTATGAATGAAATTGATATATTGTTAGATTGTTCGTCTCATTTTACCATTAAATTTATTTAACTGTATGAACGAAATTAATATATTGTTAGATTTTTCGTCTCATTTCACCATTAAATTTATAACAATAGACTGAATTACGTGGAACTTACTATTACCATTTGTGTCCACTTACATAACTCACACTCAGTGTAAGACTGTTACTATAACTCACATATAGTGTTAGACTGTTTTGTTTATCACCGAGTCCTGGGGGTACTGTCACCACCCCTCCATCGGCTACTGTTAATGTTGGAACTCGAAGGATTCCTTCTGGACTTGTCCATCCCTTTCCTGCAATTTGTCCGGTTAAACCGAAAAGCAGACGACATCCGCTAGACACTTCAATTTCGTCGATGCCCAACGTCCCCCTATGCAATTGACAACAAATAATTTAATCATAATGAACGATCTACTGAAGAAATAATACAAACAGATAATTAATCATAATGAACGATCTACTGAAGAAATAATGCAAACAGATAATTAATCATAATGAAAGATCTACTGAAAAATAATGAAAACAAATAATTAATTATAATAAAAGATCTAATGAATAAAGATCTACAAAAAAAAACAAAAAAACCGATGAAAGATCTACTAAAGAAACGATAAAAAGCCAGTAAATAATTTGTTGTTGACAGGATGACTAAATCTTATTTACAATCATTCAATTAAAAATACATATTTATATTAAGAAAGCATAGTATGTAGGCTACATTGAAAATCATTACAATAAAATTATTTATAATATTTGATACTTGCCTGCGCTTGCCCAAAACGTTTTTTTTTAAAATCTGTGTCATGAAAATCTTAGGTGTTAATAAGCGAATTTTTATTTTAAAGGTAGATTGAAATTTGCTTCTAAATTTGATTTGATGAAATCATTATTTGGCTTTCTTCTGAGTCACCCCTGCCGGCCTCCTTTGTGACCGATACCATCGTAGATTAAAAAAAAATCTATATGCATAAAGCCAGCAGACAGACCAGCCTTTATATACTGACAGCGGGAGTATTTGGTATATAGAGAGAAACATAGAGAAAAGAGATAAAGAGGTAGTGATAGAAATAGAAAGGGAGGGAGAGAGAGAGAGAGTAAAAGAGAGAAAAAAAGAGAGACAGAAAGAGAAGGGAAGTGCAAGAGAGAAAATAGAGAAAACGAGAAAGGTAATAAAAAAAAAAAAGAGAAAGATTAAAAGAAAACAGAGGAGAGGATGAGAGACAATGAAAGAGAAGGATGTGTATTATGAAAGGAAGAGTGTTTGAGAGAAAGAGATAAAACGAAAGAGGGAACTGAAAAGACATGGAGAGAGAGAGAGAGAGAGATAAAGAGACAGACCAACACATACACAAGAAAGAAGTCACAAACGGAAAGTGCAGAAAAAATGAGACTGAAAAAGTTACTAGGCCTAATGGGAAAAGTGGGGAGAAGCAAATGAATGACAGAAGGAAATGGAAGACATGACAGACTGAGAATAAGGGAAAAGAGAGAATGTGATAGTGGAAGAGAGAGAAAGGGAGAACATGAACAAAAGAAAGGCAGAAAGAGAATGAGACAAAAGAAAATATATAGAGAGAATTATAGAAATAAAATATGGTTTGATCTCTTTCGGTTGGCATTGCAAAAATAATAGCTAATTTCACAGCGTAATGATACTTATCAAAATCCAAAATACAATATTTATTACAGCCTAATATATAATACCTAGAACGAGAAACGGAATATGTGTGACACGAGAACTGAATCGTCCGCTGTGCGCGGAGTTCACGAAGGTAGCAGCCATTGCCCGCGGCATGCGCTTTACTCTTAATAACGAGCTCTCTTAAGCACTATAGTTTAATTGCTACTGGCACTATAGTTTAATTGCTACTTACTTGCACTATAGTTTAATTGCTACTTGCACTATAGTTTAATTGCTACTGGCGAACTTCGTTATGGGATAGCGTGATGTTATATAGCTTATCTTGATTCTATAACAGTAACAATCAGAGCAAAATCTGATTTGTACTTTTTTACTTAAACCTGCACAAGCCCAAAGACATAATTTTATTATATGAATCGATATAGATAGTTAACTATGCGTTAAATAAATATGCAACACATTTCAATCAAAACAAGCAAATTAATGCAATTAAAACAAAGAATCACTATGATGAAACGTTTGAATCGGTATGATCACATTGTAAGCTAAACAGAATTATGAAAACAAAGAAATCATTATGACGAAATGTACAAATCGGTAAGATTAAGGTGCTCAAAACCAGGATACCTATAATGAAAACAAAGAAATCATTATTATGAAATGTACAAATCGGTAAGATGAATTGTGTTCAAAACCAGTAGCCTATAATGAAAACGCGTAATTATAATCGACGTGTAAATCATTATGATGAAAACTTGCGAATCAATAAGATGAATTGTTACAATGAATTCAATGAAAAGTGTGATAAATTACGATAAAAACGTCAAATATAATATCAAATCATAATGAAGAAAACGTCAAATATAATATCAAATCATAATGAAGAAAACGTCAAATATAATATCAAATCATAATGAAGAAAACGTGAAAATCAATACAATGAACATCGAAATAATTACAATGAAACCTGCCCAACACTGGGATCTGGGAAATACAAAATGGCACTGGTTTATTTTCAAAAGTTAAACTGAAAAATACGGATTACTGGCTCTTGTAAATAAAATTCTGTTTAAACTCAACATCTAATGATTTTTAGATGCTGAATGAATGGAACAACTGGAGTTAACGGTTATGTTTAATGTCTAGACTGTTCATGTATAATAATACTTTTTAAATACATCACTAAGGATTTGTATGAGTAACGGTTATGTTTAATAATATTTAATGTCTTTACTGTACGTTAGAATAATAGTTTCTAAATACATCACTAAGGATTTTATGAGTAACGGTTATGTTTAATGTCTTTACTGTACGTTAGAATAATAGTTTCTAAATACATCACTAAGGATTTTATGAGTAACGGTTATGTTTAATGTCTTTACTGTACGTTAGAATAATAGTTTCTAAATACATCAGTAATTAACTTATAGGAGTAGTAAACGGTTATGCAATAATGACTGTACTGTGTTAAAGCTACGATTGTTTTGGGCTTTTTAATCTGACCTTAATTGTTTTTTAGTATTACATTAACACACAACATACTATTTTCTCATGTGTTAACGATGAGTACTGTCGGTATCTGATTTTACACTGTCTTGAACTACGCTCAAATGACACCTATTGTTTTTGTAATTTTAAACTCACCATACTGTAATAGTGACGTCACGGCATCTGAAAAATGAGGGAAGCATGAGTGTACCCCCTTCATAGATAAATACGTTGGCAAAAGCTTCAATTTCGTCCACTAATCGGAATGCCATCGTTTGGCCCGGTCCAATGTGTAAGACTCCGGTATTGTCACCAGAAATGACGTGGCTGTGCAGTTGATAATGCCTGAGGCACAAAAGAGTAAAATGTTTAAATCGGGATTAGGGCTAATTTAATTTTAACTGACTTAAATAAAATGACTTAAAACTCATTTATATTTGTCTTGTCTGGTATAGAAGAAGAAAAAATATTTTGAAAAATCACTGCCAGAGCCCCCCCTTCCCCCCCCACTCTATGATATGTTCGTCTGCTATATTATTCTGGGGAAAAGCATTTTACGAAAAAATTGTCATTTGAAATAAACACAAAGAACGGCTGACGTCAGTCTTGAAACCGCAAGTGCTTTTTATCGGCCCAAGTCAGTGCAGTAAAATTACAAAGATTGTATTCAACTACTGTACTCTGCATACTATGAGCCAACAAAATGATGATGATGATGATGATAACTATAATAATAATAAAAACAATGCTTACTCCACCAGCGACGGATGAAGTGCAAAGTGCGCACCGCCAAGGATGCGTATATCGTCAAACAAACTGCTGTCATTAGAAATGAGCCACGTACGACCTCCGTCATTTTCATATCGACTGTGATTGGTTGTTTTGTAACCAATGGACAGACCTCCATTGTCCACGATGAGAGTTCGATTTGTGACGTCTGGAGTTGAGTCCTGTTATATAATTACTCACATCGTCCATACATGAATAACTTTATGACAATACTGTGTTATAAAAATAATTACTTATATCGTCTGTTAAATGAATAACGTATAATAATTGTAGGCTATAACAGAAATAAGTATTTACATCGTCCATACACGAATAACTTATAACAACTGCATTACAGAAACAATTACTTACTTCGACTTAAATGAATAGCCTATAACGTTGGTACATTATGGAATATAATCCTAGCATGAATAACTTTTAAGAAAGCAGTGCTTTTCTTACATTATGAAGGTGCCGGCCAAATATTTAACTCATCTTGTTGTAAAGACTGTTGTACCTGTAACCTTAGTCTTTCAGTGAATAAAGAATGCATCTATCTTCCTCTGCATCTTGTCAGAACATTTTAACCACAGACCCTCTCTTTGTATCAATTCTGACTACAAAAGAAATTTAATTTTTCCCATGCATCTTAGTGGATGAAGACAAGAGTTTGCACGTGAATTGTTGACTACAATTAAAGTTCCACTTCACTGCATTCAATTTGTCATAGCAAAACAAACATGTGCACGGCAACATTCAGAATCACTTCATCACAACAAATATCATGCTGACTGAAGTTTGTTTCTAGATAATAAATAAATCTTCATAATTAGAAACCAAAAAGTTAGTAATCTAAATATAATTTCAAATCTGCAGTTGTGTATTATATATTTTAAATCGCTTTATAGTATTTTTAAATGATAATTAGATCAACATCCTGGGAGTGCCTCTTAACTCAGAACATTAACAAGTAACTCACACTCAAGAAAATAGTGCCGGCTGCGGCATATGTGCTACCCGATGAGCCGCCATATGCAGTCAGGGATCCGAACCACCAATCCATCTTACGATAATACACTGCCAAGCGCCCGCCACTACCTGAACCGGAAGTTAGAGTTGAGCCAGAGCCACCATTAACCTTTAGGTTGAAATAAATATCATCTGATCAGTTTAGGTAGGCTTGTCAACACTTTGCTCAAAGTATTTGCATAAATACTAAAAACATTTCGTTGATAAGAACAAAGGTTTACAGAAACACGATTCACTGCTTATTATAATGAAGAGAATCAATCAAAACTAAATATGTGATATTTATTTAAATATTGAACTTTTACTTACTCTGCATGTTGAAAGTTGAAATGCATTAGTGTTCTGCATTCACTGAAATGGTGCAGCTTATGATAGTATTCATACAACATATTTCATAGTAACAAAGCGAAAAATGTATTGAGACAGAACACTGTAGGAAAAGGGTACGCCAGTGTTGAGACAGAACATTGTGAGTAAAGGGCATGCCAGTGTTGAGACAGAACTTTGTGAGTAAAGGGCACGCCAGTGTTGAGACAGAACTTTGTGAGTAAAGGGCACGCCAGTGTTGAGACAGAACTTTGTGAGTAAAGGGCACGTCAGTTAGTATGTGCTCTATCTGTGAAAGTATCAATACTCCTATTGTACACACATGTTGTTGTATAAAAGAAAAATAATTACTGTAATTGATCCTGAACCCTCGAGTTCACGAGTCTCAATCCAAATACTTCCACCAGAACCACCGTTACTTCCTCCGAGTCCGTTAGCTTCGATACGGCCCTCCACAATTAACGACTTGTATAATGTCAGTCTCAAAATTCCACCACCTAAGTAGGAGTTTTTTTTAAATACAAACAAAATTTAGCAATAAAGTAAATATTCAAATAGTGATAATTAAACACCCCTCCCAACTTAATAAATCCGACCAACCAATAATAAATATACTATTAAAATATTAAGATAATTTATTAATAGCATTATAATTCACAATTTACATTGATAAAAACAAACGCTCAAACAAATGACTCACCCCGACCACTGCTGGTTGTAGCAAGATAACCACCACTACCAAAGTTGCTTGGCTCTTCAAGGGAACCATAAATAGCACCAGGCATGGATCCTGTATAGCACAAACAAAATATAAACTCATACAGTGTAATCAAAGAAATACAGATACTGATAATCAAGTGTACTTTGTACATAACAAAAGGGTTCCAATTTTTTAAAAAATCATGCTTTTTTAGTTGCATTTTGTATACAAATACAGAGAGATATAGATGTTGAGAGGCTAAATGAATGTCAGCATACTTTGCCACCATACATCAATGGAGTACAGTGTGTTCTTTACACTTAACCCTGTGGTAGGTACTTCTGCATCTCCCATGGTCATTGCGGTTTATAATCAGTAGACCATGAGATTTGGGTAAAACAAGGTAAGGCCGCTTATTTCCAGTAAAATATAATCAGGGAACAAATGCTAAGTTTCCAGTTTATTCATCTTAACTCCATTCTCTTACAGTTCTGCAACAACATTTATTAGCCCAATACACGCACACAGCATAATAATTACAGCATATAAGTTTTATGAGCGCATTCACTAGAAACAATGTCAAATGTTTAGCATACTATATACGAGCGTCTTAGTTCAAAAATGTATAGAAATAATAGTCTACTCACATAATACATCTCTAGGAAAAACAACAAGTATAACACACCAATAGGAAAATGCACGAAATATTTCTAAGTCCATTCTCTCTCAATCAGTCAGTTAACTCAGTCAGTTAAGCTAATGGCTGTTTTTTCATGGCCAGACTTTTTGCCACTCCTGATTCAAATGATTAGACAATAGAATTCTCTACAGCAGGTAAACTTTTGATCTCAGCCCATTGGCTGGTCTCATTCTCGTAAATCTTAACTATTGGATAATAAAACTACTTATCTAGTCGGAACTGGTTTGGGTTGCATCAGCAATTTCTAGCATATTCTCGAGCTGTTCGCTTCAACTCTGACACATACACAATACCATCATAAGGAGTGTCCAAGGTTAATTCAAATTTAATTATTTAATTAATTTAATTATATAACAACCAAGTCCAGAAACAGGGATAGGCAAATTTACTCCGCCATACATTGTTTTCTAATCAATAGAGAAGATTGTTTACATGTATTTGCAGAGTCTGCATTTGGAATCATTTGAGATTTTCATAATTTTTGCCAATTTTGTGCGACTTCGTGTTTAGTGCTTAGTCTTGTGCAACTGTTGTGAGTGCTACTGTTTCTGCTTTCAACCTACCTCTTTCACCCATCTGTATGTTGATTGTTTTGTCGATGTTTCATCAGCTTGTCGTGCATACTCAGGGAGACGTTTTGGGCTCCAAGTATTTGCTAATAATGCCTGTTTCGATTTTTTTCCCTTGTTTCTTTGTTTGTGAAGGTTGGTTTTATTCACTCATTTTTACTGCTTTATCAGCGGCTCATCTTTGCTGTTATTCCAGATGTAGTCTACCAGGCCTATAACTTAATCAGTGATATCTTTGATTTACTTGAGACCTCTGCCTCCCATTTTCCGAGATACATTTAGCCTGTCTACGTATGTTTTTGGGTGTAATGCTTAATGTATTGCGGGAAGTTTTCTTGTTTTCCTGTCTAGTTGATTTATTTAATTTGTTGTCCAATCTATGATACCTCCAGTCTAGCTGATTACGGGTATTGCGTGTGTATTAAGGGCTTGTATTTTATTAGCCCCATTTAGCTTGGACTTCATGACTTGTCTAATCCGTTTTTCTTACTCTCTCTTAACTTTGGACTTTACTTCAATCTGCATATTTTTTGATGTTGTAATATCCCAGGTATTTATGTCCCTTTTCCATTGAAACATCGTTAATTTTTATGTTGTAGGCCTAATATCCCCTTTTCCATTGAAACGTCGTTAATTTTTATGTTGTAATATCCCCTTTTCCATTGAAACGTCGTTAATTTTTATGTTGTAATATCCCCTTTTCCATTGAAACGTCGTTAATTTTTCCGATATCGAATTGTAGACTTTCTATTGTTTTGACCTTTGCCTTTCTGGACAATAATTCTTCCACATTTCAGGTCCGAATTTCATGTTAATATCCTCACTGCCGATCTTGACAGTATTGATCAGCGAAGTGATGTCACATTCATTTATTACTGTATAACTTTAGATCGTCCATATATATATATTAAATGGCTGATAACCTGTCCAGCTTTCATTTTGTATCCTAATCCTGTTTTCTGGATGGGAGAAGGGGAATAATCCAGTGATTCACTAGATGAGAATCTACAACAGCTTACCTGCCGAAGAGCCAGCGCTGCCTCGACCACCATGCCCTGCTCCACCTGCGTTGGACTGACCAGCACCAGGGCCTATCGGATAACCACGCCCACTGACGTTAAGTATCCCTGCCTCGTCTATCTGCATGACATCAGCTGTCACTCGCAAAGTGTCTGCAACCACTATGCCTCCTCCCTCTACGAGGAAGCTAGCAGAAAACTCGGCTGAACTGCTCGATAACTGTAAATACGAACGTATTCAGCTTTGGTCGTGTTGCAGATACAAGGATAAATAGACAAACTTTGTCTTAGAACAAGCAAACGAATAAAAGTTAGCTCATTTTACAGTCCAGAGGTTATGTCGTGTTACAGATACAAGGATAAATAGACAAATAGATAAATTGTCATGATAAAAATAAAAGAACAAAAGCTAGGTAGCTCTTTACAGTCTGAATATCAGGTTGTGTTTGAAAAGGTTAATCCAAACAATAAGTAGTGTTAAATATAAGTAAAATAAACTAATATAATATGTAATAGTGACAATATAATATTTATTAATTCTCCACAAGTGTACTTATATGACTGTACAAAGTGGTGAAGTGAATATTGTTAAATGCACAGTAATAAAATTCTACATACACACGATAAAGAAAGTATGAATAATTAAGTGGTTACTAAGTATGACGTACTAAAGTTACAATGGAGACATATTTCAATTGTATGCAGTTATACAGTGAGTTATAAAATTAGTTTTAGGTATCCTGGAAACATATTTGAAGTTCACAAGATTACATAATAATTTATATAATATAGATAATAGCGCTTCGGCTCTGTTCGAGATGAAAAAACAAGCAAACAAAAATTTAGAAGATTTAAAACCATGTAAAACAAATCAGAATTATCAATTATCTAAGTATTTCAAATGATAATTTTCAACATTATTATTTCAAAATACGTATGCCAAAGATATTAAATATACTGACTGCCACGCTCCACTGATCGCTGGTGTTGCCTTGATGATTAATAAAACGCAAATATCCGCCATCCTGAACCGTGATGCTAACAAATCGCAAATTGCGTTTAGCAGACAGTTGCATGGTAACAGTTTGTCCTGATAAAAAGTAAGATATCTTTGTTAAAATCATTGTATGTAATAGAGGAACAATATTAGTAGAAAGTTGCATGTAAAAATTTGTCATGATAAAAAGTAAGATATCTTTGTTAAAATCATTGTATGTAATAGATCTAGAGGAACAATATTAGTAGACAGTTGCATGTAAAAGTTTGTCCTGATTAAAAGTAAGATATCTTTGTTCAAAAAGCATTATTTTTATAAAATAGATCTAGGGAAACAATATTAGTTACTGGTATTTTATCAACCCATGTACCTGTTCTCTACTTCTGGATTGTCAATCTAAATCCCCCCCCCCCTCCCCAACAATGAGAAGTAAGAGTTCTGGGCGCACGGGACGATAATAATGGATCATTCTAAGCCGGATGGTGGGGTTGTCACTTGAAGGAGAGCTGAGAGCTCCTCCAGTGGGGCTCTGGAGTCCTGGCCAACAGCGATTTTTCTGTTTGTTTTTTTTTTCGCTGACTCTTCACTAATTCTCTTTTTATAGCTCTTTGGCGCACCAAGATCTCTGGAGCCCTCGGCAACTGCTTCGTTCGTTCTCCCCCACCCCTCCCAGTTAGTATGCTTCTGGCCCTAAAGTCTCAGAGGTTTTAATTAGAATGAAGCGCAAATTTTTAAAACCAAATTTAGGTTTTATCTTTCATTAGGAAAAAAATCATTTCAGTACCATCCAAATAAATTCATAGCCAAACGTTTTTATTATTAGAACTTCTTTCAAAGACAGTTTGTGTTTCTAAAGTAAATAAATTTACAATTCCGCTAAAAGCATATAAAATGAATCAGTGCACAAATGAGATAGTTTGTTAAAATAAAAAAAGTTTACCGAAAGAGAGTGTTAGTAAGTATATGACAACCCCTCCACCTCAATAATTCCATTTTAAATTTAAGACATCAAACTGAAAGAGAAAAATCAATCGCTAATTTGAACTGACCGGAAGCAATAATCAGCCTTGCTCGATCTCCAGTTACAGTACCCCAGAGTTGTAATTCATTGGCACGCAAAAGGTTTGTACATGTTGAAAGATCAGTCAGAGAGGGGCGTGTCTCAACAGGTGCCGCAGGTAGTATCCATTCGGCTTCTTGGTATAAAAATAGGTGCCAGGTTACATTGGCGCGTTTGTATTTACTTTCCTTTAGGATAAATAAAAACAGGTGTCATGTTACATCGGCGCGTTTGTTTTTACTTTAGGATAAATAAAAACAGGTGCCAGGTTACATTGGCGCGTTTGTATTTACTTTCCTTTAGGATAAATAAAAACAGGTGTCATGTTACATCGGCGCGTTTGTTTTTACTTTAGGATAAATAAAAACAGGTGTTAGGTTACATTGGCGCGTTTGTATTTACTTTCCTTTAGGATAAATAAAAACAGGTGCCAGGTTACATTGGCGCGTTTGTATTTACTTTCCTTTAGGATAAATAAAAACAGGTGTCATGTTACATCGGCGCGTTTGTTTTTACTTTAGGATAAATAAAAACAGGTGTTAGGTTACATTGGCGCGTTTGTATTTACTTTCCTTTAGGATAAATAAAAACAGGTGCCAGGTTACATTGGCGCGTTTGTATTTACTTTCCTTTAGGATAAATAAAAACAGGTGTCATGTTACATCGGCGCGTTTGTTTTTACTTTTGGATAAATAAAAACAGGTGTTAGGTTACATTGGCGCGTTTGTATTTACTTTACTTTAGGATAAATAAAAACAGATGTCAGGTCACATTGGCGCGTTTGTTTTTACTTTCCTTTCCATCCATCCATCCATCCATCCATCCATCTATCTATCTACCTAACTACTTACCTATCTATCTATCTAGTCAGTTTGTGCTGTTTAAAATTTTATATAAACCAGTTAATAGCTATTATAAGTGATATGTTTGATATAGTTGTTCAGGTTCTCTACTGTAACGTAGTTTTAAGGTCCTACACTTGTGTGACTGTAAATGGCAAGTGTTATCTATGGGATTCTGTTCCCTACTTTTTCCAGACTCAGACAATATGTTGTTAGTTTCATTTGCGTGCATGAGGTATTAATGGGATGACGTAATAGACTTAACGCTGCAGCTTGCCTGAGTCCAATCCAGAGTGTGAAAAGGCGCCACGTGCACATGAGCTGTATCATCGCCCACGATCTGAACAGCCTTGACCCTGGTGCGGGTTCCATTGAAGGTTAGGTGAGCTCCACCGTACAGTTCCACAATGGTGAAATCATATTCAAAGTCATCTGTCTTTGGCAGAAGGTATGCAATCCCTCCTATTTAAAAAAATTATGACATTATTATTATATTATATTATATTAGCGACAATGAAGATTATGTGTTTTAATCAAATATAACTTTTTAAAGTTTGCTCAAACCTAAGGTGGCATTTTAATAAGATTTACAGTGATAGTTTGCATGAATGAAATATTAGTACGAATATTGGTGATGTATAATGTTCAAAGTGTAAAGTAAATATCAAAAGATCTAATTGGTATACACCTTTACATAAACATACATTGTGATATACAAAGAAAATATAATATACCACTTGAAGCAACACATTAAAATAAAACATTACACTTAAAGTGTTTGTTTACAGTTGTGATATAAAATACAGGGTAAAGGTGAATTAGATGTGAAAGAAAATAAACAGAGAATATTATGAAATTAAACAGGCGAAAAATAGGCTGTAAAAGCTTGTTGAGGATGTTATGGCGTGACTATGACCTAAAGTTAATTCTATTTTATGGCGTGACTATGACCTAAAGTTAATTCTATGTTATGGCGTGACTATGACCTAAAGTTAATTCTATGTTATGGCGTGACTATGACCTAAAGTTAATTCTAAGTACGATGTTAGCAATAAAAAAGAACGATGACCATATATTGTCGTATCGTTAATATGTTGCCAATTAGTTTAAATTATGTAAAGGAAAGATTCTTAACTGTTTGTCACAAATGTACATTGATGAGTTCACTATCAAACTGATTTTTTTTCTGTTATTTTCATTTTATCATGAAAGAAGTGTGCAAACAGGTCACAAGTGTCATCAGCGGATAATCTAGCTGACAATGGTGTGGTTTCAGTTTAACTTTTTTGTCAATTGTTTATCGGTAAATTCAAATAGCTTCTTGTTGTTAGTGCTGTCAACAATCTTGGTACTGAAAAAGAGTTTTGCTTTGAGACCAGACCACTTACCTTTTGCTGTGGTAGTTTTATCATTTTATATTTTATGTACAGTGAGATCGGATGTAAACCATTAAACATTCCCGGTGTTTATATTTTATGTACAGTGAGATCGAATGTAAACCATTAAACATTCCCGGTGTTTATTTTATGTACAGTGAGATCGGATGTAAACTGAGATTCTCACCACTTGTAATTAGTAATGGGTGATTAAATAATAATAATAATCAAAACCAATAACTAAGGTGGCACCGGCGTCACACTTGTAATGCTATTTTGGTGTTCTCCATTTATTCGTTTGATTGTTTGTGTTTTGATTACGGGTGAGTGATTACGGGTGAGTGTTACTTCACTGAATCCTATTTACTAAGAATGGATGATAGGGTGTAATCTTGGAGTTGTGGGAGAATTTTTAGTTCTGGCTCTAATTTCTTTTTCTGTCCTAATGTATTACGTTGCGGTGTGAGACATGGTAGGGAAGGTTTATCGAAGGAACTGGTGTGGTGTATTAAGTATATTCCCATCAATTTGGGTCACACAAATTCTTCATTCAGTTACAACTGATTTACAAAATTTCTTTGCTGTCTAGCCAATATCATGCACCCAAAGAATCGTTTCACCTGTAACAGTTCAACAATTGCATGTCTAAAACAACAGTACAGACTTCAAAATAACCTTCATGTTTTTGTTCAGTTTCCACTTTTATCTATCTTTGATAAAAGTTTCCAGATTATATCCACATATTTCTGAATCTGTTATCTTTTCCTGACTGGAGCCACTCATCTTTCTTGTAGTATTAGTCAACAGGTTTTGCAGCATAGATCTGTCATTTTATATATATTTTTAAAAAAATATGAAACATTTTCAAAAACTGCAGAAATACAATTTAGATTTATTTGTAGTTCTTTATATATTTTCTGGTCCTGGTCCTGATCTCAAGAAAGTTGTTTATCGTTTTTTTCCCTCTGAATTTGTAACATCCGCTAGACTCATGCCACTAGTGAACTGTTTATTTGTCCGCCATTTTTCTTCAGCAGCCTTTGCATGGAGGTAAGGAGGTATGGAGGTAAGGAGGGCTTATGCATATGTACCGATGTATCCAAATACATTGAGATAATGGTATTTTACTTATATATATGACTAATGTTGTTAAGGACACTGACAGGTGTGACTTGGCCGTAAACACTAAGACGTTTCATTAAATGAGATGTTTATATTTATGAATGTCGTAATGTTGTTAAGGACACTGACAGGTGTGACTTGGCCGTAAACACTAAGACGTTTCTGTAAATGAGATGTTTATATTTATGAATGTCGTAATGTTTCTGTGGACACTGACAGGTGTGACTTGACCGTAAACACTAAGATGTTTCATTAAATGAGATGTTTATATTAATGAATGTCGTAATGTTTCTGTGGACACTGACAGGTGTGACTTGACCGTAAACACTAAGACGTTTCATTAAATGAGATGTTTATATTTATGAATGTCGTAATGTTTCTGTGGACACTGAGAGCATTGCTTACCTCCATGTGTATAGCAATATTTTTTATAGACATTGAAAGTTTATCTGTATGCATGTAACAATGTTTCTATAGACACCGATGGAGGCACTTACCTGTATAAATGTAACTTTGGTATGCAGTGTCATTAGCCCAAGCACCGACAGGCTCTGTGACCTGTCAGGAAAAAAAATTGAGAGTAAAATTGTGACTGAAAAATCTTTAGCATTTTATTTCCACTAATGCATAACATCAGAGTTAAAACAATCATGCTGTTCAGTGGACATTAACTTTTCTTCAAAATAAATATTAAAACTGGAACATTTTAACTTTGCATCATTAATATATCTGATAGTGGCATATCATGAGCCTTAGCAGATACATCAATAACATGAGCGTTCAAGACAAAAGGTGTCGATGTGTCTCAGAAAAAAAATTACTGGATATATTGGTGTGGAGAGCCAATAATTTTGTAACTTTGGATAAAGATAGATTGGTGTGGAGAGCCAACAATTTTGTTTAAAGTAATACCAGAGCTTATAAATCTCACTCACACACACACACACAGAATGCATGTAACTGTGTGTGTGTGTGTGTGTGTGTGTGTGTGTGTGTGTGTGTGTGTGTGTGTGTGTGTGTGTGTGTGTGTGTGTGTGTGTGTGTGTGTGTGTGTGTGTGTGTGTGTGTGTATATACATATTGAATTTTACCAGAATATATAAAAATAAAATTACAAACCGCTGGTTTTTGGCAATTGTTGTCCACTCTAAGATTCCTGATATTGTCGCCATGGAGATATGTTAGTCCTGGTCCTCCGGGTTCAGCCCCGGTTCCACCTGAACAATTACAGAGGCAAATTAACACAAGGAGAGTCTGCCATCTAGCGCTGATTCACTTTAATACTTAAGGAAGATATAATAATAGTCTGTCAGGTATCTCCACTTGCACTACTACAAATAATGAGATATATTAACATAGTGACAGTTCACCAGCCATCTCTGTGAAACAGGCCATGCCGTTCTGTACTGTTACAATCAAAGAGGTCGTGTTTTGTTCTTTGTCACAGTGATGAAGGGTGTGTTTTGTTCTTCATCACAGTGTTACAGTCAAATAGGTTGTGTTTTGTTCTTTGTCACAGTGATGAAGGTCGTGTTTTATTCTTTGAAGATCATATTTTGCTCTTTGTCATACCGATGTACTTCGTGCTATGTGTTCTTAGAGTTAAATGTGTAATATTATTTGTCATACTGATGTACTTCGTGTTATGTGTTCTTACAGTTAAATGTGTAATATTATTTGTCATACTGATGTACTTCGTGCTATGTGTTCTTAAAGTTATTTACAACAACTCGTGTGAAGCCAACAGTTGTTTTTAATACTCCAACTCTAGTGACTTGAACTCCATTCAATGTCAGAAAGTGAGTATGTACGTATAATCTAGCGGAATAGTTACTCCTCCCCAGTATAATTATGATTTTGAGATAAAGTTTAATTATTTAATTTAATACTTTTCTGGAAAACTTTTCATCACCAAATATATTAATGATCACGCGGGATAGTTTGTTTAATCAGTGAATCAGTCATGAGTTATTTAAAAGATTGAATCAGTCATGAGTAATTTAAAAGATTGAATCAGTCATGAGTAATTTAAAAGATTGAATCAGTCATGAGTAATTTAAAAGATTGAATCAGTCATGAGTAATTTAAAAGATTGAATCAGTCATGAGTAATTTAAAAGATTGAATCAGTCATGAGTAATTTAAAAGATTGAATCAGTCATGAGTAATTTAAAAGATTGAATCAGTCATGAGTAATTTAAAAGATTGAATCAGTCATGAGTAATTTAAAAGATTGAATCAGTCATGAGTTATTTAAAAGATTGAATCAGTCATGAGTAATTTAAAAGATTGAATCAGTCATGAGTAATTTAAAAGATTGAATCAGTCATGAGTAATTTAAAAGATTGAATCAGTCATGAGTAATTTAAAAGATTGAATCAGTCATGAGTTATTTAAAAGATTGAATCAGTCATGAGTTATTTAAAAGATTGAATCAGTCATGAGTAATTTAAAAGATTGAATCAGTCATGAGTAATTTAAAAGATTGAATCTGTACAACTTTTATTTAAATGAAAGTCTAATGTTTTCCAAAAGGTCTTCAATGTTTCAAGAAATCAAATTGTTATGTGATCATAAAGAAACCAATCAATTAAATGAATTGATCATTTAATCAATAGCGAAATTTCTTTAATTTGCAGCTGCAGTTATTAATACCCATAATTATTCATGATCTAAACATATCTTAATTATCTTACCAACGCGATTTAGTCTAATCAGACATGTACACGTCGACACATTTCCTCACAAGACATACATGAATTATCTGACAAACACGATTTAGTCTAATCAGACATGTACACGTTGACACATTTCCTCACAAGACATACATGAATTATCTGACAAACACGATTTAGTCTAATCAGACATGTACACGTTGACACATTTCCTCACAAGACATACATGAATTATCTGACAAACACGACTTAGTCTAATTAGACATGTACATATTGACGCTATATTCATATGGGTTGAAGGATGCTTTTCAAAATTTAATCAAAACATATTAAGTGCAAAGTCGAAACTCTTTTAATATAAATATGAATTCAAACTTACATACGAGACAAATTAGAAATAATACAAACCGTACGCAGATATCCTGCCACTCTTGAAATCACCAGAACTGAAATATACGAGTACCCTACCACCAGCCCCACCACCACCTTTTCCCAAGCCGTTTCCTCCGTTGCTGGAAATGCTCCCATTTCCGGTGAAGGTGCGACAACGTACTTTTAGAGAGCCCCCGCTTCCACCACCGGCGTTGGCTGCCTGTTGGTGTTAACAATGCTTTTATTTCATTTTTCATTTACATTCAAGAAAATCGATTATTGTGTAATATGTTAATCCAGAGTGTATTGAACATTAGTTTTGTTTGTCCTACTATTTAAATCATGTAATAAAGGTTGAAATTCCGAATTATGAAAATAATTTAAATAATACGATTGTTGTCATCAACGTTAAACTATGTAATTCCGATTTATGACAAACAATTTATTCACAAACATTTAAATAATATCGGACATGGCGAGTATTACATGAAATACACGCTAGTTCAAAACTCCACTGAAGCCTGCCGTTATCCAAAGTTACTGTTATCAGTTACAGAGATTACTGCAAGTTTTACAACTATGATGTAAATACCAAAATACATCTTCCACATAGAAATATTCATAAATGTTTTACCATTCTCTTTATAAAGAATGTAAATTTTATGAAAGAGGTAAGATCTTAAAATAATGTCATCCAATAAATTTGTCAATCAGGTAAGCTCTTTAAAATAATGTAATCCAATTAGTTTGTCAAACAGGTAAGATTCTAAAATAATGGAATCCAATTAAGTCGACACTGATACTTACCACTGCAGGCAATCCGTTCGTGGACACAATACCATTGAGAACAAACTTGTCGCTTATATCCAAGAAAATAAATCCACCTCCTCTTCCACCATTTTTGAGTGAAGTCGAAGTGCTACCACCTCCGCTTCCCCATGTGTCCGCATCAAAAATTGAACCATAGGGAAGATTACTTGCAACAGTAAAAGGGGCTGTGCTACCTCCCCTGCCACCACGTCCACCATGACTTGCTCCACTAGCTCCACTAGATGATGTTACAGAAACCACGCCAGCACCTGCAGCAAGAGCATGTTTCAATGAAAAATACACATACGTTTTAAATAATGCAGTCATAGTAGTGTGTCATAGCAACAAAGCGCTAGAGAGAGAGAGTAGTAATAGAGTCTGGTATTAACAGTCCTTGGGGAAAGAGAGTAGCCTGAGTTAAGAGAGAGTGGTCAGAGATGCGGAGAGAGAGAGAGTAACCGGAGTTGGGGAGAGAGATGAAACGAGTTGGGGAGAGATAAATATAACCAGGTAAAATAGCTGTTTTAGGAGGTTTCTTGAAATTATGAGTTCTAGGGCAATTCGTTCCACGTGATAGGTCTCTGGTATGACAGAGAACGTTGACCTCGTGTTCTGGTTTTCATGATGGTTACATTAGTGATAGGTCTCTGGTATGACAGAGAACGTTGACCTCGTGCTCTGGTTTTCATGATGGTTACATTAGTGATAGGTCTCTGGTATGACAGAGAACGTTGACTACGTGTTCTGGTTTTCATGATGGTTACATTAGTGATAGGAGTGCCAAGAAAGAGTGCATATGTCGATATGGAACGTATTTAAAATTCATATTCTTTGCAACTGACTTGTTTAAAATGACTGCTTCTTATATCTATGTTTGTCCTGATATTATGTAATACATCATTTAAATCAAGGATTTGCTATGACTGTCCTGAACTATTTAATACATCACTTAAATCAAGGATTTGATCTGACTGTCCTGATACTATTTAATACATCACTTAAATCAAGGATTTGCTCTGTGCTTATTTATTAAGTAACCTTGTTATAAATTATTTAAATCAAGCAGTTTCTATATGTTTTAATTTAAAGTTGTCTTCTTTTCAAGATCACAGTACTAAAGCTGTTGCCTTAAATGTGTTAGCAACTCCAGTACTTCTTCAGAATGTTAAAAACTTTTAACTCTAAACACTAAGTTTTTAAGCTTTCTCCACAAACTAGAGAACTAAAGGGAATATTTCAAGTAAGTACGCCTACTTCTTAGCAAATAAATTAAAAATCACTTGCTGCATAAACTTACCTGGGCCTGAGTTGCTCGAGAAACCGCCTCCAGCTGCAGTAATCGACCCGTCAATCACTACGTCACTAGCTAAAACCTTTAGAGAGTCACCCTGCAAAATGCCTCCTACAACCAGCGTTGTTAAGGTGAACTGAGATAATGGCGATACGCTACTGGCTGTGGGTGTCTGTTTCTGATAGCCTGCATTCAAAAGTCCACCTGGCTTTATTTCCAATCTCTCACACTGCATATAGTTAGCAAAGTCTGCTGCTTGCCGCACTCCGAGTTTGACCTGTCCATTTGAGTCCACAACAAAGTGATTATTGGAAGTATTGTATGATGGCGGAGGAAGGAATTTTACTGGGATCAAAGTTTCCATAACTCCAGCAATTTCTGCGTATCCTATATAAAAGGTATCATTTGGGTAAAAGGTTAGCCTCCCTTTTGGTCCGACAGAGACAAAGTTCCATCCATATAACAAAGGTGGCCTATGATTGATAATTTTTCCAGGGTCCATAACTCCGTTCACAATGGCTGTCTCCAGGACAAGATAGGACACATTTGAGTAACCTCCAGCACCCTGACTGCGAGCATCTAGTGTCATTGTACCATTATCTCCAACCAAAAGTTCACGAGTGCGGATAACACTGGCCCCCAAAATGTTCAATGGAGCAAGAGCTCTGAATAACCCATGAACTGTGACGTAGTCTACAACTAAATCAGACGTTGGATCAAAAGTGAAATTTCCGCCATTTCCTACAGTGACCCGCGTTAAATATGCTGGCAGAGACAGATTTCCTGCATCAAAGAGACCGTTAACTGTCAAGATGTCCACAAACAATTCAGAGTCAATAATGCCTGAGATTTCGCTTCTGTTTTCAATTCTGGGGCGTCTTTCCCTGTCGAGCAGGAGCATTCCGTTCGGACTGTGGATGGTTAAAGTAATTATTCTCTTCCTGCTTTCAATAGGTGATTGAAAAGTTGCTTTATTTCTCAATTCCATCCTGCCAGAGATGGCCAGAGTGTGGGTGAAAATGGGGCCGCCTGCAGTGAACCGGAATATGCCCGATGGACCAATGATTATATCTCTGATATCAGTACCAAAGATGACGTCACCAGTGGGTTGGAAAAAACCATTAATGGTTACGTTTGTGCACGATATGATAGTGGACTCCACACCATCCCATGTAAGTCTGCCTCCATCAATCATCAGTCTCTGGCAGTCTGTGAACGAGACTGGCTTTCGCGTGTGAAAGTGTCCTCGGATATCAACCGTTTCTCCAAAGAAGGTATCAGAGTACAAGGGATCAAAAGTCACATTGGATCTGAAAAGGAAAGATTTTCTACTCCATTCTGCAAATAAAACGTTTGCTAAAGACATAATGAATATACCTGATACATCTTAATATAACTTTTTACTCTATAGTATACAACATCTCTTTATCCAACTTATTATCGTACAGAATACATCCTATAATTTTAAAGCTAATATTTTTATTAAACATTGAATAGATTAAGCCCGGTTCGGCTTAATGGGGAGAGATGTATAGTATAGTATAAGTGTAGGGTCGAGTATAGTATAAGTGTAGGGTCTTGTATAGTATAAGTGTAGGGTCGAGTATAGTATAAGTGTAGGGTCGAGTATAGTATAAGTGTAGGGTCGCGTATAGTATAAGTGTAGGGTGTGAAGTCGTATTATCGGATTTATTCTAAATATCTTATTTCTGATTAAGAATAAGAATTAACCGAAAGCCCCTCACAAAATCATTTTCAAAATAAGACGGTAGGGCCGGACCTGAATTGACATATTTCCATTTATTTTTCTCGTACAGTGATTACTTTCTTGGCTCCCCCTGCTAAGCATGACTCTGCATTTTACAAATGATTACTTTCCTAGGCTCCATTCATGTTTCTTTATTTTATACTGATTACTTTCCTAGGCTCCATTCATGTTTCTTTATTTTATACTGATTACTTTCCTAGGCTCCATTCATGTTTCTTTATTTTATACTGATTACTTTCCTGAACCCCCGCGCTAAGCAGATCCCTTTATTTTACAGTGATTACTTTCATGGGCCCTGTGCTAAGTATGCCCTTTATTTTACAGTGATTACTTTCATGGGCCCTGTGCTAAGTATGCCCTTTATTTTACAGTGATTACTTTCATGGGCCCTGTGCTAAGTATGCCCTGCATTTTAAAGTGATTACTTACCTGGGCCCTGTGCTAAGCGTGTGCAAATTGGTGAAATGTACGCTGTACGCACTAAAGATGCCGTTCACTACCAAAGACGTCACATTGAGAAGAAATGTAGTGGAACCTATTACAGTCATAACAGAGTTTTCTTCGATGGTGAGAGCCAAAAGATGCATGTCTTGTGACCTAAAGGAAAAGTTTCCTGCCACAGTCATTTCTACCAAACCCTGAAACAAAATTTAGAAAAATTATTTTTCTTACAACTGTCTTGACTACATGTATATTCATTCCATATTTAAAAATCTGTCGTGTCTGCCACTGTCTGTTCTACAAACTTTAAGAAAACAAACAAAACCTCGAATTTTCTTTCACCTCTCTGGACTAAGTGCACATTTATTCAACATCTAGAGAATTTCTAGTGTCTGCCATTTACCATGTATCATTTCCCCTTAACAATATGACGAGAAATGAAGGCAATATACTTAATAATACAAGACAATGCCTGTGAATTGGCCTACATTGCAATACTGAGTAACTTACATTGCACTAGAAGAGTGCTTGCAAGATTCCTTACACTATCCTGCATGTTCAAGACTATTGACCAGTGGCGTAATTACTGCCCCTGCAGCCTCTGCAGTGCTTTCAAATATAGGGGCCCAAAATTTGTTCTTTCAAAAAATTGAAAAATATACGTTCAATTGAAAGGGTCTAATATTTGTTCTTTCAAAAAATTGAAAAATATATGTTTACGCCGTTTCGTGGGGGGGGGGGGGACATGATAACTGATTCTCTATTGAGTGCATGCGTGCGTGCTTGTGTTTGTGTTTGTGTGTGTCACGAGCGCGAAAATGGGCATTTTGGATTTTTTGCAAGGGCAGGGGTTGGTGAAGTATTCGAAGTTACGCTCCTGGTATTCAGTTCTGAGAGGAAAAGGTATTTTAAAATTTTTATTGCAAGAAAAGTAGTTAGGGACCGTTTATTGAAATTGTAAATGTTTTGTCAAATTGCTATTTATTTTATTTGTAACTAAACGTAACTTGCAAATATGCAATGGTGAAAAGAAATGGTGTAAGACTAAATTATTCTGATGCCTTAGGATATAGACCTTGACTGCTTTTACTTGAAAGGGTCGGGCCAACTGGAGCTTTGATTGGTTGCTGACAATACACTCACTTTAGCCGTGAATGCGGATGTAAGCACGCGTGAGTGCTCGCTGATTACAATGCTCTCTTATGCTCTTGCAAACTAGATATGAATTACTGTACAACAGCAGTTTGTCATAAGACTTCAAAAGCTGAATTACTGTACAACAGCAGTTTGTCATAAGACTTCAAAAGCTGAATTACTATACAACAGCAGTTTGTCATAAGACTTCAAAAGCTGAATTACTGTACAACAGCAGTTTGTCATAAGACTTCAAAAGCTGAATTACTGTACAACAGCAGTTTGTCATAAGACTTCAAAAGCTGAATTACTATACAACAGCAGTTTGTCATAAGACTTCAAAAGCTGAATTACTGTACAACAGCAGTTTGTCATAAGACTTCAAAAGCTGAATTACTGTACAACAGCAGTTTGTCATAAGACTTCAAAAGCTGAATTACTGTACAACAGCAGTTTGTCATAAGACTTAAAAAGCTGAATTACTGTACAACAGCAGTTTGTCATAAGACTTCAAAAGCTGAATTACTGTACAACAGCAGTTTGTCATAAGACTTAAAAAGCTGAATGGCTGCAACAAGTTGAATGAATTAAATTAACGTGTCAGTCCGCAGTGGGAAAGGAAAAACTAGTACTAATTATCGTTGGTATATAACATCTTTGATTTTCTGGAGTCATTTGTCTCCCTTTTTCCGAAATACATAGAACGTTTTTGTATACTATCTCTTAACTTTGGACTTCACTCCTATTTTCCGAAATACATAAAACTTTTATGTATAATATCTCTTAACTTTGGACTTCACTCTGCATATTTTCCGAAATACATAAAACTTTTATGCATAATATCTCTTAACTTTGGACTTCACTCTGCATATTTTCCGAAATACATAAAACTTTTATGCATAATATCTCTTAACTTTGGACTTCACTCTGCATATTTTCCGAAATACATAAAACTTTTATGCATAATATCTCTTAACTTTGGACTTCACTCTGCATATTTTCCGAAATACATAAAACTTTTATGCATAATATCTCTTAACTTTGGACTTCACTCTGCATATTTTCCGAAATACATAAAACTTTTATGCATAATATCTCTTAACTTTGGACTCCACTCTGCATATTTTCCGAAATACATAAAACTTTTATGCATAATATCTCTTAACTTTGGACTCCACTCTGCATATTTTCCGAAATACATAAAACTTTTATGCATAATATCTCTTAACTTTGGACTTCACTCTGCATGTTTTCGTGACGTGATATTTATATTCCTTTCCATTGAAACGTCGTTGATTTTTCTGATTTGTTGTTTTGATACTGCCCTTCTGGAAGATAATTTGTCCACATATCTCAAGGCCAAACTTTGTGTTAGGTCCTCACTGCAGATCTTGACAGTATTGATCAGTGAATTGATGTGAATTGAATCAGTATTCATTAATACTGTATACCTTTAGATCGTCCCTATGCAGTAAATGGCTGATAATATACCCTGGTTTTATTGTGTGCCTTAATCCTGTTTTCTCGATGAATTGACAGAGAGGCTTTAGGGCAATGTAGAACAGCAGTGGTGATAGGGAATAGCCTTGACAGAGTCCACATTTTATTGGTATGTCTGCAATTTCTATGTTGTTGCATGCGAGCGTGGTTTTCCAGCTTGTCCTTGATACTTGGATTAGGTTTTGTACTGATGGGGCTACCTTGTCCTTGATACTTGGATTAGGTTTTGTACTGATGGGGCTACCTTGTCCTTGATACTTGGATTAGGTTTTGTACTGATGGGGCTACCTTGTCCTTGATACTTGGATTAGGTTTTGTACTGATGGGGCTACCTTGTCCTTGATACTTGGATTAGGTTTTGTACTGATGGGGCTACCTTGTCCTTGATACTTGGATTAGGTTTTGTACTGATGGGGCTACCTTGTCCTTGATACTTGGATTAGGTTTTGTACTGATGGGGCTACCTTGTCCTTGATACTTGGATTAGGTTTTGTACTGATGGGGCTACCTTGTCCTTGATACTTGGATTAGGTTTTGTACTGATGGGGCTACCTTGTCCTTGATACTTGGATTAGGTTTTGTACTGATGGGGCTACCTTGTCCTTGATACTTGGATTAGGTTTTGTACTGATGGGGCTACCTTGTAAATTTTGTATCCGTGTTTCAAGTATCCGTGAATGTGGAACCAAGTCAAAGGCCTTTTGATAGTCAATCCATGCCACTGCAAGATTTGTTCTTCACTCCATGCTGTCAGTAACTATGGCCTTAATTATCAATGCTGTCAGTAACTATGGCCTTAATTATCAATGCTGTCAGTAACTATGGCCTTAATTATCAATGCTGTCAGTAACTATGGCCTTAATTACCAATGCTGTCAGTAACTATGGCCTTAATTACCAATGCTGTCAGTAACTATGGCCTTTTGTTCCCAGCTCCATGCTGTCAGTAACTATGGCCTTAATTACCAATGCTGTCAGTAACTATGGCCTTAATTACCAATGCTGTCAGTAACTATGGCCTTAATTACCAACGCTGTCAGTAACTATGGCCTTAATTACCAATGCTGTCAGTAACTATGGCCTTAATTACCAATGCTGTCAGTAACTATGGCCTTAATTGCCAATTGGTCTTTTGTTCCCAGCTGTCTGGTCTAACACCTTTTTGTTCATTTATTAGTACTTTGTTTAAAAGTGAGACATGATTTTATCAGATATAATTCCTGATAGTAACTTCCAGGTGTATGATAGGCATGGGATTGGAATATAATTGTTTGGTGTTGTGACCTTTTCTGAATTTTTTCACAATCAGGCTTGTTTTCCTTTTACCATCCAGGCTGGCAATTTATTGATAACCATATGTTGGAGAGAGTGGTTGGAGGGGGGGGGCTGACGCTCGCTAAATATAGATTGAAAGACGGATTGTCTTCTCCTTTGGTAAGAAGTTTTCCACCTATGGGAATATTGTGTAATGGTAAATGTTTGTCTTTAATGGAAGAGAGAGAGAGATGAGGGGTGTCTGGGGGGGGGGATTATTATAACATAAATTGAGATTCTCATCACTTGTAATTAGCTATGGATGATTAAATAATAATAATAATAATAATAATAATAATAATAATAATAATAACCAATAACTAGTGTGGCTTAGACGTCACAGTATATAAATACACAGTCACAAACCATTTACCTTCTTTTCACAAGATATATGAATATACAATCACAAACCATTTACATTCTTTTCACAAGATATATAAATACACAGTCACAAATCATTTGCATTCTTTTCACAAGATATATGAATACACAATCACAAACCATTTACATTCTTTTCACAAGATATATGAATACACAGTCACAAATCATTTACATTCTTTTCACAAGATATATGAATACACAATCACAAATCATTTACATTCTTTTTCATTTATTTGTGATTTTGCATTGTGTATTATTGATTTTGTATATATATTATAATAGTTTTTAAAAGATACATATGTATTCATATTTATTACCTGCACTGCAATTTGACCCATGACATAGCTCCACATTCTTAAAGTGATATCGGAATCCCTAGCCAACTCCAGAGTAGCAGTGTCACTGACGTATTTATTGGCTTCAAACTGTGAACCGACCTTCATCGTCCGTGACTCTCTGATGTACACCAACGACGTGTTGTCGCTCAGAACGTCGCTTACGGCAATGTCGGAGTCAACGACAAGATAAGCGCCATTGGCGACAACAATCTTATCCAGCGATTGTGACGCGTCTAGAATCCAGCCAGCAGCGCCTGTTGGACGATATTCACAGTTGAAAGGAGTGAGATTTGTTTGTCTATCTGTCCACCCATTTCTATCTGTCTGTCTATCTACCAATCTTTCTATTCAGTCGACCGTCTATTTATCTGTCTGTTCAACCGTTTGTATAGTAATCACTACTTCTAGATCTACTTGTCTCTTTATCCGTCCGGCTGTCCATTAATCTATCTATTTAACTAATGTAATCACTACTTCTAGATCTATTTGTCTCTTTATCCGTCCGGCTATCCATTAATCTATCTATTTAACTAATGTAATCACTACTTCTAGATCTACTTGTCTCTTTATCCGTCCGGCTGTCCATTAATCTATCTATTTAACTAATGTAATCACTACTTCTAGATCTATTTGTCTCTTTATCCGTCCGGCTGTCCATTAATCTATCTATTTAACTAATGTAATCATTACTTCTAGATCTATTTGTCTCTTTATCCCTCTGGCAGGCTGTCCATTAATCTATCTATTTAACTAATGTAATCATTACTTTTAGATCTATTTATCCGTCTGGCTGTCCATTAATCTATCTATTAACTAATGTAATCATGACTTTTAGATCTATTTATCCGTCTGGCTGTCCATTAATCTATCTATTTAACTAATGTAATCATTACTTATGAATTTCCAGTTGTCTCTTTATCCGTCCGGCTGTCCATTAATCTATCTATTTAACTAAAGTAATCATTGACGCTGTACAATTTCAAGATTTTATATGCCGTCAAATCTCTGGGTGAACCATGGTCAGATCTTAGTAGTAAGATTTATAAAATGTTGTGGTTATTTAGTTGTTGCTAGTTTTAAGTAGTTGTTTCTTTCATCTAAATTAGTTGAAAGTTTAATTTCTTTGTAAATTTTAATCATTTCGTGTACTTTCTAATAAATTTTTATATTATCTATTTTATCTGAGGGTAAGAAGGGAGGCGGGTTGATAAAAATTTTTATAAAGCATAATTAGACGTAATATTGAATGAAAATTTAAAACAATATTATTTTCATATTTATTGTATGCATTTATATAAGGTGAAATACACACCTAAAATATTAATTTTGACAAATGTTAATTTAAATCTATTAAAATAATCAGTCGTTACAGCTTTCGTTTAACGAAAGATTTTTTCATAAATAATTTTAGTATATATTATACTTTACAGTAAATTTCATGAAAAGAATATCTGGTCATATTTTCTATAAACCTTTATCGTCAGTCCAGTTATATACATAATGTAGAAATTATTTTATGACATTAACTTTTCTTTCAATATAAATCTGCTAGCCTTTGTCAAATTTTACTTCCATATAAATCTCATCATCTTTCTGAGATTTTATGTTCACAGTGACCTGCTCAGGTTTGTTTGCTGAGTTTTTACGTTCACAGTAATCTGCTTATCTTTCTCAGTCTTCACGTTCACACACATTTTGTCGCGGTAAGGGTTGGGTGGGGATGTGGTAGCCTCCTCACAATTAATTTATCTTTATATCCCAGAAGGTCAGTCCCTGGAAAATTCATCTAGAAAGGCTATCCGAACGGCGAGCTAATCAATACATAGACTTTGAGGGAAGCGTCGACACTCTTATGCAACCAGGCCAGCCATGTGGACCAGATTGTAATAGACTGTTGTCCACCAGATTGTAATAGACTGTTGTCCACAATTATCGGTCCTTCAAGTGAGGGAGGAAAAATGAAGGAATGAATAAAGAAAGGGAGGAACGAAGAAGAGCTTTGCCAGTGTGTCCATTTCACTTATGTGCACTAATGAGCTTAAATTAGCCCCATAACTTACTGTACTTAAGCGATTTCAATCGGCGTATAGACCTATATCAACATAGTGACACTATTTCAGCTAGCACAAAACGTATCTGTATTAATGAGATTTAAACTAACCAGAACGTATCTGTACTGACGAGTGTAAGTCATCTCACAGCTTTACTTGTATTAAAATATTTAGTCTAACCAGAACATCTATGTACTGACGAGTTTAAATCATCCCAAAGATTACTTGTATTAAAATATTTAGTCTAACCAGAACATATATGTACTGACGAGTTTAAATCATCCCAAAGATTACTTGTATTAAAATATTTAATCTAACCAGAACATACATGTACTGACGAGTTTAAATCATCTAAATATTTAGTCTAACCAGAACATACATGTACTGACGAGTTTAAATCATCTAAATATTTAGTCTAACCAGAACATATATGTACTGACGAGTTTAAATCATCTAAATATTTAGTCTAACCAGAACATACATGTACTGACGAGTTTAAATCATCTAAATATTTAGTCTAACCAGAACATCTATATAGGTCTACTGACAAGATTTAAGCTAACCAGAACATACATGTAGGTCTACTGACAAGATTTAAGCTAACCAGAACATACATGTAGGTCTACTGACAAGATTTAAGCTAACCAGAACATCTATGTAGGTCTACTGACAAGATTTAAGCTAACCAGAACATACATGTAGGTCTACTGACAAGATTTAAGCTAACCAGAACATCTATGTAGGTCTACTGACAAGATTTAAGCTAACCAGAACATACATGTAGGTCTACTGACAAGATTTAAAACCCAGACCTACCCGTATCGACGAGATTTAAATCGTTCTCTGTAAACGAGAGACCGGCTTGTTGACCTCGATTGTCCAAGTCGAGCTGCCCCACTCCTACAGCCCCTCTCTGGTCCCAAAACACAGTGCCAGGGCCACCTGCACCGCCTGTGTCAAATGCATCGCGATACGTCATAACTACTGATTAAAGTAACTACTTTGTGAATTAATAATGCCTGTAGCTAAGATTAGATTAACTACTTTGTGAATTAATAATGCCTGTAGCTAAGATTAGATTAACTACTTTGTGAATTAATAATGCCTGTAGCTAAGATTAAATTAACTACAATGTGAATTAATAATGCCTGTAGCTAAGATTAAATTAATTATTTGGTGAAATAATAAATCCTAAATTAAGTATTTTTTTAAATAATAAATGCCTTTAACAGAGATTGCAGTAGTACATACTTAAACACAGCAAGTGCGCATATACACACATAAATAAATACTTTTCTGATACATTCACTCTGACATGCAGAGTTTGTTCTGTCAGATGGCTGGCTATATGTTCACCATGACATGCAGAGTTTGTTCTGTCAGATGGCTGGCTATATGTTCACACTGACATGCAGAGTTTGTTCTGTCAGATGGCTGGCTATATGTTCGCCATGATATGCAGAATTTGTTCTGACAGATGATTATGCGTTCACCATGGCATGCAGAGTCTATTCTTCAGATGGTTATACATATATTTAGCATCAGATGAGAACAAACACAAATGCAAGATTAAGTGATGGAAAAATGATGAGTATTTCTGGAAACCAATGCTTATTTGGACTTTTCCAGTAAATGAAATGAAGCCCTAAAGTATCATTTACAAATGTAAGTGTTAATATGCATTGTTTCATAATGAAGTATAGTAGGGTATACTAACGTTTAGTAACTAAAAGCAGGTATAGTGAACTTTAAAATATACAATAATATATCATATCATAATTATATTAGCGGCAATGCAGGCTGATGGTGACAATTATAATAGTACATCTTTAACAATGGCTTGGTGTAAATATTTTCTCTTTGCTCACCATTCACTGAAGGGGATGATTGTTGAGTTAAAAATTCTGCTTTAGTTTCTGAAACAAAAATAAGATAATTATTTACTACGACAAGTCAGTTCATAAGACAATCGTTACTCAGTTCCTAGACAATTATTTGATAATTTACTATGACAATGATTTACACCCTTCCTAATACAATATTTATTCATTTCCTAAGACAAAGTATTTACTCAGTTCTTAAAACAGTTATTATTTACTCAGTTCCTAAAACAGTTATTTCAACATTTACTAAGACAAAGTATTTACTCAGTTCTTAAATCAGTTATTATTTACTCAGTTCCTAAAACAGTTATTTCAACATTTATTAAGACTGTTATTTACCAGTTTCCTGTACTCATTTCCAAAGGCAATTATTTATTTAGTTCCAAAAAACAATTTTTTACTCATGACATAGAAACGGATTATTCATGACCAAAAACATTACTTTAATTTTCTAAGACAATGAATTATTTATCAGGTGAAAATAACCTTTTCTAAGACAAGTAAGTATTTATGATACAGACATTATATTTTCTAGGACGATTAATTACTCATGATAACTGAATATTATTTGTAAAGTCACTTATTTACTCAAAGATATAAAAAGTAGAAGTCAAGTTAGGCATCTTATTGGGATTTATTATTAATATATGAATTAAGAGTTTAGCCATTTGTATTTAGTTATGCATTATTAATTATTAATAATAATAATCATAACAACACGGGTGTACATCACACTATCTATCTATCTATCTATCTATCTATCTGTCTGTCTATCTATCTATCTATTTGTCTGTCTGTCTGTCTGTCTGTCTGTCTGTCTGTCTGCCTGCTTATATTCAAAACAAGAAAGTTGTGAATACGAGAATTTGTATCCGACAGTCAATAATTAAGTATTATTTGATAAGTTATGATGAACTGCTAAAACTATATTTTAAACCGTAAAAGTTGTCTTCATATATCCACTCACGTGCTTGATAACCATAGAGGCGTGCTGTCATGGCGATGCCCTGCCACCAATCGTACGGCCACACGCGTACTTTGGACGTCAACACTGGGAAAGCAAAAAGACGCTTCACTAGACCAGTGGCCGTGGGGTTGCCGGGTATATATTCTTTGTAGTCGGAATCTAGCATCGTTTTCTAAGATTGAAAAATGAATTGTTTAAAGATTACTCTAGGATGAAACTAGGATCAAAGTATAAAAGATCAGGCAGAAAGTTATCATTATATTATGAATGATGAGGATTGTTTAATTTAAAGGACAAATGTGATCAACCGTTAAATTTATTAAGTAAACCGTTTGATCTCTATTAAATAGCAACCCCCACCCCCATAACAACCGTACAATTATACTGCATATTATATCGTATTCATCATTGCAGAAAAATAAATTTAAGATATGAAATGGCGCCTCTTCTAAAAACTGACAATATTGTTCACAAAAATATCACTCTGGATTTGCGAATTGTGTGGTTTAATTGTAGAAAATAACATTTGAAATTAAATGCATTGAATTACTGTAGTCCGAAACATACATCAGTGGGACTGCTCGGGAACTATGATACATTATCCATAAAGTACCTCGTGAACATTACATGAAACATCAAGGATCTCAATGGAACATTACATGGAACATCAAGGACATCAATGGAACATTACATGGAACATCAATGACATCAATGGAACATTACAGGGAACATCAAGGAGGTCAATGAAACATTACAGGGAACATCGAGGACATCAATAGAACATTACAGGGAACATCAAGGACATCAAAGAAAATTACAGGGAACATCGAGGACATCAATAGAACATTACAGGGAACATCAAGGACATCAAAGAAAATTACAGGGAACATCGAGGACATCAATAGAACATTACAGGGAACATCAAGGACATAAATGGAACATTACAGGGAACATCAAGGACATCAATGGAACATTACAGGGAACATCAAAGACATCAATAGAATATTACAGGAAACATCAAGGAGATCAATGGAACGTTACAGGGAACATCAAGGACATCAAAGAAAATTACAGGGAACATCAAGGACATCAATGGAATATTACAGGGAACATCAAGGACATCAATGGAACGTTACAGGGAATATCAAGAACATCAAAGAACATTACAGGGAACATCAAGGACATCAATGGAACATTACAGGGAACATCAAGGACATCAAAGGAACATTACAGGGAACATCAAGGACATCAATGAGACATTACAGGGAACTTAAAGGATATCAATGGAACATTCAGGGAACATCAAGGACATCAATGGGACATTACAGGGAACTTAAAAGATATCAATGGAACATTCAGGGAACCTTACTGATATCAATTAAACATTGCATGGGACATCAATGAAACATGACAAGGCTTCACGAACGTTTTCTCTCTTCAAGTTCACTATTTATCGACTGCTTCTTCTGGACTCTAAATGTGGAATTTGGGGCCGACACTCTATCAAGAATTATTCATTTTACTGAGAGACTTTCAGTCTTATCCATCAAGTCAAAGCTGTAGGCAGGAAATATATGCTTTGTATACTCAAGTTTCTTTTCTTCATCCACCCACCCAATATTCCCACTACCACCACTACCTCCAGATTTTCAAGCTCATGACTTCAATTATTTTCCCTCCGTTCTGTCATGGTTTCCAAACGAAAGTTTTGTTCAATTTGTGTGTTTCCACTTTATAAGTATTGTCCAATTTGCGTGTGTCCAGTTTATAAGTATTGTCCAATGTTTGTGTATCCGTTTATAAGTATTGTTCAATTTGTGTGTGTCTAGTTTATAAGTATTGTCCAATGTGTGTGTGTCCAGTTTATAAGTATTGTCCAATTTGTGTGTATCCAGTTTATAAGTATTGTCCAATTTGTATGTGTCCAGTTTATAAGTATTGTCCAATTTGTGTGTCCAGTTTATAAGTATTGTCCAATTTGTGTGTGTCCAGTTTATAAGTATTGTCCAATGTGTGTGTATCCAGTTTATAAGTATTGTCCAATTTGTGTGTATCCAGTTTATAAGTATTTAGTCACAAACAAATCTATTTTCCAAATAAATAATTTCATCGGAAAATAACTCTATGCTTAGTGCCTAATTCATTCACTAATCTAATCTGTTCATTAGCCTTCTTCTAAATGTCTAATATATTAATTACTCTACAATCTAGGACATCCATTTCTGTTCTCTGATAAGGACTATCATGTGATTTGTATTGATGCTAATCTGTTGAATTGTATTTAGGATATAAGACTGTATAGGTATAAAAATTATTTGAATGTGGTTTCATGGAAATATTGATGTCATCTTTTTTCATTGTATTTGTAAATGTAAATTTATTGACCTTCTTACATATATTGATAAACTTATGTTAAAGAAGAAAGTGGGTGGATGGGAGCTCGCTAAAAGACGGATTTATCTTCTCCTTTAATAAGAAGTTTTCTACGTCTGGAAATATTGTGTGACAGTAAATGTTTGTCTTTAATGTTGTGGAAGAGAGAAAACGTTTACAGCGCCCTCATATCCGCCAAGTGAGAGAGACGAGTGGTATCCACTGGAGAATTATTAATAACATAAATTAAGATTCTCATCACATTGTAATTATGTATGGATGGTTAATTAATTTATAATAATTATATAACTATTAACTAGATGGAGCTGGCGTCACAATATGTTTGACAAGTAATAAACAAAGTGTTCATAAAACTGTATTTAGGTGATTCACTTAGTAAATGTTTTGTTTAGGAAATTCGTAAAGGATAATGCATTAATAAAATTCTACTTTTCTAAGGATTCAGCTGATACATTCTCAGCTAATGAAAGATTATAAGAGTACATAACTTTGGAATCAATAAAATGACTAAGCTACACTTTTCTTTAAAATAGCTTTCTATAATCTGTTTTCTATACCCATTGTCCAGTGTTGTCATCGTAATATTGCAGAGTGTAGTTCAAAACAGTATTTGCATCACTGGCGCCACCCCGTGTCTCGATTGCTGTGACGTAATACTTGCTGCTGGTTGGAAGGCGCAGTTCAAAGTATTCCCCACGCACGCTTTTGGTTGGACGCCAGGAGGCGTTGTTTGCAGGATTGAGAACTGGATTGTTGTAGGAAGAGGACAAAGCTGAACTTACAGATGATGTCAGACCAGTAATGAGGACTTCAACTCCCCCTAAATAAAGAATAGATAAATAAATAAAATGATTTTCTTTCTCTTATTTGATTATTCTCAACAACTACTCGTTGATTTAGTAGAGAGATGTGATAAAAGTTGTATGCTTATTTATTTATTTAATTAATACCATTTTAAGGCTAGTGACTGATGATTTACCGTAGAAAAATGTGTATATCAAATTAATTGAACAGCCTTGTAAGCTATCAAATGTAATAAACGACCATAATCCGCTTATCGAATTTTATTAAGTACCAATCAGCTTATGAAATTTATTGAATATAATAATTTGCAATTCAGATGAGATGATGACAAATGCTGATTTTGTAGAATGTAATCAATGCTATTGTAAGCGTACTGATTAAATGAACAATGGTTGTAAGCATTTTGTAGTTAATAATAGTCTTGTGATGTAAGTCTCTTATATATAATCAACAATCATTGTAGCTCATAAAATTTAAAGATACCCTTTTAACCATAATGAATTTAATCAGTAAGTGCTGCAAGCATATTGCATTTAATGAAATATCGTCATAAATTGACGTTTTGGAGGTGAGTGCGACTATAAATGCTGGTGTGTTTCATGAAATATCGTCTTAAATTGACGTTTTGGAGGTGAATGCGACTATAAATGCTGGTGTGTTTCATGAAATATCGTCTTAAATTGACGTTTTGGAGGTGAATGCGACTATAAATGCTGGTGTGTTTCACATTCATTTCTCCCGTACTTCTCTGCTTTAGACACTAATGACGCAATTTGTCACAGATCAGTCAGTCATATCAAGACAGGGTGATAAAATTAATGTAGTATAATGAAATAATGTTATTTGTCACACATCAACAAATCAGTCTTTTCAAGACAGATGCAGAGAATCGATAAAATTAATAGAAAGTAGCAAAAATGTATTTTGAGATAATTCATGCTGTGATGATATGTTAAATATAACAGATTAAACTTTCACACTGGACGCTAGACTTATTACAATGCCATGAAAAAAAAAACGTTTTAACCACCGGACATTGTTAAAAGCCAAGTCAGAAGATATAACCCCATCAGACATTTTGAAAAGCTAAATCATCAGACAGTAAATCATCAAAAAGTAAAAACCAAAGGATCTCGTAACCATCAGACATTGTTAAAGAGCCAAGCCAGAAGATCTTGTAACCCTTCAAACATTGTTGAAAAGCTAAACCAGTAATCAGATAATCTCATCAGACATTGTTAGTTAATGAATGTCAGTTCAACCTTGCAATCATGCTCTGGAGGTAATGTATATCTTCTATCTTACAATCATGCGCCAGATGCAATAAATGTCCAGTAATAATTAAAATAATAATAAATCAAATGCAATACTTTTTAAAAGGTGCTTACCTCCAAGTCCCCCGTGAGCTAAAGTAGTCCCTATGAAAGTATTTTGTTGGTAAGCAACGACGATTCTTCCGCCGCCACCACCTCCTCCTCTGCCTCCGCTGCTCCCGATTCCACCTCTTCCTCCATTTGCAAAGATGAATCCCCTGCCTTCAAAAAGTTCAGTCTCTATATGAATGCTACCGCCTGCTCCACCTCCACAATTTTCTCCTCCACCATCAAGACCCTTGGTCGAGATAACTCCGTCGATCTTAATAAAGTCGGTGACGGTTATTTTCACGATTCCACCCCCTGATCCAGTGCAATGGCTCGGACCTCCTCCTCTACCTCCAACAGTGCGAGGAGTATGAAAACTGCCATGCGCCATTGATTGGGATGAGGTCAGATATCTTCCACCTGCATTACCTCCCCTCCCACCATGACCGCCTGAAGCAACACGCTAGATTACATTATTTGCAAAATCATTATTAATTGAAATAGATTAAATTAAACAGTCAACAACGACCTTAACTTTCAAGTGATTTTCTTCAATATGAAATGTCTAAACTAATGCAAAGGGAAGTAAGCTGGAAAATAAAGCAAAAAGTAATTGCAACAAATAAAATAAATGAGATTACAAATTTTGATAATAGTTCTTGATTTCTATTTTAATTACTATTTTTCTTCTTTTAAAAATAGTATTTGAAATGTCCTTGAGTGAAAATATTATTTTACCTTTTCTTGTGCAAAATATATATGATATGATATTGTTATTAAAATCTTTGCCATTTTCTTGAAGAAAAGAAAATTCTTCGCTATTTTCGTACAGAAAAATAATTTTTCAATACTTTCTTTTCCTTCGTGTGAAAATTATTCATTGCTATTTTTTCGCGTGAAAGATATTGCTTGTTGTTTTCTTGGGCGAAATGTGTTCTTTGCTGTTTGCTTGTGTGAAAATTATACTTTGCTGCTTTCTCGTAGGAAATGTATTATTCGTTGATTTCTCGTTTGCAAGGTATTCTTGGTTGTTTTCTCATGTGGAATGTATCCTTAGATATTTCTTTATGGTGATATGTATGCCTTTTATTTCTCTGTATTAAAATGTGCAAACTCGGTAAAGAACATAAGAAATTGTGTAAAATATGTAAGGAACATATTTACTATGAAGTTGATCTTTCTTTGTATAAAAGATATTCTTTGTAAATAAACTGTAAAACTAGAAGTTTTAAAGTGAAAAGTACGCAGTTGTGTGTGTGTGTTTCGTTTTAGGAAAGATAAGAGTTTTTTTGTATGAGTATAGTGTATGTTTCGTTTAAGAAAGATAAGAGTGTTTTTTGTATGAGTATAGTGTATGTTTTGTTTAAGAAAGATAAGAGTGTTTTTTGTATGAGTATAGTGTATGTTTCGTTTTAAGAAAGATAAGAGTGTTTTTTGTATGAGTATATGTATGTTTTGTTTAAGAAAGATAAGAGTGTTTTTTGTATGAGTATAGTGTATGTTTCGTTTAAGAAAGATAAGAGTGTTTTTTGTATGAGTATAGTGTATGTTTTGTTTAAGAAAGATAAGAGTGTTTTTTGTATGAGTATAGTGTATGTTTCGTTTTAAGAAAGATAAGAGTGTTTTTTGTATGAGTATAGTGTATGTTTTGTTTAAGAAAGATAAGAGTGTTTTTTGTATGAGTATAGTGTATGTTTCGTTTTAAGAAAGATAAGAGTGTTTTTTGTATGAGTATAGTGTATGTTTTGTTTAAGAAAGATAAGAGTGGTTTTTGTATGAGTATAGTGTATGTTTCGTTTTAAGAAAGATAAGAGTGTTTTTTGTATGAGTATAGTGTATGTTTGTTTAAGAAAGATAAGAGTGTTTTTTGTATGAGTATAGTGTATGTTTCGTTTTAAGAAAGATAAGAGTGTTTTTTGTATGAGTATAGTGTATGTTTCGTTTTAAGAAAGATAAGAGTGTTTTTTGTATGAGTATAGTGTATGTTTCGTTTTAAGAAAGATAAGAGTGTTTTTTGTATGAGTATAGTGTATGTTTCGTTTTAAGAAAATACTGAGTAATGTGTGCATCGAGTCAGTGCATGTTTTGTTTTAGGAAAATAATGAGTACTTTTTGTATGGGGCGTTCATTCTGCATGTTTTGTTTTAGGAAAATAATGAGTACTTTTTGTATGGGGCGTTCATTCTGCATGTTTTGTTTTATGAAAATAATGCATACTATATGTTCATTCTGCATGTTTTGTTTTAGGAAAATAATGAGTCCTTTTTGTATGGGGCGTTCATTCTGCATGTTTTGTTTTAGGAAAATAATGAGTACTTTTTGTATGGGGCGTTCATTGTGCATGTTTTGTTTTATGAAAATAATGCATACTATATGTTCATTCTGCATGTTTTGTTTTAGGAAAATAATGAGTACTTTTTGTATGGGGCGTTCATTCTGCATGTTTTGTTTTAGGAAAATAATGAGTACTTTTTGTATGGGGCGTTCATTCTGCATGTTTTGTTTTATGAAAATAATGCATACTATATGTTCATTCTGCATGTTTTGTTTTAGGAAAATAATGAGTACTTTTTGTATGGGGCGTTCATTCTGCATGTTTTGTTTTAGGAAAATAATGAGTACTTTTTGTATGGGGCGTTCATTCTGCATGTTTTGTTTTAGGAAAATAATGAGTACTTTTTGTATGGGGCGTTCATTCTGCATGGTGGAGAGAGTACGGTGTATTGTGTGAAAGGAAGGTGTGATGTGATTAGTGTCTGTTTCAGTGACTTTCTTCTCTTAATTTTGTGCTTTGTGCGGAAGTAGTTTATTGTGCTGTCTGTATTGCATGTTTTGTTTGCTAAGTCAGTATAAGTGTGGGGTCGAGTATCATGTGGATTCTGCTCCTATTGTATTGTATATTTCTGAGGAGGGGGCGGGTCCTTGGTGTTCTTTTGAATAGGTGGTTGACTTCTGCGTATATTTCCGATATGTGAGTGTCAAGGATGGTGGTGGTGGTGGTGGTGGTGGTGGTGGTGTGTGTGTGTGTGTGTGTGTGTGTGTGTGTGTGTGTGTGTGTGTGTGTGTGTGTGAACTATGTGTCCACCTTGTCTGCAGTTTCGTTTCCTGCCATGTTGTCATGTTTTTTGAGACAGGGACTCATGCGAATGTGAGGATTATGTGTGTCTATTTCTAAAAATATGTGGTAGTCTGTTGATGAAATGTGTAATATTGGTTGTATTGTGTGTTCGATTGAAGTTGAAGAGGTTGTTAATATGCATGGGGATGAAAGAAATCTGTGAGGATTAGTGTGTGTTGCGGTATGTGTGTTGTGGTTTGTGATTTTGATAGTAATATTTTATTTGTTTCAGCTGTTGTGATGAATTGTGAATTAGGAAATGAATTGGGAAAGTTCGAGGGTATGTGACTTTTGGTGTGTGTACTGCTGCACCAGTATCTTTCCTTGTTTTGTGTCGTCTGTGTGTATTTTGTATTATGTGTGTTTTCTTGTACTCTCTGCTTTATGAGAGGAGTCGTCTGTGGGGGGGGAGCTTATTTGTAATAATTTAGAATTATTTAATTACTGAATAAGACAGTGAAAGAAATTCATATATAATAATTTAGAGTTATTTAATTACTGAATAATAAAATTAAGTCGGACAGTTGCAGGTGTGCGGGAGGGGGGGGGGGACCCATGCATTTATTAATTTTAAAAAATAACGATTAGCATAATTAACATAATGATTTATTAATATAACGTCTTATTAATAAAACATAACGATTGTGTTTTGGAGTAGAGGTACGTTAATATAACGTCTTATTAATAAAACATAACGATTGTGTTTTGGAGTAGAGGTACGTTAATATAACGTCTTATTAATAAAACATAACGATTGTGTTTTGGAGTAGAGGTACGTTAATATAACGTCTTATTAATAAAACATAACGATTGTGTTTTGGAGTAGAGGTACGTTAATATAATCGTATACGAATGAATTATATCATGTTGAGTGTAAATAATGTGAAACTTTGAACTGATTCCAAAAATGTGAGTAATTTCTCTCTATTTATAAATATAAATAAAACATAATATAGTCAGTCCTCTCTATTTATAAATATAAATAAAACATAATGGAGTCAGACCTCTCTATTTATAAATAAAAATAAAAAATATTAGAGTTAGTACTATTTGTTTATAAAAATGTTAACAGCCAAATCCTATTTGTTTATAAGTATAAAATATATAAAGTCAGGACAAATTGTTTATGTCAGAAATGTTAAAGCCCAGAACTATTTGTTTCAAAGTATAAATCAGAAAATATAGAGTCAGTCTTATTTGTTTATAAGTATAAATCAGAAATGTAGGAGTCAGTCCTATTTATTTATGTGCGAGATATTAGAGTAGACTTATTTATTATTTCTCAGAAATAGTAGGTCTAATCCTCTCTGTTTATAATTCATAAATGTTAGAACCGGTCTGATTTCTTTAAGCCAGAAATGAAAGAGCCAGACCTATTTGTCTGTAGGTTTTGGTGATGGAATAGCACAAATCAACAAACATATGAATACACTGCTCTATACTGACTGCAGTAGAAATGGCGTAGTAATTCTGATCAAGTCTTCGCACGCTGATTAAAAAAAAAATTTGGAAGTGTCATTTTACATGATAGATCCGGGATCATTCTTTCAAGAATAGAAATGGCTTCAGTAGGTGGGTGACATTTTACATGACAGATCCGGGATCATTCTTTCAAGAATAGAAATGGCTTCAGTAGGTGGGTGCGGTAAGAAGGAAAAGAAAGGCTGGTCGCAATTTTTAGACAAAGAGACTGAAACGTGTAGATACTATTGAGATAAAAAGAATAACAGTGAAGGCATTTGTCAATAACGTAAATAAAAATACAAACAGCAAGACGCACTGAAATCTCTTTGTTGTCATTTTGATAGTGGTAAAATGCGTTTCCCTTCTCTATGCTTCAAGAATCCATTACCTTTAATTACTTGTTATTGTAATAAATGTTGTGAATATAAAATTATTTTCGTAATTTCAACTTTTGTTATAGCTTTCACGTGTTGTATTTATAAAGAAAATGGAGGAAAATATCTTCAAAGACACTCTCTCTGCTTTTCGGGAGCAAGATTTCACTTTGCTCTATCAACTACTTTTTTGCCCATTCAACTAATTTATTGCTCATTCAATCAATTTATTGCCTATTGAATTATTTTATTGCCCATTCAAACAATTTATTGCCAATTGAATTACTTTATTACCCTTTCAACTACATCGAGATTGTGGTATTATTTGTGCTTTGACCGACGTTATAAAGTTGGTAAATTTGATGATTCTATGTGTGAGTGACAGACGATCTAGACTGATTATGTGTGTGAGTGATACAAACGATATAGACTGATTCTGTGTGTGAGTGACACAAACGATATAGACTGATTCTGTGTGTGAGCGACACAAACGATATAGACTGATTCTGTGTGTGACTGATACACGTGATCTAGACTAATTCCTTGTGTGACTGGCAAAGGCAATCTAGAATGATTCTGTACTTCAATGACACAGACGATATTGACTGATTCTGTGTGTGACTGATACACTTGATCTAGACTAATTCCTTGTGTGACTGGCAAAGGCAGTCTAGAATGATTCTGTACTTCAATGACAAGACGATATTGACTGATTCTGTATTTGAGTGACACGACGATCTACACTTGCTCTGTAACTGAATTATACAAACGACCAAGATAGATGTACTCATCCTAAGAATGCTGACCCCAAAATAACTTCAATAACAAGAGGGGTCAGATAATCTTTTAGATAATCTTGAAAATGGGTTTCCAGAAAATCAAGAACTGTTAGATGTTTCTAAATATTTTCAGGACACTCGAAACCTAGTTGGAAATAAAATGAAATCTTCTCTGCTAATTGTTGCATTGTAGAAATAACTATGAGAACATCCAAGACGTTTCTGCGGAAAAGCGAAGTGAACAGTCTATGGCTCTATGCAATCCTTTCACTGATGTTAAACACTCTCTGGTCTTTAAAAATCTAGATTAAACAGCCACCCATCGTCAGTCAGTAAGTAATTGGGAAGACAGCCTCTGCAATATGATAGATTTTAGAATTCCATGAAAAGGACTCTTAAATATACGGGTTCTTGTACTCACGATTTCAAAGACTAGTTTATGAACGTAAACATTAGCTATATAATTATTTATATACACAAAAAATAGTGTGTTAACTGTAAAAACTGGTTTTGCATTTAACTGTCTATCTCAGTAAGTGATCTGAGCGTCCTTTTGTTATTTATTACCAATTAATTCATCACGCTCTCTTCATTCGTGTCACAGTGCACACCTGTTTAGTTTGACTGACTGGGAGCGGACACCTGTCCTCTCGTGACAGACTACGACTGGAAGCGGACACCTGTCCTCTCGTGACAGACTACGACTGGAAGCGAACACCTGTCCAGTCGTGGCAGACTACGACTGGAAGCGAACACTTGTTTAGTCATGACTGAATGTGACTTGTAGCAAAAACCTGTCTAGTCATGACAGAATGTGACTTGTAGCAAACACTTGTCTAGTCATGACTGAGTATGACTGGGAGTGAACACCTGTCTAGTCAAGACTGAACGTGACATTTATAGCTGCATTTTCCCCATTTTCACAATTAAAAATAATACTTTAAAATCCCAGTATGATGTATTTCAGTAACAAGAGTGGAATTAGAGCAATTTTACTAAGCAGGGGTGCTTTCAATAAAATGAATGACACTGGCAAGCTCAAACTACTTAATATAAAAGCAAGTATAGACAAGCCCAAACTGTTTTAAATAAAAAAAAAAAACACGCAGAGCTGGAGGGCTGACTTTAACCCCATCCCCCGGAAGCTCAACTTAGAGAGCTGATGTTATCCTATACTCAATAGCCAGCTCAATTACCTGCAGTCAAAATAAAAAAATACATGCTCTGACAGGTAGAGTAAATGAAATGTTCTTTTGTTCATTATTAAATCAAGAAACACTAAAAATAACTACATTAAACATTCCTGAATACACATTAATTGTCCTTTTGGTCAATAATATAAATTTAATTTTCGGAAACCCGTGAATTTCTGGTTCAAGTAACACAGTATGTCCTTAATAAATTAAATCATGTGACAGCCATTTAATTTCGTCAAGGCATAGATCTAGAAACCCGCCAAGTTCCGCCCGGTTGATATAAACAAAATACTATAAAGCGCACGTCTGACGGGTTCGTCGAGATTCTTCCATTTTTATTTTTTTTTTAATAGGCCTGAAGTAAACAATCAATGAAAGTCCCACTGAGGATTTCTTTATAGAAGTAAACAATCAATGAAAGTCCCACTGAGGATTTCTTTGTAGGAGAAGTAAACAATCAATGAAAGTCCCACTGAGGATTTCTTTGTAGGAGAAGTAAACAATCAATGAAAGTCCCACTGAGGATTTCTTTATAGAAGTAAACAATCAATGAAAGTCCCACTGAGGATTTCTTTGTAAGAGAATAAACAATCAATGAAAGTCCCACTGAGGATTTCTTTGTAGGGGAAGTAAGCAATCAATGAAAGTCCTATTAAGGATTTCTTTGTAGGGGAAGTAAGCAATCAATGAAAGTCCCGATGAGGATTTCTTTATAGGCCTGAAGTAAATAATCAATGAAAGCCCCGATGAGGATTTCTTTATAGGCCTGAAGTAAATAATCAATGAAATCCCTAGTGAAGATTTCTTTATAGACTGCGAATCGTCAAGACTAGACTGCGAATCGCCAAGAGTAGACTGCGAATCGCCAAGAGTAGACTGCGAATCGCCAAGAGCAAAATGAAAGGACCATCAGTAGTAAATTTATGACACTACAATCATGCGTGATCGGGATTCTATCACAGCTCGATACAAAAAGCATAACTGCACTCTAGCTTAGTAACTATTTTTTTGGAAAGGAATGATCATTGGCTTTTTTTTACTATGCTATTGACAGCGAACGCTAAAATTCCCTTGGCAGTTAAATATCAGAAAAAGCCCATTGACCACACCAGTCTCTCACTCAAACCCACCCTCTCTCCCCGCATAGTTCTATATCTTCCTTTTCAAGAACATGAACTTCCTCTGGTGCTTGCGCCTATCTGCAGAATTAACGAAAGGTAACATGACATCAATCTAAAATCAAATAAATGCGCCACAATAAAGCGTAGTAAAAAAAAACCCAAGCCCATCTTCGTGCTAAGGAATTACAAGAAGTAACTACACGTAAATTAAGGGAAAAAATAAATGACTACACCGTTAGTTCTTCACCTCATGGGGATATCACAATGATTATTACCACCAAGATCAGCAAATACTATACCAAAGAAGTAAACGAGTGTATACGTAGCATACTCAGGCACTAAATGAATATTTACGTAGCATACTCAGGCACTAAAGGAATATTTACGTAGCATACTCAGGCACTAAAGGAATATTTACGTAGCATACTCAGGCACTAAAGGAATATTTACGTAGCATACTCAGGCACTAAAGGAATATTTACGTAGCATACTCAGGCACTAAAGGAATATTTACGTAGCATACTCAGGCACTAAAGGAATATTTACGTAGCATACTCAGGCACTAAATGAATATTTACGTAGCATACTCAGGCACTAAAGGAATATTTACGTAGCATACTCAGGCACTAAAGGAATATTTACGTAGCATACTCAGGCACTAAAGGAATATTTACGTAGCATATTCAGGCACTAAAGGAATATTTACGTAGCATACTCAGGCACTAAAGGAATATTTACGTAGCATACTCAGGCACTAAAGGAATATTTACGTAGCATATTCAGGCACTAAAGGAATATTTACGTAGCATACTCAGGCACTAAAGGAAATATTTACGTAGCATACTCAGGCACTAAAGGGATATCTACTTAGTATATTCTGGCACAAAAGGAATATTTACATAGCATTCTGAAGCATACTCAGGCATTAAAGGAATATTTACGTAGCATACTGAGGCACAATGAAGAAATACAAGAATATGTATATAGTATATCGTATAGAAAAATTATTTAGTTTAAATTCATATTAATTTAGATGTCTCTAGTTAACTTGCCCAAGATAGACATCATGGGTGGAGGAAAATGTACTAATATAATATGTGTGCAACGGTCTCTGCACTACTTATTTAGGGAGCCTCCCTTCATTGAAGGAACGTAACCCCATCATAGGCTGATATTTGGCTCGTTGATATTTGATTAGATATGTTTGCATGAATGCCTCTGGTTTATATGGTGCGATAAATCAATAAATAGGTGTATTGGGCGCGTTTGGGGGACGAGTTGGCTTTCACGTTCACAAGAACTGCCCTTATCAGAGATCACCATTGGAAGTGACGTCACCTGTAGTGTAATCATTGTCATGGTGACTTTGCTTCCTGTAGCAATTTATGTCTTTATATTCAATGAAATACTTTGCTCAGTATCAACTTTATTTGACTCTCTTCTGTCTATAAGTGGGAATTCAAAGTGTTCACAACATTTCATTTTTTTTTTTTTTGGCTCTTCTATAGACATGTACTTGTGTAGATATTAGCTTCACTGTAGTTCAGTATGCTACATGAATATTCGAGTAGCTCTTCAAATTATTACGTAAATATTCGAGTATTCTTCAGTATGCTACATGAATATTCGAGTAGCTCTTCAAATTATTACGTAAATATTCGAGTATTCTTCAGTATGCTACATAAATAAATATATGAGTAGCTCTTCAAAATTTTACTAAAATATTCGAGTATTCTTCAGTGTGCTTCATAAATATCTGAGTATATCTTCAAAATGTTACTTAAATAATCGAAAATTCTCCACTATATTACATAAATAGTTGAATAGCTCCTCAATGCGGGATGTAAATTTCGAGTATCCTTCAGTATGCTGAACTAATATTTGAGTATATCTTCAGTATAGTATGTAAATATTCCCGTTTCTTCAGCATTCATCCGTATGCTATGTATATATTTCCGTAGTTCTTTAGCATGTTATGTAAACATTCCTGTAGTTATTCAGCCTGCTATGTAAATATTCTTGCTAAATTCTACCAAACATCTTGGCGATCCTAGCTTCTAGATCTAGGTTAATGGCCAGGATGGGTGCGGAGTAATGTGAAGGGGGGGGGGTGTTTAAGACTTGCAAATGTTCACAGCAGTGGCACTCAGTCATGCAAGGCAGACGTACCATTACTGCTACCACACTCGGTCAATCACTCACAGATTCTCTTTTATTACACCTGTATTTGCGGCCAGACTTTGAAAGGAAGGGATGTCAACTGCATTATCACAAAGATATGTAAATCACAGCATTTCAATACAACAGTAGTACTGAGTAAAGGTGAATTGAATATGAACAACAACGTTGAATAAAGATCAAGAGCCAGACTAAAAGTGATCTAAATATCAAAGGCAGTGAACGAGAGCAAGAGCCAGACTAAAAGTGATCTAAATATAAAAGACAGCGTTGAACAGAGCAAAAGCCAGACTAAAAGTGATCTAAATATCAAAAACAGTGAACGAGAGCAAGAGCCAGACTAAAAGTGATCTAAATATAAAAGACAGCGTTGAACAAAGAGCAAGAGCCAGACTAAAAGTGATCTAAATATAAAAGACAGCGTTGAACAAAGAGCAAGAGCCAGACTAAAAGTGATCTAAATATCAAAAACAGTGAACGAGAGCAAGAGCCAGACTAAAAGTGATCTAAATATAAAAGACAGCGTTGAACAGAGCAAAAGCCAGACTAAAAGTGATCTAAATATCAAAAACAGTGAACGAGAGCAAGAGCCAGACTAAAAGTGATCTAAATATAAAAGACAGCGTTGAACAAAGAGCAAGAGCCAGACTAAAAGTGATCTAAATATAAAAGACAGTGAACGAGAGCAAGAGCCAGACTAAAAGTGATCTAAATATAAAAGACAGTGAACGAGAGCAAGAGCCAGACTAAAAGTGATCTAAATATAAAAGACAGTGAACGAGAGCAAGAGCCAGACTGACGTGAATTGAATGCAACAAATGCTAGATAAATGTTATAATGCAACTCCAATATAATTTTTAAATAAACACCAATATTATGTTACATAAAAACAATTAATCAGTAGCAAGGTCATTCAAAGATAAATAATTATTCTAAAAGTCTAGTTGTTTAAGATCGTGAAATCATGGCATTCTAAAATTCTCGTTTGTTTGAGACATAATCCCAATGGGTAACTCTCTAATAGAAGTCGACTATAAAAATACCAACAAAACAAAACGAAAAATACTTAAACTAAAACGAACATTCACTAAATCAGTATCACTAGGAATAAAGAGAAAAGTGGCAAAATGAATAAATAAAACAGAGAGAAAAAAGAACACACACCACCGGAGCCTTCTGAAGAACCCCCGCCTGACCCTGATTCCTGTGCGTAGCCTTGACCTTCACTTAGCAAGCGTCCGGTGGGGCCCACGATTAACCAGTCAGTCGTTATTGAGTCGGCTTTAGTGAAGACTGTTCCATTGATCTTGTAAGAAAGATTTAATTAAATTCAATTAAACTATAAAGATTATGATCGTGGGCAACAATCTATTCCTTTAAAATATGTGCTTGTTTGTTGGTTTTTAATTTTATTCAAAAATGTGTTTTTACTATAAAGATTATGATCCATACAATAATATATTCCTTTAAAATACTGATTGCTTGTTGATTTTATTATTACAAGTGTCATTTTGTTCTATGTTCTATTGATTTCCATTAGCAACTGTCATTTGAGATGTTTTACTGATTTGATTATTGCAAGCATAATTTGGGGTAGTTCTGTTACAAATGTCATAGTGTCCACTGCAAAAATCATTGTGAGAAGTTCTGTTAATTTCTCCATTAAAAGTGTCATTGTGAGATATTCTGTTGGTTTCTCCATTAAACGTTTCATTGTGAGTTGTTCTGTTGAATTCTCCATTACATGTATTATTGTGTTGTTTTTTGATTTTTCCATTACAACTATTATTGTGAGATGTTTTATTGACTTCTCTACTGCAAATATCATTGTGAGATGTTTTATTGACTTCTCTACTGCAAATATCATTGTGAGATGTTTTATTGACTTCTCTACTGCAAATATCATTGTGAGATGTTTTATTGACTTCTCTATTGCAAATATCATTGTGAGATATTTTATTGACTTCTCTATTGCAAATAGCATTGTGAGATGTTTTATTGACTTCTCCATTGCAAATAGCATTGTGAGATGTTTTATAGATTTCTCAATTACAAATATCATTGTGAGATAGTCTGTAGATTTCTCAATTACAAGTATCATTGTTGGTTTCCTCATTACAAGAATCATAGTAAGATGAGAGATGTTTTATTGATTATGTTAATTACAAGTGTCATTTGGATTGTTTACTAATTCATTACAAGTATCATTGGATAGGCACATTGATTTTCCCATTACAAATGTTATTGTGTTGTATTGATTTAATTATTATAAGTATCATTGGGTTGTTCTACTGATTATCTATCCAATTACCAGTACATATATCATAATGACTTGTTCTAATGGTTTCATTATTACACTTGTCATATAGGTTGTTCTAATAATTTCCCCATTCAAGTATCTCCATTGCAGGTATCACTGTCAGCTGGTGTATTGATTTCATGTTAAAATAATTGAGTTCTTGAATGATTTCCCCTTTACAAATGCAATTTAATATGTTTAGTTTAAATTAATGACATGAGCCCAACAATTTAACAAATTCAACAAACACAATTTATGTATTTAATTTATACTAATGAAATCAAATATTTTTTTTAAAAATAGCTCTTGAGCTCCAAGAAATTCATCAAACATGGTTTGGTATTTGATATTAATGGCTTAAGCCTCCCCCTCCCCAATTTAATTATTAATGCAAATCGATGAGTTTAATTAATACTAATGGTTTAAGACCCTTCCCCAGTTTAATTATTAATGCAATTTAATGTATTTATTTGATACTTATGACATGAGCCCCAAGAAAATAACAAACGTAGTTTGATGTGTTTATTTATAAAAGTAGCTAGAGCCCTGAGAAAATTACCTCCATTCAAGGTAAAAATGAGTGAGAAGTGAAGTGAGACTTTATGTACTATAAATATATAAAATGAGTGAGAAGTGAAGTGAGACTTTATGTACTATAAATGTATAAAATGAGTGAATAGTGAAGTGAGACTTTATGTACTATAAATATATAAAATGAGTGAGAAGTGAAGTGAGACTTTATGTACTATAAATATATAAAATGAGTGAGAAGTGAAGTGAGACTTTATGTACTATAAATATATAAAATGAGTGAGAAGTGAAGTCAGACTATATGTTAGTGTCATGACCTCCACTATGTGTATAAATAAATGAGAAGTGGGACTACATGGTAGTCTCATGACCTCCACTATGTGTATAAATAAATGAGAAGTGGGACTACATGGTAGTCTCATGACCTCCACTCTATGTATAAATAAATGAGAAGTGGGACTACATGGTAGTCTCATTACCTCCACTCTGCTGTAGGAATGCAACCCAGGGCTTATTTCACACGCACCGCCTTGAGGAACAGCCAATCCAGACGCGGTCAAGAAGCTCTGGTCGCAATCTTGGAGCGCCCGCGCGGCTGGCACGACCTGCCATGGACTTGTGGCAAGCACTAGACACAGCGCAAAAAATTCTTGCTTATGTCCTGGTCGGACCATGTCTTCTTCCGGGCGCCACTCTTACTGGCGCGGACAAGTGTTTGGTTTTCTTTTATTTCCAAATCTGAAGTATATTAAATGAAAGCATGTTATTCGTATTTACAGCTGATAACTGAGAAATGGCATCTATACTACAGAGAAATGGCATCTCTACATCCCAAGACTGACTAGGGTGAAGTTATTTCCAGAGAAATGGAAATTTCCTACAAGGCCATCGATGTCATTAGCAAAGCATACGTTCGTTATTGTTCTGCCTCCAAATCTGACAGTCCCTTCATGGTCTTTCAGTCTTAAATTCAAGTACTTAGGAGCCATCGTGACAGATGAGGGATCAAAACCAGAAATATTGTCGAAGATTGCGCTGACAATAACAGCAATGGCAAGGCTGGAGTCAGTTTGGAAAGACAGAAACATCTCAGTCAACTCAAAGATCAGATTGATGCGCTCCTTGGTTGTATCTGTGTTTTTAATATGCCTGTGAATCATGGACCCTCACAGTGGATCTCGAAAGTAGGAAACAAGCTATTGAAATTAGATGCTTTCGAAGGCTGCTTGGCATTTCGTATCGAGATCATGTCACGAATGAGGAAATGGGAAACAGGCAACTGGTTGTCAGGTCATCAATGGTGACCCAACGGTCTACAAGACTAATGGATAGAGTATGAGACAGAAAATGCAAACTAATACACAGAATATTTTTTCAAAATATAAAGTTGAATCACTGAACGAAATTCTTTGATGCTATAACTTTAATCGTGAAGCCATCGCAAAAGCCATTCCGAATTTTGCCGTGTAGAAAACCGTTAAGAAATCCTGTCCAAGACAGTGAAAATTACAGAGGCCTTAGTGTCTGACGTAATCTCTTAGGCCGTAAAAGTTACAAAGAACTTGATGTGTAACGTAATCTCTAGGACCATACACATTACAGAGGCCTTAGTGTCTGTCCCTTAGATCATTAAAGTTACAGAGACCTTGATGTCTAAACGTAATCTCTAGGACCGTACACATTACAGAGACCTTGATGTCTAAAGTAATCTCTAGGACATACAAGTTAGAGGGCGTAGCGTCTGACGTAATTTTTTAGACCGTAAATCTCTTAGCGTGTGCATCAACGATCCTAAACTCCCTGCACATGGAACATTCAGTAACATTTCAAAGTTCCTATTCATTAACTATTTAAATTTAACCGTTCTAAAGTATGTCAAGTTGAAAAGCTATTTCTACATAAATGTCGACTGACTAGGACGGAAAAGGGCTGTTTGGATAAGTTTATCTCCGACACTGTAGACTTCTACCGGAACCCACTGACGGACGCTGTACACTAGTACCGGGATCGCTCGACAATAACACTTTCTACCGGCTTTCAAGAACACGTTGTTTTATTGACGGGAAACACTTTGCACACATAATAATGTTTGTTTGTTTGATTGGAATTAATTTTCATCGGGTTTCATTGTAGACGGTATGAAGATTTGAAGACGCTACTTCCAAACTTTAAAAGAGTAAGCAGAGATGTTAATAAGAAATATTAAGTACTTCCAAGACTGTTAATATCTTAGTAAGAAATATTAAATACTTATAAGACAGTACTCAAACTCTTGCCAACAGTTGTTTTAATATTTTCAAGACTGACAATGGTTAATCAAAACTCTTGTTAATAGCTGTTTCAAGTAATTTCAAGGCTTAATCAAAGTTTTACTTTTTACTGACAACTATGCTTGTACATTACTGCTAAGATTTAAGTGGTTTCAATTATTTATTTATATTCAGCTATTCATTTATTCATTCTATAAATTGATTAGTTATTTTCAGTTATTTATTTATTGACATCTTCCGTTATTTATTTCTTTTCACTTATTTATTCATATCAATACTTTATCATGGTTTATTCTTTGTTATTATTTAACATAATAAAAACGCACTTGACATCTTTTCAACCTTTCTGAAGCATCACAAGTAGGTGACATTGGCACTGCGCGGGAAAATCATTAACCCCTATCAAATAAGGAAGTAATTGTAGTAATGACTTATCCTCGCTGTCCGGCTTTCTGATATATGTCATAAAAGATATTTTGTAATAAAAATACTAATGTGACTGTAATTTTATACATTTTGCTGATTTTGTAAACAAGTACATGTATGGTGAAACCAATTTAGTGTGTGTAAGTAAGGTTCCTTAAAGACTAGAGATCTGTAGTCTACGAACAGTTGCTTAAATAAGGATTTAAAATAAAAACAATCAAAGGGCAGCTTTCAGAATGAATTACTTCTATTGTAAAAGGATTGTTGCAGTATTTATTTAAGGCTGCCTGTTTGAATAGTTACAGTGCCAGAAATGTACACTATTTAAGATCGGTTAAGTGTTACGAATCCAGATATCTATCATGTCATGTCATTGAATTAATAGAATATTTAAGATTAATTACATCTAATGCACTTTATTATTTTAACATTATTTTTTTGCTATGTTGTATAATTGTACATTTTTGGTTACGTAAGTATTGTAGCAGCATTTATACAATATTTACATTTAATATATTTCAATTCAAATACTATTTAAGATTCTCATTCTTTCATTTACATCTAATACCATGATGTTTTTGAACATAAAGAATTCTAAAGATTACCTCTGATGTCTCCAACCATAAAACCGCATTTGATATCATTCGAATTAATGCGCGCTCGCGTGTGAAAGATGGGGGGGGGGGGGGAGGGTGCGTGTGTTGGGGAGTGAATGTGTGTATGTTTTCAAATAATTTGATTCTTTCATAATTTTAAAATTAGAAGTATTTAAATATTTAAAATTGCCGAAGACGTTAAAAGTAAAATGAGAACGATCTTTTAAAATTAAAACCAAACACATGTACCACAGCAATAATTTTTTTTTAAAATTTTGGATCCAGATTTGGGCACAACATGGTGTATAAAATAAAAATAGATGGCTCACTTTTACAACATAACAGTTATTAGAGATAGGAGCGATATTTTACTGGTTAAAAATTATTCAGTCAATTTCTAGAACTATTCAAAGTTCCTCTTTAGGTGACAATGCGCTCCAGAAGTAAAAAGTTTGTTTGGTAAGTGAAACCATAAATAATAAATCTTTCCTTTTTTTTTTAAACACCAAAGTAGGTGGCTGTGTTTTATTATGTAACATATTAATTTAGTTAGCCACACACTTCTGTATTGTACAAGACTGAACAGTTTGGATTAAAAACAAAACATTTTCTTACTTTGAAGTTTAATGTCCAATACAGGTACAGGTTGTTTTGACATACCAACTGATGGATGTCGAAGTTTTGGTATGTCAACTAACTGAATTCTGGACTCAAATTGAATTAAAAAAATATAAATAGCATGAGTTTGTTTTGTTGTTCAAATAAGTTGGCCATTTAATGCGACAACAACTGTCTATTTTATATTAACTATTATTTATACTTAGCTTGTCCTCAGGATTCGTCAGTAAAGTAGGGGGTCGGGCGAGTATTTCACTTACCTGATATTTTACTCCACAGCAAGAAACGCGCAACGCTTCCTGAATAAGAAGTGCTGTGTTCACGCTACGGGTGAACACTACTCGTCTCGATGGCCTTGCTATCGTTTATATTGAGGACACATCCGTGTTTCGGAAGGCCTTATGCCTGCCTAGCAGCAACATTGACACCATGCGTGTGAGCTATTCATTTACCTTCGCCTGTCACATCAGGAATTCTAATGGCTTGCTCTATATCTCAAGCAAGTGCTTACTTTCGTTGTTTGTGTTAAACAGTATTTTACTCCCTCCCACTTTACCACACACATATGCACACTTATTATTCATTCACACTCAATAACAAACACGTTCCCCATCTCACGTACGCACACTTATCATTCATTCACACTCAATGACAAACACGTTCTCCATCTCACGTACGCACTCTCTAAAACAACAATACACTCGCACACTCTCTCTCAAACTGACTTTCTCCAATTACAGTTGAGTGCTTTAACTTAGTTTGTGAACTAACATTGCGCATTAAACAACTGTTGTCAGTGGTACAATATAAATTTTTGAGTAGTTGTTTAAAATAATTATTTATTACTCAAAATCGAGTGGGTTGCAATATAGCAAAAAATGCAAGCAAGTTTTGCCATTTTTCAATTGAAATGGATGAATTGCTGGACAACTGTTCCACCTCTCAACTGCTTGTGTCCATTAGAGGTGTAGGTGAAGACATGAACATAACACAAGAGCTGGCTTCCCTACATAGCATGTATGGCACTGTTACCGGAGAGGATATATTCAATATATTCAACATTTGCTGATTATAACTTGGACTGGACTAACCTCAGTTGCCAGACTGTTGATGGAGGAAAGAACATGAGTGGTATAAAGAAAGGCTTGGTTGGACAAGTGAAGCAGATGTGTAATGAGAAAAACATTCCACAACCAATGTTCCTGCACTGTATTATTCACCAGCAAGCTTTGGTGCTAAATATATGGACATTAGCAGTGTACTGAATCCTGTGTGAAGATGGTGAATTTAATAAGGTCACATGGGCTCAACCATAGACAGTTCAGAGACAAGTTGAAAAATACAGACACAGAATCACAAGATTTACCATATTACACAGCAGTAAGATGGCTAAGTTGTGAGAAAGTTCTGAGCAGAGTATTTAAATAGGTGACTTCCTGGAAAGTAAAGGCAAGCCACAGCCACTACTGTCTGATGAAGAGTGGGTATGGAATTTGGCCTTTGCTGCAGACATAACTAGTCAATCTAGTTTCTGATCTATACACCCACCTGAAGGCCTTCAGATCCAAACTTGTCTTGTTTTTGTACAGGCCAACAACTTGACGCACTTTCAGCAGTGCAAGGTCTTCATGGCTGAAGCAACAGCTGAGTTCCCCATGTCATTTGCATGCGAGATCATCAAAGACCTCCAGCTGCAATTTCAGGAGTGGTTATCTGACTTGGATTCAAAGGCAGAAGAGACTGTTTCAAAACCCATTTGAAGCACATGTGGCCAGTTGCCCAGATGAACTGCAGCTGGAGTTCATTGAGTTGCAAGCAAATGACCTCCTTAGGGACAAATTCAAAGAAGGACTGGTGGGTTTTTACCAGTTTTTGCCCAAGGAAGACTTTTTTCCTAAATGTCAAAACTTTTGCATCAAGGTACCTTTCAATCTTTGGAACATACCTGTGTGAACAAACATTTTCAAGAATGAAATACGTGAACAATTTGTCCAATGATAATCTCAGGTCACTGTTGATGTTAGGGACATCAAATCCAAAGCAAGAAATGTCTGCTATTTTGGCATCCAGGAAACAATTTCACCATACCCACTAATACAGGTGTTCATGTGTGGTGTATCAATGTGTTATTAAATAATAACTGAATAAAATAATATTAAATAAATAATTAAAATCAACGTCCATGTTTTGGTTCTTTTTTTATTTGGACCTCGAGTGTGTAGTCGGCCCCCCGGACTGCTGTTTGATAGTTAATGTGGCCCTCGGGCTTAAAAGTTTGGAGACCTCCTGCTCTACACACTACCTCTCGTAAGTATCTCAAGGCGTCATCCAGAGTCATATAAGTTATATGCTGATGATATTCAGTATGTCGAATGAAGTTAATGCCATCCTATGTTCTTAGGGGTGAATTCCTGATGTTCATTTATGGATGTCTGGAACCATACTGATCACTTCATTTTCACACTCAGATTTCTCTCCCACAAACAAAAGTGATGGTCCCATAAATATTTTCTTGATCACTCGGAAATGGGTGTCATACTTGACAGCACTCTCATGACAAGCAAATCGCTAATATATGCAGGGCACACAAGCTAGGGTTTAGATGAATAAACTCTATTTGGAACTGACTTGCATAAAACTCTCGTCAATTCGTTAGTTGCTGTCAGGATATGATTGTTGTAATTATCTTCTATCTGATTATGACGTATGAATAGATGAATGCTACTATAACTGTTGATTTCGCCACTCGGGCCTATCACACTGTGTAACTTAGGCATAAATAAGGCCATAAATTGCTGTAATTGGCAGCATACATCAATAGACAGATAGATACAGTCATAAACTGCTATGACTAGCCACATACATCGACAAAAACAGGTGTATACTGCCATAAATCGCTGTGATTGACCACATACATAGATAGACAGATAGATACAGACACAAATTGTTACGATTGACTACATAAATCGCTAGTCAGATAGTCATAAATTGTGAATGGCCACACGCATCGATAAACAGATACAGCCAAATATTGCTCTGATTGGCTACACAAATCGATAGACAAATATATGACTCACTCGTATCATTTCACTGCCTGAATCGATAGACAAATATATGACTCACTCGTATCATTTCACTGCCTGAATCGATAGACAAATATATGACTCACTCGCATCATTTCACTGCCTGGATGCTACAGTACTCTGACATTACAACTTGCGAATATTATTTAAAATCTATATGTGCACAAGAGACCAAAGGAACTGTAGTTGTAGATTCTACATAACATGGTGCCTGGCTGCCAGAATATCACATAACCTCATTCAGCTAGTTACCGTACTGTGGTCCAAACAGCGATTACAGATTCAACTACAGGCAATAGGATTAAAAACCGGATACAGATTCATCTACACCGATATGACTAAAGTCGGATGGCACAGATGGACTGAACAGGTGACAGTGGTGCAACTTTCATCATCAAGGAAGAGATTATTACCAGTCCCAAAGTAGTGTCATTCAAATTTAGATTGCGGTACCTGTCCTATTTCATTGTTGGGAACTGAGCACGGTACATTCAACTGTTCACACTGGTCAACCAGGGATAATGGGGACAAAAGTCTGCATAAATTATTAATGGCTCCGAAAGTCAGTGAATACATTATGGAAATTGTTGTCATAACAACAAAAAGTTCACCAATGTCCCCCCGGACACTATCCATACGTTAAGATTTTTTTCCCCCCCACATATTGACAATAAACTATTCGTACTTTCCTGCTAACCGCCAACAGATTCTCAAGACCCAGTCCTTGTAGAAAAGCCCCGTATCAAATACCAGATCAGAATCATTGGTAAGGAAAAAATTCACATTAAACTGGATGTAGAACACTGATGAGCCGATATTCTCTTGAGACTAATCTGAGCACTACTTTTCCATATTAGCTCCCTCAAGCAGAACAACAATGAAGCAATTTCCAGTAACTTCCTTATACCAGAAATTCCACGTTGTAGAGCATTCTTTGCCCTCATACCATGAACATTATGCAGTGTATTATTACACTTACATATTGGGGGTAGAGACTTCCCGAATCTACTACATTCATAGCAATTTGTAAATCAGTAAACTGGGAGATCTAGTAAAAAAAACAAAGGCTGCTTCTTCCCTGTTAAATATAATCAGGGAAAAAACACTAAGATTCCAATTTATTCATCTCTAACTTCATTCTTTCTTACATTCAAGTCTCAACTTACAGTTTCCTGCAACAGTATTTATTAGCTCAATAAACACATACTACATACAAGCATAATAGTTCACAATTTGTAGAAATAATAGTCTACTCACATAATACATCTCTATGTAAAATGCAAGTATAATATATCAATAGCAAAATGCATGAAATATTTCTAAGTCCATTCTCTCTCAGTCAGTTAACCATTATGCTAATGGCCGCCATTCAAGACCGGACTGCCACTCCAAATTCAAAGTGATTAGAAAATACAATTCTTTTCAATAGGTAAACTTTGATCTCAGCCCATTGGCCGGTCTCGTTCTTGTAAATCATAACCATTGGATAATAAAACTACTCATCCACCTAAGATTGGATTAGATTACATCAACAAGTTTAGCACATTCTCCACCTGAGTTGTTTACTGCAATTCTTGGCACTTATAAAAATATCATTATAAGCATTGCCCAAGTTCAGGTCACTCTGACATTTAATAATTTATATAACAATTAAGTTTAGAAATAGGAATAGGCAAATTTACTCTACCACACAATATAAAGTATGAAAAAGAGGAATGTGTGTGTGTGTGTGTACACACATGCAGTGCACATTTGTATGTTTTGTTTATGTATGTTCATGTGTGATAAGTGAAAAAACATTGATGATCAATCAAATAAAAGTAATAAATTTGTTGTAAAATTAAACATTTACACACACAAGAATAACAATATAATTAAATGATAAATAAATAAAATACTTCTATAAATACAATAGTGTATTTATATTATTCTGAAAGGATGCAAATAAAGCAAAGGAATTACTTGTATAATTGTTTTTTAATTCATTTCATCATCATCATCAATTTCAACATTTTTTCTATCATCATTCACTTTACAAACCTTATTAACCTTATTATCAAAATCCTCTCCTACTATATACAAGCCTATGGGGATAACATAGCACTATATTTTAATACTAAAAAGACAGAAGTAGAAACATTCCATGGGGAAAAAGACAAATTCTTACACAAAATGTATTGACTAAAACAAATTAAATTTCCAAATGCTGAAAGACTTTAATTATTAATCATCATATTAAGCTTTCAGCTAATCACTGCATCTTTCTTCTTCATGTTATTTCTGATTCCAGTTCGTCTGTACTCGGACCGTTCCTCCAGATATTCTCTTGTGCACTGTTCTAAAAACTCAGGATTTTGATACCTGAAGGGAAAAAAAGCAAAGTCAAGTTACACTTATCCATAACTTTTGTAAGCATTCAAATTCATAACTCAAAAGTAAAATAAAATTCAAGCAGTGTGTGCCACTAAAACAAATACACATGTGAATTGTATTAACTCAAGTCTGAGGCTGCATTCAGCCAAAACCTTGAAACAAATCTTTCACTGGATAACTGTCTGCTATTTATGATTCTACTGGTCCAGACACAAAGCATTTTTATTTATAAACATGATTTAACTGTAAATTTGAGAAGTTTGTCTCAGAAGTAGATAGTAAATTGCTGGTGTTGAGGTTTTCAGCAAGATAATGGCCCAGTCTGTTTGTAGTGAAGGCAAAAATATGATTTAAGGCAAGAATAAAGGAGCATTAAGTAATTATATAGAGCAATAATGATGGGACACAAACCAGTAAAAAAAAAAAGGGGGAAATTATGAAAAAATTTGAAGCAAAAATAATTAGGCATAAAGTAATGATTTAGGGCAGTAATATTGGGACAAAAACCAGTAAAAAAAATTTAAAAAAGGAAAGTTATGAAAAAATACAAGTGACATTTAATTGTAAGAGTTAGAGAAATATGAGAGAAAATAATTAAATTAACAAATGGCACCAAAGCTCACCACTCTGATAGACACTTTTCAAGATTCTTTGCAACAGACCGACACATGAAAGGCAACAAGAGGCCTTGTTTCTTTGCACACTCTCCAAAATCTGCAAGTAAGTCAAGACATTTACTTTTATTTACCTAACATCAATCAATATATTTAAAATAATTCACAAATGTTATACAATTTTTAATAAAGAATAGTTGTACATGTATATGGATTTTGTTTATTTTCTTAATTATAAAAAAGAATTATTAATAAATGAAAATAATTTCTACATTTTCAAAATTAAAAAAATACAAAGTAGCTAATTATCTCATTAATTCTCAGATGACTAATGAAAACAAAAGATGTAATAAAAATATAACTAACTAAGGTACTTTATGCACGTGTCTCAGACAAATAGCATTTTACTAGAGTGTCTCGAAAGATGTAATAAAATGTAACTAAGGTACTTTATGCACGTGTCTTGGACAAAAACCATCTGACTAGAGAGTCTTTCTCATGTCTTAAAAATTGGGGGAAAATACTCCAACCTGAAGTATTTGCTGTCATGTATGCATATGATTAAGTGTAAAATGTATGGTAATAGAAAATAAAGTCTATCTAGAGGATAATGAGTATTAATGTGGATTTTATACATATATGATGATGGGATAAATAAGTGGAGTGAATACACTACTACAGTACTAGGTTAAAAATAATATTACAATGTATAAAACAAAAAAACATTTACACATACAAACCTCAGGTCAAAAGATAATGACTGCTGACCTCTATGATTTGAAAATAATTTATGCATATTTAAAACACAAAACACACACCCTTCTCAGATCAAGGGATAATGACTGCTGACCTCTATGATTTGAAAATAATAAAATATTAGAAGACAAGATCTTAGTGTGTCCGTATTTACAAATTTTTATTCATAAAATCAAGATCTTGCTTATAAGATCTAAAATAACACAGTGGCATATCACACTGACAAAAGTAATTTATCTTAAATATGTAGTCAAGCAGAACATTTGTATGCATTCCATATAAAAAAAATATTCATACTCAGTCAGTATCTGCTAGTTACAGAGGATTGAAAGTGAGCGGGGACTTTGATAAAAGGACCAGTTCCTGCTGCTAGTTATAGGGGATTGAAAGTGAGCAAGGACTTTGATAAAAGGACCAGTTCCTGTTGCTAGTTACAGGGGATTGAAAGTGATTAGAGACTTTGATAAAAAGACCACTTCATGCTGCTAGTTACAGGGGATTGAAAGTGAGTAGGGACTTTGATGAAAAGGTGGAAGACTCTTGCAAAGATCTATGACTATGAGAGTTGTCAAGTATTTTACTTACTCCTAATTCTAGTGAAAATAAATTGCTGAATTATCATGGTTGTGTGGAAAATGGCTGGTGAGAAATAAAAGTGGTTGGTTATTCCCAACTACAGGTGATTTATTTAGGTTAACCCCAGCAATGACTTTTAAAACATATTTTCCAGGAATGTGTCAGTGGTTATATAAACTACTGTGTATGGGTAGGCCACAGTAGAATGATAAAGGGGAATAACTGAATAAAATGAAACCAACAGGTTTGGCAGAATTCCTTCCCTATATGATGACAGCCTTAATATTTGCTGCACATGAAGGGGTTAAGTGTCTCAATGACTAGATGATGGGTTTTGCTATTTAGAGAAATAAATATTTCACATCAACATGAATAAACAAACTAATAAATTCAATATAACATTAATGTGTCTTATGTGCAACTTGCTTACACAAACAGAAACAACATAATCATGGTTTTATATTACCTAACCAGTTTATGCAATACAAACAAGCAACTGGTCTGTCCATCATAACCAAAGAAAATATATGCATTATGTGTCATTATTCAATTAATTTATTTAACATAGTTGAAGATCTAAATGCTGAGAACTATGCTGAAGATCTTAATACTAATAACATCGCTGGAATTTTCAATACCTGGAGAAAAAAATGATGAAAGTGTAATTACTGATTGCTGAGTGAATGTCAAAATACTCATCATATCTGATGATCTAACATTTCAAGAAAATTACTACAGATCTAAACATTAAGAACACTGCTGAAGATCTACATATTGGGAAGATTTCAGAAGACATAAATACTGAGTAAAGTGCTAAAGATAGCCAGTGAAGACCTAAATACAGAGAACACTGCTGAAGTGAAGACCTCAATTTTGAAAATACTGATGAATATCTAAATACAAAAAACATAGAGGATATTACTGCTGAAGACTAAGTATGGAGAAAAGTTGAAAACCTAATACTATGAAAACTTCTGAAGACTTAAATACAGAGAACTATATTGTTAAAGATTACCATAAAAAAATAGTGCTTTGATTTAAAAAAGAAACCACATTAAAAACATCTCCATCCCAGTCTAAAGGTGATATTCTGTATAGATCAGGCAGAATTATTTTATTGCCATCAAGTTCTAATGAATGTTTCTGTGATGGGAATTCCACTTAATTAATGAAAAGGATTATTTTATTAATTAATCTTTCATAACAAATTGCAAGTGATGAGAATATTAATTTATGTTATTAATGATCCTCCAACAGACACCACTAGTCTCTCTCTCACTTGGCAGATATTTGGGGCTGTAAATGTTTTCTCTATTTCACAACATAAAACATCATTTACAGTCAATAATGTTTCTATGAGTGGAAAACTTTGTACTAAAGGAGAAGACAAATACATCTTTAATCTATATTTGGCGAGCCCCCATCCACCTACTTTCTGGTCAATAAATTTAACAATAAATTTATTCAATCAACAGTCAAATATACATATGATTACTTGACATCAATATTCCAAGAACATATGTTTGGATAATTTTACATCACACAGTCTCTATTTATCTCTGTAAAGAGATAAAATTATAATTCAACAATAGAGTCAATACAAATTGCAGGTTAGTTCTATCAGAAAATAGAAATGGAGTTATTAGAGGTGAACAATAATAGTTTACATAACCTGATTCAGCACGGTCTTAACAGTCTTCGCGCACTTTGCCAAAATGTCACAATTTATAGTTCAGTTCAAATTTTGTCTACTCCATGTGTATTACTCACATGTGGAAAACACTGTTCTGCTGCTTGGAGTTGACCTGGGTGCTTCTTCTCACCATGTTGTCTCTTTCAAAAAGAATAATAAATGTAGCAATGTCCCACTATTTCTCTACACTAGAATTGTTTGGCAATTAACAAGTCTTGCCACTAGACATTAGTAGAGTGCAGTGTTCCTTACACTTACACCCTGTTCCCGCTTTTATCAGGGTAGGTCATAGCAGTTTACAACACTAAACCAGGAGGTTCACATAGCACATGAAAATAGGCAACTAGAAACTTGAGAGTTGAACTTGAACTTGAAGCTCAAAACAAAAACAAGGTGAAACTCAAAAGTCAAAACTTGAAGTCAAATTGTCAAATGGCCACTTGTTCATTGCAACATATAATTAAGGAGCAAACCTAAGTTTCTTGTTTATCATAATATAAGTCCATTCTATCTCACATCCCATTCTCAACTTACAATCTCCTGCAACAGTATTTATTAGCCTAATACACATACATGGAAAAATAAATAGAGCATATCAAACAATGTCAAGTGTTAGCACACTACATGTGTGCAGCTTTACACTTGTAGAAATACTCACATAGTACATCTCTACACAAGTATAACATATCAATAATAAAAATGCATGAAATATTCCTAAGTCCATTCTCTCTCAATCAGTCAGTGTAATTCACCATCAAGCTAATGACTGCTTTTCAAAGCCAGACTTCCACTTCAAATTCAAAAGTGATCAGAGAGTGAATTTTCTACAGCATGTGAATTCTTTAATCTCAGCCCATTGGCTGATCTCGTTCTCATAAATCAATATCATTGGATAACAGAAAACTACTCACTCACTTTGCATTATGTCAGCAATCTAGAATGTTCTTGCCTGGAACTGTTTACTTCAACTCTGACACCTCCAAAAATAACACCATAAGGAGTGCCCAAGTTTGGGTTACTCTGACAAATTAGCAATTTATATAACAATTTAAATTTTAAAATAGGGAGGCAAATTTGCTCTCTCACAGTTTCTCCTCACAGTGTAATTTTGATCTAGCATCAAGATGCTCAGTGTAAATTATGCTGGAAGCTAGCTGAGATTCACTACACATTCTGGTATCAACAAATATAAGGAAGACACTTTCTGCTTAAAGACCTGGATGATATTAGCAACAAATTACTTCCCTATATTGAGAATGCTGATAAAGGCCTAAATTCTAAGCACACTGCTGAAGATTTAACTACTGAGAACAATGCTGAAGATCTACATGATGACAATGTTGATGAAGACTAAATATCGATAATACTGCCACATTCAAACAATTATTGAAGATCTAGTTGTTGAGGATGTTGCTGAAGATTTAAATACTTATTGATGAAGACCTAAATAATGAAAACGTAACTGAAAATCTAAATACTAAGAACTTTGCTGAAGTTTTAAATTCTGAGGACACTGCTAAAAACTTAAACTGTTATAAGTGTGCAGTATTGAAAATTTTGTTGAAGACTACTAAAAATCAAAATACATTATTGAGGACCTGAATACTGAAAGAGTTTTTAAGCCTTTAATTTCAGGAAAGAGATAAATATGTTGTATATCTAACAAATTTTGTGTATACAAAAAAAAGTACCTTTCACTTCTGGACTACATTTTTCAGTCTTTGCTTTCTCCTTCATTTTTTGTGCAATCAATATTTCTTTTTCTACACGTCTCAAAGTCTTATCATCTGGATCCCCTGCAGATACCAGCAATAAAGTATGCACAATATAAATGTGGATATGTCATTTAGTTAAATCATTTATAAAATATTTAAATTTGAGAGTATCCATGTATGCTTAATAGAGAATCCAATATGGAGTTTTTATTGTAATGTTACATTTATTTTTACAGTACAATATACATTAACTATTGTATAACAATTAACATAGTGATGCATACTACAGTATGTCAACCACTAATGCATAATGTAGTGATGCAAAGTTACATTTTAGCATCTTTTATCCAATGTAAGAAGTAGTAATGCATGCAGATTAAGTGAATGAATGACTTTAACATAATGAATTGTCCAAGCATTATACAAAATTCTTTGATTAAAAGAGTAAATTTATTTTAAAATTAGTTGTGTAGTGGTTTGCATCCTTTAACAAACTGAAGTACATGTTCCAATATTTTATGTTAATTTAATTTAAATGTTGCTTATAGTGTTCTTGATCATCATCATCATCATGTATTCAACCAGTCAAACTGATTGATTTTGATTTATTTTTCTTTGTTGACTTTAGAAAAATGTAAGCCTTTATTAAACTCTTGTACTTTGATAACCATCATGTTTGAATTTGAAATCTCATTCCCTACCTCAGTACCTGTTTCTCTGAACTTTTGCAGAGAAATTCTTCACATCATAAGTGACTTGCACATCACTGTGCTAACGACACTTCTTTTATCTACTACTCTACTTTTGACCTGGTGCAAATTATACTCACACAGGAGAAATGTCAGTTCATTTTTATCTGCCTCTTTCACCCTCCCAATAATTAGAAAAATAACTTGACAGCCTGTATTTTGATCTTCCCAACCTGTTGAATTTCTCTTTCACTTGGTAGACTAACAGTGCAAATTTTATTAAACTTAATAATCTAAGTTTCCCTTTTGGCTGTCCATAACTGCTCACCCACACACAAATGTGACCATAATTAGACTGGATTCTACTTAGTCTTGAGGATACTATGGTGTATCTATCATTGTTAGTCCAAAACTTATTTCTGACTATCTGTCCATAACATGCCATCTTGACCTGCCAGTCCACAATTCTCTACCTGTTTTAAAATAAGTGTTAGTATGATCAACAAAACTCAGTTCATTTCATGTTCCATATCACTTGGCAATTATATCCCAACCCCACTGAAGACAATGTACTACACCGCTGTTTGTTTACTTGATGTTGTTGTAGCTCTCTCTCTCTCTCTCTCTTTGCCACTGCCTCTGGCTGCTCCCACTAAATAATACTAAATACTATTGTAATATAGACTTCGGTTATGCCTTTAATTTTTAAAAATTTCTTTTGCTTCATCAAGTTCATGTGATTATTTATTAATAATAATATTAATGAAGAAACAGTTTGTATGCATTTCCCCGCATTATAACTAACTTCAATATTACTGAAATGGCACACTAACAAGTCAGTATAAACTGTAATAGTACCAAATGCAAACAGTTGTACAGGTAGGCCTACTTGTAAAATTTAAAATAGGCCTACTGTATGAGTGTATGTAAACAAAAGCATGCAAAAGCAGTAAGAATAATACTTTGTTTATATTCTATTTTATTTTCAACAAAAGAGAATATATTCTAAATTAAAGTCAACGCCCAAAATTGTGTCTTGTAGATTTGCACACACACTTACCTAAACCGAGTGGCCCACCACCCAAGTGTGGATTTAGAACCACTTTTTCGTCCTTGTGTTCAGCCATGTTACATTTTCAATAACTCTGTTCTTTTAATCGTAGTTATTTCCCTTATAACGCAGCCGTCACTAAAGAGTGTGCATTATAGATGTCAAATATAGGTCAAATGCTCTATAGGCATATATATATATATATTTGTGTGTATGCTCAGATTTCCTTAATAAAGTGTAACAGTACAAAATAAGTGTAAAAGGCTTGCTTATCTGTCAGGTTCTTTATGTGCCCACTAATTACTATCATGACGGATTGAGAAAATTTAATTGTGACCTCCGAGACTGACAATAGGAAGTGGTTTAGAAATTGATATGACACTATTATTTATTTTATTGTTGTTATTACCACAGTAAAAATATATTTTTTATAAAATTCCTGTCACGTCTAATATTAGTTAATTTTTAATATGCAACCTATAACATGTGCACGCCCAAAATATATTTTTCTAACAATAAGTTTGCATAGTATTACTATTGTACAGTTTTCAGTTTGAAAAATGCAACCTCTAATAGCAACTTTTTACTGAAGCAACTGACAAAACTGAAACGACTCTAGATTTAAGAAGAGTATTTTGTATACTGTAGTATAATTAATGCATGCAACTCCTCATCTAGTAGCGAAGCAAGCCAATACTTTGGTAAACACATATTTCTGTCCTAAAGTTAGTTGAGCTTATAAATATAAAACGAGTGGTATTGTTGAAATAAATTATAATAATTGTTTTAAAAGTACAATTATCAAGTTAGCCTTCACCTAACTGTAGGGCGGGAGTTGTTGATAGCTGAGGAGTGCTTGTGTCTGAGTTCTCATATTGGATCAGTTCTATTTATTAAAAAAAAAAAAGTATATGTAGAAAGAAATAAGTTAGAGTATGAATTAGTGACTTAAGAAAAAGAAGAAGAATTGCCATGTTTAGGAAAAGGTTACCACTGTATACTGGCTAAAAAAAAATAACTATCAGAAGTATGTAACTGTACTAGTGATATAAATTCTAACATTACATAGTGAAATGTCAGTCAAGCTAAGAAGATAGGGAAACTAAAAAATAAAAGTGAAAACTCAGATTTGATATATATGGTTCAAAATGTAAAAGGATAATAAATCTGCTTAATTAATTAAAATGTATTTCAAATTATAATTAAGAATAGTTGTCTGTATCCATTCACAATATATCAAAGAAGAAACATATGATGATTAAAATAATCTAAGTGTGCCAAAAACAAGGCCCCTTAATTTAAATGAAATGACATTGTACCTCACCCACTCAAAAGTTGCTTGTCACGAGTAGATTTTAAAAAAAAAGTTTTATCTGCTTAACCACATAGTATTGTTAACAAAATGTTCTTTCAAAATAAAGTACATGCGCACATTTTAATGTGGTGACTCTAGTATCTAATAACCATTCAAATGCATCAATACAGATTTATGTTCACAATCACGTGGTTTGCAACAAGTCTGTCTTTCTTATTTAAACAACGGTCCCACATACCCCTTCTAGGCATCTTACACAACTGTTCCAGAATCTTCAATGTGCTCTCCAAGCACACCGTAGAGAATCACCCAACATTTTGCATGTGCTCTCAACACATCAGGAGGAATGCTCTAAAATCTTCGTGTGTCCTAATCAGCACACCATGAGAAATGTTCAAAATAATCTTTCGTGAATTCTAGAGACCAAATTCAAACCTCATTTTTTGCTGTATTGGCTCTCGAACTAATTCACAGGAATCAACTTACAGCAACACATTTACTGCTAAGTTCGATGAATATGTTGGACACACACCATGATCTAGCAGAGTACAGTTGCCCACTGTGGTCAAAACAACACACAAAAGAAGATGTGCTCCTCTCGTAAGCTAATGATCTCCTTTATGACTGGACTCGAGTTTCGTTCAAATCAAAGTGATTACAATATAGGCTTTCTGTAACAAAGTAACTTTCTGTCCATCCCCATTGGATGAATTTGTTATGAGCAAGTATGAGATATTAGTCAGAAAAATACTCATCCAAATGGAACTGGTATAGATTGCATCAGCAAACTCTCGCATATTCTTTAACTTCCAACTTTGACACTTTCTCCTTGTGCTGGGGGATTTGATGATACACAAAACATCGTCGACGTCATAGTTCGAACCCAAATACGGCCATCCTCACCTGCTATGACGGCTGCTCTATTTCATGCTCTCACTGCGCTTCTCTGTTAGGCCTATTTCTCAATTCTTGTTATGTTCTCTCTTCTCTCCTCTTCTCACCAACGTCTCTCCTCTTCTCCCATTTCTCCTCATTTCATCACGTCTCTCCTCTTCTGTTATCTTCATTTCTCCTCTTCTCTCACGTCTATCATCTCTTCTCTTTACGTACTTGACTAATGGCCAACCTTGCCGTTTTTTGTGCGATATGTCACGCATCATCACGTCTGCTTCCAGCAATATATCTGTTCCTATAATATACTGCATCTGCAATATCTCCCGTACGCGACAACATTAAATGTCCATCAGAAACCCATCTCTGCATGGAAAATAATCGATTGTCCGCGGTCTTTGCACAGTCTTTGAAAACCCAGAGATGACTATCTGGTATGATTGGTCCATCTTGATCTGTGACGGCCCTGACACGGCACGCCTTCAAATACAGCTGGGTAGACGTCTGGCACTCTATTGCAGTGTCCAAGAATTCTATAGCTGATTGCCTCCCAGCTTCAAAAGAGTTTCCTGGTACAAAAAAGCAGGGAGAAACTCTATCTGAGGGTCTTTCCCACCCTCTCTACCAAACGCTGCTACATTCTCGAGGTTTCTCCATCTCTGTCATCCCCTTTTATACACAAAGTTCTTGTACATCACTTTCACTGAATTGATTAGAACACCCCCCCCCCCTCCAGCACTGCACTGTATATGCTGATGAATATTCTGACCATTCTGACCGTCCACTTTCTATTAGTGCCAAATATCGAATTCCAAGTCTGACACCTTTGAATGACAAATCAATTTGCCCTACCTAGCTAACTCAGAGCATCGGTCCTACTCTTATTTTATTTTAAAACTACAGTTACTATGGTGACTCATGGCCACCTGGCAAGCCGTACATTAATCACAGCAAGAAATGGTTGTACACACAAACCAACACATTTAACTATAGTAATATAAATATTAACTTTCCAATAACTGAAATTCTATTTCAACAAATAATTTCACAATAACAATATCAACTTAAACTACCAAACATTTTATAGTGGTGATTCTTAAAAAGATGTTATATTTCAAACTCAGAGCTTGCCTTCTCACAGACAAAATTGTCTCTGGCCTATCTGCGTATTCTGTACACTGCCTGCATGACATGATAGATTTATGGGTGTGGCGTCCTGACCACAGAGGAGCAGAAGGGGCAAACGTGTGTTCCTCAAAAGTTAATGATGCCTTCCCCATTCTCAGGCATGAACTTAAGGCTAGTGTTTCGGACTTAGTTTAGTGTTGTTGACAAAATGGTCATTTTCGTCCCTGTCCCTGTTTTAATTAACTTAGCTGTTTCGTTAATAGTTTAGAGTATGAGGCCAGTTAGAGAGAGAAAAAAATTAATAATATTTTCTCATCCCTGTGACATTCATAAAACTTGAATCAGTGAATACAGGGTTAAATTGTGCTTGTATTGTTCACATTATTATTTAATATATCATCAGCAGAGTTAATAAAGTCTGTGTAAGTATTTTTTTAATACTTATTGACATTGATATTTATATAATTTATTTGTACAACTCACTGACACAGATATTTTTTATGTTACTTGTATATCTCATTGGCTCAGATATTTTTATGTTACTTGTATATCTCATTGACTCAGATATTTTCAATGTTACTTGTATATCTCATTGGCTCAGATATTTTTATGTTACTTGTATATCTCATTGGCTCAGATATTTTTATGTTACTTGTATATCTCATTGGCTCAGATATTTTTACGTTACTTGTATACCTCATTGACTCAGATATTTTCAATGTTACTTGTATATCTCATTGACTCAGATATTTTTGAATGTTATTTGTATAACTCACTGCAAAAATGTATGTATTAAAGTCATCACTAAAGTGCTGATAGTCATGCGAGGAAACATCATTAACAAAACACAACTATATGTATCAGTATTTAAAAACACAGATGGTAAAATACTATTGTTGTTAACAATATCTGGATGCACTAGAATGACTAGATCATAGAGTATTCTTATTGTAGGTGCTAATTTCATAAATCAACATATATGACTAGTTTAAGAGTGTCTTCATCCCCGACACCATGCTGATTAATAAGAGAAATATAGGGAAAGCCCAGAGATAGAGAGATAGACAGACAGATTAATGGACGGATATATGGCTGGCTGGATGCACTTATGCAATCTCAGCTATTAATGACTGGAAAAATTGACCTAGTTTAAGATGTTGGAATAGCAAGTCTTATCTCAGTGTCATTGGCATTCCGCTGAGGATTTATATGCTGGTGAGAAATTAAAATTGATTGATATATTGATTTCTACATAACGTCCACTTCCAACATTCATTGATTTCGCTGCTAGTCTGGAAAACAGTCATACAGGCGGATCAGTAGCTGTCTTGATTTGTCTTGCAACCAGTATATAGAAATATTTCTGTTCATTGATTTTCACGGTCAGTCTAGGCAATGGTTTGGGGGACTATTATACAAACATATCTATGGGCTAGTTTATTCAAAGGGGTCCGTAACTAAAAAAATATTCACAGTTAGCATTGCTATCCGGCCCGCGAGATGAAATATACACAGTCGCATTCGCTCTCAACTCTCTGACCATCATCTAAATGATATTCTTCGCTTGTCAACCACATCAATTAAGACGGGCATTGAATCACTGATTCATTGTAAGCAACACATCCATCTCATTAACTTTTCGTTGAAACTGAGTTATTTTTTTCACGTAAAACACATCTTTTACTTTTGATTTCATTTTATATTCTGAACTTTGTGACCTTTTGTCATCTATCCGGCCCGCGAACGGTTCCAACAGTTTTATCTGGCCCACGAACTGTTCCAACAGTTTTATCTGGCCCGCGAACTGTTCCATCTGGCCCGCGAACTGTTCCAACAGTTTTATCTGGCCCGTGAACTATTCTAACAGTTTTATCCGGCCTGCGAACTGTTCCAACAGTTTTATCCGGTCCATGCTCGTAAAAGTTAGCCTGCCCTGGTTTACTTATCTGAAAGCAAGTATGGTGTGATATGCAGCCCTTGCATTCACACGTTGACTTTACAAATGGTTAAATGAAGGCCTGAGGCCATCATATATACAGATTACTTTCCTTATTTTATCACTTAAAATTTTTTTACACTGAAGTAGAAAATTATTTTTGCTTTTTAAAAAGCCAAATTAAGTAAAAGCTGGTGTACAAAAGAAAGGAATAATATGTAGTAAATAAACTAATAAGTGATTACGAAGTAAATAAACTAATAAGTGATTACGAAGTAAATAAAAGATAGACGAGTTAGTTTCTTCAAATGCCTTTTTTATGGGAAAAAAAAAGAAAGTTAAATCTAACTTGTAATTTTGTGAAAATATTAATTTGTAACCGCACCCTCCCCCCTCCACATTTATTAAGGGGCCGTCATAAACGACATCACGCTTTCCAGCAGGCGATTTTGATCCTCTCCCTTTCTTTATTATATTTCCCTCAGTCCCCTCCTGAAAATAATAAACATAAATAATATTGCTTTCAAACCACTTTGAACATGTATTTATTAAAATAACACAGCCTTGAACAATCACACATACTGATAATTTGAAGTATTTAATTTGAGAAAAAAGTATTAATCAATATGGCTTTAGACCTCTGATATCGTGGATGTACTACTGGAAAAATCGTTAACAACTTTCTTTTATGTTGTTACTAGAAAAGTTATTAACAGTAATACACTTTGTGTCTAAAGACGTCTTCGTATCTTGATCAACCAAATCAATTACAGCCTTTCCACAGAAATTTTATCTGTTGGTGAATGTTTAGCATGATCTTAAACTGTTCCAGGATGATTTTTAAAAGTCTGTACGTTCATTTAACATGGAATTAAATCTGTTATTTGATTCATTTGTACACTGTCGATATGTAAAATCTTACCTGTTAAAATTAAATAAATTCAAGCAATTTATTTGCATAACACTTTAGATTTGATTTGTCGCTCCTATGGTCCGGAAGGCTAAATATCATCTCAGTCTAAATGATGAGATGCCCGGTCGAAAGCTGATGATATAAATGCATAAACCGAAGATGAAAACGACCGAATATAGGAATTCAGAGTTTATTTTATTCATAATCATCTTAATAAAATATAGAAGAAAATCAAATTATGTTCGACAGTTCTGACATTCTATTAGAAATGCAAATTGTGATAAATGTCTCATACTGAACTAGACTGTGAAATGTTTTATGTCACTTCAGATTTTGTTTTCGTGCATTTAACATTTTTATTTCTACTTCTTGACATACAAAATTATGCTTTTAAATATTTGCAAGCAAGCCAATGAATACATGTAAACCAGAGCACTTTCTTTTAAAACCCACACAGTGAAGTCCTTGATCAAATGAACAAGTCAATTATGCCTATATCATCCAAATTAACTTGAATATTGAAATTAGTAAATATTTAATGTTAGTGTTGAGGTCAGTGCTGTTTTTTATAGTTATTTCTAGACTAGTTTCTGCCCTCGGTTGCACCTATTACCACCACAAACTTAATTCCAGCGGGGCGGTAGTTTGAAGGAATTATTTCTGTACGAGCAAGCTGGCTCTGTACCGATGTTCTCAGCGGCGGCCGGTATGTGTAGAGTTTGTTGATATAAAATGATAGTAGTAGCGCTGGCGGTTGTGAGCAAGCTAGTACCCGATTATTGTTGTTGGGGCACTTGTTTTAATTTGAGGCACGGATATAGAATTTGATTAGATCAATAATGGTACATTCTTATAATTGAAACACGCTTCAGTAATATTCTAAATAAATAATTCATGCTTCACAAAGTCTGCCATAAGAAAATAACACGGCACACAGATGGACATCAACTCGTTTTTGCTTTATGAAAAATACCTGTAGTTTGGACTCATATATCCAACGCGGGAAGAGTTTGCCCTTTCACCTGCCGATTGGTGTCTGCTGGGATATCCATTGACCTCGTTTTCAAATCGAGCGGCTTGAAGCTATGACGTCAGAGATCGTGTGCTTTAAGGAGAGAAATCCCCAAGTCTATCCGAGGATCCCCCTTCAACGGAGACAAATATTTGAGTTTATTGCAAGGAATCAATCTTACCGAACGATTACAACGACTGTGATGACTATGTTGTACCAAGAGACAACTCGTACAAGAGTTCTGAGACCAATAATTACCTAAAATTTGTTGAATCCGGTTATGCCACGTCGAAAGTCTACCCAGAGTTCGCCTCATAAGCGTGAGTAATCTTTTATGATAATTTCACTAATCCATATTGGTATAAAGTCTGTGGGTTATCATGCACGCAATATTTGTGTATTGGAGTGGTTTTGATAGTGATTAAATATTGTTTTCCTTTGCATTACTTGTAAAGGTACTGCATGACGGGGAAACACCTCATTCATGCAGGGGTTGCCCTATATTATGTAGACCACGCTAGTCACTTCTCACAAGCTCCCCGACAGCTTTTAGAATTTGTATTACATAGTTCACATATATTATTCGTTATTGGTGGTTTATATTTATGTTATAAACATTTATTTGTTATGGTTCATTTATATAAAAATAAATGGGAAAAAATCTTAATATGCTTGGGGTTTTCGCAAGCGGTTGGGATATTCGCCGTTTTGGAAAACATAATGGCGTTGGTCGAGTCCACTTTGGAAAGAGTAGGGGGGTAGTTGCGGGCAAGTGTTTTGCTCGACGACTTTTAAAATAAAATTAATGCGCATAGCCTTTAACTAATAACAGGTCAAGATAATTTCTGGGAAAGAAAAAGACACAGATCACATTTGGCAAAGATATACAATTGTCCAGTAAAACAATGTCACTTATTACTATCACTATAAAGACTAAGTTTTAGTGACTATATTTAACAGCCTTATCACTAGTAATCGTTTATCTGTATGCTGCAGCATTACACATAAAATTATATCAAGATAGACTATATTTTTCAAATGATACATTGGGGGGGGGGGAGGGGCTACAATTAGGGCACGTTCTAATTTGTCTAACTGATCCATCAGAAACTTTTATATTATAAATTACTTGATTTAGTGTACTGTAACTGTAAGAAGTAAGATTCCCTCAATTAGATAATTAAGCAAATTAGTGCAGATAGTGTTGATTTTGATACACATGATCCTACCTAAAAATAAATGTCATAATCATATATTTTATATATGTGATCAGTCACTTAAACATGATCCATCTATCTTATAATAATAATGTTTTATGTAGTTTGCAGATATCACGAGCTCTTGATAGAGAAATCATTTATTAATGCCAGCATACAGAAATCAAACTTGTAATGTTTTCCATTTCATTCATTGTTTGCTTATTGGATTTCTCTCTTGATTTCTGGGTGACTTGTGCAAGACTGTAAAATGGTTCAGCTTAGATTTACCACTTACCATTCATCTTTACAAGCTTTTGGGTTATTGATGTAACTATGCTTTCTAGTAAATCCTCTCTCCATGACTAGATCAATACCTGTTGGATTGGAATTGTAGATGCGTACTGATATAAGAGTAATGTTTTGCTACGAGATTGTCAGAGTTATGATAATTCTAACCAGTGATTTGCACCGAATGTTGGGTAATAAATTTTATAGAAGATTTAATGACTGTAACTCATTCATTTGCTCTAATTATGTTGGAAAGCATGGAAATTGCAATTATATTTCATGTGGCCTAAGGTATTTTTAAGATGTTACTTTTTGTCATCTTCAGAATAAATAAAAATAAATCATAGTATGAGACTTGAGAGTGCAATGAAGAAATTATTAAGCTGAAGCATTTTGCTGAAATATATTTGTATAAGTTCAAATATGAATTATTATTGCTAAGTGACCAAGTACAGTGCTTATTTCTTTTTCTTATTGTTAATGTTATAAAATATGGGCCCAAATGGCCCTCATTCATTTTATATGAGAATTGGGAAATCCATTCTGTAACTGAAACAGTTAAAAATATAAATGGCTCATTCTCTGGGCAAGTGTACCCCAAAGGGTGGGTCCATTTGAAATATGTTTTCTTTAAAATAAAGCATTGAAATATCATGTGCTTATATTCTATACATTCAGAATATAGTGAGAGGTATAAAAGACAGTTGCATGAATATGTGTGCATTTATTTTGTAATTATTATTTGTAATACAAATTCATTTTGAACTGAAAATTGGCACCTCTTTTTGTGACATGTTACATATAATATACCTATTTCTTTTATTTTCATTGTTATAAATAATCCAACACACTTATCAGTATTTTTCTTAGAACTTAGAAGCGATTAAAGCAACATTCTGTATCCTTTTTATCTTGAAACAGTCAATTTTATGAAGAAATAATATTTTTAAAAGGCACATTTTTTGGGTCATACTTCAAGTTCCACATAAATTGGATCCAAAGCTCTTATTCTTTTTTGGAACATCAACATGTACTTAAATGCCCTGAACTCGTTAAACAATTGATTCATACACTAATGTTTTTCAAATTTATTCATTGCACTAATAAATATTTACTAATTTAGCTTTAAAAAAAGACTGATTAGTAATTTGTTTCATTTCCATTTTAGAGTGACAAAGAAATTAATAAATTCATAAATATAAAATAATAATGATAATATTGCAAATCACTTCTTAAATTATATTCTATTTCTAGAAAGATAACTCTCATGTCATTTTGTCTAGGTGTGATGTGTTTAAATACAAATAAGAAAAATAACTTTTGTTACCATGGAATCATCAATGTTTCAAAACAGCTAAGATTTCTGATAATCTTGATTATTTTGATTAAATTGATTAACATCATAAATAATAGTGTACATATTTATGTACATGTGGTTTCATTTGCACTTAAAGGTTCACATAACTCATTTTTTAACTATGTTTTAAATTGTAGGAATTGTAGAAAATCCTGTGAAATACATTCAAGAATATAAACATCATGATTAGGCTTATTATATATTAAAACTTTATATTTAAGTGGATACTTTGTTTATTAATATTACATAATATTATCTTCCCAGCATAATAACTTAGCCTGTTTTATGTTTAATTGAGAAAAATAGAACTCCTTTTATGATGGCTGATAGTGATAATTTTGTTAAAAAGTTTCCATGTGATGAAGTTAGTTTTACTTTTATATCCCATTTAAAATAAATATGTATCCAGATTAAATTAATAATCTTGTTTAATAAAGAAAATATATTTGTTATAATGAGATAATTATATTGCTTATTTTAAAATATTTTCCCTGGTAAATACATCTCAATCTTACTTTCTAACTTTTCAACAGACATATGCTTTTTTATGTATGAATTAAAATTCCTATAACATCAACATTTTATAATTTTATCTTTACTATGTTTTCATGTGAGCATTAGGCCCTGTTGTAGACTTTAACATGTAAAATAATTAGATTGAATCCACTTTAGTTTTTGCACGTCATCATTTCATGTCACAAAATGGTACACTTGCCCATATATATATATATATATATATATATATATATATATATATATATATATACACACAGATATTACTGTTTCTGCTGTATGATTACAACAGATGCATTTTGAAAATTTTAAGCTCACTTATTTCTTACATATTTTAAATTAATCGTAATATAATAATATGAATTTCAAATATATATGTATGTTGATTGCAAAGTTGACATCTAGTGATCTACCATTGTTTAACAATTAACACACTATCTCTACTAAAGTACTAGTCTTCTGAAGGTAAAACCATATAGACCAATGTAATGCACATATTAAATCTAATAAAAAATAAGAATAAAAAGGAAAATCTTAGAAAAGAAAAGAAGTACCTTGATTTAAGACTGTCTTAAGAATGTATTAAAAGTTCAAACTTTAAGAATGGTCCACAACCTTTCTTTTTCAAGACAGTTCAGACAGTATCATAATAATCATGATCGCCTCATTCAAGAAAGCTCAGACACAGCCACCATCCACATTATAAAAATCTCAGTCACCATAGACTTATTCTGGAGGTTCAGACAAATGGGCATCTTAACATCATAAGTTCTTAGACAGAGACACTGTAAATATAACCTTATCCCAGGGAGACATTATAATACCATTCAAAAGATCTCGTACACAGAGACACTGTAAATATAACCTTATCTCAGGGAGACATTATAATGCCATTCAAAAGATCTCGTACACAGAGACTGGAGAGAGTAAAGTTTATTCAAAAGAAAATGAGACTTAGAAATACTATAGCTCATTCAATAGAGCTCATACACCAAAACCACATTAGTAGAGCTCAGGCAGAAGTATCATAAACTTCAGTTAGAACTGAGACATATACCAGTACATTTATCAGAGCTCATATATTCACCATAACATCCAGTAGCCCTCAAATCCATGTTTTCATTCAGAAGGGCTTAGACATAGATTCCATTTTCTCATTCAAGAATTCATACTGAGGCACCATTGCCTCTCAATCAATAACACTCAAACTTCATGACATTTAATAGAGTGCAGACAAATAGATAAAGACATTCAAAGTGACAAAAATATACAGTGTAATCAAGTATCTAATTAATCTGTCAGTTTGTTCACAACTGTTTAAAATTATTTTATTATTTCCATTTATCAGGATATCCGTTGAAGTATATTGCCAGTGTCAGTGATTTAATGCCATGGTAAAGACTGTTGATGAATATGTTACTGGAAAGTGCAGTAGACTGTGCTGTTGTCAGTTATTGAATTTAACTTTAAGGCAAACACAGGGTAAGATAGGTCACAAAACTATTTAATGTTTTCATGTTAACTATTTCATATCTCTTGGCAAGGTACACATTTTCAAATTATATCTCTCAATACCTCATTTGACAACAATATCATGAATAGCCGCTTCTTCACCCGTTTTTCTCTCTAAAAATCGTGCATATACTGAAATCAAATTTCATTCTTTGCAAAAGCACATTGCATGTAGCTTTCTAATTTATAGGTATTAATTGTTCTTAAAAATAAATCCTATTAGATATTAGAGTGTGTATTAAAAATAAGTTTGCTTAAGGACAGTGCCAGTGGTGTGAAAATCAACAAGTTGTACACTTCCAGCTCAAACACAATCAGAAAGATGTTATACTGCCTGTCAGTAAGCACATTTATAATTATTGACACTTTTTACAATACAGTAATACTGCACATCTCAGTGAAATTCAGTTAGTGGAACGATAATGTAAAGCATTTGTTCTTCTCAGTAAATCTGCCAGCAGAAAGTAATATTTATTTTCATGTTAATAGTTTTGCATTATGTCATATATCTTTTCCACTATAAATTTCAAGCTGCAATATCGGTTTTGAAATTTGTTGTCCGGCTCTGGACCTGGAAAGGAAGGGGCAGTGCCTTGTTAGATGGCTAAAATAGCAACTATCTGGATACCAAATCTTAATTTGATTGAGAGTGATGACACGCAGATAGAATTCCTCCTGCGTTTTTCAATCGTTCAGTATGAGGATGTAATTTATGCGAACATTTATTTTAATTGTTCCACTCATCGTGAGGTTCAGCAACTACATCTTCCCGTTTCGCAACAAGCCAGCGCAATCCCTCAAATGCGTCATTCATTTATGAAATCCGTTACTAGTGCAGTATTTTTACCCTTGAAACATTGGACTCGTCCAACGAAAACTACTAGTACGATTTGCCGACTACTGGTCGAGCGCAGTCTCTAGCGAGAGCATATTTTTGGATCTATTTTTAGCCAGATTCTGCAACCTGTGGTAAACATTAAGCTGCGCAAGGTTTCTTGTACCGATGGCATCCCTTGCACCAAGAGCCACGTCATGATAAAATATGACATTTTATCATTTATTAAAGTGGTGCTTGAATATCCAAATAGGGTCATACGTACAAAGCAAAAATTAATAAATATATACTGTCAGTAAATGTGCTTGAACTCCAGTGCCTTAAAGGATACATGGGGTTAGAAAGGACTTTCAGGTCGAGACACATGTTAAAAGTGTGGGCGATCAGGTCGAATTTCGCTGATCACAAGAAAACTACTTTTAACTGAAAAGTTTATTAACTAGTCTTACACTGAACTATTACATTAATGTTGACGCAACTCTTCGCTTTACAAATTTTTTGCTGTTTCCATTAGGCAAAGGTCATTAGGCTTGCGGGGCCTACCGTTGCGTCGCTCAATGAAACCTCTGCGCACGGGATTTGTGACGTCATCGTTGTCATGGTATCATAGTCACATGGGTGTTTCCCAAGGTTGTGTCAAGCTTAGTGTTGCGCAAGACTGAACACGATATACTCATGTGGAAAGAGTGTACATTAGCCTACCACGCGCACTTTATATCTGAAATAAGACAAAAGGTTGCAATTTAACTGTTTCACTTTTAATACACACTCCTTCGCAGCAGCTCAATACAACACACAAGTACATGCAAACAAAACAACAAAAAAAACCCACAACAAAACAACCCTCGCGCATGAATTCGTTGTGTTTATTATATTATAATATAGTCTCCAGTCATTAATTAAGTACCTTGGTCTTGGGAAGTTTCGGAAATTTTAAAACGCTTGAATACAACATGTAAAAGCGTTAGCGTACGTAAACCCCACCCCTGACAAATATTTATGATATGGGCCTAATAATTAACTCCTATGTTGGGATGATAAAGGTTTTATTCGAAGTTAGGCATCTATTTCAAGGTTATTTATAAAAATTGTTGCAATAAAATTACATGTTCCAACTATATTTTCTAAGTAATAATGTCTCGGCACTATTCTTTTAGATGATTTCTTATATGCATATTTATTATTAGCGTTTGGTTGTGACCCAAACAATCCATTCTGAAGCAGGATATGATATAACGTACCACGTTCAAGAAATCTAGAAAAGCCCTTTTGCAACAGAGCCCGTTACTGTTTTGAGGTGTGCAGGTATTTGTGGAGTGTAGGAAAATTGTTTGTGTATGTGAACAAAATAAGATTGCTGACATAATGCAACAGTATCTTAATTACAGGCATTTATTTAACTGATATTGCTGATCATATTAGTAATTTAACAAATAATACTGATAATAACAGTTTTATATAGTTCATCATCAGACAGTTAAATGGCTTCTAAGCAAAACATATTCTTGTTTCAAAAGACACAGAATAAAAACATACCTGCCAATGAATTAATTTAAAATAATTTCTATCTTTATTGGCAAAGAATTAAGTTACCTACTTAATTCCTACTTAATACCTACCTACTTTAAGTTTTCTAAACCTTGTGATTTACTATTTTTGCTTACAAAAATCATTCACCCATGACACTAATCATTATTACACAGCCCAGTAGAATTATTTAGTTTCTTCTAAGAAAAATATACAATTCAATTAAAACTCCCATCCTATATAGTATATGACTTGGGCATTTTGGGATAAAAAAAATGTTCTGTATTTAGCTTCAATGTTGCAGCACTTAAATCCTATCAGATGATTAAATTATTAGGTGCACGCTTTTTACATGTTCACATATTTATCTTTATTACAAGAATAAAAATACACAGGAACAAAATGATTTTGATGAATAAAATATAACTTTTTTACATGTACTGATATAGCCAGCTTGCCTCACGACATAGTGCTATATATATATATATGACCGACTGCCACAGATGTAATAATGATAGATGACTGGACTGTCTCTCGATGTAATGATACTCTTGATAGTAATTTATTTTAAGTGACATGACAAATCTGTCAGATAAAAATAAACACAAACTTTCTTCTGAGATTTAGATTTACAAAAAAATGTTGTTTGTTTTATAAAGTTGCCACTTTGTGTATTGCTTAATTACATATGTGCATAAGTATAATTTTAAGATCAAGCATCCAAAGTCTTAGATATACTATATCTTCTAGTAATCTGTTTCTCTCACTTGCCTTTCCAATGGTATCCAAGGTTATGCTTTGCACATAGCTTTAGAAAGGGAAAACTGCTTTCAAGCTACTATTGGATTCTTTATGAAAGCCATATACATTGATCACATCCTGGAAAAGTAGTTATGCAGTCAGGCTGATCCTCTGGATTTTAGGAATGTCAGATTCAATAAGAATCAATTCTTCAGTCTTTTGGCCTTTGCATATATGTCTTAATGCTGTTAGTTTTTATTTACGCTGTAGTGCAATTCAACCATTTAGTGTCAATACAATTACAAATCACAGGTAGTTCTTATCAGAAAAAAGAAATGGGAGTTATTAGAGATAGGCGAAAATAGTTTGTATATGCGTAGTTTGTTTAGATGCTGTCTCCATAGTCTTTTTTTCAAACAAAGCTACACATTTATTGTTCACATTACTACTGTTAATTCCATGTGATTTCCTCTTCACATTGTAGAACACTGATTCACTGCTATTCTTTTGAGACTAACCTGGGTGCTCCTTCCTCATATTAGCTTCCTCAAGCAGAACAACAATTGTAGCAATTTCCAGCAACTTCTTTTTTACCAGAAATTGTTCAGTGTAGTCAACAAACCTTGCCACCATACATCAGTGGAGTGTAGTGTATTCCTTACACTTAAATACTACGGTAGATACTTCCCATACTCATGTCTACCACAGTTTGTAGCAGTTTACAATCAGTAAACCAGGAGATTCAGATGAAAGGAAAGGCTGCTTTCCCCTGTAAAATATAACCAGGGAACAAATGCTAAGTTTCCAGTTTATTCATTTCTAACTCCATTCTGTCTTACATTTAAGTCTCAACTTACAGTTTCCTGCAACAGTATTTTATACTATTTATCAGCCCGATACACATACACACACACACAAGGCATATAAAGCAACATCATTTGAGTGGGTGTCATTACACATAGTATTTCTAATGATGTGCTGGCAAATTTGTGACAGAGGTTTGTTCATTAAGGGTTCACTTTTTTGTGTGAGAGTAATTTCATAAAGACAACCTGTAATAAAAGGTTTACATAAGTCTCTTGTAGTAGAGTTTATCTTAACATCTCCAAACAATTCTTCAAGCAGGAGGCAAAAGAGAGAAATATAATGTTCTACCTGACACATTATTTAGATCCTAATTGTTTAGACAATTCTTTATGAAGTTCATCAAGGCATAAAGAATAATGACCATTTATATCTTTAGCCTTTCTTATTAAAAATTTTGAAAACAGATTTATATTCTCTAACTTTAGTTTCTCATTGGTGCAAAATCATCAACATGAATGGAAAATAAATAGAATTTTAGGTAACTTCTCTCTACCTGCTACTGTGAAAGGAGAGCTTACTTCATTACATTCTGATCTAAAAAAATAATTTGAGCATTACTTGTGACTTTTGTGAATTTGTGGTGTAAAAACAGATGAATTTGACAATGTCAACTGGGTACCCTATGTAACACTCACCCTGCAACTTCAGGCATGTACAAGCCACAAATGATGGTATTGTTCATACACCAGACAGATAGACAGGCTCACTTACACTTATACTGTTATAGACATAGACAAGGATACAGTGAACAGAAAATCTGATGAACAAACTAAGGAATTTAAAAAGTAACAAAAGAGGGTGCACAGACAGTTAATCGCTTGTCACTTAAATGCAGACAGAGCAGAGATGGTTAGGGTTTAGGATTAGGGTTGGGTTTGAGTTTAAGTTTAAGTGACTGCGATTAAATGTGGTGCATTTAAGTGACGGGTGATTAAATGTCTATAAATACAAAATAGTAACTTATGGATCACTTATACTGCAATATATAGTTAATACAACAGAGAAAATAATATTTACAACTGACACTTTATTTATATAAAAACTACTATAGCTAATATTTAAGTTTCTAAGCTTCTAACTGTTTAAGAGTCTACTCTCAAAATTCTGTTCCTATGTTATAATAATACTTCTTGATGGAGGCTTGTAATCTTGCAAAAGACATCTTCCCAGGCAGTCTCTGGCTGACAGTGGGTGAACATTTAACCAAGGATGAGTAGTCAATATAATACTGTGCTAGTGCAGACATAAGGAAGTGGATTAAATGTAGATAAATATGTACACAATACTTGTGCTCACACAGTACATGGGTAAATAACTTAATGATTTATTTATCATCAGAGTTGACAACAGTTGCATGTAGTAAGTGTCATACAAAGATATATAACTCTACTGCAAAAGCAGATAATTGAAAAATAACAAACATTGTTATACTTATAGCAATGATAGTATTTTACTTTTTAATATCTTTACTTATTTTAGGTAACATTTGTTTTCACATTTGATATGAACTATTTTTGACAAAAAGATGACATAGTATTAATTAGTATCACTAAAAAGTAATATAAAATATCTAGTTTATGTAATTTGTTTGAATAATTCATTTTGAATGAACAATTGACATATAAAAAGAATATTGCAGTTCTGTAAAAGATTCTGACAATACATATCCATATTTTTAATCATTTCTAAGTTTATCTTTACTATTTAATTTAGTAATAGTATGTACATGTTCCTTACTAATGTTTCTTTTAATTAATTATATATATATATAACAACATAAAAGACATACTTTTGATATTTTTGATTTGTAATTAGCTGCCACTAAATATATACATGTAAAAACAATGGGTGGTATAATTAAATTATGTACTTTCCTAAGATATACTTCATAGTTAACACAAAATAGTATGATTTGAGTGAGCTAAAGGTGTGACAAATGATGGATTCATAATTAAAATTTTATCGAATTAGACCTAAGGTCAAGTGACATAAATTGATAAAATGTTTTGTTGTTACCCTGCACAGTAAGCTAGTACTTAGTAGTATGTAAATAATATTCTCACTTTTAATGCTATAGTGGCAGGAACCCATACTGCCATTAAAGTTCATTTATTCACAAAGCTTCACCTTCACAGTTTTATATATTTAAGTTTTTAAAACAGGACTACAAGTGAACAGAGAATAAGAGAGGCAGTTGAGTGAACAGAGGACTAAAACTATATGTACAATTGTCTAAAGCTAAATGATGAGAGGATAGAAAACTAATAGAGTTCTAAGACTTTAAGAGTAAGAGAGAACAGAGGACACACAGTAAGAGTAATCAAAGAACTAACTGAACAGAGGCCTGTGAATAATGAGAGAACTAAAAGTAAAACTAATTGAATAGGACATTAAGAATGGCCAGAGGACTAAGACGTAGGAACAAACAGAGGCTTACAAATGATGGAATGAGGTGGGTAGTCGGAGCAAACTGATGAAATAATATATGTTGCTACTTTGCAAAGACCACTGCTTCCTAGACTCATAATTTTTAGTTCAATATTTTTATATTGCAAGCTGTAGTTTTGTTATGGAGTGACTCATTTGGGTCACATATGCTTATTTTGTTTGTGAGGAATGTCAGAATGCAGGTGTTATTAAAAGGACATTATCTTTTAGTCTGTGTTTCTGTCTGTTTGTCTATCTAAAATTCTCTTAAGCATGTACAACCTATCTTTACTTTCATGATCTTTGTTTTCCTTTATTTTGGTCCACTTTTAAGTGTATATTATGATGTATTTATAAAAATACTCCTTGTATTGCATGCTTATTTTTGTATATTATTTGTATGAGTTTAAGTATTATGCTGTACTTATTATTTATAAATATTATATTTATACGAATTATTATGTATTTATTACTGTGTACTACTACTATGTTTTACAAAAATAATAATTGTATATTTTATACCCTCAGTTATTGTATTTTCAAGTTACAAGCACCTTAATTAAAAGCACAGTGATTTCTCTCCTTAAAACTCAAAACTTAATAAGTTTAATAATATTTTTGTTGAAACAATTAACAGTTCCATTTAGGGTTAGTTTTGGGGACCTTGTTTTGGCCACCTTCTTACTAAACAAAACACACAACTGCAGACAGATTTATTTTTACCCTAATGAACTACATGTACCATTATTTAGTTTTACTACTTTTTTGTATACTATAAGCTGATAACCACAGACTGAACCCTTTCTGTTTTATATTGTTGTAATTATATCAATATATGAACATATTTTATTAATGATAGTCTGCAAGTTTGATGAGTTAATTATTTATTTTTTTATCCTACTTTTTTACAACTAAATAGTGACACTGACAGTGATTATGCCTAAAGCCTTTGATGGCACAATTAGTGTTTCCCAAACTTTGGGTCATAGATGATTTGTGGTGGGTCATGAAAAGTTCTGGTTCTAAACAGTGGATCATGGTTCTGAAAAGTTTGGGAAGCACTGTACTATATTGTTATATTAAATTAGACAGCACCTCTTAATTCTTCAATTTTGCTCATAAACACATATATATGCATATGTAAGTGCATCATTTGATCAGCTTGTCTTTCATTTGTCAGTTATAATGTCTTATAGAAATACACATTCTTTAACAGGGCAGTTGGATGATGAATTAGGTCCTGAGATTGCAAGCACCAAGCAGCGTAAAAATTCAGGTAAGAATAAAGTTCTTTCTTTCGAAGTCAGATATATAAAATGTATCATATATGATTTTGTTTTCTTTATATTGTTTTATTATTTTTTCATTTTATCAAACAGATCTTCAGTGTAATAAAATATCTTTAGCTAACAGTATCTTTACTTTAGTCCATCCTACCCTTGTGGGAACTTACACATTCCTCAAAGGGAGTTAAAATAAATGAAGTTAAAAAACTTCCAGAGTGATTGTCTTTATGCTCTTGCCTGTTGATCTTATATTACAAGGATTGGCTGCCCATCTAGCAGTGCATTACTATCGGTAATATATTGGTAGCTTAGTTGTTTATATTACTGTAAGTTTGAGAAATTTGAAATTAACATTTGAGCAAATATAACCATAATCTTATTTGGACCACTACAGTACTGTTTAGAAACTTAAAACAAAAAAGCAAATATATATGTCTAATGTATTAGAGTACATTTGAAATATGAAAACTTGAAATGTATACAGCACCAATATTATATATGTTAAATTGATTAGTCCATTATAGTAATGTTTATTTTCAGTCCACCATTATTGTACAGTTATAAGCATGGTTGACACAGTAAACTTTAAGATCTTTTGATGGTCACAGTAGATGGTAAATGGAAATGCTTGTTATAAGCCACTGCTGAGAAAGAAAGTCCATGTAATACATTGCTGTCCCTCATCAAAACTAGCTGGTAAATTTCTTTATCATTTTTCTGAGTAGTTCACGGTTTGGCACATCCTACATTTTTCACATTCTTTCATCCTGCTGTCAGCTTCCTTCCATTTTGATTGTTGGATGGTTTGTTTGCCTACATCTTTCCATCAGCAATCCTAATCTCATCAGTCCTAGCCATTCTTTCTGTCAGTGGGTACATCTGTCATGATAATTCTTATGAAATGAGAAATGGTATGGATCAAGAGACTCATGATGCATGTGAGAGAGGTACCACAGAGATTGTCTGTTACAATAAAGTCTAACTTTTGTAAATTCTGGCTCTCATCCCATCTCCTGGAAGTGATCAAACTGTTCTCATCCATACCCTGGAAGTGATCTTGCGAGCTCTCAAAAATTTTTGTGACTCAGCAATGAAGTGCATTGTGACCAGAATAGAGATGGCAGATGGAAGGTATTCTTTTGTTGATACACATCCAAGGATGTTGGGATCCTTTTGACTGATTTCTATTTTGTATGAGCGTGTCTTCTTAAGAGATGACTTTTAGTTCCAACTATAAACGGTTATATAAAAAGAATATAAAAGAGCCTCAGTTTTGCAATGGGTTTTCTCATTTCCCATAGGTTCAAACCTTTGGAGTAGACCTATATCAAATTCTGATTCAGATTGATAAAATAGCATTTTCTATTTCCTTAGTCTGCAGAGTTAAGTTCAATCACTGCTCTAAATATTAATTTCAAGCAGATATACCAATTTTATGAGTTGTAGCTAAAAACAGACCTCTATAGATATATCAGTCTATAATAATTTTTCCTCATGCAAGATTAGAGGGGAGTTCTCAATGTAAAGTCCAAGCCCAATTCAAAACTAAGCATTGTTTACACTCTTGACTAACTTGGGTAGGAATCAGAGATGTTATATGTTTTAGTACTTTTACCCTCTTGCTAAATATGTCAGACCATCTGAAAACAAACAGTAAAATTCATTAATACAAACAGCAGATTTATAATATATACATATTATTACTTGCCCAAACCCAGAGTCTACATACATTTAAAGTCTTTCAATCAGAACAACTTATTCCAACTTAGCTTTTTTTTTCCCAAGAACATAGCTTTTAGTTTGAATAAGGTCATGAAAAAAGTAGGATATCATTCTCCATTTTCATATCTTTTACCCACTTGTATTTAATTTAAGAGATGAGTTCATTTATCATTGAATAACCTATTATATCGACATATTTCATTTTTATCCCAGTACCTTTATAACGATTGATATTCATTTTTCCATGCTAGAATGGGGATTAGAGTTTTCTTATGTATTTTAAGCACTGAATTTCAGTCTTGTTCTAAACTTATATTTTTTTCTTGATAAAATGTAAATGAGAAATATTTTCTTATTTATTTAAAACATAATTCAATCTTGTTCCTATTCAAAATTCTCCAATTTATGTGGATGCCTGTTTGGTAAATGAAATTTTATTTTACGTAAAATTCCCCATGAATACCTACCAGATGTCTACTATAATGGATCTCTCTCCCATCTATGTTACATATATTGGCATGTTATTATTATTATTATTATTTAATTAACCAACCTTAACTAATTACAAGTGATGAAAATCTTAATATATGTTATTAATAATTCTCCAGCCGACACCACTCGTCTCTCTCACTTGGCGGATATGCAGGCGCTGTAAACGTTTTTACTCTTGTACAACTTTAAAGACACCCATTTACCATTGCACAATATTTCCATAGGTGAAAAACTTCTTACTAAAGGAGAAGACAAATCCATCTTTAGTCTATATTTAGTGAGCCACCATCCACTCACTTTCTTCTCCAACATAAGCTTATCAATATATGTAAGAAGGTCGTAAATTTAGCAATAAATTTATTAAATAAAAAATCAAATATACATATAACTAAATAAATACAATGAAAAAGATTACTTGACATCAATATTGCCTTGAAACCCTGTTTGAATAATTTTAAAATCTTTAGTCTTATATCCTAAAAAACAATTCATTCATTTAGTGTCAATACAAATCACATGATAGTTCTTATCAGAAAAAAAGAAATGGAGTTATTAGAGATGAGCAATAATAATATTTTCTTGAGGCTAATCTTGTGCTCCTTCACCAAATTAGCTCCCTCATGCAGTACAACAATTGTAGCAATTTCCAGTAACTCCCTTTTACCCCAAAATTGCTCAATGTGGTCAGCATACATCAATTCAATGGAATGTAGTGTATTCCTTACACTTACATTGTCTTATATGGGTGCTGTACTTATAATTATAATCGTCAAAATTTTTACTATAAATAGTATAATTGAATTTTGCTTCACTTGCTAATATCAGCAACCCCACAATGCAACATTTGCCCAAAAATCCATATTTAGCTTGAAACTGTCTTTGTCAGCATTAAGTTGTACTGAATGTTTAAAATCACATTCAAAAAAGCTTTATAATTCCACAAGGATAAAGTGATCAGTATTTACATGCTTTAGATTATAGTGCCATTTTATAAAATCTTTTTTTTTTTTAATATAAATTATTCAGATATGTTGAAGAGATATTTTAAAAAATATTTTTGTATACCAATGGACTAGCTAGCTATAGCAGATTTAGATCCATAAACTAAAGTTCAGCAAGAAAATATTACCTAGCTTGCTGACTTGAATGTTTCTGAATCACACATTTAACTAACAAGTAACATTGTTCTCTACATACCTGACTTGATTTTTTTGTTAATCACATAAATAAATAACATTGATTCCTATATACATGTAGCTGACTTGAATTTTTAATCACACAATAACTCACATTGTTACCTAAGCAACAGATTTTATTTTTTACTAATTACATAAATAAATAACATTGTTACATATGTGGCTGATTTGATTGTTTCATTAGCTAACATTGTTCTATGTGTAGAAAACTTGATTTGTGTCACAAAAACTGTTTCCTCTAGTTGACTTGATTTTTTTCCTTATATAAATCACACAAATAGTTAATGTTGTTCTCTAATTTTTTTCTTAATCAAAGATTAACACTGTTTGATTGTTTTCTTAGCTAACATTGTTCTCTGTTATCTGACTTAATTGTTCCTTAATTATGCAAAGATTAACATTGTTCTCTATGTAGCTGACTTGATTTTTTTTTTAAACCTAACAAAGTAACATTACTCTCTGTTAGCAGACTTGATTGTTCCTTAATCAATCAAAGAGTAACATTGTTTTCTCTGGAACTGATTTGATTGTTTTCTTAGCTAACAGTGTTCTCTGTTAGTTGACTTAATTGTTCCTTAATTGTGCTAAGAGTAACATTGTTTTCTATGTAGCTGAACATGTTCATGAAGCAAGTGGAGCGAGTCTGCTGCGGACCATCCTGGATCGCACATCACTGAGTGTATGCTTAGGTAACTACCTTAATAGATTAGAGACTGTTACTGTTTTAGGGTTTTAAGGCTAATTATTATTAGTGTAACACTGTGTCTAAGGTAAAAATAATTGATACAATACTAATTGTTATCATTATATGAATTGCACATATAGTCGCAAGCAAGTACACTCATCCAAACAACTGATCAAGAAACATACTAATTTTGTTTTAAGCATGAATGCTGTAGCATTAAACCATGAACATTGTATCTTAATCAGTATTTATAACCTATAATAATTTCTTAATCAAAATTTCAAACCACTTTGATTGTTAATTATATGTCACAGATTTCTGGCAATGTCCTCAACTGTGTTTATGTTTTTAAATTTATTTTGGTGTGTAGTTTTCACCCTATTCACTCTCCTAAGGCAATGTTTTTTATATTAAGGTCATGTACATTGTATTGAATCATGACTTGTTAATTTAATGAACTAGTAATGTTTATTTGAAATGTTTAAGAATTTAGCTGTTAAAATAAATAGGGCAGTTCATCTTTAGACAGTGCACTGAGGGTTTTGTGCCCGAGGTATTAGGTGGGAAAAAGCATGTCACATGAACAGCATGTGCTACATCAAGGACGAATCCACCCAGGCAATAGCAGTGGAGTTTGATTTTTAGTTGGTACATGGATACACACTTTTAACTTTAACCACCAAAGGGCACAAGAGTGAAAATGAACTATATGAAGTTTCTTTTGGACTGAAGACAATAAAAGACCAAGAAATTGTGTGAGAAACACACAAACCACAGGGTTTGCATAGCAACATATTTTTTTCTTCTTTTTGAAGCCATATTATACCCATCTCTAGTTGATTTGGAAATCAAATATTTTAATACTTTGAAGTTGACTGAAGAAGAGAACGTTCCACTTTGAAAATATTACAGATATTAAAACCTAAAAGATTTTAAATATCAGTATAGCTTATTCACTTTCAAACTAGAATCATTGTGCACGCCAATATGGCAAAATCAAAGCAAGACAGGAAATCCATAAGTGTGAGGTTGACAAAAAATATTCTGTTTATAACATTTGTATTAATTAGTTTTATGGACTAATAAATAAATACCATATTTAACATCTTAGTCATGAATAGAATGTTACATATTATGACTTAAGATAGTTACATTCATATATATATATATATCAGAAGGCAGAAAAAATGATGGGCATTGTCAGATGTCAGTTGTGGCATATGGTATTGAGTTATCAACTGCAGAGATGTTTTATTTTAATGTTAATAACTACTATGTTCAATAGCTTATCACCACATTAGAATTTTAAAAAAAATATAGCAACTTGAGATATTCATATGCATAACAGGAAGTATGAAAGCATGATGAATGGCATTTGTTTGTTTACATCATCTATAGTTATCAGCTGTGGTGGGAATTTTAAAATTTTAATAAATACAATATTGAACAACTTAATAATCATTATTATGGTACTATAAGATGGTTAAATGAAAATGTTTTACAACAGCATACTATATTTAAGTTTACATTTGAAACATACTAGTTGATTTGTGAAAGTGGTTGTAAGTGGAAGTTTGGCTGGCTGAGAATTAGGAATGCATACAAAATAGTTGTATTTGTGAAAGTGGTTGTAAGTGGAAGTTTGGCTGGCTGAGAATTAGGAATGCATACAAAATAGTTGTATTTGTGAAAGTGGTTGTAAGTGGAAGTTTGGCTGGCTGAGAATTAGAAATGCATACAAAATAGTTGTATTTGTGAAAGTGGTTGTAAGTGGAAGTTACAAAATAGTTGTATTTGTGAAAGTGGTTGTAAGTGGAAGTTACAAAATAGTTGTATTTGTGAAAGTGGTTGTAAGTGGAAGTTTGGCTGGCTGAGAATTAGAAATGCATACAAAATAGTTGTATTAATTCAATTAATAATTATAGTAGAAAATAGTGAAAATGCAAAATATTTTTTAAAATTTTGTCTCAGATTCATCAGATGCACCATCTAATGTTCCACACGAGCCGGATGTTCCAAGTACAGTCTCCACATCTAGCCAGGATGCTAGTAAGCTAAGAATTTTATTTAAAGGAAAGATAGCACATACATACTTATACGTAATATGATAATTTAACAGAAGACATTTTGGGGCAAATTTGCCTTATAATCTGATATAACTTTCAACATACATAAAATGCTTTTCTTTAAGAAAAATATGCTTACTTTTGATTTTTAACCCATAAGATGATTGATATATTTTTTCATATTACTATGGACTATGACTATAACACCAGTAGAAACTGATAGGAATGCATTGTGTCGCCCCAGAAATATGATATAATTTGGCAATCAGTTTTGTTTGCTTTTATGAAGTTCTACTATCTGCTGCTCTTCTTCTGTCTATAGTAAACATTCAGTTGGACATTTGCCTGTAAATGAATTGAATTGTGTATGTTTGTGGGGAAATTATAGCTAATGCTTACACTTTTACTGGACCAGAGGACGTTATATTTGTACTTACAAATTATGAAATCATTATGAAAGAAAAAATTTTCAGGATGGTTTGAGGTCTTTGACAGCAGATAGATGCCACCTATTTAAATATACATAAGTCTTATTACATGCATGAAGCACTGACTTTACCAATAGTATAATCATCTCACCTGGCCCTTACTTCTAGCCCTCTTGGATGCAATATTGGATTGCATCATAAAAATAAACAGTTTTCTATTCTTTGTTGTTAAAGTAATGGTTTTCTTGATTTGGAAGATGTTTAATAGTAAAAGTTCAAAGCTGACTAATGAAAATTATAGCAACACTTCACAACATGTAAAATCATTTACAGTGGGGTCATTTTAAGTGCAGTTATCTTACAGTAATCCAGCTAAACAAAAAGTGAACAAATAAACAAACAAACAAAAATTGTGCAGGTGATTATGCCCACCATGGAGTGAGTGAATGAGATGAGAGACATGATTCTGCTGTTCCCTAGTCTGTCTCAGTCTCATGTGCCTGTTATAGTATCATCATCTCACTGTGCTATGATTCTAGTATTCAATTAAGCATATATTTCTTGTTTAAATGGCTTCTAAATGCAAACCAACAGCATCTTATGCCTGTCAAAGAAATGGTGATATGTTCCAGTGCTGAAGGAAAAATATCTATGTTAGACTTATTGAGAATCGGTATGTCTCAGTTCATCATATAGGTGCTGTAATAATTCTGACTATATACAAATTTTGCTTTACAGCTGACATTAGAATGTAATCCCCATAAAAATTAGTGTGTATGTGCATGTATGCATGTGCAAGCCATGTACATTAGTGGGATGCCTTAATGCTTGCAGACTGTGAGTTCAAGCTGTTATTGGTATGAGATGAACTTCATGTCATTCTTCACTTCATTCTATCTAATTGTGATTAAAGACACTGGATTACAATAATTCCTAAGATGTTTGCTTTATTTGCTGCACTGAAACACTTCAAGTTCAGTTTTTCTTCACAAAGGTAGCAATTCTTATTTCACAATACTGACTTAAAGGATTTTTTTTTTAGTGGAATTGTTTTTCTGCATTTGAAATGTTATAGTTTATACTATAAGCTGAGTTCAAACAAATCTTCACAAAAGCATTTGCTCTATGTGGAATATGAGTATGTATTCTTTTTAATTTATATTTTATTTTCTTCCATTGATCATTATGCTCATACAGAGAGTACAGCTCTTGGGGGGGAAAAAAATCTGATAAGTTGGATCTTGGAAGTATGATTTTACCATCTTCACAATTTGTGATTTAAGACCTATTTATGGCTCTTTTTTTTAAAGAAAGAAGTAAAGTGTGTCCATTATATTATATGCTATCTTCTGTTCGTCTTTTACCCAATTTCAGTCAGTTTGTTGGTAAACTGTATTTTGCTTTTTAATCTGTTGCTGTTTCAAGTGAGATACAAACAGACCAAGGTCATTTTCAAGAGAGCTCTCAATATATCTTGCACATCAATGAGAATAATACTACCTCTTCCATGTCCTTGTTTATTCAGACAGTACTTTTGTAAATTCAATTTAGTGTTAATTTTGTAAATACATTTATTTCTTATATATATATATATATTATCATTCTTTATGTGGATTCTTCAGTTTGATTTATCACATTATCTTTAGTTGACTTAATGTTAAATAGTTGTTTGAAGTTTCTTGCTCTGCATTTTGTGTAATCATTGTAAAGTGCTAAGGGTTTTATATGAATAAGCACTTTATTAAATCACATCAGCAGCTGCATTATTATTATTATTTTAATTTTTATTATTATAAATGCTGTACTTGAATCTAAAGTTCAATTGTTTAAGTGTTTATAAATTCTGTTTATTATATTTGGTTAATTTTGCGCTGAAATATATTTTAAAGGATGAAAATGTGCAAATACATTTTGTTTTGAAACTCAGTAGTCACCTTTACCTCTTATTTTTTGTTTTAAAAGTGAACTGTTATAGCATACACTAATATAATCTATAGCTTTGACTGTAGCCGCATAACTAGTAAAATTGTGTAATCACTTGTAAAACGCTCTTCATTTCTTTTTTCCCATTAATTTTTAAAATAAAATTTAGGTAACAAAGCACCACAGAGCAAAAAAAGCAAAGCCAAGATGGATGCATCTGCTGCAGTGGTCACAGTTACCATACCAGAGGAAGTTGTCACTGTCAAGCCACCCTCATCTGACTTGCATGCCACTCTTTTACAAACAAGAATGAAAGAAGAGATGGTGATTTTGACACGTACAGTACAATCCTCAGAACCTGGATTAACACAAGCAGGCACTAGTAATGGGGTCAAATCAAACCGATCTCTGGAGGCGTTGTTTCAGGCAAATGTCCATAAGTCCACATTTGTACTTACATAAATGAATATATTGGCTCAGTATTTAGCATAATTTTAGTTAATTGTTATTTAACTTTTTTTTTGCTTTGTAATACATTGCAGTTCTGTGGCCTAGTAGGAGTTTCTTTTGTGATGATATAGAGCACAGATATACTCTTTGTTCAAAGTAATGGCTGTTAGCATTTATATTTGTTGTATTCATTCTCAGTGCCTAATGAACATAAGAGTTGTGTTTCTTTATGCAACTAAAATAAAAGAAAATTATGACTGAAATTAAAAAAGGACATACTTTTTTAGTTGTTTTTTTTTTTTAGGAATCACTATAATTTAAAAAAATGACATTTGTCTTTCTTTTATTTGTTTATTTGCTTTATATCTGTTAAAAGTTAAAGATATTTGGAAATAGCTATTTTTCTGTGGTCACCTACTTCATTATACAAATTTTTATGGCTAACAATTAAGAAAGCTTATTATAGCTTAACCTCATGAAATAATAGTAATTATAACATAACTATAATTCAACATTTTAAAAATAAAATTATGGAATTTTATTGAAAGCTTATTAAGAAGGAAAATTAAAATCTGTCAGCAAGTGGCAAGGATGTCTCAAAAACTGTCTATTTTACACAATTACTACTAGAAAGCACCTGTAAATAGTCAATCCTTCACCAAATATTAGTCGTTTTGAAACAGAGTTATTGTGCTGTATATGAGTATTCAGTTATTTGTTTCCTGTGTATCCCTTGTAATTTATTTATAAAAGTAAAATCTTGTTCACTATTTTAAATATGACTTTTTCTTCACCAAAACTCACCACACCCACAAGGTTTGTCTTGTATTATACACTGTATTTTGTATATTTAAGTAACCATACCAAACATTTTTTAAAAAATCAGTAGAGCTAAATAAGAAGTAAGAGAAATATAAAATTAATTAGTTGTAAAATAAGTATATACGTTTTTTTTAGTTGACGAATGTATTAAAATGTATTTTTAGCTAATAGATCATTTGAAAGATCTTAGATCCAGTAGATACACTGCTAACATGGACTGTGCTATTAGGAAATGCAGCAACAAGTGCTACTAGAGTATATAAGTAAAATAATGATGAAACTAAAGTGTTACTCATTCACTGTCAGAAACACAAAAGGAAACAACTGCAACAGAAAATTTCATAAATTTGTCTAAGTTGTCCACCTTATATTCCTTAAATTTAATTCATAACTATCCATGTTTGCACAAAAGCCATGCCTAGTATGTGAGCACACCAGCGCATATGGCATTTGCTTGAGTCACCAGAGAACAATCACTCATATGCAGTGATGAGATTGCTGGCAGAAATGTGACATAGCAAATAATTTAATGCAAGAGAAGCAGGTGTATAATAAAAAAAAAATCAGTCAAATTTAATTTTAAAATTCATGTTTGCATGATGCATAGACCATGAGGAATAGCATATCATCAAGGACTGTGAGGGAGGGACAAAAGGGAAAGAGTAGAGGTGTGGGTGAGAAGAGAGTATATGGAAGGTTCAACTTGCAGAACAGAAAGCCTGTTATTTGCAAAGATGGGTGGATGCATACTGTGTGGATTGTCTACCCCTTTTTCTTGACAGAGGGGAGTGGGAACAAGAGAGAGAGCTTTAGGTTACGGAGGAAAGAATTAACTGCAGGACAAAAAGGGATGTGACCTTGATCAATGTGCTACCTTTCCTCTAGAATGTGTCTACCTGAAGGATTAAACGATGATGCATGACTACTTATTTAGAGTCTATCATTTTTTGTCTCCCCTATTTTTTTCCTGATTGACAAGTAAAGCATGTGATATATATTGGCGCTAGTAGGGTCATATTGGGTCGTATAACAGTGTTGAGTATCAACAAAACACACTACAACACATCTAAATATGTGTATAACTACATCAGTCCTTGATAATAGGTGTGTGGCTGAACTGAGTATAACAAAAATAAACATTCTTACACACAACACATTGCATATACAACTACATTAACCCTTCATTGTGGGTATGCATCTAGGTTAGGTACTGAGTATTACAGAAGAAATACAATATATCTATAACCACATTAACCCATAACTAATATAAGGAAACAAAAATGTCATTCACTTGGTCAGAAATGTGATACAGCAAGCTGTGCCAAGATTCATGATTGAAAATCCGCATATGCACAAAATATCACGTTATCTCATGTTTATCATGAGATCTTCCAAAGTCCTTAATTACATATATTTTTTATTAATGAATAAAAATTATTTCAGAATGTTTAAAACAAATTCTGAAAGATTTTAAATGCATGATGACAAAAACCTTCTCTTTTTAGCTTGAAATTTTTAGCCTTGCTTTAAACACCCATCAGAGAATGGGGCACAAAGCCTAGTAGATAAAATATACTTACATCTGCATGATGTTCATGATAAGCGTGAGCCTGTTTATGCCCAGATATGCTAGGGAAAAAGATATGTCACTACCAATATGAGATAAACATGACAAATGTATAGGAAACTACAACTAAGGATCAATGTGGTTAGACTTAGAACCCTTTCCCAATTTAGGCCCTTTCTTTCTCCTTTCAGAAAAATAACTTCTCTTTAGGGTCACATACTCATCCATGAAATTGACAACTGTTGGATGTGGGCATTAAGCAGAAATCGGTCAATTAATCAAACTACTTAAGATTAGTTTTTAATGACCAACTCCATTTCAAGCAGCCCGGTAGAAAAGATAGGAAAAATTCACCTCATAATAATAAAAATTATACTATTATTAATATAAAGTGTTCACTACATTTGATTTTATCTGCTTTATCTCTCTATCTAAATTAGCTGCATCTGATTTTCTAAATCATTATAAGTATATTTTTTAATTTAAAAAAAAAGAATTGTTATTTTTATTTATTGTTCTCAGTTATTTTTTTTTATATTGACACAGGTGACTGACTCTGAACTTCAGAGCATGCGCCAGGATCCACAGGTTACTAGTTCTACAGTTATAGGTGTAGATATAGCAGTTTCTACGATGGCCTCTACTCCCACACCAACTTCTATCAGTACATCTACGAACTTAACTGGTGCCCATAGTATTGTCATCCTAAGCAATGTTAGTCCTGGCATTATCTCTCAAGATGGTGTTAATTTCATTATTTCTGATGATTCTGCAACTATTAGCTCTAGCTCCAAACCATTGCATCATCACAAAGCAGCTATATTGCAGCATCACCAGCAGCAGCTGCAACAACAGGAACGTATGCCATCATCATCACTGGTATCACAAAGTGTAATTATAGCTCCTGCAATCACAGCTCTATCAGGGAAAATGCTGGCAGAAGCATCTTCACTGGAGAAAAAGCATCCAGCTTTAGGTGATATTCTTCAAAAGCCAAGGGTTTGCACCAAACAAACTTTTGATTCCATGTCTGATGGCTCTCTGGCAACTGCCACTGCCTCACTCAATAGCACTCTCAGCATTGACAGTGGAGATGAAAGTGGACAGTCAGTGTCACAAACTACAAATTTGGACAGAGTCAGTAGTGATCCAACAAATTCAGGTGCAAGTAATGCTGGACGAAAGCGAAAAATGCCTCAGAAACCTGGACGGTATGTGTGCAACTTTTGTGGACGAGGTTGTGCCAAACCTAGTGTACTGCAAAAACATTTACGAGCACACACAGGAGAAAGACCTTATCCTTGTTTGCCTTGTGGGTTTTCATTCAAAACCAAAAGTAACCTGTATAAGCATCAGAAATCGCTTGCACATACTACTAAAGTAGGACATACTGAAAAAGGACAGATAATTTTCTCTGTGGAGGATGATGGAGACAGAATAAGCATGGATATAGAAGCAGAAAGCAAACAAGACTTAATTAAAGGGATTGAATCTGGTGGGGAATCCGATCATTTGGATACAGATGCTGAAACAATAATGGAAGTAGAAGAGAGCCCAGAAACTTTGTTGAGAGAAGATACTTCTGTAGAGTCACCGAAAGTTATGATGCATTTAATCAAAGCTGTATCTGTGCCATCAGTTGATGAAGAAGTTAATTTTTCTTCCTCTCTTAGTGACGTTAACAAAATGGACGCAAGTGTGAAATGCACTAGTGCCAATATTAGCAGTGGTATGAGCAGTTCTAATGCATTGCCTATGACTCACTCATCACAGATGTATGTTTTTGATAAACCGGTGCGAGAAGAATCTATCTTGGAGCACATCCGGCAAAAGATTGACAAGAAAAAGCTGATGGAATGGAGCAAGAAAATGGATAAACTCAAACACAGTGAGCATGTTGAGCTTCTGCAAGTTCACAGTAATTTTCCAACTCGCATTGCTCCCAAATCCACAAACTTAAATGATTCTGCTATCACTGCAAATACCTCAGCAACATTTCAACAGATTGAACCAACGGGTATTTCTGATAGCCCTGGTATGATGACAAGTGGGACAATTATTCATGATGAATATCAGAATTGTGAGCACAAGCCTGTTGTGTCAGTGTCATCAGTTGATCTTGCCCCATTATCAAATGTTGATGAGGCACACTTATTCAGGCAGACCTCTGCCCCTGCATCTTTCTCTTTGCCATCTTCACTCACACCACCACCACTTTCATCTCCTATATATGCCATTCAGTCCCAGGAGGAGAGAGAAAGTGTACAAATGGCAGAAACAGGCTCTGAGATGAAGCAGACATCAAGAGCACTTAGAAAATTAGAAGCTCTGAGTGAGAAATTTCCTAGCACTGCCAGTTGTACTTATACATTCAAAACATTGCCAGATAATGCCATTCAGGTAACAATTCACATGGGGAAAGAAGGGAAGAGTAAATCTAAGAAACGAGATGAAGGAGGAATAGTGAGCCTGCCTGATGTTGGAGGAGAAAGGACTGTCAGTAGAGAGCCTATACTCTCAAAAGCTGCATCAGTAGCAGGTGTACCAAGCAAAACTGTACAAAGTAGTATTACTCACTCGGGATTAGGCCCAACTACTAGCATCAATAGTAGTGGTTTCCTAACTAGACTAGCTCCACGGATGCCCCCTTTACTTAGTCGGTCTATTTCAGCAGACTGCAAGTCAATGACTTCAGAAATGCTGAAAGAGCGTATACAACAACTCATCTCAGCTAATGCAGCTATCGTTGATCAGCCCATGGCTGATCCTCCCCGAGCCAAAGGCAGATTTTCTCGTCAGAATAGTGACTCAGGCTTTCAGTCTTGGAGGCTATCAGAACAAACAAGCAAAGTGTCACTGACAGAGCCATCTTTTTCTTCTGCTTTGACATCTTTTCCCAGTACATCATCTTCTTCAAAGATTGCCATTCCAAGTATAGGTTCCATTCCCTTGCAGCCTATTTCTGCTGATGGAGATGTCTACAATAGAGGGACAGTTCTTGAAACATCTGCTTCATTTGATAGTGGCTGCGACACTCTTACAAATCCTTCTACTAGGGATTTAAGACGCTCTATTTCTGCAACCAATATAAGGTTTGAGGAACTACCAATTAGTGCTCGTCCATTTCAGACATCAGATCACATGAAAGTCAATTTAACCAGAAAAGAGGATGAAACAAATAAAAAGTATGTTATTTCTTCATCACCAAACAGAGAAGAAAACATTGCAGAAATAGCACTTTTATCATCTGATGACCAGATCTCCTCCTCTGCACCATTACATCTTAGTACTGTTAGCACTGTGGCTGCAAAGACCTCAGGAGAGATAAAACTACATTTTAGTTTAGGAAAGTGTGTGACAGAGAAGACTCATGCCCTAACTGCTATTTCACCAGCAGTACTCCTGACAGAGAAAGCAATAATGCCTACTTCAATGGCTACAGTTCCTTTGACTATGATTGGACAGCCAGGAGTTCAGTTTCCACCAGTGTCAAAACCTGCAAGCGATTTAATTGCCATTCAACATAAACCCTCCACTGAAAACAGTGTAATTAAAGGGCTTCTTGAAAAAGGAACAATCTCTTCCTCAACAACACATGTTCTGCCTCAAATAACTAATCATGAATCAGGCCTAGTTCGTCCACCTAAGCTGAAATCTGACACAAAAGTCAAGAGTGCAGATGCAGCCTTAAGTGGTGTACGTCAGCATCCAGGTCGAATAGTGAAGTCAGAACTAGGAGAAGAGCAAGTAGTACTTACAATTAAAGATACTCATCATAAGTCAAAGTCTGTTGATTATGCTACATGTTCAGAAAGTCTGGACAAAACTAAAGTCAGTCATGTTCGAGATGCCATACTGGGCATACAGAGTAGCAGTCATAGTCTCTCAGCTGCAGCAGCACATCATCCATTGGCTTTCCATACAGGAAGTAAGTCAGGGAATCCAGGTGAAGAAGCAATTAAAAAACATGAATGCACTGATTGTGGTGTCCTTTTTAACCAAGTTCAGATATTAGCTATGCATAAGATGTTTTATTGCACTAAGTCAAAGCCACTTAAGGATGATTCATCTGCTGTCCAAGATGAAGAAAACAATTCAGCAAATGCCACTCTAACCTGTTCGTCGACCACAGTTGGAGACAGATATGCCAATAGATTACAGTTCCATTGTCAGTCTCAGGCTGAGCCAGAAGACAAACTAAATGCAGCAAAAAAAAGTAGTGCATCATCTTTCATCAAGTCACATTCTACTACAGAAGCAGATGTTCATAAAGTCTGGCAGAAAGATGACTATCCACAACTTCGATCACAGCTTATGTTACGTACTTCGCAGTCTGTGGAAGAGAGTAGTACATGCCCAGAAACACAGTCATTATCTGTTAAACAGCAACAGAATTTTATTATTGAAAATATTGACCCTCTTGCACCACCTAAGAAAGGTCGACCAAAAGGATCCAAAAATAAACCTCGAGATCTCAACATGATTCTGGCGAAAGCCAGCGCTAAAGCAACTGCAGCTAAAGCATTTGCTTCTATAGGCACATCTAGACTTTCTCCCATAATTCAAAGTATCCAGTCACCAGCAGCAGTGCACTCAATTGCACTTTCACCATCTTTGTCTCAGGATCAGTCATCATCTGGAACAAAAATAACACCTAAACTTATTCTTCCACGATCCCAGCAGTTCTTCACTCCACTTTTGACTATTTCTCATGCTGGTTCTGGGAGTCCTAGTTCACCAATGATAGGGCAGCCAATGGTGTCTGTACATTCTACAGATGAAACCCACAGCACAGGAAATTCAACAAGAACTGTAAGTGGAGGTGCCCCAGGGGTAATCCTAACTACTGTCACGCCATCTGCATCATTTCAGACTTCAGTATCTCAACCAGAAGTGTTGTCCTCAGCCACTGGTTTTCCACTGGGATATCCTAATCTGCTCTCCACATCACAGGGTACCACTTTGCTAACACCAGGGACTCCTGGAACTCCTGGCACACAGAGTACTCCAGGCACTCCATCCACAGATCCACAGGCCCTTTGGAAGCTTAAATTAAAGGGAAAATTACTAATGAAGCGATCTATAAGTGAGCAGCGCATGACAACTATAGAAGTGGAGAAAAATGTTTCAGTGGCTGCATCTTCATCGGGTATATCTGCAACAAGTGGACTGCCATCAACATCAGGGACAGTATCTCCTGTACTTTTGGCAACTTTGAATAAGCCTGCTTTTCTCTCTGTTCCCTTGTCATTAAATACAAACATTTCAGATCTCACAGGTAAATATTATTTAGTTTTGAAGACTTACAGTTCTTTTATAGCAATATGATAAAAGTTTTAGAAATTCTGAACACAGTATTAATTTTAAATAATGCTTAGTCTACAAAAAGTTTAAACATTATTTACATTATATGTTCTACTTTCATTTTAAAAATAAAATAATTTTATTAGTAACTTAAATAAATAATGATAGCAAAATATATATATTTAAACATTGATACATTCTTCAAAAAGTTAAAATTTGTCTAAACATTTATACGGTCCTCTGTAAATACAAGTGAATAATCTATTTAATTTAAATTATGAAGATTATTCTTTTATCTGTTTTTATTTACTAGTTACAAAAATACAAGCCAAAACAAGCATTGGTATCGATAATTATTTGAGAATTGCTTATAAGTGTTCATTGAGCGTGAGAGAATAAATGCTATCCATTTGTCGTTATACACATTTATCATTCAGAATTTGGTTTCAGTAAGTCTCTCAGATGCTGCTTTTATAAGAGATCTATTCACTCTTTCAGTCTCAAGTACACAATAAACGCAGTCACATTCACAGGCTTAGAAATGTTGTCATTACAAAATAATTATTTGCTGCAATCATATGATTGTGTGACTTAGTCATACTACATGAAAAATTATTGTCCTCTGATGTTTTAAATGCTATGTTTATGACTATGAGTTAGGATCTTTTTCCTTTAGTGCAAGTTCTTGGTTAGGCTTTCTTGTTTCAGAATGGCCACTGTATACTATGTATTACTATTGGAGTAAGAAGTAGGTTATTCTGTTTGTTTTAAAGTACACATAAAATGGAAATATAAATAATGACAAATGCTATGTAAAGGTGGAGATTGATAAAGTGGTGATAACTTTATTTGAGTTTATTCTTGGTGATATCCATATTGATTATATGTTTGATTCTGATGAAAATAATTATATGGATATACAAATTACAATGCAAGTTGGCAGGAAGGGTGTGGTCATAAATTGCTTAGAAGGGGGATACAGTGTATAATAGTTAATAGTCAAATTATAATCTTTCAGAAGCATATGATTGATTGTATAGATTGATGAACATTATTACTACATATATTTTACTACTATTACTTTACATTAGGTACACAAAGATTTCCTCAAAATGGTTAAGATATTGTATATTATTATAATTTTTAATTACTCTTATACCACATGAGCTTGTATTTCCTTTGATTAAAAACTAATATATGTTTAGTTACTAAGTGTCTTTGTTATAAAATACATACATATAATTTTATACTGCTATACAATAAAGACTACTAAAATAATGCTCATATCAATAAAGTGCAGATTTATTTCCCTTAATATTCAGATTAGTTATTCATGATGAATAGAAATTCTTATTTATATAGGATTTATGAAAATATTTAACTTTGCTTAGTTATTTCTGAAACAAATTTACAGTTCAATGCAGTTATCCATTAAAATCAGATTTTGCAAAATAATTCAGAGATTGAAAATGTAAATATCATTAAATAAAGTAGTTAACAATCTTATCATTTTAAAATTATGTAACAAAAACTAACATTGATTTGTTTTTCACAAGTTATTAGGTAACTAATTTCAAAATATGATCTGATTTTACTGTCAGAATTCAGCAATGTAATTGTGAAATACGTTCACTGAATGCATTATTTATAATTATTTGAAATGTTTAAGAATTTAATTGTTAGAATAATTAGGGTAGTGCCTGGGGTTTAGGTAGGGTAAGGTGTATCACGTGAACAGCATATGTTACATCAAAGATAGTTTACAACAATGAAGTTTAATATTTTATATTTTGAGAACAACACATGTGACATCACAGACAAATTATCAGGTTATAATAACAAAGCTTAATGTTTTAGTTGGTACACACTGTGTATCCATTTGGACAGCATTGTAACTTTAACTGCCAGAGGACACTAGCACAGTAAAACAGTAAATAATAATAAAAATAATTAATTAGAAATATTTTTTTGTATGACACACCATACATTACTTTAAAAAAAATATAATTATAATGCTGATTTGTAATTACTTTTTAGTTCTGTTCAGAAAGCAACAAAAGAAACTTAAGTAAAAATGTTGCAAATCTTTCACGTTATAAGAGCAGGTATTTTAAAATGATGTTTTGATACACTTAAACATATATTATACAATCTTTATTAAATCATGTAAAATAAAGATTTTAGTTCTTAAGTAGAATCTCAAGACTGTTAAATCTTGTATGTATCTTGCTTACTCTTTGTCCTTAATTTTTAAATAAAACAAATTTTGTAATGCTTATTTTCTTTCTTTGTACATTTAACTAACTGAACATTCAGTGGAGCTTTTATCATAATTTTAAAATTTTTTTATAAAAAATTTCTTTTGAATTGTTTCAGATTATTTCTTTATTATTGCATTACTTCTGGATTTTTTTCAAAGTGAATCAATTAAAATTATACAATTTTAAGAAATAGTGCAATTTGATGACAGCATATTTATCTTATACAGGTGTTAAATTCAGCAAATCTTCAAGCACCAAAACTGGTTCAAGCCACAGTATTCCCCCAGTCCTTCGGGCTCTCTCTGAACCAGTTACAAATTCTTCCATCATCACAAATATTCCAAAGTTGGACCTCCTGACAGGAAGAGTCAAATCTTCACAGCCAATTGGATCACTTGAAAGTCTTCCATCTGAAGCTGAAAGTGTGGTAAGAGTTGCATGTATTTCTCCAGTTCCTGACACATCATTGGCGAGGGAAATGCTGCCTGCTGCACAGATGACAAGCACTATTTCTCCTCTATATCCCAGTGTTCCTGCCAAGATGGATGATGGAAAAACTGTCCTAGTTTCTGGGTCCATGCAGTCAGTCATTGTAGCAACATCAGTTCCTGTTGTTTTGGCACAGCCTGTCTATATGAACACACAAATTCTCAGTGGTGCATATCGATCTGTTGCTAATGTACACCTCTTGGCCCAGAATCAAAGTTCATTGAATAGTTTAAGTGGGGAAAATATGCAGTTGGGAAGTGTGGTAATTTTAGGCTCGAATCTGACACTTCCATCCATTCCTTACTCATCTCTTCTCAATCCCAACATTTCCTATCAGCAGTCTCTGACTCCAACTTCCATGATCAATACTCCTAGTAATTTTTTTCCATTTTCATCTAATGTTGATTTTCTCCGATCTCCTGCCATGCTTTTGCTTGCCAGGTCTCTAAATACATCTCTAGACAGAAGCACAACAGAAAATAACAAAAATAGAAATGAAGTAAATGCAGATGTGGATGAATTTCAGGAAAATGTAACATTTGAAGAAAAATCAACACTAGAAAGTTTTTCAAAGGAGATCAAATCATTTCCTACTGTGAAAACTTCTCATAGTACTAAACTACCTTCATCCTCAACAAGTGAGAAAAGTAGACTGAACTCTAATCTTTCCTCTCTGGAAGACGGTAAGGAAGTAACATTACATTTGCAGACCAGTTTGGCAGATGCAGTAGTGACAGCATTACCTGTAATGATTCCACTGTTTCTGTATGGACATTCATATCCATCTTTGCATGCATCTACTTTTGTGACTTTCTGTTGTGTCAAGCGACCACAACCCATGTATGTCCAAGTTAAGGGAAATAACCGCCGTGTTTCTATGTACTCCAACTGGCGCTTATCCAAACACAATCCAAACCCTGTTGGTTTGACATCACGCATGCTGCTAGCACTGTACTGCTCACGTTATACCTCAGACCCAACTTATGCCACCTGTTCCATGATGCAGTACAGTGTGACACATAGTTCATATTGGGAGTATCATCGTAATAAAGCAGGAAATGTTATGGTTAGTTCATCGCCTCCATCACAGGCTTCACCTAAAGTGGCAAAATCTGAGGATTTGGGAATAGCAGCCATGGAATATGGTAAGAGTGTTAACTATGATTTTGTGAAAGCTTAAAATTTATATATATATGCATATAACAAATTTAGGCATAAGTGCATGTTTTTTACTGTTTACAGATTTAGGTACCCTCAAAATCCAAATACTTAAAAGATTTGTAAATCTAAATGATACTGTTGACAAGTAATCTCACTTTACACAAATGTCACATATGGTTGCTATTAATAAATAATCTCTCTCAGCACATATATTGCAGATAGTCACCATTGACAAAGGTGATCTCTTTCAGCATATTCATCACAAACTGTCGCTATTGACAAGTGATCTCACCCAGCATATATTACTGACATGAGCTCAATCAACACATATCACACAAATAGTCACTAATGACAAATGATTTCGCTGAACACTTATACCTCAAATATATACTATTGATAAGCAATAACATGAAACATACCACAAATAGTCACTATTGATAAGTGATCTCATTTAGCATACTGTGTCAGAGTAAATTTGCCTATCCCTATTTCTAAACTTAATTGTTATATAAATTGTTAAATGTCAAAGTGATATGACCTTGGACATTACTTATGTTGTTATTTTTAAATGTTCAGAGTTGGAGTAAACAACTCAGGTGAAGAATATGCTAGAATTTGTTGATGTAATCTAAACCAGTCTTATTTGGATGACTTGTTTTTATTATCCAATGGTTAAGATTTGCAAAGAATGAGACCAGCAAATGGGTTGAGATAAAAGTTTACCTGTTTGAAAGAATTGTATTTTCTAATCACTTTGAATTTGGTGTGGCAGAAATCTGTTCATGAAAGGTGGCCATTAGCTTACAAGAAGAAGCAGAAGTAGAATCTCTGGGATTTCTATAATATTTCTATAATTTCCCGGTTTATTGATTATAAACCATTACAACCATGGTATTGGTAGATTCAAGAAATCTCTACCCCAGTGGGTAAGTGTAAGGATACACTGCACTCTATTAATGTTTGATGGCAAAGTATGTTCGACTACATCATGGTATAAAGACATTATTGGAAATTGCTACATTGTTGTTCTGCTTGAGAGATCTAATATGGCAAAGAAATGCCCAGATTAGTGTTGAGAGAACAATGGCTTGTGGAATGTTCTACAGCATGTTAGAGAACCCATAAAGAATTGACAATTCTGTTGTGAACAATAAATTTGTGACATTGTTACAAAAGCATGCAAAAGAATATTACAGCATCACCATTGACAAGGTTATGTACAAACTATTATTGCTTATCTCTCTAACCCCCTTTCTGTTTTATGATAAGAATTACTGTGATTTATATTGACACTAACCTTCTGAATTACACATATTGATAACCTTATGCTGGAGATAGTGGGTGGAACGGGGCTCGTTAATTATAGATTAAAGTTGGATTTATCTTCTCTTTTGTTAAGAAGTATGGAAATATTGTCTGACAGTAAATGTTTATCTTTAGTTTAATGCTGTAGAAGAGAGAAGATGTTTACAGAGCCTTTATATCTGCAGAGAGAGAGAGAGAGAGAGAGAGAGAGAGAGAGAGAGATGAGTGGTGTCTGGTGGAGAATTATTAATAACATAATTAAGATTCTCATCACTTATAATTAGTTATGGATGATTTTTAATAATAATAATCATAACCTATAATTATGTTGGTGTTGTGTCACACATACATAACACAAATAGTTAATATTGAGAAGTTATCTCACTTACTCAACACATATAACACAAATAATCAATATTGTGATCTCATTCAACATATATGTCACTTCTGTACTCTGGGGTGACTTTGTAATAACGAATTATATCAAATATTGCTAATTAGTTGTGATACAAGACATCTAGTAGATGATCTACAAGTGCCAATGCAGAGTATGGGTCACTGGTTATATATGTATATCTACAACTGTTACGCCGATATACTATTACTATTATGCCACCAAGTTGACTCACGGCTCCCACTCAGTTATAAGCTGAGAATCAATTTTATGAAATGGATGTAAAACAATTATGAATAGACAAACAGAGAACAAGACGTAATCATTAGATTATCACTTCAGACTATGATAACAAATGATAAAAATTAGTTTTCACTAACAAAAATGCAAGATTAAAGAGTTAATAATAAGAATTTTAATAAAAGAAAAGTTAACAATATTTAGAGAAATAAGTAATATATATTATGTCCTAGTTTTCATCATAATGCCACACAGAGCAAGTTCAGCCACACTGTAGTCATGTTCAAGATCACAACTTATCTCAATGCACTGGAGTGATGTACAAGCTGGTTGACTTGCGTTAGGACATGAAATCACGTCAGGAACAGATTCCAAATCCCACATTGAAATCAAAGATAAAGATCAAGATGAAACCAAAAACAAAAACCCTGAAACACAAGCAATTGCAGAGTCTAAGTGTCCAGTCAATTACTCCATTAATAAGTATTTAGTTTGGCATAGGCCTCTGAAAGAAATAAAGGTTAACATATTCAAAACAAAACATAGCATCCTAATAAAACCTAACCATTCACACAATACAAAGATGCTTTAACCTTATCCAACCAGGGTTTACTGCTCCATGTACAACCCCAAATAGGGAGGGACCCAGTCTCAAAACGCTCACTCCAAGAGACAATTGGAAAAAGAGTAAAGGGTAAAATTCTCTATCACTTTTATCTCCCCTTGAAATCACTCCTGTCTCTGCTAGTCACACCTTCAATCCAACCAATTACCTAGAGCTAATACTATTATGACTTTTTTAACAACTTCCAACCACCTCTACTGGCCTGATAACAATGCTTCCCATTGTATACCCCAAAACACACACACACCATTAATCACTTGCCATGTTTACTGGCCATGGTCGCACAAATTTAAACAAAGCCTTCACTCACCTAATTGAACAGCAAGTACCAAACACCGGTCAGTAAATCTGCCACCATGCATGACTCATTTGTTCAGGACCTCCCTTCCAAAACAAGCATTATGCAATATCCACATCATTCGAATTACAAATTGCGTTTCAATTAAAATTGCATGTCATGAAAATTTATATAAAATATATGGGAAAATTTCCCATCATATGACAATATACCACAAATAACAAATGATCTCAGCACATACAGCACATAATGGTCACCAGTGACATACAATCTCAACATATATACCACAAATAGTTATAATTGACAAGTGATCTGACTCTGCACTTATACCATTAAGAGTCGTTACTGACAAGTGATCTTGCTTTACACGTGCACAAATAGTCACTCCTTTTAAGTAATCTTACTCAGCATATATGCCAGTCATTAGTAAAAAGCAACCTACCTCACTTTGTCTTTTGAAATTTTTTTTTGAGACACTCCTTAGAAGCTTAAGTAATATTGTATAAGGATTAATTAGTTAAATTTTTTATGTTTATTCTTATTCTGTTTGTTCTCCAACAGTTGATGCTAATGACAAAAATGACTCAGTGGACAAAGGTGGAGAGTCACCTGAAGCAAAACTAATGACTGCATCATATGGCTTATCCAGGGACCAGGTGTTGGAGATCCTTAACCACAAAGGAGGGCCATCTTTCCGTGGAGGTTACAAAAGCGAGGATATTTATGAGTATATTCGCGGTCGGGGCCGTGGGAAATATGTTTGTGAAACATGCGGCATAAGGTGTAAGAAGCCAAGCATGTTGAAGAAACACCTGCGAACACACACGGATTACCGACCTTACCATTGTCGTCAGTGCAAATTTTCTTTTAAAACAAAGGGCAACCTTACTAAGCACATGAAATCTAAGGTGATCATGATTATCTTTACATGATTTACTCAGCTAGTCAGTACACATTGTCTTTTAAAATAAAGTGCAGCCATACCAAGCACATGAAATCTAAAGTGATCATGATTATCTTTACTCCTGATAGATGATTGTCTAAGCGCATCAGCACAGATGATCTTTTAAAACAAAGTGCAGCTTTACCAAGTGCAAAAATCTCAGGTGATAATGATTATCATTACATGTTGCGATAGATTGTCTTTAAAACAAAATGGCAGCCCTATCAAGCACAGATATTTTTTTAGATGTTAAAAATAAATAATATTTAAGTTAGCCCAGATATATTTAGTAATAAAACCATTTTCTTTAAATGATAGGAAATTATGTTTATATTATTGTATTGTACACTTGTTTGAATACATTCAATGATTCATTTGTCATGTTCTTTTGAAAGAGGGGTTGATAGTACCAAACTCTTACGAATTTTACTACATTACATTGTTCTGAAATACTGGCTGCAATATACATCATAGATATGTATTAACAGTATTGTAAATTGAATTAAAGAAATACTATTTATTAACTGCATTTTCATTTTTATTTTTCTTATAATAACTCAGTATGTGACATTTTATTTTATATTGACACTGTAAGTTTGTGAGTTAATAGAATTCATGATTTATTTTCCTTTTCTCTTTCTGTTTTCTTGTTTTATGGATTTATTTTCCTTTTCTCTTTCTGTTTTCTTGTTTTATGCTGTTTTAATCAGTAGGGAAAAAGTCTTTAACACTCAGGAATGATGCAATATTTTTCATTTTTGTTCTGTTTTTATGAAAAACTACACTGTTGATTTCATGTATTTTTGCTAAGAGATAAATTCCAACAAGAATCAACTTGACATAAGGGATAGGAATTCTTTGCAGTTATATTAAAGATTTGTTGTTGTTTTTTTAAAATTGCAGCAAATAAAATGTAAAAAATATCATGCATTACCTTAAAAAAATTATCAACATTCTAATATATTTGTATATAAATCTAACCTCATAAACTAAAGGCTAAGAACTATTTAGTAAACAGTTAAAACCGGAATTTAATTAAGTATCTATTAGATGTTTTTATCTATGATTGAAATGCCATTATTTAGATTTATCAATTCATCCTGCATATATTATAAGTTATTTGGGGTTTTCTGTTTGATCAAATATTTACTGTATGTGTGAGTACTGATTGTGGTTTGACTGTTTCTGAAATATTCCACCTTGCTATAGGTTGGATAGCTTGAATGTTCTACAGTGTTTCTTTATCAGCTAAAATTTCTTTTGCTGCCTTGAAATAAAGTTGATACTTTATAAACAGGGGCATGTGCCCTGGGTATCAGATTTTATAGCTAAAAAAGTGCAAAAATTCCAGTATCTAGTAAAATACACAGTCAATTCTTTTTTTAAAAATTACCTGTAACAATAAATGAAATGCATTGACAAAGTGAGAAATAAGTCTATGGTTATAGTCATAAAAATATATTTATATTTCATTTTTTTAACAATACCAAAGTGTATTTCGTTTTTATTATTTTGTAACAGGTAATCATAATGAGTAACCAATTTGAGTACTAATTTAAGAATTCAGCCAGGATTTTAAAGAACAGTTTTTAAGGGGTGCCAATTTTTTTATTTATGGTAGATGTACATATTTACAAGTTTTTAAAAAGGTATACATTTCAACTGTCATATGGTCAGCAATGTCCAAGAAAAAGAAAACAAAAAATGAAAATACATGTAATGGAATTTTATTTGAGATAAATGGGTTGCTTATGTACATTATTAACCCACACACACACACACACACACACACACACATTAATTTGCTATTCTATACCTATTTGTTTTTCTAAATGTTAGGCACACCAAAAAAGGTGTCTGGAACTTGGTATCATCCCCATTCCTATGACAGTGGAAGACAACCAGATTGATGAAGATGCACTTGCTAAACAGTGTGCAGTTGCAAAAGATGCAAAAATCTTAGACAGTGACAACATGGGGCAATCTGTGCACAGTACTGCCAGCACTGAAGGAGATGGTGAAGAAGATGATGTTGAGGATGAAGATGAAGATGAGGAGGATGATCAGGATGGAGAAGAAGAAGAGGAGGAAAGTGGAAAGACTCCTGGAGAAGGAAGGAGTGAGCGAGGGAGAAGCATGGAAAGGTAATGAGAGAGAATCAGTTTTTTCATAGGATATTAAAGTATTCACATTTTCTTCTTGGATCAGTTTTTATGTCATTAACCCTCAGTCAAAATATTTTTTAATATAAAAGATGTAAAAGAGTAAGTAATACTATAATGTAAATTATAATATATAATATAATACTATAATATATATTACTAAAGTAATTTGTAATGTTTAGAGAAAGGTTTTAACCACAACATACCAAAACATAATAGAATGTGTCTATTTTACTGGTAGTTCTATTGGATAAGATCAGTAGCATGAAAAGATTATGTATTAATTTGTTAGGATCAATAGCATGAAAAGATTATGTATTAATTTGTTAGGATCAATAGCATGAAAAGATTATGTATTAATTTGTTAGGATCAATAGCATGAAAAGATTATGTATTAATTTGTTAGGATCAATAGCATGAAAAGATTATGTATTAATTTGTTAGGATCAATAGCATGAAAAGATGTATTAATTTGTTAGGATCAATAGCATGAAAAGATTATGTATTAATTTGTTAGGATCAATGGCATGAAAAGATTATGTATTAATATGTTAGGATCAGTAACATGAAAAGATAATGCATTATTATGTCAGGATCAGTGGCATGAAAAACGAATTTATTAATGGGCTAGGATCAATAGTGCAAAAAGTTGTAGAGAGATAAAGCAGTGTAAGAATTTAAATCATGCCATTATCTGTAGAACAGTAATACTTGAATTGTTTTATTTTGATTAGGAAAAACAGTTTTATTTAACTTTTATTTTATGATAATATATAGAAGAGAGATACATGTTCTTGTGTCATATGATATATAAGAGAGGATAGACTGATATTTGTAATATACATTTCATTATAATGCATAAATTGATTGATTTTTATATTATATTTTATTATGATGTAAAAAAGAAATTATGTATTTTTGATAATGGTAATTTAATTCATAAATGTATTGAGGATAGGAAAATACCTAAATGAATGGATATGTTTCATAAAGTTGTATTTTATTCTCAGTGACTTCTCTGAACAAGATTTCCATTATCCTACCTGCATTTCATATAAAATTGCCAATAGCTGTTCACCAGGAGACCAGAGGTAAACTAAAAACACCTTTATTTCATTTGTTTCTATAACAGTATTTATTCAGAGCTACCATAAAAGTTTATAAAAGGCTGCATTATATCTGGCCTTCATAATTCTGTGATAAGAGTTATAATTTTTTTATATATATATGCCATTGTCTGGAAAGTTTTAATTCTAAGATAATAAATAAAATTCACTGATATTAAGTTGTTAATGTTACAGGTGTATTCACATATGCCCAGATGTAAAACTGATAACATCACTAATAATATGCTCAGAAGTAAAACTAATAATACATGTATCACTGACATTATACCTGGATTTAAAACTGATAACATCACTGACAGTATTCCCAGGTGTAAAACTGATAACATCACTGACGGTATTCCCAGGTGTAAAACTGATAACATCACTGACGGTATTCCCAGCTGTAAAACTGATGATGTTACTGGCATTATGTCTGATTAAAACTGATGTTATCATTGAAAACTTACAATATCACTATCACCGAAAATAATATGAATTACAGGATGTTGGTGTAACTGTATACAAAAATCTGTATTAGAGGGAGAGAAATAATGACCATGAAGTGCATGCATTGAGGGAGCTTAGTGCAACACACACAAAACACCAGAAAAGGAAATCTAAAGTTAACACTAACAAAACATTTATTAAAAAGGAAATCTAATGTTAACAATAACAAAACATTTATTCAAAAGGAAATCTAAAGTTAACAATAACAAAACATTTATTAAAAAGGAAATCTAAAGTTAACAATAACAAAACATTTATTTAAATGGAAATCTAAATCCAATGGACATACATGTAGTCAGAATTCCATATATAAAATAAACAGGGTTTTTTTAATAGTAATTTGAGAAGTAGTTTTTGTCTCTCAATTAAGAAATTTGTTTTCTCCTACAAATTTAATCCCAATGTATACATATAATACAATATGTGAATATGCAGATAATTCAATACTTATTTAAATAAAACCATATATTGCATGATGTTTAATTTGTTTTATGTATTTTAAGTAATGACTGATTTAAAATAGTAACTGTGGTGTATGGTTATATATTTTTAAATATGTGCACATACAGCACACATTTAGGTAATAAACACATATATGCATGAACTCATAAACACAAACACTATTTTACCACTTTTTATGTCATAATATAAGTAAATGTTATTGTGACTGAATTATCATAAAATTTGTCAGAATTTTATTACTTTAAAAACATTTTTTATTTGGACAGTTTGAAGAAAATGCAACCTTTCAGAGAATCCAGTTCTGAGAGAGGTGAGCTGGAACATAATGTTTTAAGGTCCAAATTCAAAACATTTACTTTATGAATGCTGTTCTTATTTTGTTACACTCAAAACATTTACTTTATGAATGCTGTTCTTTTTTTTTGTTACACTTAAAACATTTACTTTATGAATGCTGTTCTTATTTTGTTACACTCAAAACATTTACTTTATAAATGCTGTTCTTATTTTGTTACACTCAAAACATTTACTTTATGAATACTGTTCTTATTTTGCTACACTCAAAACATTTACTTTATGAATGCTGTTCTTTTTTTAATAACTAATATTAGTGAGACTAGCATTTCTCTTTAAAATTACATCAAGCCATGAAGTAACCTGAGTGTATTAATTATATTGTATTAATGAGTTTCTGGGTATAACTTTAGTGCATTAAGAAGTCTCAAGGTGTAACTTGGGTAATTGGATTACTAAGTCTCAAGATATGAACTTACATGCATTACTCAGTCTCAAGGTGTAACTTGGGTAATTGGATTACTGAGTCTCAAGATGAACTTACATGCATTACTCTGTCTCAAGGTGTAACTTAAGCATATCAATGATGTTGCATGGGGTTATTTTAATAACCCTGTCACAGCCTTAAATAACTGAATTATAAAATATGAAATTTGGTATTAGCACTGATAACAGCACTTGGTCTAACTTACTCTTAGAACCACTATATTGAATCCTACTTCTTACATTTATAGGACAATTAATCATTCAGTACAGCAGCAAGTAAATTAGTTGATATTGCCTTCTAGGATTGGCAATGTTATCTCTCCCTCATAATTAATTTAACAATCATTCATTCATACATGGTCAGCCAATCTCAAATTACGGTTGTTTCTATAGAATTAATTAAGATGAGGGATAAGATAACAACATTTAATAATAAAAACAATAAAAGAAAATAATTTCAAAATACAGATAAATATGGCTGAGCACATTTTACTGCATGTTCCTTTCAGCCCAAAAATGATTTTAGAAATCAATTGTCAGTGCCAAGTACTTACTCCCTCCAGTAATGAACAGTAATGAACCTATGCTGGAATCTAAGTTCACATGATCTAAATTGATGGTGAAGCTTCTCCCTTCAAACCACAGACTGTACATTATGGATAAGATTTCTGAATCAAGTTGAACTTCAGATCACAGACTGTACATTAAGGACAAGATTTCTGAATCAAGTTGAGCTTCAGATCACAGACTGTACATTAAGGACAAGATTTTTGAATCAAGTTGAGCTTCAGATCACAGAGTTTTGCCTCTGTCATGGGTGGAACTCAAATGCCCTGATGGCTTGGTAGTGTTTTGAGGCAATAATTTCCTACCAGGAATCAACCAGTTTTGCCTCTGTCATGGGTGGAACTCAAATGCCCATATATGGTTATGGTGTATTCAGTTAACTTCACCCCTCTCTCTACAAATCAATCCACCAACCCCATGTCAGTTAAAATAGTCTCGTTAGCTACTTAACCTACTTTCTCTCACTGCGCACAAGGAATGAAATACTTTCTACTGTTGACTTACACAGCTAACCAAATGATAGTTCACACTGGTATTCTACAACAAAATTATATGCTACACCAGATTAATATCAATTATAGAAAAATGAACTAGAATGTAAAATAAAATTAAAAAAGTAAGAGATGTTATTTGCCCTCAAGGGATGCATTAACACCCGATGACTGAGAGATAGCTGAAGGAAGTATATATATATATATATATATATATATATATATCCTGAACTGACAGTCTCTCTCCCAGATCTCAAACTGGAGATATTTCCAAGACCTTATGTCTTGCATAATTCAGTAAAATAGCATTATAAATATCCTCTAATATTCTTTAATATACAGATTTCCATCGCAATATTTCAGTAAAATAGCATTATAAATATCCTCTAATATTCTTTAATATACAGACTTACATCCTGATAATTCAGTAAAATAGCATTATAAATATCCTCCAATATTCTTTAATATACAGATTTCCATCACAATATTTCAGTAAAATAGCATTATAAATATCCTCTAATATTCTTTAATATACAGATTTCCATCACAATATTTCAGTAAAATTGCATTATAAATATCCTCTAATATTCTTTAATATACAGACTTACATCATGATAATTCAGTAATTATAAATAGCCAAGTGGGCAGTTTCTTGAAGTGAGGAGCTGAACTCAGATTTGTAATGGTCTCCATTCTCTTCAGGGTTTTGGTACCAGGAACAATCTGAAATAGTGCCTTGAGATGCAAACTCTTTCACTTTTATAGCATTCTCAAACAGAACAACAATCCTTTTCCAGAATATCTAAAATTGAATGATGTGACATAATTCAGATCTCTTTATTGTTCAGAATTTTGCTTTCCAGGCTTTCCAACACTGCTACTTCTTACTTGACTGCTGTGGACATAGAGTTGAGTTCTACTGTCATCCCCCCTCCCCAAAGCTGTCTACTTCTTTTTTTATGCTAGGACACAGGCTTTGAAACTTGACATTAAGGCACTTTACACACCAATCACTCATATATCCTTCTGTAGGTGTGGCATTGTATATTAATCTGGCCTCACAAGTAATTCTTAGTTCCATAGGTGAAATTTCACTCACCCTAATGAAAGATGTGAAAGAAAATTAGTTGAGATTCCTATCTGTGTTGAAAGCTGCCTGCATTATGCTGACAGTTAATTTGTTTCAACTAATCTGTAATTTAAAAAAAATATTATAAGTATCAAAATAATGATTTAAATATTTGGCACACTATGTTTTGGTAGTTGTTTTTCAGATTTTATATGCATTGATAAATAAAAAGTGTGTGTTTATTTCTCTCAGAAGAGTTGGCTGGCAACACACCAAACCTGAACACAGAAATTGCTCAAAGTCTGTTAGACCTCTCACGAAAAGTGGAGGCCCAGGATGAAGGGCGGACTACTCTCAGGTCTCTGGAGACTGAAGAAGATTGTCAGAATGGTAAATCATGCATTTCATTGGTTAATAATTATTCAGGTCCACACATTGATTGTCAGAATAATGAGTTATAATTATTCAGACCACCAGTTTACCACTATTGGATATTTCACAATCTGATTAAATCTTAGTGTGTTCCAATGAAACTTTTATTCACAAAAATTATAAAGACAAATATTGGTTTGCACATACAGTACTATGTTTGAATTTACTATATGTGTATTCAGAGAACTTATGCAGTTATCTGCATTTTATTGAGAATTCTGTTGGAATTTACGAGTATATTGAAAAAGCTGAAACATAGCTATCTCTGTTTTATTTCCAAAATGTTTCAGTTTAGTCTAAATATATCAAAAGAGTTATAGCACAGTATTATAAAATATTTTATTGAGTCTTGGAATTTGTCACGGATATGAGGAAATATTATTAAATTTTTTTTTCTCTTTTCTCTTTTTTTGACATCATACTCTAAACAATTAACGAAACAGCCAAATTAATTTAAATGTAGAAAGGGGCTAAAATGACCATTTTGTCAACAATGTGAAACCTAAGTGTGGAAATGCTAGCTGAGGAAGAAATAGGTTTGATAGTAGTTCGTGCCAGTGAATGGAAAGGCGTGATTAACTTTCGAGGACGCACGCATTTACCCCTTTGTGGTCAGCAATGTCAGGACAATAAATCATGTCATGTACGGGAATACGTGGTAGGCCACTGAGATGCTAATTTTGTCTGTGAGAAAACAGGCTCTGAGTTTTGGGATGCAAAATGTTTTTAAGAATCACCACTATAAAATTTGATAGTAAAGTAGTATTGTCTAAGGTTACATATTGTTATTGTGAAACTGTTGAAGTAGAAGTTTGAGTTACTTGAAAGTTAAGATTTATATTGTTATAGTTATATGTGACAGTCTGTATGTACAACCCTTTCTTGCTATGACCTGTACTCTTGCCAGGTGGAGATGAGTCACCATAGTAATGTAGTTTTAAAAATAAAATAAAAGTAAGGGTGCTCTGATTAGGTAGTTAGCAGGCAAATTGATATGTCAATCAAAGGTGTCAACTTGGAATTCGATACTTGGCACTAAATGGAAGTGGACAGTCAGGAAATTCGTCAGCACCTACGTGCAGTGCTGGATGTAGGTGCTGTGTGCTGGAGGGGGTGTGTTCTAATCAGCTCAGTGAAAATGATGTACAAGGACTTTGCGTATAAAAGGGGACGATGGAGACAGAAACAGATGAGAAACACCAAGAATGTAGAGGTTGGTAGAGGGATGAGAAAATTCCTCTGAGTTTCTCCCTGCTTTTCGTACCAAGGACTCTATGAAAGCTGGCTGGCAACCAACTAGAGAACTCTTGGACACTGCAATAGAGTGCCAGACATCTACCCGGCTGTATTTGAAGGTGCGCCGTCAGGGCCGTCAGCAGATCAAGATGGACCAGTCCTATGGGCAGTCATCTTGGGTTCTTCAAAGACTCAGTGCAAAGACTGCGGGTGATCGGCTATTTTCCAGGCAGTGGAAGAATAGACTGGAAGTTTAGCCTCACAACGCTGGGAGATATTGCAGATAGGCAGTCATGTGAAGCATGTCACACAATATAATGGCAAGGTTGACCATTAATTAATGAGAAGAGAAGAAATGAGAAACGTAATGAGAAGAGAAGAAATGAGAAACATAATGAAATGAGAAGAAATGAGGAACAAAGCAAGACGCAATGAGAAAACATAACAAGAGTTGAGAAGTAGGCCTAACGAGCAGCATAACGAGAGTAACAACGGGGACGGCTGTACTTGGGTTCCGGGGAGCGAACCAGTGTCGAGATATCGATGGTGTTTTAGTGTATCTTCAAACCCCCAAGCATGAGGAGAAAGTGACAATAACTATGTGAGTAGAAAAATACTAACTAGTGTAGGAATCTCAGAGTACATAAACCTAAAACTTAAAACTATGTGAGTAGAAAAATACTAACTAGTGTAGGAATCTCAGAGTACATAAACCTAAAACTTAAAACTAAAGCTTAGAATCTTAATTAAGAATTAAAACTTAAATTAAAAATAAACCTTAAACTTAAATCTATGTTTATCAGTGAAGAGTCATTTTAAGATTAGTATAAGAAAATATTGATGTGACTGATTGAAGAGGACTTGCAAGTCGAATGACATTGTTTTTCTTTTGAATTATTGAATTTTGATATATTGGCTCCAGAACTTTTAAATAATGACTGTTATTTTATGTTGAAAAATGCTTAGCCTATTTTAGAAGTAGTACTGCATGAAGAATCTTGAGTTTTGTATTTCTTTTATTTTATTTCATCACTCATCATTCTTTTCCTTCTTTTCTTTTCTCTACCACATGGGTGTGAGTTGTGGATGGCTGACTAACCAATGTGTGAGAGAAAACCCATAGATCAATAAATTTGAATTTGAGACTTTTTCTGTCTATGGTTTTGAAAGAGTGGCTGTGGTCGTTGTTACACGTTGTGTCGTCTGTGCTGTCTACACTTCACCCTTACTCGTATGCAATCACACATGCAAACATGTCAGCAATATGTAACTAACATGCAGAATAAAATTTGAGCCAAATAACCATCTTGGTATTCTGTGTGTGGATTTGTAATAATATCTATGCAAATCCTACGTGGCATCGACTAGCCACCACCACCCCCTTTTCTTCGGAGAGAAGGGTGCAGGTGACAGAATTTACCATTAGAGATTTCAGTGCAACACAGTTATGTATTTTATTGAAAACTGTTTGAATTTACCTTATTATTAACAGTAACAGTAAAACCTCGTTAATCAGGATTATATGGAGCAAAGCAGGTCTAGATTAGGCAAACGTGCGTTAGTTAGGTGACATTATTCATGCTTCTGATGTAGTAGAAGGGCTTCAAAAAATAATTATATGAGGTCAGATATTATTTGAAAGTGATGCATAAGGACAAACAAGTGACTAACTAGGTCAAGAAGAGAGAAAAGGTTGAAAATATGTGGGATAAGAGACAAGGTCAATTTGAAGCAGCACGCTGTCTATATTATGAGATGTCTGGGGATAGCAGGGTACAAATTAGCAAGATTTCACTTTATCCTGTATTTTATTGAGAATTGCATTTGAATTTACCATAATTGTATTGAAATAAAAGAGCTGTAATATCTGTATTTTATTGAAAATAATCAAAGATGTGCGACAAATAAAGAATAGTCTATAGTTAGTGAGATTGAAAATGTATTATAATGACTTTTGATTATGTGCAGCATTGTACCAGTGAAATATTTTTCTTTTTGCAGCTATCACAAGACTTGATTCACTGATTCGTGCGCTTATGTCAAGGACAAAGCCTCTCTCAGGATTGAATATTGGGACAGACAACTCACCTATTATTGTTCGCATTAAGGAGATGGAAGGAGAAAGGTTAGGGTTAATTATTTCACAGGAGGGCCAGACCAGGACAGATACAACCACCCCTGTTATTCAGGTAAGCAGTCTCATATTACTACTATTTGTTTAGTTTGTTTTTTTAAAAACTGAGCTGGCCTAAAGGAATTGCATTTAGATTTGTAAAGGGCACGTAAAAGGTTAGTAGACATAAAATAATAATAGTTCTTGTGCTGAATGATGGATTGTGAAAGAGATGGAAGGACATTAGGTGGCTAAATATATTAGAAAATGATTGGTTTTGTTGGACTTGCATATATCAGGGTTCAGTTTTGTCAAATAAGTTTTTTGTCCCAGCCACCCCTAATGTCTAGCAGATATTCTGAGTAATCTAAATATATAATTATGATTTCAAAATAGTGTTCAAACTGCATTTGTAAGTTTGAACTGATGGTGTCACTAGCCCCACCCAGCACACTGACATTTTAAGGAGATTAAATTAATTAAAATATTCAAATTTAATAACAATAATTTTAGACTTACCTGGCTAGCCACTCACTTGGGAGGGAGGGGGGATTATATTCCTAAGTCAACCACCTACCTCAGATATCTGTGGTTCAACCTCCACCTCCCCGATAACAATTCAATATAAATAGCTAGTTTCACTCTTTTTTTTTTTTCTAGTTAATATTGTAGAAATCTTTTCTGCTCAGAATGTGTTATGTGATAAAATAAGGTTGTATACAGAAAAATTATGAAGTTAGCTGTAATACTTGAGACCTGCACTGTAATATTATAATGTATGTAGATTGTGTTGTGTTGCAAATGTGATATATAAAAGAGTTGATCCCTTTAAAATTTCTATAGCAACATTATTCATCTTTTTTGGTATGGCTGTTCAAAACTAAAATACTAAGTTTCCACATTAAACATATCCAAAGTTTTGTGAAATTATTGGTTAAATATAATGAAAGAGAGACACAGATCTGAATTACTTTTTCTTTCCTGAATTTGAGAATAATCTGAATTATTTCTAAATATAATGAAAGAGAGACACAGATCTGTATTACTTTTTCCTGTCCTGAATTTAAGAATAATCTGAATTATTTAAATCCCTGTCTATTTTTTTCTAGAAATGAAGGAGTTTAAAGTGTTTCTTTTAAACTTCCATTCTTAGTGGCTTAGCATTATTATGCAGGATTAGTGAACATTTGCGGTATATAGCGATTCCTCAAATATTGCTACCATTTAAATATTCACTCAGTCATTATCTCCCTTATGCCAGGGCCAAAAGATGACATTGGTATCAAAAGTGTTTCTATATTTATCATTTTTGCTTAAGAGTTACATAAAGTAAATCTAAAGTGTTTCTACCAATCTACCTCTGAACAGATTTTTTTGCTGTTAGACATAGTTAATGCAATTTAATGTAATGGTTTATATGCACCTGTAAAATCTAATCTGCTTAAGTATCCTCACCTGGTAAGTATTCAGGACAAAACTTTACTTAGAAGAATTCCTGTTTGTTTTCTGTAGAAAATACAACATTTAAATTGAATGCTTAATCTTTAAGAAAAACAGTACTTCATTTAAATATATTGTTGTACCTAATCAGCGGTTATTTCATAAATCTCTATGCAAGTACTAATGTGAGTTATTTGTTTCTTTGTTTCTTGGACACTATTTTCACTTATCATCTGTCTTAAATGTCTGTCAGAGAGTGGAGCAAGCAATATTTTTGAGTGAAGAAAAAAATTTGTCACAGGAATTTTTTTTAAATACCCACACAAAATTATTTCATCATGAGTGTTAACAAACTCTGTGTGTGTGTGTGTTTCATTTTGCCCCCTCCAAAAAATGGTGCCAGTAAATATGATAGTGTTTGTATTTTATCATTTTATCTTGTTTGTAACAGATTGACTCTGTGTCAGATGATGAACCAGAGCAGTCCTCTTCACTGCCAAATTTTATAGACAAGGAAAAGATACTTGACACATTGGTCCCATTTTCAGTTTTTTCCACATCTGTATCGTCTACAACTACAACTGTCACAACAGCATTTACACCAATGTCTGCAACTGCTACAACTTGTACTGAAAGTTCTGTGTCTATCACTAGCCCTTCCAGGCCCAAACATCTAGCACTGAAATCTAATTCTCAAGACATGTTATCTGTCAGCAATACATTAGAAACAAAAGTACAAGTTGGAAACATGCCAAGTCCATCACTTATGAAATTCCTGCCTCCGTATATGTCTGCACAGAAGTTTCCAGGTTTCACCCCACTCAATCAAGGACCAATTGTTGGGCAATTGATTCCCAAAGCCAGTGCCATCAGTGCATTGAATGCTACCTTCAAAGATAGTACTGAGTGCAGTTATGCAGGCATTAGTGCTAGTGGAGCAAATACTGCCAGCATCATGCCTGTTTCCTTGACACCAGTCTCTGGGCAGACACCACAGCCATTTCAGTTTAATAATCCATTCCAGATTTTTCAACGTCAAAATAGTAATCCACAGCATGGTTTTGTTACTACTACTGTAATATCAACCATTTCATCAATAGCATCCTCAGATACATATTCTTTTGAGTCACCATTCAAATACAGTCAAGTTTCCACTTCTGACCCCATCCATTTAAAGAAGACTACCGGAATACCTGGGCCCATTTCTAGGGTAATAGATGAGAAAAGCTTACAGATGGCTCCTGATCTGAGACAGAAGACTGAAAATGTACAAGAAGAAGAGACATCAAAATTACTGGAAAAAACAGCATTACCTGTCACTCATGTCCATGGGATTAAACATTTTTCAGGAACTGTTGAGGAGACTCTTTCATCCTCTCCACCAATTGCTAGATTAGTGTCAAGTCCCACAGACCGACAGGAGCTTTCAGAATCATTCAAACTAAACCCGGCTTATGTGTGTGATCTTTGCCATGCCCTGTTCTTTCATCACCACCAACTTGTTAATCATCGTAGCACTCATTTTCAAACTATTCCTCAGAAACAATTGTTCAAGTGTGGTGTCTGCAATAGAACCTTCCAGTCAGAAGTACAGGTGAAAAGGCATCAGATGGCCGAAGGACATCTACCATCAGCAGTGACCCAGCCATCACAGATGACCACAGAAAAATCTGTGGAATTGAAAATAGACGGAAGCACTTTAACAGAGCCTGAAGTGGCACCTATTAAGTATGAGTGTCCTTTTTGTTCAATGTCTTTTAAGGATCAGTCTGAACTTTCATGTCATCTTCGCTCCAAGAAACATGTTAGTGCTCTTGAGCGGCTTGGCATGCTGCCTGTTGCCATGTATGGAAGACTACGACCAGAAATGATCAGTGCTTGTTTGCCCATCAAGCAGACAAAACGAGCTATTGCTCGGCAGCAGGCTGCAGAGATTAGATCTCAAGCAGGTCAGATTGTGTCTGAAAGTTTTGATGATGATTCCTTGTCTATGAAAGAATCTCTATCCACACGGAAAAGTAGTTCTCAATTAAAAGAAAGTATGCTAGTGGATACATTTGGTAGTCTTATCTCTTCAGATGTAATGGAAATAAATCCAAATGAGTCTTCATCTACTTTCACTTGCAAATCATCAAATGTAGAGAGCACAAGAACCTTTGAAGATGATATTATGATGTCGGAAACTTTTTATGTAACTGATTCTGGATCAAGGAAACGTGGCCTTGAGAAGTCCAAGGCTGAAGGCAAATGTAGTGTTGAAGCCAAGAAACCTAAACTCCAGTTAACAGCTTGCAATTCAGTTGATTCAGAACCTGATGGAGATGGACATCTAATTATTGATGAAAGTCATTTAGATCTACCAGGTAAGAAATCAGCAGACTTCTCTAGTTCTTCAGAAGCTATTCTGCAGCAGGGTTCACCAAAATCATTATTGCTGATAGCGCCACCATTTGCTTCTGGTAGAGCACCAGACAGATGTTTTTCCAAATCAGAGAAATCGTCGTCATCAGTGCCATCATCTTCAGCCATGGAGGAAGTGTTCTCTGAAGACACTCATTGCCTTGCACAGACTTCTGAAGAAATAGTGCATTCCACACCCACAGCAATCAGAATGTTGCCAGCAAGCCCATGCCAGAAAACTCAAGTATTTAAAAGTAAGTTCACTCTTTCTTTTTGTATTGCTAGTAAACCACAGCCAGAAAACATAAGTATTCAAAGGTAAGATCACTTTTTACTTTAGTTTTGCCAATAAGACAGTGCCAGAAATCACATATATTCAAAAGTTAGTTCGCCTTACAACGGCAGTAATAACATAATACCATTATATTATAATACGGTTGTAGTTGACTGCTGCTTTTATCAATCATTTAAAGGGTTCCTTGTTATGCTGGCTGACTTTATTCCATCAAGAATACACAAAGATAAAATTATACCTGATAAATAGTACTGCATAATACAGTTTGAAAATAGATTTAGTTTTCTTGTCTTCTGATCAAATTAAATCTAAATCAAACAATAAATTGTTTTGGGCATATATGATTATGCAAAAACAACAGTTACAAAGTGCATACCTGCTATTCTGCAAAACATATACATTTTCATTTTTTTTTTGTGCTTATAAATGACAAAAGTTTAAAAATAACATCTAAAATATACTAAATACTGCATAACATATATAATCATGTGCACATGGCTGATATAAATTTAACTTTACAAAAATGTAGGATATGAAGATAACCTATTTTATGTTAACTTATATTTAAGTAGATATTAAAGTATAATTAAAATTTATCAATTTATACAACTGCAATGTTAGGTAATGGGCAAAATAATGAAGACTTTGAAAAGAAAACTTCACACATTATGGATGGACATCTCATGCCTGGTGTGGACAAGGATGCAAAGTGTGGTCTTTGTGGTGCTGCCTTTTCAACAGTTGATGAATTGAAGGTTAGTCTTTAGTTGTTTTTGTTTTTTTTTAAGCTACAGTTAGTTGTGGATTATCTGAAACAGTAGAACGGTAAACAGGAATAGACAGTTGTAAATTATCTGGAAAAGTAGAACAGTAAACAGGAATAGACAGTTGTAAATTATCTGGAAAAGTAGAACAGTAAACAGGAATAGACAGTTGTAAATTATCTGGAAAAGTAGAACAATAAACAGGAATAGACAGTTGTAAATTATCTGGAACAATAAAAAGTAGAAATACATAATGGTCCACAGCACTGATAAAATCAAGACTTAACAGATTAACATTGAGATTTTCATTGTATGATATTAAAAAAGTAATAATCTAAAACATATTTTTCAAGAGAGAGAGAAGATGGGCACTGTACACTGTTAATTTTTAATATGTCAAATTCTTAATTTTAATTTCCACATGTACTGTCTAGATTGTGAAGGAAGAAACATGAAATAATCTAGTAATAGCATCATGTTGTACACTATAGTTCTTGCAAGATAACTGACTGGCACAGTTAAAAGACTTTTATTGATGTTTGATGTACAGTAAAATCTGAATCTGTACAGAATCTGTCAGAGAATTTCTTATTAGAAGACTGTTTAGTGATGTCAGATACACAAAATCTGAATCTGTATGAAATCTGTCAGAGAATTTCTTATTAGAAGACTGTTTAGTGATGTCAGATACACAAAATCTGAATCTGTATGAAATCTGTCAGAGAATTTCTTATTAGAAGACTGTTTAGTGATGTCAGATACACAAAATCTGAATCTGTATGAAATCTGTCAGAGAATTTCTTATTAGAAGACTGTTTAGTGATGTCAGATACACAAAATCTGTATGAAATCTGTCAGAGAATTTCTTATTAGAAGACTGTTTAGTGATGTCAGATACACAAAATCTGAATCTGTCAGAAGAGTGTAGAGAGTATCACTATCAGCAAGGTTGAGACATATTAATACAGTCTTTGTAACATTTTAATGCTGAGGTAAAATAATTATGAAATAATCTAGATTATTCAAGAAAATAAGCTAAAATTATAACAATTTTGTAATGCATGTGTTTTGTGTTATATATATATAGAATGATGTGCCTTTTTTCTATATCACTCTCCATAGAAAAATCACTGCTTTTCATAAAATGGCATGTTCTTATGGCATGTCTCCCTCTCATCTTTCTAATGACCTTACATGTCATTGCCCCTAGCATGCAAGATTTCTGTGGCTTCTAATTATCCTGAAATAAATTAATCAGTTAACACTTCATTAACTTCTGCATTAATTTCACTTTGATTAAAAATATATTTTAAAAATTAACATAAATTAACTTTCATGTTCCTGTAATGACCTATATAACTAGATAAGAAAGTTATTTAATGCCTGTATGACTATGAATTAGAAACCCTATTTTTCACAGTGGATGGTTTCCTGCTGTGTTTGTAACCAGCAGTAAGGATTAGTAGTATGATTATTGATGCCAGGAGCCAAATACATGTTGCCTCAGCGGTCAAGTGTGTTGGACTGCTAAATTATAGGTAGATTTCTGACACATTCCTTGTATGCAGTTGAGCGGCGCTATTGATTGGTTAGTTTAATGAGTAAAAACTCAGGTATTTTTCTAGCCTGGGGATAAGAGTCAGCCGCTCTAGAGTTGGGGTTGCTTGTAGTCTATTTTTAGAGGAGGGTAGGTGTGGGCTACAGAAGCCATTATGTGATAACAGTCATTGTAATTATTTAGAGCAGATGACAAGTCTCATCATACATCCTTAAGTCATCTAGCACACTAAGATCAATACATGTTCAAAATGACATGGGAAATAGATGTTTGTCTTCTTTTATATATATATATATACTAAAGCCAATTTCGGTTTGTGTCCATTTTGCACATTTTTATATATTTATTTTTGTATTCTTTTCTTGTAGGAAATACTGTTTCTAAGGATGTAAAGTATGATTATATATTTCCTTTATGAGTTAAAGTTATTGTTTATTTATATCGCTTGACATTTTTCAGAAGTGGACCTTACAAGTGAGTTTAAAAATGTAAGATTGTGTGATAATCAAAAGCATAATAATTAATATACAGCAAACAGATAAAACTATATGCTTTACAAACTTTTAATTGTTATTATTGTTTATTTAGTTTGTAAACAAATTTTCATCTATTTTCAGTCTCATCTTTTGAATCATGCAGAGTTGAGGCCTCATGTTTGTGAATATTGTGATGCTGGTTTTACCAATGCTCAGTCATTACGCACTCACCTTCACACTCACAGACAGGTATGTATATACTATTGAAGTTCATTCCATCATTCAGGCATCTTTCAGCTCCGGTACAAATAGATTTTAAAATAATTTTGAAAAAGAATTATAATATTAATTGACTCACTGTGTCATAGACATTTTGATGTCTATGATGTCTATTTTAATATAAATAGCCATGCAAAATTTCCTTTAGAATTATTTCCAACTTTAGTTTTCTTTTCATATATATAATACAAAGCTAAAAGAGAGATTTGTAGTTTTCAGAGTTAAAGAAGAGATATATAATAATATATGGTCATTTTTCATGTATACATAATTTCTGCAGATTTGTTGCAGTGCCTTTGAAAATGAATATATACAATAACTGTATAATAAAGTATTACATAATAATCATTCTTGGTGCATTTTGTTCATAAATGCTTTTGCAAACAATTTTATCAAATAAAATACCTTTCCTTTGCAATTCATAATAAGTAGAAACTCTTATTTCCTATTATGTCTGTTCATTCTTGTTCTCTGTATGTTTACTAGAATTGCTTTTCAAGTAATTTTTACTTTATTTGCAAGATGCTTGGAAAATCATAATTTTAAATGTCCCTTAAACATTGATCCTAAATGTTGACACTAAATTAGAAATATCTCAGAAAGTGTTATGGATATTTATCATCATATTTTTTTGTACATAACCTTATTTCATCAAGATACACATTCTGAACTATTACAGATAATTACTACATTAAGCAGAGAATAAAATTAATGGAACTAACTAATTATAGTGATATTATGTACATGATGGTAATTGTTATCCTAGTTTTATAAAACCATTAAATAACATGATAATTATTACTGTTTTTAATAAATATATATTATTTATTCAAGGCAAAAGTTATCAAATCCCCGTCTTTTCAGGATTACAGTTGGACAATTTCACTCCCAGTTATATCATTCTTGAATCTTTGTTCTTTTGACATGCTTTTTACATTTTTTTAACATTGTACTGTTATATCACCCCGTAAGAGTGAGAGAGATTAAAATTGACTTAAACAGTTAAAGAGTGTAGCAAATTATAGAAAATAATCCCCATTTTCTGCTGTCTTTGAAATTAATTTGTTGCCATGCAAAGTTATTCTTGACATCAGTATCATCTTCAGTGTGCATTTATACACAGATTTCATTTGCATTTTGATTTATTATTGATGTCTGTGATTTCAGGAGCGGCCTTACATTTGTGGTCTTTGTGGGGATACTTTTGCCCAATCAGAAGATCTGCGTGTACACCATGCTTCTCACTCCAACACTTCTATTATACGATCTTCCCACAATCCTTCAGTGTCTGTTTCATCAATGTTTCCATCCCTTGCATCATCCGTTTCATCAAAACCTTTGCCTGTTATGCGTTCAAACTCTCAAGGTCCACAGGCATCTTCATCATCTGTATCTGTTATATCAGCCTCCACTTCAGCAGGCCTAAAACTAGATCACTTACCACAGGGAGTAATATCAAGTCCAGATCTATTGGGCCTATCCAACGCCTCCACCACTTCTGCTTCAGTGACTTTTCTACTCAGTTCAGGATCATCTTGCTGCAAACGTGCTCTCTTGCCAGAGGAGACAGTAAATTCTGCAAAAAGGATAGCTCTTGATCTTACATCTGAGCCAGAATATTCCGTACTGAATAGCATCTTGGTTGCTAGGCCATCAATGCTTGGTCATGACCGTAGAAAAGCTTACAAGACTTGTGACAAAGATATGGTGAAAGATTCACAGAGTTTGATAGAGAGAGATGACAGATTGACAGAAGCTCCAAATGCTGTCAGAACAAGTGTTCCACCTGAGTTTTTTAAAATAAATTCAAATGAAAAGGATTCTGATAAAAGGACTTTTCCTGTCAGTGACCAGTCTGCAAGAAATTATCATAGTGCATGTTCCATAGGAAATTCAAAGCTTCATCAAATCATCTCAAAGGCATCCACCTTAACTCATGAAAAAAATATGCCTATACAAGTATATCAAAATATAATTGAGTCAAAGACTGTCCTAGATTCTAAGATTTCTTCAGTCAGAGTCTTGCAAGAAGGAAATCAGGCAGAGTATGCAGCACAAATGCAGAATTCTTTACTTTTATCTGAACACTCTCAGAGAAAGAGTAATTCTAGTGCAGAGCAAGAAAACAGTGCAGATTCTAGCAGGAAACAAGAAAACATTGCTGCAGAAAGATTAGATGTAGAAAAGCACAATGATATGGCAATTTTGAAGCAGACAGCACAGTCTGGCTGTGAAAGAAGAGGCAGCACACTTAACACAGAAAAAGTTATAGAAGAAAACTATCTTGAGCACAGTTTGCCAGAAAATAGAAATACAGCAACAGTTTCAAGAGGTACTGGAATGAAAAAAGTGGTAGAAGACAGACGACAATCTCAGGAATCCAGAGGATCAGAGCGGACAGGACATGAGCGACGTCCAACCATTTGCCGTCAGCAAGAAGTGGAAATTGGTGATCTAGATCTAGAAACAGACGTCTTGGAAGATGATAAAGATGATGTGTTTTCAAACCACTCTCAGAATCACAGTCATAATACTGTAAGAGGTGAGCTTGCTGATGAGACGAGTCAAACAGGAGTAGTGGCTACCAAGCAAAATAGAGTAGTTCTTCTGTCAAACACTAAAACAAAATATCAGGAAAAATCTGTGACCTCAAGTCAAATTACCTGTGACCTGCAGGTTACTGACATTCAACTTGAAAGACCTATGCTAAATGACAAGCACTTTACATCTGCTTGTGGGTTCTTTGCACATTCACAGACAGAAAATCCCCATTCATTCCAGTCTGTGAGTGTTAGTAAGCATCAGAGTGTATCATCAGACAACATTGCAATGCAGCAAGCAGTTTTGGATGCTAGCTCTTCTCTCACTTCTAACTCTCTTCATTCTGCACTCCGAGAATCAACTTATCCACAGGACGGCACACAGTCATTATTTATTTCTTCAACAGTTCATTTCACTAACCAAGCTTCTCACTTTGCCACTAACAGCTTACAGTTTGCTGCTGGAGGTGCAAGCTGTCAGCCATGTCAGTCTGTTAGTTTGGTCACGGACTTCCCACCACATGAAAATCTTATTGATGACTCCAGTAATCACCAGCAGGCTATAGCAACTCACGTTGTTGGAGAAGAAGAAATGGATTCGGAAGTTCAGAGATACTTTGCAGATCACGCAAGGTCTCCAAACATTTCAGTGGCCATTCTTATGCATGATACTGACTCAGATGACCCACAGCTATTGGTCTGTGAGGAGGAAATGGCAGATAGCTCTAAAGAAAATGCCTCAGACTTGGAAGAGTGTGTAGGAGAGAATGTGGAGCAGAACTTAGAAGGGAAGGGGGCAGAATGGGATGATTGGAGCACACTTAGTGTTGACATGCAGCCTGCTGATTCTGAGGCTGACATTGCTACCCAATGAATTGATGCTCTTTTTTGGAGATATACTCCTGTAAATGGAAATATGCATATCTCCTTAAATGTAAAGCGTATATTTACATAAATATAAAAATAACGTAAGTAAATGTATAGTACAGTCATACTTCTTGTTGGACTGAAACAATATAATATGGAATACTTATTTATCTTTAAACAAAACTTCATTTTCCATGTTATTTTCCCATGAAAATATCATTGACAATAAAAGTGAAAGTAAAATGATCTATACCCAAGGGATGGTTTATTTTCAGTGCATTGAAGTGTTCTTTACTGGAAGCAAACAAATTTAAATTGTTTTTCTTGTTGACAACAAGTTCTCTTGTTAAACTGTTTACCCGGTTAAAATGTGCTTGCACAAACTGTTTAATGACATGGATGCAGTTAGATTGGAGTTTATTTTCATGTCTTGTGTAATGTGAATTCAAATTGTGCCCCTCTTATTTAAGAATGACTCAACTTCTGGTTGGTTTTGTCTTATAAAGTGAAATTTATATATTTCCTTGCTGAAATAATAAAAATGTTTTTTGAATTCATTATTCTAATAAGATTTTACTCAGCTATATTTTGAGCTCAGTAATCTTGTTCAGAGCTGACAAACAGTTATTTAAGTCATTTGGTTAGACTTGTTATTTATATTGCTGGAATTATTCCAAGATTTTTTAATAATCAAAAATGTTTTTGGTGTTGATTATTTTTTTTAAATTGTGCACATTACAGTGTTATATTGTTTACTGATTAAGTAACTTAATAGGTGTTACACTAATATAACCTAGTCACATTAGCTATAAATAGTATAATGTAGCCTGTACGTTTTCAGTTGCGTCACCAAGTTCACTAGAGGTCATTGTTAGTGCACACTCTTTTGTACAGTTCTGTACATGCCAAAAGAACCAAGAAGCCTGTAGTTCTTCATTAGTACATACCATTTTATCTTGTATGTTCTTGCAATGTGTATGTGCATCTTGTATGTGTTCTTGCATACATGGGGACCATTTTAGCCAGACACTGCAATCAGAATCTTTTATCAACAGATAATTGCAGTAACTGTACTATTTCATCAAGTGTCTGTGCATTTTCAACTTGATTCATCTCAGTCATTGTGTTTTTAACTGTCAGAATCTGCAACCATTATTTTTCTTTTTGTTCTCACATTGATTTTCCAGATAGAAAAATTTACAATTAACCTTTTCTTGCTTTGCAAATAGACTTTTCCTTAATATTGTGATTTCCACTTTTACTATTTAGTAATTTAATGGAAAGTTCTACTTTTGAATGCAGAACTTCAAATCTGAGGGGGGAAAAAATAGCTCTTCCTCAGGAAACGAATGTAATAATGATATATCCTTTACTCACATTATAATGATATCCATTGCACACTCCTAACAGGTATTGAATACTTTATTATTGAATATTTTAAATATATAGGTGTGTTTATTTTATTTTAAAGGAAATGTTTTTTGCATTTAAAAGGAACTTTAAGTGTAAAATATCTGAAAAACAATCATTTTAGAGTGTTGCTGACATAACTTTACAGTAATTCTGAATTTAGTTTATGTGACAGCTGGCAAGATTGGCAGAAAATTCACTATCACTATTTAATTGCTGCTTTTTTAAAATCCTTGAATCTTTCAGCAATTTTTCATTGATTGCACACATCTGACACCTGAAAAATCAATACTAATAAGTAATCTATTGCTATATACTGTAGATATAGGTATGAGGAATGTGGTGCCAGCCGTCTTCTTCAACCCTTGTTCAAGAGGTCATGAAACACTAATAAGAATCCACAATATATATTTATATGGATAATGGATTTAATGTATTTGATTGGTTAACATTCTGTAATTGCTGCTATTTTTTTGTTGTTGGTGGTTGAATTTACATTAAGAAAGACACTGTAATGATACTGTGTAGTGTGTAGAGAGAGATTTACATTTAGAAAGGCACTGTATTGATACTGTGCATTGTGTAGAGAGAGATTTACATTAAGAAAGGCACTGTATTGATAATGTGTAGTGTGCAGATAGAGATTTAAGGAAATTTGAAATAAATTGAGTGATTACCATTTTCCTTTTAGAAGAAAAAGAATGTGTCAATATACTCTGCAATCATAAAACTTTTTCTTCATTTTTTTTCCAATTTACTTATTATTATTAACATTTTGATCCAGTTATAAATAGATTAATTAGCAACATTTAAATTGCTCTTGGATTGATAAAATATGTGAGGATAACTTCTTGGTTGTAAAGGGTGATAACTATGAAGGATCTCAGTTTCTCTACATTTTGTAGGTCAAAACAGATTGGGGTAATTGATATCTGCCTACATCATGTTGTCTGGTCTCAAAGGTCACAACATGTCAAAATAAATGGTATTCTCTCACAGCCTTGGATGATTTCCTACTTAGTTCTTCACATATCTTTTATTTTTCTGAAAAGAAGTAAAATATTCTTATTCTGCTAAAGACATTTAACAGTGACACTGGAATGACCTTTCTTTCCCAAATTTCTGCAAAGAAGAGGAATCGTGTATTCAATACACTATGAGACCAGATGGAGTGTATGGAATGGCTTGGAAATGTGTTGGGGTTTTTTTGAGTGTGCATGCATGCATGTGAATGTATGTGTGTGTGTATGTTTTCAATGCTTGTATTTCTGTGCTAAATTAGTAAATATATGTAATTGATGTGAAAGTACTGAAACCTAACAATTATTAATTATCACAATGTTTTGCACTGTTTCATATATATTTGTAATTTTTTTTAGTCTCAGTGTAATATAATGATGTCCTTTAAACAAATATATAAAATAAATATTAGCTTCTACATAAATAGAATTATATGCACACCACTGCTCCATCAAGTCTTGCTTATATTCATAAACATCTTTCATGATGGTGCTTTTCTCATATGCCACTATTCTGCCAAATCAGTACTGTACTGATACACACCAATGTTCTGTCCAGTCAATGCCTGTACTGTACTGATACACACCAATGTTCTGTCCAGTCAATACCTGTACTGTACTGATACACACCAATGTTCTGTCCAGTCAATACCTGTACTGTACTGATACACACCAATGTTCTGTCCAGTCAGTACCTATACTTTTATATAAGAGGGGTAAAAAAATATACACAATTAATTTTTTAATCAAAATAATGTAATTAATATTTACACTAGTATCATTTTTCTAAACACACTTTCCAACTCACTTAGTCCATCAATTCAACAGAACTTTTATGCTAATAGAAATAGTGTTTTGGTTGAGTGACAAGCCACGCATACACCACTTCTTTCATTTGGTCACTGGCACAATGGCAAATTATCTTTGAGTGGACCAAACAAATTTATGAAACCCAGATAGGTCATGGATGATTTCATGAGCAGAAGTATGGAAACATCACTTTAACCATCAGTTATCAGGCACAGACTCCTTAAATGGTCATCTGATACAAGTGTGGAACTGCATCCAGACCATCACTGTCACTTGTGCAAGTGTTTTGAAAACTGTTATCTGTAAAATTTCACTTCAATAAAGCACTTTTTCTGTATACTGTGCTGATTACCTATGATGGATTTCTGCCCCGGGTTAATCTTAGCCCCCAATATTTGTATCACTGTATGCTGCTTTGTTGCAAAAATGACAATGGAGCAGCCATGTTAAGTCTATTATAGTGCCAGCAAAACTGACTTATCAGGGTTGAAAATATTTTACAGTGACAGGATTTTGCCTACTGCATGCAAAATTTGACATCAGTTTAAAATCAATGTAGAAACTTTCTGATTCAGCCTCATACATACTAGTGTTAATATAGAAAGTATCCTGCTTTTGAGAACATTCTGAAATTGGATCCCATTCAGGACTATGAGCTATAAAATAAATGATAATTTGCAAATCATCATTTAAGAAATAAAGAAAATAAAAATCAAAGTAATATGCTGTTTAATACACTAAAACTGCACTAGTACTATTGACAAAATATACAATGTACAGTATTCAAACATTATTCAAGAACATATATTAGTTTGTTTCCACGTGTCATTTACTAATTTTTCATTATATAGAACACTGTTTTTGTTTTGTTTTGAGCAAAAGCACCATTGTATTAGTAGTATATCTATGTGTGTGCCTTTGCATTATGTCACAAACATCCTTTATAATTTTTGTCTTGTGTGGCTAGATTTTAATCATTTCCAAACTGCTGCATGCCCGTTTGTATCCAGGCGGCTGTTAATCAGTCATTTCCAATCCAACATTATTATATGGATGTACAAGATGTGACAATTAATTGTCAGAATGCCTACACAGAAGCTGTATTTTAATTACTAAAACGTCACCTTATACGGCAATGCATTTAGTAAGTCGGTGTTTTGACTATTCAAGACATTCGGGAACCCCTTTTCTGTGAATGCTCTTTAGAATGATCTTTGCATTTCTCTAATGATGGTAGTATCTGAAAATATGTGGCTCTTCAACGTGTTCAACGTGTTCTTCAGTTTGGGTAAGAGCCCAAAATTCAGGGAAATATGATGGGTCCAATTTCATTATTGATTTTTTTTGGTCCAAAACTCAGAGTGAGAGTTTTAAGTCATAATGCAAGATTCAAGCATCACACCTTGTAATATTCCCACTTAACAAAACAGTTGAGTACACTGACAGACAGCCTCAAGTTATTTTATCATATTTCCACTTGACAAAACAGTTCAGAACTCTAATAAGCAGCCTCAGATAACTTAATATTTCCACTTAACAAAACAGTTTACACTACTCTGACATCTTCAAATACTCCAACAAATAAACCCTTGTAATATTTTGAATTAACAAAACAGTTCAAGACTGATAACAGTTTCAGATAACCCTTTAGTACTTCCAAGTACAATACTGATTCACTGTTTGACTTCATTCAAGAAACTGAAAAATAAAAGCCCAAAATAAATTAGCTTAGTCTTCACTTGAGCTCTTAACGTGCATTTAAATTTTAGTTCTCTTGACAAAAGTGCTGCTTGACATGACTGCTGTCTCTTGACATGAGTGCTGCTTGTGGTCTCTTTTCATGATGCCAAAGTTTGTTTCAGTTACATTGGTGTTTTTGGTCTCGGTGACATTAGTATTTTTGGTCTTGGTAACTTTAATGTGTTTTCTGCATGCTGTCTTGGGAGCTTAGGAAGCCTTTGTTCTAAGTGGATCTAACTATTAATACTAAGAGTACATGTAGTATAGTTCTTTCTAAACTTTATGAAACAGAAAGACTGTTATGAAATGAAACTGTTGATGTTATTAGTAAAGTATGGAATCTTTTAAAACCTAATAACAGGAAACTTTGTTTTCTATTATGTTACTAATAAGATTAGTGTAAAGTTTTTTCTAAAACTTTTGACACAGGACGACTTTGCTATAGATGAAGCTGACTGTTATTAGTAGAGTATGGAATCCTTACTAAATATTATGAAGAAAATTACTTTGCTGCATTTATTTTTAATGCTACTAGTACAGTTTGGAGAATTAAATTCAAGAACAAATATGGTTGGAAATTTAAAAAAATTATGTAGAAAATGTCCTTTGTGGACTTTTCATTTAAATGTTTTCTTCGTAATGTGTTGCTAACCTTCACATCTAATTTATTCCAGCATTTCTTCATAATGTACTGCTACCCCTCACTTTAATTTATTACAGCATTTCTTCACAATGTACTGCTACCCCTCACTTTAATTTATTCAAGCATCTCTAAAGTTTATGCATCTGCTCCCTCTTCTCCATTTCAAACCATGTAATGTATTTGGAATTTTACACAATGCAGATTTGAAGAACTGGAGTTTCAACATGTTTTTAGTCATGCAATTTTGTCACGTGAAGAACTGTATGCTACATTGGTGTATCTTAATAATAGTATAGCAGTAAAGTTTTGCACACCACACTTAAGAATTGTTACTATTATGCATGGTTGTTTTTCAGCGTAAACTAAAAACAGAGTAATGATTATATTGCTTTATTACTGTTTATTTCATTTTTAAAATAGACATCTGAAAATCAGAATAAGCTTAACTGGAATAATTATTATCATAAGAATGTAGGTTATAAAGACTGGAGACTCATGTGGGTGTATGTGTGTAAAGCTGTTATATTCACAGTTTTTATTTATTTAATATTGCAGGAGCGTGAATGAGATTTTCTTTTTGTACCGGAGAATGTGAATGAAGTGATTAATAATAAAAAAGTAGTTGATTCATGAATTATGTTTTGTGTGTTTGTATTTCATATCAGACTGTATTAACATATACATGAATGAGGAAGTAAATATATTTCACACAAATGCTGCAAAGATGAAGTAATTGTGATGGCAAAATCATTACTTTTAAAATAAATACATTTAGCAATGAGTTATATTTGCAGGTTTTTGTTTTTACAGACATTCCCTTTGTACGGCTGTCAACGGTCTTATGAGCCTTGGGGATGAATTTCTTTATAAGCTGCCCCATGTTTAGAAAAAGTTTTGTCAACTCCAGATTGGATGTTGATTGGGGATGAATTCTTTGCTGGATTACAATTTTAGAAAAAGTTTGTCAATTTATAGAAATGTTAAAGAGAAATTTGTTTCTGTCCTCACAGCCTTCCACCCTATCTCAACAGCCCTAGCCCTTTTAAAGTACTCCACCTTCAGGTTGCTTTTACAGTCATTCATTATTACACTAGAAAAGAAAAAGTATTACAATGCTATAATTTACCTAGTCGTATAACACAGGAATATTACAGAAAGACAGTAAATGATTTCCTCTCTTGTCATGCTTACTACTTAAACCACATACAGGAAGTGGGTCATTTAATAAATTATATGTATAATATTTATATTATTTAATATTAGATGATATAGCGTAAATCAGCTGGATCAATGCTGACTGAGGTATCTTGATGCCTCTTTAGAGAAGATAATGTCCTTAGACCTAGGGCTATCTTTCTCAAATGAATATTAATCTAGATATATCCTGCTGTCAAGGCTGATTATAAAAAATCCCCTACTTAATGATCAGACCGAATTTGACTCAATTCCCTACCCACTTAATAGGTATGGGGATTTTTCTCGGTTAAGAAGTGCCCCTGATGATTTATATTGCTTTCCCATTCACACTTCTTGATGCGGACCAAATCGGCAATAGGGTGGTCACTCCCAGCCCACCCAATGCTAGTTGTATTACATATACATCCACCTAACACTTACCTGACACTCGACCCCTGCTTAAAGTGTGGGATATCCACGCACACAAGATTCCTTTTATGTCCTACTTTTCAACTCTCACGCATTTGCTCCGGTCATAGTTACATAATCTGCCTCCAAATATAACCAGGAAGTGGTGGATGAACAATAATAAAAAAAAACACATTTATATTTATTTATTTATATTTAAATTTGATCATACTACACGACATGTAACATTGAATCAAGAATATAAAAATGTAGACGGCATCATCATGTAACGACCAAGAATTGCCGATAATATCCTTTCTGTTATTGTCTGGAGAATAAAATTTAGAGCCAAGAAATCTAATAAATACTCTCCGATGTTCTCTATAAAGTTAGCATACTACCCAACAGTTAGGATTCTTACAAATATTGCATTGGTCTAAAACAGACATCAAGGGCATCAAGAAGTGGAAAAGGGAAGATAAATGTTCAAGTTATATGACCGTAATTGTATATTGTTTCCCCTAGTGCTGAGCAAGTGGGTGAGGCAAATGATTAAGCCAACAAGTAATATCTGATAGTAAAGATACTGGATGTTGTTTATCGAGGTCAAGGTACAATGATTGAAGTCTTTTTTTTTTTTTTTGGTAGGAAATTAGGTTTTCCCAATATTTCTTGCAACAACACATGCCTGTCTCTTAAAAACCTGACCTAACTGAAATGACCTTGTCCTTCCTTTAACATTTAACAGACTTCTCTTTCCCCTTTGTTGATTACACGATTTTAATTATACTTTATCTCCCAACTACCAAGCTCGTCTAATTAACATTAGTAGCACTCTCTTATTGAATTAAATCATGCTACAAATCCTTTTACAAAATTGCAAAGTATATCCCACAAAATAGATACAATTAAACAAGTACTGGTGTATAGAGTTTTTCACACATTTATTTCACACCTTAAAATCCTACAAAAATTGGAAATACATCACACAAAAATAAACAAATAAAATTAAACAAGCGTAAATGAAATGATCTGCAGAATCTTAAAATAACTTTTAATAAATCTACAGTCTATTTCTGCTGAGTTATATTGCCTATGAAACATGACTGACTAAACACACGTCACGTACTAAATATATTTGATAACAATTTTCGTAGCGCTTTCTACTTGATCAAAGTATACCATGAGAATGCTCTTCGGTGGTTAGAAAATATCACATAGAAATATATGTGCATATTTACAATTTAGTCTTATATGAACGACATTAACTACTGGCTGAAAAAGAGTTATAAAAAATTTTAAGTCCAAAATTCAAACCTCTGATTCCCCCCACCCCTCACAATTCTACTCTGGCTACACATGCACCTTTAGATGGGAATTCATGCATCTGTTTAAACTGAATGATTTTAGAAATTTTCTCAAATCCCTAATTTTTTTTTTTTCCCCTTACACTTTGGTGAATGATGACGTATGTTTCGGTAGAGACTCTACTTGTTAAATAACATTATTCACTCACTTTCACTCAGATTGCCTGTCTAATTCTTAGTTAACGGGCTCTGCAAGAATACCTAGGGGTTAAAAGCATTGGTCTATTGAGACTTGAGTGAAAACAGTTAATTAAACAACCCAAAACATTACTTGTACTTCTGAATACATTAGACACAATAACAACATTTATTTCAAATTCTCTTTCAATAAAACATTTCTTGCATCCTCAATATACATGTAACTTAAAATAATTCAAAACCCACATGTCCTAATATATCACTTGTACATCTAGTATAAATAGCCTAAAACTAAGTCACAACCCATAGCCTTAAAATGTTGTATTGTATTTCTCTAGTATAAAAATCTTTAACATAATGGTAATTCAAAATCCATTCTTTCTTAAACATTATTTGCTTGTATAGCTGCAGCCTAAACAAAATCCAAACCATTCTCCTAAAAAGAAACAATACTTGTTCTCTTTTGTATATAAACAACTTTAAAATGATTCCAAACCACTTTATACAATACATTACTTGTCCTTCGGTAGAATAAATAATTTAAAATAATTCCCTATAAACTGATTCCTAAAACATTTTGTAATCTTATATAAAAATAACTTTAAAGGCAAACTTCCTAACTCATTACTTATGTTCCTGTTGTATAAATTAAAATAATTCCAAACCCACTCTTCCTAAAATATTTATACTAAGCATGGCCTAATTTGGAAAACACAAGAACATTTCTGACCAGTCTGTTACTGAAAACCATTAACTGGTATATCGGTGCTGACTTTTGAACTAGAGTAAATAATCTTTAATTTAATTCATCTTTACCAATGAGTATAATAAGATCAATAGGCTATTTTTATTTGACTACTGTTAGGTTCTGGGAAACAAAAACAAAAAATGACGAGTCTAATTATGATGTTCTGTGCACTAGAATGAAAAGAATAGTTTACTGTTATCCACTTCTGGTTCTAAAATGTAGAATTAGGCCAGATTAACTTTATCTGATTATGTTAAGTTTTTGGAACTTTAAGTTAGCTTACTTTTATCTGATTGTGTTAGATTTTTGGAACTTTAAGTTAGCTTACTTTTATCTGATTATGTTAGATTTTTGGAACTTTAAGTTAGTTTACTTTGATCTGATTGTGTTAGATTTTTGGAACTTTAAGTTAACTTACTTTTATCTGATTGTGTTAGGTTTTTGGAACTTTAAGTTAGCTTACTTTTATCTGATTGTGTTAGGTTTTTTGAATTAGAATTAAGTTAACTTATCTTTATCACTGACTTCATTAGGTTTGGAGATCTAAAATTAAGTTAAAATACCTTTAACTTTTAATGTGCAAGGCTTTTGGAACTAGATGTAAGTTAGTTTACCTCTTTCTCTAAATGTTTTAGGCTTTTCAAAATAGAATTAAGACATCTGTTTATGTGCCTCTGATTTTTTTAAGTTTCTGGAACTAGAATTAGACCACAATTGTGAATCAAATTGTGTTAAATCCGAAAACAAGAGTACAGGCACAGCTTAATTTTATCATAATGTGGAGTCAATATTTATTAGAGAGAAATGTATATTCGTCCACAGAAGATGAATATGCAAATAGAAAGATCAATAAGGAGTAGATAACAATGGTGGTTTTATTCAGCTGAAGGTAATATGAGTCTGGGGAGTCAGTAATGAATGAATAACAATATTTAAATACCAAGTGAAGATAACTCGATATACTGTGGATTCACTACTGAGAAAATAACAATATTAACTTTTCACTAAAGATGATTGTGAGATCAGTATCAGTGGATAACAACGTTGATTGTTCAAATGAAGATAACACTGGCAGACCGTTGGGACAGTATTGTTATGATAATATTAATTCTTTGACTGAGGGTGAGTATGATAAACTCTGACATTGAATGGAAAACATTGTTTGAATGGAGGGGAGACTGACAGTTTCAGTAGTGAGTATTAAGATGCTAGCACCATATGGAGCCATCCCCTTTTGACCATGCAATCAGATTATCACAACCCAAATGAATGTTCCGTAAAGACATTAAAAATATACAAAAATATACAGGACCTTGTTTTCTGTCAGAAACGTAAGCTTTTTTTTTCTTTCACGGGCATTCACCACAATACAGGCAGTAGACCACTATACCACTTTCACGGGCATTCACCACAAATACAGGCAGTAGACCACTATACCACTTTCACGGGCATTCACCACAAATACAGGCAGTAGACCACCATACCACTTTCACCCAAAATATGTTCATGTCCTGCAACTTTATATATGTTTAGAATAGTTTAAGTACTTATATTATTTTTTATTAAAATATAATTATTAAACAGTAAATAATAATCAGAGCTAATTTTACATTACATTTAGAGTATAATTTACCAAAGACTTAAACCTATTACAATATTCAGAATTAATATTATGCTACTAACCAATGACTAAAAGTATGAATATTTTAGAAAGGTTGTAAATATTATTTGTCAATAATAAAAAATATTACAATATTCAGAGTTAATGTTATGTTATCTTTAGTTATAAGTATTATTTACTATTATATACTAATGATGTACATCAACACACTAGTCAAAGTTTCTTTTTGTTATTTTTAGAAGAGTAGTACTCTTAATTAGTGACTAAAATAATTACGAAGACATGCAGCCAGATAACACTACTTCTAAGAGTTATCTTATCATTTTTGTTTGTATAATAAGGAGGCGGTCTTTTTTGTGAGCCCGTTGATAAGACATGTGGTGGAACCTTTGTGTCTGGCAGAGTTGTTAATTCCGGACGCTGGGAGCTGTCTGAAGTGAACATGAACTGATACTCTGCAAGCAGTTCAGTGTTATTTGTACCACCACCAAATTCCAGCAAAATCTCGTTTATGCTAAAGTTAAAACGGCTTTTTATGCGATTCAGAATATCTGCTGATAAAGATACGTTCTTGGACACACGATATACCAGTACTTGGTAACGATGTGGTTCACTGTCATATTCTTCAGTATGTGGCTCCATATAATCTGTACACACATCAAGAGACCTAATGACAACTTATTAGGATTGTATTGTGGTTTAATGGATGTTTAAATTAATCAGTAGCTCTTTTACTCTCCCAGCCATGCTTCCAATTTTTCTATCTTACCTTTCTCTATTGCTACTGTTAAATGTTAGCCCCTGCATCAATAATAAAATATTTTAAACAGAAACTAAACAATTAGTACAGCATTTTGTATTTTGGGATTTGTCTATCAATAATTTTGCAAATTCATATATTTTTGTTACTAGTTGGGCTCAGGTGTATAGCATCCATTAGATGCATGTGGTCTGTAAGTGATTGCATATGATACATAGACTGAACTCTATAGTATAACATATGATACATAGGCTGAACTCTATAGTATAACATATGATACATAGGCTGAACTCTATAGTATAACATATGATACATAGGCTGAACTCTATAGTATAACATATGATACATAGGCTTGCCTCTAAATAATGTACACCAAGCCACACATTATAAGCCAATCCACAAAGAATTTGCACAAAATCTTATCCCATAGACCATCCTCTAAATAATTCACACAAAGCCAAATCCCATTGACCTACCTTTGAACAAGTTGCACAAAAGCGCACCCAACCTTGTTTTATTTACAAAATGTATTAATCAGCCACAGTTAAATATTAACTATATCATCTGTTTGTTTATGTTATTGACCAGCAAGTCAGATGATGACAGCTCTATAAAATGCTTATTGTAATAAAAATACTGAACAAATACTTGGAACAAAAGTTTATTATAATTAATACTTCTACTGTAATAAGCATTTGTTATGTCAGAAGATTTTTTTATTTACATATATTTATAGTTTGGGCAGCTATATGTATTGCCAATATAATGGTGTATGGATGATGTATTTAAAATAGAACTGGTCTTTTTCCATCTTAATTATGAAAAATGTCATCATTTGTCATGAATAGCATTCTTGCAGCAGATAACAGGAGGCAAGAAAATGGCAGACATGTAAGTTACGTGTCTTGTATTTTAAACTCTAATAATTGAGCGATTTCTGCAACTGACAGCTATTATACTTTTTATAGCCAGGTCAATCTGAATCAGTGAATGGCCTCCATTTTACTTACCCTAGACACAAATCTGTCACCCACTTCAAAATCCTGTCTGAAAAGATATCCTCTACAAGACTACAACTGTCTACCGAATCAAGAAAAAAATATTACTACTTCACTTTAATAAACGCTTGAGAATAAAAAATATTACTACTTCACTGTAATAAACGCTTGAGAATCAAAAATATTACTACTTCACTGTAATAAAAGCTTGAGAATCAAAAATATTACTACTTCACTGTAATAAACGCTTGAGAATAAAAAATATTACTACTTCACTGTAATAAAAGCTTGAGAATAAAAAATATTACTATTTCACTGTAATAAACGCTTGAGAATTTTGGCCTTAGTAACTGGCTCTCATCAATATTCAAGTTTAACAATAGCTACATTTTTATCTCTGTAGACTGCATGTTTATCTATATTAGTAACCGGCTCTCATGAATATTCAAGTACAGTAATAGCTACATTTTTATCTCTGTAGACTGCATGTTTATCTATATTAGTAGCCGGCTCTCAAAAAGATTCAAGTATAACGATAGCTACATTTTTATATCTGTAGACTGCATGTTTATCTATATTATGTGACCTGTAAATATTTATTAATAATTAACTCATCACAGCATGTAATTTCACTCTACCCTTATACCTCTTATTGCTCAAACTCGTTCAAATGCATTCCTGGTTCCCCATCTCCTTACAATTCTTTTCTAATTGCCAATTTCTTTCAATATTGTCCCATCTCCTTTCAATTCTTTTCTAATTACCAATTTCTTTTAATATTGTCCGATCTCCTTCAAATTCTTTTCTAATTGCCAATTTCTTTCAATATTGTCCGATCTCCTTCAAATTCTTTTCTAATTGCCACTTTCTTTCAATATTGTCCGATCTCCTTCAAATTCTTTTCTAAGTGCCTTTAATCAAAAACTAATGTCTCATTTCCTTCGAGTTCTTCTCTAATTGCCCTATTTCAATTTACCCATTCTCCTTCAAATTCTTCTCTAGTCTTTCAATATTGCCCATTCTCCTTCAAATTCTTCTCTAGTCTTTCAATATTGCCCATTCTCCTTCAAATTCTTCTCTAATTCCCATGTCTCTTTCAATTCAATTACCCCATCACCTCCAAATCATTCTTCTCATCTCTTTCAAATACATTTTCAATTGATCACCACATCTCTGAAATTGCCCAAACAAAAGATTATTTTTTATCAGTATATACTAACCTAGTATTGGAGGATAAGAATATGTTAGGTACCCATTGATAAGCTGAAACAGAAAAGCAAACACATACACTTGCATTATGAATTAAAGAAAGGGAAGGAGTACACAGCATGAAAAGGAAGAAGTACACAGCATGAAAAGGAGGGAGTACACAGCATGAAAAGGAAAAGGAAGGAGTACACAGCATGAAAAGGAAAAGGAAGGAGTACACAGCATGAAAAGGAAAAGGAAGGAGTACACAGCATGAAAAGAAAAAGGAAGGAGTACACACCATAGAAGGGGAGCAAGCAGCATATTCAAGGATGGCAAGAAGAAAAAAAATAAGATCAGCAACAGGAGGGTCAGTACACCAATGTGGGGTCAGAATTAAGTACCAGATATAGTAATTTATATCAACCACTATGTCAGTACACCAAAACGGGGTCAGTATTAAGTACCATATATAGTAATGTATGTCAACCACTATGTCAGTACACCAAAGCGGGGTCAGTATTAAGTACCAGATATAGTAATGTATGTCAACCATATGTCAGTACACCAAAGCGGGGTCAGTAATAAGTACCAGATATAGTAACGTATGTCAAACACTATCAGTAGTAAATATGCTTTGGGCGACAGCATTTCTGGTGAACCAGATTTAGCAAGCGCGAGTATCAAGGAGACAAACTCTGGCAATTATTATTAACTAATAATAAAAAAAATCTAAAGGCAATCTGTCAGTACAATCATAGATTACATAGCGAATCATTCCTATATCTGAAAAGATTTGACATTCAATCTTCTGTTTTATTATAACACAACAATCATATTTACTCTTATGGGGTTATGGCTCTAGTCTAACAGAAATATGGTTGCATCTCAAGTATCTAGGCAGAACAAAGACTGAACAGATATTTAAATAAGTTCTAAATCTATGAGTTATATGTCAACAGGAATAGAGACAGAGTTGAGGAATTTGAACACGATAACAATGAGATTTTAATCTAACAGTGAGCATGTTCATGTGGATCACATTTTAGTGGATATAGTCTCAGTCAGACATCTTTCAGTAAGTCATTGCATAATGTGATATTACTACTTTAGTAAATCATGAACAAATTAATTTCAGTTAGATTTTTTTAAATTGCAATAATTTTCCTTTGGCCATATATGTTTCCATATCGTTACTTTAATTATTAATGTATTACATTAATTATTAATTATTAATAATTAGTGTACATTTGATACTAGTGGACTGAATTGGGTGCAAATTGACTGGGTAAGTCGCCAGAAAGATAATTTACATTACAATATCATTCATTTCTGCAATTTACACCCCGACATGTTCAGTACGATGTGCAGCATTTACCCTCACGGCCGCTTTTGTTATCCAGTGAAACAGATATACTTCAGGGAGAGGACAAGGCTTAGGTTCATCTGGATCAACCATCATGACGAGGTATTCAATAACCTTGAAACAGTATTATTGGTTAGTATTTTAAAATTGCTGGAGGGAAAGAAAAGAAGTAAGACTGTATTTTATTTTCGTACACTAATATTTCATTGAATACTTACTTTTGTTATGGTCCTAGAATCCATTTACAAATTAAAAACGAATATATGCATGAACATACTACAAATACGTGTTAGTTAAAACAAAATTAATCAAACTATTGTCACTTTTAATATTAATGCAGCGAATAAGGTCAAGGACCCATGATAAAATATATAACGATTATACCAGTGGCGTAGCAATGCACGAAGACATATATATATATATATATATTTTAATAAAGTGTTAAATGCTAACATGAACAAACTGTTAGATCCACATAATAAGGGTAAAGTGTTAGATCCTGAAAAATGATTAAGGAATTTTCCTTTTACAAAGTGAATAAAATGCTAAATTATCTAGCTAGCTAGCTAGATAGATAGATAGAGTTTACTTATGGTCCTGAGCGCCCAAACTATGGGGCAACACACACAATCTCACTCACACTTAAAAAGGACAGTCAAAGATCAGAGTTAATGAGCATATATAGAAATGATAAGGTAGATGAGAATGGCTAATTAAACGTGCCCCCCCAAAGAGTTATGCCCCCTTACTCTGACAATCATACAATACTAAACAAAGCTAATGAGAAGGAGAATCAAATATGGTTTAACAGATATCAATTTAATGAAGAGAATTAATAATATAATGGAAAGAACTAAATAAAAGGTTGCCTGTTGGAGGAAAATAGTATTAATCAATCATAAAGTAAAAGCTAACTGAGTGGATTGGTGGCAATGGCCTTGAAGAATCATTCTTTATTGAGGTGCTGGCGATATGTGTCCACTGCAGCACAACTCATAACTCCTCTGCAGCTAGTTTGGCTTGATATGGTTTTGGCAGTTAGGTCACTGAGTCTTCAGTCTCAACCGTCCCAGAACTAGAGAGTGCTTTCATCACAGAGTGCTAGTCTGCAATAGTTGGTTTCTATTGTAAATATCCGACTTAAAAATGCTTTCACACAAGAGTTCAACTTCCTTAACTTCAGGCATGATAGTACTAATTGGGATAACTTTTGGAATATGTAGTGGAGTAAATTTGCCTATCCCTATTTCTAAACTTAATTGTTATATATTGTTGTTAAATTGTCGATGTCTACTGACCTTGAGCACTCCTTACGAAGGTATTTTTGTGTTTCAGAGTTGGAAGTAGACAACTCGAGTTGATAATATGCTACAAATTGCTGATGCAATGCAAACCAGTTCCAACTGGATGGTAGTTTTTATTATCCAATGGTTAAGATTTACGAAAATGAGACCAGCCAGAGGGCTGAGATAAAAAGTTTACATGCTGTAAAGAATTCTATTGTCTAATAACTTGAATTTGGTGTGGCAAGAATGTCCGGTCACGAAAGGCAGCTGTTAGCTTAATGGTGACTTAACTAACTGATTGAGAGAGAATGGACTTAGAAATATTTTTGTGAATTTTTGCAATTGATACATGCCTTTACGGAGAGATGATTTATGTGAGTAGACTATTATTTCTACAAATTAATAGGTATGATGTTTATATGTGGTAATCTAAACACTTGACATTGTGTTTAGTGAACTCGCTCATAAAACTATTATGCTGCTTTATTATGCTATATGCATATATCGGTCTAATAAATACTATTGCAGGAAAATGTAAGTTGAGACTTGAATGTAAGAAAGACTGGATTTAAAAGGAAAAACTGGAGACTTAGTATTTGTTCATATTTTTACAGGGAAAAAGCAGCCTTTCCTTGTTTTATTGGAATCTCCTGGTTCACTGATTATAGACCACTTTCCTCACTTAATAGCAAGTCACATTTCTGGAGTCTTGAAAAGGGCTTTCCTCACTGAATAGCACATCACATTTCTTAAGTCAGAAAAGGGCTTTCCTCACTGAATAGCAAGTCACATTTCTCGAGTCAGAAAAGGGCTTTCCTCACTGAATAGCAAGTCACATTTCTCGAGTCAGAAAAGGGCTTACCTCACTGAATAGCACATTACTACATCCGGATAAAATAAAATAAAAAGCCTCGTCAGTAGGCATAGATTACTGTCCAGCAAAGAAATAAAATAGATCTCATTTCTGAAACAGCTGTGATACAGTGCAACCATATACGCACAGAGTTTTTAACGTGTAAGCGATACTTTAAACAACACAAATCTGAACTTATATGGACACTATGGATTGCATAAATGACTTATCGCGTGGTGGTCCTACTGCATGCCAGTCTTTTTGTCAATCACATGTGGTGACTTATTGCATACCAACCTTATGCCAATCCTATCTAAGCAATCTGCAGTAGAAAGATTAATTTATTTCTAGTAAAGATTTTATTACATTGGAAATATGTGGAAGCTGCCAATCTAGTCTCCAGTGTTTTATGATCTCATAAATCTATTTTCATATATTAATGCTTGCATTTATTTCTTTTTCTTTGCCACATCTATTCTTTCAATGGTGTATATTGATCTCTGTTTTTAGTACAGTTATATAGTTGAGTTGATTGTAATTCTTTGTTAACTTTACTCAAAATTAAATGTGACTATTTGTCTGTTTATTGATTAGTAAATCTTATTTGTACTACGATTCTGTAAAATTGTTTAAAATATTTTTTAATTGTTTGTCTATTTAACAATCCTGAAGTCTTTATTCTCTACTGAGTTCTTGTATGTATGAAATAAAACATATTAAACTAGGTTATGTGAGTTGTAAGGGACGATGACCTAAAAGACCTCCACTTATAAAAATACTAGTGAACCATTTTCTCATTTTCTGTATATCCCAACCTCTATGTGAATTGGGTTTTAAGATGTGATGCATTTTTATTTTTTTAAAAAGCCAGTAACTAGTCATTTAGTTTCAAATAAAAAATTTCAACAACAAAAATAAAAAGAAACACCACTAACCAGTTGCTTCGTTTTATGTGATTTTTTGTTTACTTTAATAAACAAACACCTGCATATATCTATGTATGAAGACCTACCAGGAAATATTTTGGAATAAACCTTAAACAATTCAACAGGAAATTCTGGCATGATCTGTGTGACAATATAGAACTGCAATTAACATAAATAATAATTTAATTATTTTTCTAATTAAATGTACTGCTAAATTCATGAAACATTTCTTTCTGATCCGCCGTGTCTTTGTGTCTCTCTGTGTGTGTGTCTGTCTGTGTGTGTGTGTGTGTGTGTCTGTGTGTCTGTGTGTGTGCTGAGATAGCATTGCACACACAATTTCCTGTTGAGTGTTAGTTGCTTAGACAAGCGTTTCGACAATACTGTCTGCCTCTACACTGTGCTAAACTGATGAAAACTTTTGATGAATATCAAAACACATATCACTTTCAGCTCTGTGTTGATCAAGTCTTTAGGCGAACAATTTGAAGTGTATCTAGTGAAACATGTGATTTTTAGAGTAGAAACCTCTTCCCTAATTTGACACTAAATACTTGATGTTTAATTATTCACGTATCTGCGGAATTTCACATCACCAGTGTTCGCCTTAGAAGTCATCATCAGATGTCTCAGTTTGGAGTGACTCTATAGGATTTTTCTATATAAGACCAACAAAATTCCCCAACTGTACTGAGAGAACTAATGGTATGATTTTATTTTGTATACAGTAGTTGCATATACTATTTTATATTGTGTGAATCTGTATTCTTAGCATAGAACCACAGTCAAACATATGAACGAGAAGACAGTAACTTACATCGTTTGCACGCGGCCATTTGATTTGTGGTGGTGTCTTGACATCGACCCCTCGAGGAAGGATTTGATTGCAAGGCACGAGGTGAACATACCGGAAAAAGAGTTCTACGCCCTCAGTACAAGTGAGGATATCTGATTTGATGCTTGCGCAGGCTTGAGCATCTACGCGTACAGTTAACTTCAAGAGCAGAAACATTAGCGTCTTGACGTGGGAAAGTTCCATCATCTGTTAAGGAAATAGGTAACGTCCAAATTCCACCTATTAACTTTTAAGCAATGTCATAGTTTCATCTTTTAACGATATAACTAACGCCACAATAAAATGCAAAAAAAAAAAAAATATTATTTATTATTATTGTTCCATTTATTCTTAACGATTCCGCAGGTTCGGTGAATTAAGTTTTAAAAAATTATCTTCCTTTATGGCTTCATGACATGGCTTTTCTCATTCAGAATAACAATCGAGAAACAAAACCGAATGAAATATCAGAGTCAAATGCAATTAATTAATGTAAATAAACCCAGAGTAATGTAAAGAACCTAATTATTGCACCTATACTGAAACAAAAACGCGGCACTCATTCTTATTATCATGAATTTATTAGATAATTAAGAGACTAATAAAGAAATATGTTCCGGATAGCCATACTCACTGGAAGTAGACAGCAGAAGCAAATCAAAATTGAGCATAATCAGAGACTGGGTTGCGAACTATTCCCTCTGAGCCTTAGATATGAGTTTTGTTGCAGTAAAGAATGATTGATAAAGAATGTTAGGAATGTAATTAAAAAAGGCCTACTAGTAAATTCGTTAGACAAGTTACTGTAGAAGCTCTACGGGCACGCGTTCCCAACCCGAACAAGCGAAGTGTGAACACGTCATAAAATGTTGTTTGGGTAATGCCAAAGCTATTTACGTAATTCTCGTGACGTCATTGATGGCATGCACTACGAGGGAAATGCATACTTTCCCTTTCTACACAATCAGTCTCTTGTATTGCTACAGTCTACCATGTCTACTTCTCGGTACAGAAGCAGTCAACGAAGTTTCACAAAAATTATTAATTCCATACCTCAGCCATCTAGTTTGGAAGAAATTAAGATCAAACACAAAAGGAATAAAGAAATCAGCAAGAATTCAAGAATCCAAATAAATGGTCACAACGGTCACCTAAGACAGAAAGGCGTACATCAATCAGCAAAGGAATAAAAGTTGCATACATACATACATAAACAGGGATAAATATTTTCACCTTCCTATTTGTCACTTTATATATATTTAGTGAAAGTTAGTACAAGTTGTTCCTAGATTTCCTGTTGTAAAGGAATAATTCGCTGAAGTGTTTTGGTGATAAAAAGATTCTACACCATCGACAGAAATTTAATGCCAGCATCTTTTTTTTTTTAAAAAGCAGACCTATCCGCCTCACTTCAAGATTGTTGTTTACTGGATCAGCTAAGTGAAAATAAGTAACACTGGGTGACTGGTTATGTTTCTAGACTTGTTTAGCTGTGTTCTAATCCATGTATGTTTCTAAACTTGTTTAGCTGTGTTCTAATGCATGTATGTTTCTAAACTTGTTTAGCTGTGTTCTAATGCATGTATGTTTCTAAACTTGTTTAGCTGTGTTCTAATCCATGTCTTTTGCTAGACTTATTTAGCTGTGTACTAATCCATGTATGTTTCTAAACTTGTTTAGCTGTGTTCTAATGCATGTATGTTTCTAGACTTGTTTAGCTGTGTACTAATCCATGTATGTTTCTAAACTTGTTTAGCTGTGTTCTAATCCATGTATGTTGCTTTAAACCAGATTTCTCAGGGAGCGTCACGGTGTCTTGGACTGCTCCGATAAAATAGCCCTTTGGCGTTAAAAAAAAAAAGATAAAGACACTGATAGATATACAGCTTGCGTTTAAGGATAAATCAAATACAAGGGTGTGTGTGTTAAACTGTCAGTAACATATTGTGGACAAGTTGATTGTAACATCTGTAGAGAACGCCATATCAAGTTTCTCTTATGCTAAAGCTTTTTTTTTCATAATCCAACGAAAACCTGTATTTTATTCGACGCAGAGGAACCACACAAATGCACATAGGGCCTACACACACACACACACACACACACACACACACACACACACACACACACACACACACACACACACACACACACACACAGAAGAGAGAGAGATTTCAGTGAACACGGCGAAATCCTCTGCGCCGCTTGCGATCTAACAAACTGGAACGCGTGGCAAGACAATATCGCCTGATGAACGAAAAGTTATTGAGTGGCAGGATAGCAAACCCTGATCGGCTTTGAGAAAACGATCATTAAATCTCTCAGTCTCAGCCTCAAACGTAATCGAGGCGCCGTCAGTCGGCGCGAAAACTCGTGTGAAGGCATATGTTCATATTGATTTCTTCACCAACAGTAAATTGCAAGCTTCACTTTAGTTGAAACTGATGCGCGTGTTATTAACATATATTCAAGGTCGAAAATAATGCTGGTGTCCATGACCTTTAAGCTTTCTGAAATCAACTGCATTGCGTCGTATAAGACGCCATGACTGGCTGAATATTCATGTCTGGAGATCGGTGTGATATGAACGCCATGACTGACTGTTAGTGTTCATATCTGGAGAAAAGCTGACAGCAATTGAAAGAGCTGCCGACAACAAATTTAAAACAAAGGTATGAATTATGCAACGCGTGCAAGTTACTGAACACATTATGCACACGACGCGTGCTTGTACTTATTACACATATACACTGACAGCTACCCTTTCTAACAATAGGACTTGTGAAAATATAGTTGCACGAACTGATTGGAACTATACATGCAAGGTATAACAGTGTCAGTGCGCGAGAAGCTAATTCACTGGTTGTGTTGAAAAGCAGGACATTGTGTGCATGTAAAATAAATGAGGAAATAGATTGCATATATAATAAATGAAGAAATACTATATATGTACACGAAATAAAGAAAAAGTGTATAGATCTGCGTGAAATATACGGGGATGATAATGAAATTGTGTATTAACGAACTATGCCCACTTGCTGGTACCTCTCCGATGAAATACACGAAACGGGCAGGACACAATTACATACAAGACATTACAATAACATGCACTTGATTCACTCTTCTTCTAACTACTTAACCCTCCAGGCCTAGTGTCGTTCAAATGTCACTTTCTTAAACATGCACGAGAATGAAAAAGTGTGATATAGTTAGATACATAGGAGAGAAAAGTGATTTAGTCTGATATTACACAGACATGAGAATGAAAGTGCAATATAATCTGATATTAAACAACGCATGAAAAAGAAGTGTCATAACCTGATATTACACAGATATTTATGAGAAAGAACAGTGATACAACCTGATATTACATAGGCATTAGAGAGAAAAGTGTGATATAGTCTAATATTATACAGGTATGTTCAATTTATTCTAAATTAACATTTTATTTACTATTTGGCTTTTAATGAAACCTGTAAATTTATGCAAAAGAACAAATGGGGAGGTAATTAGGAAGCGATTTCTCGGCTACATGGTCTTTTGCAAGTGAAAAACTTATGCTGACTTAGAAAACGTTTTCATGATGTTTTGATCATAATAATTGTTGTGTGAATGTATGAGTAAATAAGATTATTAAAATTTGATCTATATACACCGTACAATTGTTTGTATAAGATTTAAAATTTTTGCTTTCTTTAAAATTACAAACCAGACGAGGAAAGTATCGAACCGTTGGTTGCTTGCAATACCTGTTGTAGCGTTATATTTACTGCGAACGGAAGACTTTGATATATCTACAAATTATCAATGACATGCTAAGTAATCATGTGTGTGAATTAGTATTATATATCCATATTTCCTTCTATTTTTGCGGGATAAAAATGAGGGACTGGGTTAACTGGGGACTGAGGGATGGGTGAGGAGCATGTTGTCAATGTTGTTGCAACAATATTTTCAAAGGTGGTATCTCAACTTTATCCTAACCTTTCGTAAATCAATTTTTAACTGTCATTTGTCTTGTGATGTTTGGCTCGAATGACAGCATATCTCCCTAGCGTTTTGGGGTCTTGAGGAAAGTCTGAAAGGACTTACAGTACTTTTATGAACAATACTGGTGACAACCCCATCACCACCCCAATAAATACTTAAGAAATTGCATCATAGACTAAACACTCTGATGCATAACTAAAATATGTAAAATGTGTTACAAGCAAGGGAGACATAAGGTTAACATTTTCTACGTCATTAATGCTCTGACGTAGAGCAATAAACAAAGTATCTGACGTCACATGAAGAAGCATCAGTATCTCTGAATTAAATTAAATAGCAAAGCACAAAGCAAACCAATTAGGCTAATATAAATTACAATACTGTTTGATAATAATATTTATGGTACTATGTTTTTAATTTAACACGATATTCTGAAAATCGATTATTTGTAGTAAAAAACCTAATATTATTGTTGATAAGAGAGAGTTTTCTACCAGCATGTGTCATATTGCAATTCAAACATGCTGTCAGAGTGACGTGCTAAACAGGACTTATTATTAATGTGTGTATCCCCTAAGTGACACATGGCATATTTACTTTTGATATGATAACCAGTCTTAGTATGGTGTCACGCTTTTGCTTGGCTGACAGAAGATATTGATTTTTTCCTTATTTCTGCTGCTCAGATGAAATTCACAACACTATCCAAGCTGCTATTTCTTCTGGTGACCTCGCTCATTGGATCAGTCTGTTCCCAAGCACAGTGTATAGGTCGTCTGCAAGATGTCCCTGCCTGTAACCTTGTAGTAAAGTATACTGACGACTCCAGCCTTAAGTGCAACGAACTCGTCACACAGACTGTCATGTCTGTTGCGCCAGCAGTCTATTTGGAAGACGAGGAGGAGGTTGTTTATTTGTCTTTGTCTGTTTTCTTAACTGCAAACTTTGTCCCAATGTTTAATGATTTAATCAATTGCCATAAACCCATCTCTCTCTCTCTCTCTCTCTCTCTCTCTCTCTCTCTCTCACACACACACACACACACACACACACACACACACACACACACACACACACACACACACACACACACACACACAAAAGAGTCATCCACTAATAATTGCCCCAGTCCTTATTAAATTTTAACATAGATTGTTGGCTTAATCCTGTTAAGTTTGTATGCATTGATCATAATAATTAAGATTTTGCACAGAACAGCATCACACTAAGCCATAAGGGAGCTTGTCAGCAGCCATAAGGGAGCTTGTTAGTAGCCCTAAAACTTCGAAAATAGTAAGCGCATAAGGAAATTCGCCCTTAAAAGTAAACTTCATATATGCATCTCTGTGACCTCGTGCACAGCAGATGATTGTGTTTCACTCAGATTGCTTTCTTATTCTGGGTATTAGATTTTTAGGCTGTAGTTAATATTGCATTTTGGTGGGTTGCATTACACTGTGGGTTAGCTTTAAATTTTGCAATCCGTCTCTGAAAGAGATCGAACTGACAGTGAATGCAAAGAGAAACCAACTTGCATGGCTTACGGGATATCTGTATTGTGCTTCTTATCTGGCAATAAAAAAGTATTATGAAATCATTTTACTTTAAGTAAGGGTCTGTAATATAGTGATTTTGGTAATTGTTGTGTTTAGACATTTTTACATATTTGGGCAATAAAAACTATCTTCTTTTCATTTCTAATGGTTATTTAGTTGAAAAATGTCTCTAATATGCTGTAAAACGTATTTAAAGTAAGTAACCCACATGCAGAAGTTTTCAATCGACTTCTATAATGACGATTTTCAACACTTGACAACGCACATTTCTAGCAGACGACATGATTATTGTCGCATACCGTTGTGTTCGCTTCTCTCTTAAAAGATTGTCCTTCGGGATTTTCCGTTTTATTTCTGAAACAAGACGTCCGGCCTGAACACTAAACAAGCACAGTGCCTTGAAGGCTGCGATACGATTCGCTTGACTAGGTCACGTGGTACTGTCATGGCGACTGTTTACATATGCAAAAGTAACGCTTAGCGAAGTACTTGTGAGTGAAAATGCCTCGTACAAAGCAGTCAGCACCTAATTTAGCGCCTAAAAGTAAGCAGAATAGAAAGAAACAGTTGCAGAATCTATGGGGAGCAAGAAAGGAAGCAAAATTAGCCACAGTACAGCAACAAGTGACGTCTAAGTGTGCACAAGTCGAACCGAACACTTACAAACCATCTATTGGCACGAAAACAAGATCACAGTTCAAGATGCATACGAAAGTTTGGGTAGTTCTTGCAGTCATGTCAGTCAATGACAGTGGGAAAGAGAGTGTAGAGGCGATATTCAAGATGCAAAGGGGCATGGTATGTATTTTGGCATTGTGGTATAACTTGTAAGCATTGTGGCAGTGTGAGATGTATCTTGTAATGTAGTATGTAGCTTATATTTTGGCATTGTGGTATGTATTTGACATTATGGTATGTATATAGTATCGTGGTATGTATTTGGCATTTTTTTCTTTGTAGGATGATGGTGATGATGGTGATGAAGATGATGAATACCTACTTCTGATGGTAGATCCTGATGCACCACATCCTTGCCCTCCACCTTCTGCATATTATCTACACTGGATGGCCCTGGTCAGTCTGGAGGTAGGTACGAGGATGCGTGTTATCTGCACTTGATGGCACTAATCATGAATGTGGGAGGATGTGGATTATCTGCACTGGATGACTCTAGTCATGAAGGTAAGAGGATTTGTGTTATCTTTACTGGATGGCAATAGTCATGAAGGTAAGAAAATGCAGATTATCTGCACTTGATGGCAATAGTCTTGACGGTAAGAGAATGCAGATTATCTGCGCTGGATGGCAATAGTTATGAAGGTAAGAGAATGCAGATTATCTGCACTAGATGGAACTAATCATGAAGGTAAGAGGATGCACATTAAATGGACTGGATGGCACTAGTGAGTCTGGAGGTAAGAAGGATTCATATTATGTGCACCGGATGATTCTAGTTGTTAAAGTACGAAGATGTGGATTATCTGTACTTAATGGCATTAGCCACTAAAGTAAGAGATTGTATATTGTGTGCAATGGATGAAATGAGTCAAGAAGGTAAGAAAGTGCGTATCATCTGCACAGGCTGGCATAGCCATTAAGGTTAGAGAATTCTTCTTATCTGCATGGCTAACATTAATCAAATAGAATTCCACCAAACAAATGTCTTCAATAAGCATTTTGTACTATCATATAATTATGTGACAATATGCCACCCTAGTTATTGGTTATGCATATTATTATTATTTAATCATTCAAAAATAATTATAAGTGATGAGAATCTTAACTTATATTATTAATAATTTTCCAGAAGACGCCACTCGACTCTCTCACTTGGTGGATATACAGGCGCTGTAAACGTTTTCTCTCTTCCACAACATTAAAGACAAACATTTACCATAACACAATATTTCTGTAGGAGAAAAACTTACCAAAGGAGAAGATAAATCCATCTTTTAATCTTTATTTAGCAAGCCCCCTTCGACCCACTACCTCTCTAACATATGGTTATCAATATATGTTTGAAGGTCAATAAATTTATTAAATCAACAATCAAATATATAACATATGAGTATAATAGAGCATTGAAATTTACATTATTTCTCAACAACGTTCCACTAACACTGGACAATCATTCAATTTATCCTAGCATAGACATTTACAATCAAATTAACATATATATCAGGTTCATGGATATAAATCATCATGGAGATGAAAGTCGAGTTTTAGAGAAATAATTAGAATCATTGTACATAATCTTTTTCAATGATGGCAGCTGCCACAAGCACATGTTCGCAATTATGCAGCTTGCAACAAGTCACTGTCTTTCTTATTTAGACAAGGGTCCAAGGTACCCCTACTAAAACAGTACTAGGCACATTATACAACTGTTCCAGAATCTTCGATGCACTCACAAGCACACCATGGAGAATCATCCAGAACTTCGCATGCACTATTAAAAGCACACCATGCAGAGTGTTCTAGAATCATTGTGAGCATTTACTCAACACACCACAACAAGGAATGTTGGAAATAAACTTCGTGAATTCTCAAGACCAAACTAAAGCTTCAATTTTCGCAGTATTGGCTCTTGAACAGAATTCACAGGAATCAACTTACAGCAAATGCTTAATGTTAAGTTCAATGATATAATGCTGGATTCACACACTAACATGACCAAGTAGAGTACAGTAGTCACTGTAGCCCAAAGCAAACGAGACGTGCACTTTACTCTGCAAAAGTCAAATTAAAGCATATTTCATCTCACTCTTTTCTCTCTTACAAACATTCTCAGCTTACAAATCCTGCAACAATTTCATTAGCCTGATACACACACAGTGTAAGAAATACAGTATCAATCAAAATTTACAAGTTTAATATACAATGTAATCAAATTAGTAAACATAGAAATAATGGTTCAGTTACATAAGCATTCTTCAATTCAAATCATGGATCAATAACAAACGTACAAAATAAATTCATTCTTCCTTTATGAGTTAGTTAACTTACCATAAGCTAACAATTGCTTTTATGACCGGACTCCAGTTATGTCAAATTCAAAGTGATTAGAATATAGACTTTTTTCAACATTTTTTCAACAAAGTAACTTTCAGTCCATGCCCATTGTATGAATTTATGGACAAGTATAAGACTATAAGTCAGAGAAACTACTCATCCTGTTGGAACCTTTTTTCTGATTAATTACTAATGCTTTAAAACTGTAGTCTTATTTAATTGAAAACATGATTAATAAGCGTGTGTGCAAATTGATATTTGTGTGTTTTTATATGATTGTGTTTTCTTTGTTTCAGCCCAATTCCAGGTTGTCTGTCTCTCAGACATATGTAGGTTAGTACTTTGTAACATCTTATTTAGTTTGTGTCAGCTGCATCAAAATTTATCCTTTCTACGCGAATAACTAAATTGTAATTAAAATTGTCCTTTCTCAATTTCTATGTGAATAACTAAATTGTAATTAAATTTGTCCTTTCTGTGTGAATAACTAAATTGTAATTAAATTTGTCCTTTCTGTGTGAATAACTAAATTGTAATTAAATTTGTCCTTTCTGTGTGAATAACTAAATTGTAATTAAATTTGTCCTTTCTGTGTGAATAACTAAATTGTAATTAAATTTGTCCTTTCTGTGTGAATAACTAAATTGTAATTAAATTTGTCCTTTCTGTGTGAATAAATCGACTGTATTTAAATTTGTTCAGTGTAAGTCAATAATTTCATTGTTTCTGATTTTGTTCTTTCAATATGAATGATTCCATTATATTTAAATTGTTCTTTGTGCATTAATAATGTATCTATTTTATGTTTGATTGTTTCTGTTTCTATTGTTTTTATGTTTGTTCTGTGTTCACTATATGTCTAAGTATAATTGAGTTTGTATCTGACTATCTGTTGTTTGATCAAACACATTTTGCCTGGCTGCACTGAAGCTATGAGAGGAATGGCTGTTGTACATGATATTAACATTTATTTATGAATATACTCTCCAACAAATCACATACCCACACATATATTTCTGCATATTAGTATTTATTTAAACTTTCTTATAAAATTTACTGTTATCCCTTTCTCTCTAGGTATAATAACATATAGAAACTTTAAAAATTCTAAATGTCTATTTCAGTGCAGCTTTTAAATGCTCTTCATGTGCATTCACTATGTCTCATTACAGAGTATAGACCGCCAACCCCACCACCCGGAGACGCGCATCGTTACCAGCTGTTTCTGTTCCCTTTGTCAGGTGGGGTACTTCAAGAAACAATACCTCAATCACGAAGCAGTTTTAAGATGGAAGACTTCATGCAAAGAAATGGCTTGACAAACGATGCAGTAGTCGCCTCTTTTCAGTTTAAATACAAATCGTGATTCCAACATATTTCCGATGCTTATGCACTAATTGGAATGCTCCTGTGTTTTCTAAACAAAATTGATTTGTTTGGAGACACTAAAATGATTATAAATAATGAAATGACCGAAGTACGGTATACATTCAAAAGTGTTTATTGTTATATGTTTTGTTGTTTGTTATCCTTGTTTCTGGTTAAAATAAACGCAGTTCTTAGTTCTGAACTTCTGTTTAATCAACTGTTATTATTATTAACTGTATCTTTAGCTCGTTATAAACTTAATTTATATTAATTTCATTTATAGTGATAGATTGCACATTGCACTAATGTCCTTTTATAATACAACATACTATCCAAAACCATTAAAAGACCTTCCCCTTTCTACTCCCTTAAGCATTCAAAATGAATTTAAATATTCAGTGCTTATAATAATTAGTAGTAGCAGCAGCATGAATATTATTATGAGATGATTTTGATGAAGAGATATACATATAAAACTATAGTAATATTTAATGTTTAGAAAATAAAGGCCATACTTAGTTAAAAGACACTTTCTGGTGCGTACAGGATAGATAATGAAAATGATCAACTCATTGTGATTTTGTAGCAGGGTGAGGAATGGATGAATTGTATAAATAAATAAATTTTAGTGTAAGAAATCATAAACATAATTCACCTGTTATAAATATTAAATAAACGGATTGTCTCTATTCTATATACATCAATTGTAATGCTATAATAAATAACTCAAGCGAAAATATGTATTTCACTTTTGCACATAAATAAATGACTTGGCATACAGTATTTCACTTTTGCACATAAATAAATGACTTGGCATACAGTATTTCACTTTTGCACATAAATAAATGATTTGGCATACAGTATTTCAATTTTGTACATAAATAAGTGACTTCATATACAGTATTTCACTTTTCTCGTAAATAAATGATTTGATATACAGTATTTCACTTTTGCACATAAATACATGACTTGTTATACAATGAAAGATTTAAGCCCATCAAAATGAATGATATCATGACGTTCAAACTGTGATCATTGTTTCATTAAAAACTGAACTCTATGTTAAGACAGTTAAATGAAGCAGTTATTATAAATACTACACACACAGACCTATTTTATACCACTAATATTAAGAATACAATGACTTCAAATTAGTTGGCTGGATCAGGCACAGAGAGAAAAGACTGCTTTGAAATTTCAGTGTTCTAGGAAATGCTCACTACATGTGATCATAGTTTTCTCTTTTCCTCTTTGTAATAAACTTTTTTCGTAATTTGTGATCTTCGGGAAATGTTTATAAATGAATATTTTTAGTTCGTCCATTGTTTGTACAGCTATATGAATCGCAATGTTTAACCCTGTTTTATTTTTCAAACTACGCATTTACCGCAATACAGTATGTCGGACAGCGCATGCGGATTGTAGATCCACATCGTGACGTCAGATGCTATGTTGCTATGGTGAGAAGTCAATCTCGCAAATAAACGAGAGCTCTGATTTCTTCCAGAAATATTTACTTATTTACTAAATAAATGCATTTATACAAAATCTCTGAAAGTTTAAATTTTGCTGACTTGATTCTAAATATGGGAATTACTTATTTCATATGGATTTATTCTTATCTGTGGCTGACCTAGATTTCATTTCACTGGATCTTTAACACTGATCAACATTAATTAATATAAATTACTATTAAAGTATTCATCAATAATATAGTAACATAAATTAACCAAAATCAATCATTCACCAATGTTAACCTAAATATTTAATCAATATTAACGTAATGTAAATAGCTCAACCATACTGACGATACAAATCACTCATCAAATATTAACCTAATGTAAATACTTCACCATCATAAACGTAATTAAGTCATTCAACAATATTTATGTAATTTAGTCCCCAATCATTACCATAATAAATTAAATCGGTCCATAATAACATAATCGAAATCAGTCCACGGCCACGTAATATAAAACCAACTTGAGATACAGACATCCAGAATGACGCAAGTCAATCCACAATTAAAGAAATGCTCCACATTCATTTAACTTCTACGGGGTGGGGGGAGGGGTAGATCCAGTATATGTACATTCTTTTCTTAAATGTCCACAATCAACTGTCTGAATACTATTTGTCCCTGGATCTGGAATGACTGTCGTGGAAGACTTGGCCCACCACTGTTCTTCGCCTTGTGCTAAGATGCAAAACAGGATCGCACCGCCGATGTAAACGCCGGCAGTGATGAAGAAAAAGATCCGCCACTGACTGAGCGTTTGCTGTCAAGACAAACATCAATACAAGAAATTGAGTCTTGGGTGTCCTGTCTTCAGTTCAACATGTACAACAATAAATTAGATAACATAAATACAAGCAACCGAGTCATAGGTGTCTTGTCGTCCATTTAACATGTGCAACAATAAACTGGACAACATAGATATAAGCAAAGGAGCCTTGGGTGTCTTGTATAGTTTATTGTTGTACATATTAAATTGGTGACAATATAAATGCAAGCAACTGAGTCCTATGTGTCCTGTCATCAATGTACAATAATGAACTGGACTCCATCGATCTTCATCTGCTGTTTTCTCTTGCAAGCATGCACGAGTCCCCCAATTATTTATTCTAAATTAGCAATCCCTCCCTCCAGACATCCCCAATTACATTTGTTCCTCATAAACAACCAGTTCACACATTCAACAAATCAAATACATTAAAAGAAAATGCTTGAAGAATTAACCGAGGACTGTTTGTTTTCCAAGAGCAAACTAAAAATGGTTAGTTCCTACTGTTGCACATGAGGTTTGTATATGACCGTGTTACAGTATTAATTATTAAAGCTATTGATTTAGATCAGTAATATTAATACCACTATCAGCCCCACGGTCTAGTCCACATTTACAGTCACTACGTTAACATCAAATGCAATACTCTTTAGGAAAGATATTCGTCTTAATATATAGCGCAAGCAAACTAGTTAACGTGTCTCTAAGACACCTCTGTGCTAGTGCCTATTATATCACTCCATAGAGTTGTTCTATATTGCGCCCCTCAAAATGAAGGCACGCTAGAAGTGGTTGTTAAGTTCCAGTCAAGGAACAGCTCAGTGTCAGTTAGTACACAATTTACTTACGTTATTGTTGGTCAAGAGCCCGACAACAGCCGGCCCCAAAAATCCTGGTATCGTTGCTAAGGCGTTTGTGATGCCTAGTAAAGTGCCTGGAGAAAAAAATAATAAATTACATATTAAAATTCAAAACAAGTGTAGAAGGAGTTTGTTTATATTTTGGTAAGGTAAATGACCAATCACTGTTACATTTGTAGATCTTTTTACATTCAGTACCGGTATGATGTATGTAGAAGACTGTATACATAGTACAGGAATGATGTGTGTAGAAGACTGTATACATAGTATTGGAATGATGTGTGTAGAGGACTGTATACAGTACTGACATGATGTGTGTAGAGGACATACATAGTATTGACATGATGTGTGTAGAGGACTGTATACATAGTATTGGTATGATGTGTGTAGAGGACTGTATACAGTACTGACATGATGTGTGTAGAGGACTATATACATAGTACTGACATGATGTGTGTATAGGACTGTATACATATGTATTGGAATGAAGCATGCAGACAGTACTTGCATGATGTGCAGAGAACTGTATACATAATTTTGGCGTGAAGTTATAGAGAGCACTGGCATGACACTTAACTGCATAGCTTATAACAATGAATATAAAATGTGTATGTGTAGCTTGTGTCTATGTTACCAGCAAATTTGGGCGCTATGTCAAGGTGATTGACATTGTAACCAGCCATTGAGAAACCGCCACATCCCACACCAAACGTCAACAAAACAACTGCTAAATCATGACTGCAACCAGCATATCCCGTGGCAATCATCAACACACCAGGAACAACAAGACCTGAACACAGGAAACCATAGATTACACCCACTGTCAACAATGAGGTGCAGCAAGCAATTCCATTAGGCTACAACAAATACAATTACACGTGTATACATTATTCTTTCCAGACGTGGTGGTAAATAAACAATAAACAACATGAAAGAACTAATTTCATGTTTGTAAATAAATGTTCTAAGGAGAAAACAAGAGACTTGGTTTCATGTCTTGTAAACTATCATAAGAAACAGCACATATCATACTACCTCACATATTATTGTAAAAGAATGATGTATGTTACTAGTTAGGCAATGATGTATGTTACTAATATACAATGATATATGTTACTAGTTAGACAGTAATGTATGTTACTAGTTAGGCAATGATGCATGTTACAGGTTAGACAATGATTTGACACATACAGCTCGTAACTAACTGATTCCATCGTCATTTTTTCATTTAATTATTATTATTAATTAATAATTATGATTCTTGACATGTTTCGTAGGCGGTAGTAAGAATTTTCTTTTATCAGTGTGTAGGTTAGAGCTTATTTATCGTTATGTTAAGACTAATTGTCCCTGTTCCCTGGAGGATGGGTGTCTTGGTGTGTGACTGAAAGGTGTTGATTGGGCATGCGTTCCGAACCCTGTTAGTGTCACTAAAAAGATGGGTGTCCTGAGGTGTGAATGAAAGGTGTTGATTGGGCATGCGTTCCGAACCCTGTTAGTGTCACTAAAAAGATGGGTGTCCTGAGGTGTGAATGAAAGATGTTGATTGGGCATGCGTTCCGAACCCTGTTAGTGTCACTAAAAAGATGGGTGTCCTGAGGTGTGAATGAAAGGTGTTGATTGGGCGTAAGTGTTCTGGCCACGCGGCATCCAAACTGAGAAGTCTACTCTAAGTTTTCCAACCGTGCATTTCCGAAATTTCCCAACTGTTTACCTTTAAATAGGGGATAATTTCCTATTCACTTGTCCCTCGTTCGTCTCCCAGCCAGTCTGCAGCCATTTTGCTGAAAATTCAGTGAAGGTTTTAGGCAAAGATTCTGGTGTTCGATATTTGTACTTCTTCGAACCTTGACGCTGTTTCTTAGAGGGAATTAGATTGTGAGATGTTTTGCTTAACAGTACGACACCTGAAAAATCTGATTAGTTTTATCGCTTATCGAGTGCCTATGGGGACTGAATCGTCTAACTTATGTTGTTCTTTTAGGATGTGTAGCATTATGGGGACTCGATCGTCTAACTTATGTTGTTCTTTTAGGATGTGTAGCATTATGGGGACTGAATCGTCTAACTTATGCTGTTGTAGCATAATAGAAAATATAGCTAGATGCGAAGTTTTCTACCACAGGAAGGTAGGAGTAGAAAAGTACTGATGTTTTTAATGAGGGTGTAACGTATGTAAGCATTATAAATTCCACGTGGCTCAAGTCAGTAGGCCTATTATATGAATTTCAATTAGGCCTAGCTGATGCAGTAAGTTAATATAGAAATCTCTCGACCGCGTAACGAGGTTGTAAGAATGTTGTACAGAATAGCGTTAGTAGTATAACTGAGTTTTACGACAACCGGCTAGTTCTGGTGGAAGGGGGTAAGCAGTATCACCGTGTCAAAAGTTGTAGCCTTGATTGTATATCTACGCACTGTGCATTTTATTTGATCAGTACTGTGTGTGTGTGTGTGTGATCATCAACTGATGTGAAGCCTGGTCACATTTTCTTGTAATCCAATGATCTGTGAAACTGTAGATTGATTGTGTATGTAGGCATAGAGAGTTATCTTATTCAGTCAGTAATTATGTTGCTAATGAACACGTGGGGTTAATCAGATTTTCTGTAACATGAAGGATATGAAGGTGAAGCACTGATTTGGGTATCAGGCGATTTTAAGGTAATAATATATTTTTGTGAATATCCTTTGGCTAGCATTGATGAAAGTAGTCTTCATTTAGTTTGTCTGTGTCCATAATTGTCATGCTAGGAAATTAGAATTGAGGTAAAACGAATTTGTGATTTGGTTATTAGAATAAGACAAAACTGTCTACGGAACTCTGTGACATTTTATTTATCCAGAAAATCAGTATTTACTTGAATTTAAATTTTTATTATCTTTTCCTTTCTTTTCCTAAATTCATTGTTAACTTGAATTAATTGTCTGCAATTTATTACTTGTTATTAGTCTGTGAAGTTAAAGATCATTGCCTGTACTATCATTTGTGCAGTCAAAAGTTGTCAGTCAGTGTTAGGTATTGTTTTCCTATGTCACTGTCATCACCACGTGACCTGGCTAGGGTCTGCAGGGTCAGAATGATGATTGAATAGTTTAGGCCTGTTAAAGGGAAAGATACATTCCACTTGTGTTGAATAAATGTAAAGCGGGCAGTAGGGCGGGATTTGAGGGTCTTTATGCATCATTATATTATGCAGTATTGTGATAAATAATAAATAGCGCCATAAACTGTGCTCATACAATTTAATACAACATTTTGCTCACCAATTGTGTTCATAGTTTTACGTGTCGCTGTTGTAGACATATAACCTCTGCTCCGAAGGAAATCGGCCAATACTCCTGACATCATTTGAGTCAGCCAAAGAACAAGGTAGGGCAGCGCTGATAAAAAGCCATCCTATTGTAATGAAAACTGAATCTATTACAATATGAGTACCGATATAGTGGTAGATGAGTTGCATATGAAAATTTAATATAAAATGTTACATAAATATTTTTCATAAATTAATTTTTCATTCATCTTTGTGTTAATTCTTTATCATCTTCACTTTACGTAAAATCCTCACTTTATCTAATAATAATCAACTTTATTATTAATAATAATACAAAATAAAGATGACACACAAATAGTCAGCCAAGAAAGTGATGAGTTAGTTATTTGCACTATTCCTTCATTAACAATCAGTCAACCATGTAAGTGGTGATCTAGTTATTTGTACTATTCAGATAATAACATATAGTCGGTCATAGTCGGTGAGCTTGTTATTTACACTATTCATGCATTAAATATCAGTCAAATGGCATTTTCCAGTAGGATTACTTCAGATGTTTGATAGTGGCTGAAGAGTGGCAAGGTGATCAGTTATGGAATTAAACACTGGACTTGGAATTTGATTTAGGAGTAAAGTAATTAGGGTGATGATCAATGGATTTGACATTTGGATTAGTGGGTAAAGTAATTAAGGTGATGAGCAATAAATGTGGGATGTGAATTAGTGGTAATTAGGGTGATAAACAATAGATTTGACATTTGGTTTGTGGTAATTAGGGTGATAAACAATAGATTTGACATTTGGTTTGTGGTAATTATGGTGATAAACAATAGATTTGACATTTGGTTTGTGGTAATTAGGTGATAAACAATAGATTTGACATTTGGTTTGTGGTAATTAGGGTGATCAACAATAGATTTGACATTTGGTTTGTGGTAATTATGGTGATAAACAATAGATTTGACATTTGGTTTGTGGTAATTAGGGTGATAAACAATAGATTTGACATTTGGTTTGTGGTAATTAGGGTGATAAACAATAGATTTGACATTTGGTTTGTGATAATTAGGGTGATAAACAATGGATATGATATCTAGCTTGTATGAATTAAGGTGAAATGCAACAAATCTGAATTCAGACTGTGGTAAAATCAGGATGATAAACAATGAATTTGACATTTGGATTGTGATAAAGAAATTAGAATGATAAATGATAGACTTGGCATTTGGAGTAATTAGTTAGGGCTTTAACAAAGTATGAAGTATGCCTACCTGCTTGATATCGAAATGTAATATTTTCTTCATATATGTAGGCAGACATGTTAGCATGCTGTAGAATCCCCAGTTGTTGGAAAAGTGACCTATTGCAGTACCCCATAAGGCAGACGACAACAGTATGTGACGCCAGGGAGTTGAGAGGATCTGATGAGTTAAAGGTACACCATATATATTTGAGAAGAGAATGGTCATGTGCGTGAGTATTTAAATGTGAATGTACTCTGCAAATTTATTTGAATTTATTTATAAATACACGAATCCAGTCATCAATCCATGGATTATATCTTATATAATTTTCTTAGGATACTTACTTCTGGAACCAATCTGCAGTAAGGAAATTGCTTTTATTATAAACTGAAAATAAGGAAATATAATATTTAATATACAGGTATACTTAAGGAAATATTAAAGTTACATACTTAAGTATTCCTATATATTAAAGTTACATACTTAAGTATTCCTGTATATTAAAGTTATACTTAAGTATTCCTGTATATTAAAGTTACATACTTAAGTATTCCTGTATATTAAAGTTACATACTTGAGTATTCCTGTATATTAAAGTTACATACTTAAGTATTCCTGTATATTAAAGTTACATACTTAAGTCTAGTTTTTTCTTTACAGTAGGCTAATAATGATGTGCTTACATATAAATTATTGAATTTGTTAAAGATGAAAATAGTTGTGATGCAACATTCACTTTTAAGCCAAGCAAAATATATTAGTCATTAACCAATCATAATAAAATATTTACATTTAACTGGGTGATACCATATATGTTTACTTGCGCATATCTGTAAAAGTATCAACCAAGCAATCCGTTTATAACGCATACCTCTCGCTTGCCAACTGAACTTTCAATAAAATGACGTTCAAAGGCGGTGATGCGAGGATGCTGAGCTGGGGAATCGTGAACCAAAAACATCCAAAACAGGAACCACACACATCCCAAGGCACCTGTAAAGTTATGAATAAACCTGTCATATCCCAAAACACCTGTAGCATTATGAATAAACTCATCTTATCCCCAAACCCATCACATCTAAATGTACCCGAATCATTAAGAATAAGGCTGTCATATCTAAAAGTTTCTGTAGCATTATGAATAAACCTATCTCCACATATCTGTACATTGTGAATATACCTGTAATGACCCAACACATACATAAACAAATGTGTCATATTTCAACATATCTCTGCATTATGAAGAGAAATATCATATCTCAAAACACATGTACACTGTGAAGAGAACTGTCATATCTTAACAGTACATATGAATATACCCATCATATTTCAATAAATCTGTACATTATGAACAAATCTGTCATATCCCAACACATTTGTAGCATTTATGACTAAACAATAAACCTATCATACCTCAACACATCTGCACGTTATCAATAAACCTGTCATATCTCAAAACATCTGTACGTTATCAATAAACCTGTGATACCACCCATTTAGACCTTCTCATTTTGATAAAATTTAGTCACTTCGTACATCGTAGTTTGTATCTGTTTCTTAAATATCTATGACTAAGTTTGCATCTGTTTCTTAAATATTTATAACTAAGTTTGAAATTTAGTCACTTCGTACAACGTATTTATATCTGTTTCTTAAATATCTATGACTAAGTTTGAAATGTTGTGCATGTCCACTAGTGTTTATTTTCTTTTTTATTTGGGGGTGTGGACGGCAGGGACGGGTTAATGCATGAAAGCCACTTAAAGGATTATTGGCATTGATGACTGTTCATAATCAAGCATGATTACGATGTGAGCAGACTGACATATTCAATAAGGGGCATAACTAATACAGAACAAACATTAAGAGAGCATGACTGAAACAGAACAGATAAACATATCGAAGTGTTCAGTAAAATGACAGCACGACTGAAACAGAACAAACAGAAGTGTCCAATATTAGGACAACATGACACAAAGTGAAGAAACAAATAGAAATGCTCAGAAATATGACAGCACGACTGAAAAAGAACAAAAAGAAGTGACTAATACAGCAATATCCAGCATGACTGAAACAGAAGAAACAACTTAAGTGATCATTATTACAACAGCAGGACTAATACAGTAATATCCAGCAGAAGTGTCCAGTATTATGATAGCAGGACTAATACAGCAATATCCAGCAGAAGTGTCCAGTATTATGATAGCAGGACTAATACAGCAATATCCAGCAGAAGTGTCCAGTATTATGATAGCAGGACTGGTAAACAAACAAAACGAAATGTTCAGTATTAAACATCAGGAATAATACAGAAAAAGAAAGAAATGCTTTCAGTGGGACGACTGTGGGACAAGTAGAAATCAGCATACCGAAGACATAAAAGACAGACGGCCATCCGCCAGCAAAGCCATACTCGCACAACAAGGCCGAGACTGGCATCGCAAACACTGTGCCGAGTTGCGCTCCTGTTACAAAGACAATGAAAATAGTGTGATGTAAATCATTATATACAACTATCTAAACATGCATTTCAAGAAACAAAATTATGTAATAAGTAATGGTTACAAAGACAATGAAAATAGTGTGGTGTAAATCATTATATACAACTATCTAAACATGTATTTCAAGAAACAAAATTACTCAGATATGAAGGATAAAGTCTCAGACAAAGAGCCGATCTGCCAATAAAATACACATGGACTAAGAAATTGTCTTCATGTGTTCTCTGACAGAACACTCTTACATACATGGTCATCACACATTTAAATATCATAAGCAAAATATATGATATAAAATATAGTTAATGTCAAGAGATAAACATAAATATAATATTAGTTAGGAAAGCAAAACCACATACCTTTAGCAGTAATATATACAGAGGATGATTTTCTGATGCATTGATAACCAGCGATATGGTTAGTAGTACGAGTTAACACTGGGAGCCAAAGTACTTGTTGCATAAAAGGTAAGCTGCATTTGACTAATGATTTATAGATGAGTTCCTGTGGCTAATCTGTGCTTTGGGTGGTTAAGTTTAGTGAGTTGTCTGGAACATTCTGGTATGTTCCCAGCCTGAAGATAAGGGTCAGCCTTTCTAGAAGGTAGGTTTACATGTAGTCTATTTTTTGAGGAGGAGTGGGTGTAGGCTACATAAGACATTATGTGACACAAGTATATGTTGCAACCTCAAGAAGTGTTATCAGTAAACATTACAAATATATATTACAATATAAATAAATCATTACAATATATAATATGACATAAATAAGCAAGTCAAAATACATATGTATTAAAAGGACATACATACTGAGATATTAATAAGCATTACACAGTACTGTTATAAGGACACATTTAGTATATATAATGTGACATAAATATTACAATATATACTAATACAACAATATACATTACAACATAAATGAATATTATAATATTTATTGCAATATAATGAGTGTTACATATAAGCATTACAAGACTACATTACAATATAAATAAACATTACCTGCATAACAAAAGGAGACAAGTTTACTCCGTTCATAAACTGGCGCCCAGACTGCCCAGACAGCATGCATGGCAGGGAATGTTACACCCTGTAACAGAAGCAATTTTAACTTTACTATCCAATGAAGCATTTCCCAATATTTTAAAAAAAATAATACTTCATTAATTTGGTAGTACAAATATTTATAATAGAAAAGAGCAACTGAAATAATATAGGCCTATCACTTCACAACCATTTATATATGTTTTAATGATCACATGTATACTCATCAATCAATGTCAGTTACATTATATTAGAAAAACATTATATTTTGAATAATTAATCTTATATCTCCTTCATAACTGTTCTGCATGTTTTCAGGGGATCGCCTAGGGCACAAAGGTCCTAGGAGTGCATTCCAACAAAACGTAATTTTTTTTTTAGTGTTTACCAAAAAAATTATCTAAATTAAATAAGCCAATAATTATTTCTAACTAAAAAAATTAATATGCTCCCATATAAACCTATAATTGGTGCCATGTTTATATTGAATTAAGTCACAAAGGTTCTAATAATAATAATAACTGAAGCGTCCATTGATGGATAGATAGAAGGATGGATGGTAGAAAATACAACTGGGCACAAATTTTAAGTCTCACCTAGGGTGAGACTTGCATCAGCCCTCGGTTGGTGGCTGAGTCATGGAGATTTGAGATACACTGACACTTAGAAAGCAATCCCTATCACCATAGACACACATAGGCAGGTGGCTAATAAGTAAGGGATTATTATTGTTAATTAATTTAATTCAATGATCATTGTGCATCATAGAGCTGGGAAGGGCTATCATTTACCATCCTGATTTAAGACTTGTAGATTCAAACAATAATAATCAAAATTATCACCACTTTCTAAATCTTTATCCATTCAAAGCATTCATCAATACTTCTATCTATTGTTTGTACTTAAATAGAACTTTCAAAGCATTCATCAATACTTCTATCTATTGTTTGTACTTAAATAGAATTGGAATAATTCAGTCCTTACTGTAGTACCTAGCAGCCATTTTGAATTCCAAAAATCACAGCCAAAGCTTTCACTAAAGAAAAATGATTTATCACTCATACACAAAGCTTCCACAGTCACATAATAGTAAGCTAATCGTTTCTCAACCACATTGTCTCAGCTTTAAATAGCAAGCCCTCTAAGAAGTTGATCATTTAGGCATTGGATTATTACATTATATTACTATTGTTACTACCAAACAATTTAACGATTATATTACTATTGTTACTACCAAACAATTTAACATTATATTACAATTGTTACTACCAAACAATTTAACATTATATTACTATTGTTACTTACCTGAGATGCTGGGCGTGAGAGGAGTGAGAGTGGAGCATGTCAGTTTATGGCTCTGTTCTTACCTGAGATGCTGGGCGTGAGAGTGGAGCATGTCAGTTTATGGCTCTGTTCTTACCTGAGATGCTGGGCGTGAGAGTGGAGCATGTCAGTTTATGGCTCTGTTCTTACCTGAGATGCTGGGCGTGAGAGTGGAGCATGTCATTTATGGCTCTGTTCTTACCTGAGATGCTGGGCGTGAGAGTGGAGCATGTCAGTTTATGGCTCTGTTCTTATCTGAGATGCTGGGCGTGAGAGTGGAGCATGTCAGTTTATGGCTCTGTTCTTACCTGAGATGCTGGGCGTGAGAGGAGTGACAGTAGAGCATGCAGTGCATTCCTGAATTCAGTGGCAGTGATTCTCAATTATTATAGTCATAAGTGTAAAGATATAAAAATGTAAAGAAATTCTCATCATAATACACAAGCAACTCACCTCTCCAAGACCTTCCAATACGCGCACCACGACAATGTAGGGGACACCAGCACGTGCAGCAAGAGGTGTCAGAAGCGTCAGTAGTGATGTGCTCAATACACCAAAGCCAAACAATCGCTTTCCTCCTATTTGTCCTGCAAGCCATCCCCCTGGCAACTGAGTGCAAATGTACCCGTAGAAAAATGCACCCAAAATCAAACCCTGTGTGTTTTCATCCCAGTCAAACTCACCCTGCGACAAAAGATTTTGATGTCTAAACATTCAAATGCAAGTACAAAGTATTCAGATTATCACGTGTTGGGTCTGAGATTATACTTGATTAATGATAGCACATGCTGGGTCAAAGATTTATAAGTATTAATGGTATCACGTGCAGGCATGGTCAGAAATTATAAATATCTATGATGTCACGTGCTGGATCTGAGATTATGATACAAGTCTTACTGTCATGTGTTGGGTAAGCTGTTATAATACAAGTATTAATGATGTCACGTTCTGGGTCAGAGATTATGATACAAGTATTAATGTCACGAGCTGGGTAAACTATTATGAAGCAAGTATTAATGTTGGGTCAGAGATTATGATACAAGTATTAATTATGTCATGTTCTGGGTCAGAGATTGTGGTACAAGTATTAATGTTACGTGTTTGGTAAGCTATTATGATACAAGTATTAATGATATCATGTTCTGGGTATGAGATTATGATACAAGTAATAATTATGTCACATTCTGGACCAGCGATTATGTGATACAAGTATTAATGATGTCACGTTCTGAGTCAGAGATTATAATACAATATTAATATTACTGTTGGGTCAAGGATTATGATAAAGCATTAATGTCACATGTTCGTCAGAGATTATGATTCATGTATTAATGATGTCACGTCTTGGGTCAGAGTTTATGATACAGGTATTAATGATGTAACAAGAACTAGCGCGGATTCTGGCTCACGAATACTTAATAATTTAACAAGTCTGAAAACTATTCGAGCCGTGTATTACTGTAACAGAGTCAAGATAAAATCGGGTTTAACCAAATTTCAATTTTTTTCTAATCTGCTATTTGGAAGCTTCGCATGACGTATGACGTAATAATCTTGTGTTCTAAATTTGCGTCATGACTCACGTCATGTAAGCAGAGATGAGATCATAACGGGCACACTCTCATTGACCTTCTCAGAACCACCAATTCCATCTGTAGAGAGGAGTCTGAAACCCGCCAGTTCATTCCACCGTTAATGCATACAAAACCGGTAACACATCGATTTCTTAGAATATTATTGTATTTGTATTTTAAGCTATCTTTGTGAGGATTTATGAACATAAATTATTTCAGAATTGTATTGTGACAAACTCCTCCAAACGTGGTTTGATAAGAAGTATGGTTCACTCAAATGTTACCTTGTATAATATATATATATATATTAATTTGTAAACCATTAAACCTTTTTATCTATAAAAGGAATGACTGTGCACGTTGCGAAACTCTTGATAATTCAAATTCATTTTTGCGTATAATTTTATTGTAATTTGTAGAGCGCACATGCGTAATTTGAATTGTAATTGATTTCTTTTATATGAATTCCATTGTATTAACGTAAACGTTGGGAATTCATATGGCATGTAAATGTTAATTGTAACACACATGTGAATTATTTGTATCTTTCTTTATAAATGTAATTATATTGTAAAGACTCAATACGTCTAGGATCAAGCTATGCATTTTCTTATCGAACACGTGTATTGGAAAATCGAACGTTAAAGCAATAAGCTCATAGGGAAACATTCTATTTCCAGAGCGGGTTTTTGTTTCTTCCTTGGTTCTACCTTGGGCTTTTTCCGTTACCATGGGCCTGCTTGCCTGTGACAAGTTTGCCTTTGTTGTTTTGTATCTGGGTGATACACCTGCACAAGTACATCATCAGCGTTACCTGTAAAGTCAGATGAAGACTGGTATATTTGAAGTCTGATGCAAGTACTGTGGCGGACCCTTTGTTGCGCGAACTGTGTTCTGAACCACGCTACCGTGGGAACACTAGACAGGCAACGACATTTGAAAATAGCTAAGTGGAGCTCTCTCTAGAACACTTACTTCAACGTAATATCAGCAGAGTAAAAAGTTACTGACTTTGACGTTTCATAATAATAAGTATAGCTTGGGAGACGGGAATTGTCTGCTCCTGAATTAATTGTTATTTGTTATGAATGTTAAAAGTATTAAATCTTCTTTTCCATCTTGTTAAGAACCTCTTATTGCAGTCTAAATTATGCATGTTTATGGACCAAATTATGTGGTTTGGATGGGGGCGTATGAGCTGAATGTGGATTGAATGCATAATAATTGTAAGAGTATCTTAACGATTTCCAAACCGAGCTTATGTACGCAAGTTGTCTGTTCGTGAATTTTATTTGTCTCTAACTACAAGACATAATTTTCATCGGAAGCGAAGGATAGCTTGAGCAGCCAGTCTGTTCGGAATTAAGAGGGAATTAAATTTACATCTTTTAAATTAGAAATTCAGAATTCTCGAGCAGGGTCCTAAAATAAAAGCTGGCACACGTAACAAATACTTAGTAGAGTAAAAAGATCACAGGATAATTCTAGATAATTATGTATTATAGTACATATTGGGTAGGATTCTGATATAAGTACAATTAATGACGATGTAAATATGAGTATTGGGTCGGATTCTGATATAAGTTCAATTAAAACGACGATGTAAATATGAGTATTGGGTCGGATTCTGATATAAGTACAATTAATGACGATGTAAATATGGGTATTGGGTCGGATTCTGATATAAGTACAATGACGATGTAAATATGAGTATTAGATCGGATTCTGATATAAGTACAATTAATGACGATGTAAATATGAGTATTAGGTCGGATTCTGATATAAGTACAATTAATGACGATGTAAATATGAGTATTAGGTCGGATTCTGATATAAGTACAATTAATGACGATGTAAATATGAGTATTAGGTCGGATTCTGATATAAGTACAATTAATGACGATGTAAATATGAGTATTGGGTCGGATTCGTAGATGTTAATGACGTAAAATTTAATAATAAGGGTGGATTCGTACATGTTGATGTAAAAATGAGTACTGGAACGGATTCATAAATATTAATAATATGTTGCAGTAGAAACTGAAAAAATGTACATCCCTTGATAAGACAAGTGCTGGGACATGCTGAAATAGTGCATTAATAAAGTAACACAGGGTGGGACATGCTGAAATAGTGCATTAATAAAGTAACACAGGACGGGACGAGTTCACATACGAATATTATTTTATAACGAAACAAGTGCTGAGGTAAGAGCATAATTATTACTTTGTAAAGTAAGAAGTGTTAGGACGAGTTATATGACGTAACATAATTATTACTTTGTAAAGTAAGTAAGAAGTGTTAGGACGAGTTATATGACGTAACATAAGTATTACTTTGTAAAGTAAGTAAGAAGTGTTAGGACGAGTTATATGACGTAACATAATTATTACTTTGTAAAGTAAGTAAGAAGTGTTAGGACGAGTTATATGACGTAACATAATTATTACTTTGTAAAGTAAGAAGTGTTAGGACGAGTAATAAGACGTAACATAATTATTACTTTGTAAAGTAAGAAGTGTTAGGACGAGTTATATGACGTAACATAATTATTACTTTGTAAAGTCAGTAAAAAGTGTTAGGACGAGTTATAAGACGTAACATAATTATTACTTTGTAAAGTAAGTAAGAAGTGTTAGGACGAGTTATATGACGTAACATAATTATTACTTTGTAAAGTAAGTAAGAAGTGTTAGGACGAGTTATATGACGTAACATAATTATTACTTTGTAAAGTCAGTAAAAAGTGTTAGGACGAGTTATAAGACGTAACATAAGTATTACTTTGTAAAGTAAGTAAGAAGTGTTAGGACGAGTTCAAATACGAATTATATGACATAACAAGTACCAAATCGTATGCTGTGAGGAACGAATGTTGTTGAAAAATTAAGAAATTAAAATCAATGCTGGATTTATCCGGGTAAATGTATTCTGAAGTGGTGCACTGCCTGATAACTCGCTCAGAGTAGCACGGTGTGGTGCACTGCATAACTCGCTCAGAGTAGCACGGTGTGGTGCACTGCTTGATAACTCGCTCAGAGTAGCACGGTGTGATGCCTGCCTGATAACTCGCTCAGAGTAGCACGGTGTGGTGCACTGCTTGATAACTCGCTCAGAGTAGCACGGTGTGATGCCTTCCTGATAACTCGCTCAGAGTAGCACGGTGTGGTGCACTGCATGGATAGCTCAGAACAGCAAGCCTAGCGACTAAATCTAGGGGCCAGTCTATTACTTTAAAATAAAATGATGTATCAGATTGTTACTATTATCAGAGATCCGCTCTGTACTTACTGATCTCATCATACATGAATCATCCTATTTAACCCTTTAACTTAAATCTAAAGAACATAAACTGAAAACAAGTGATCAACGTTATTACATAATTTATATCACCCCACAATTCTTATACGCTACTATTCAAATAAGACAAAGATTGTATGTATATATGTGAAGAAAACAACAACTTTAATTATGAAAATGCGCAAATGTTTGTCATAAAGATACACATATACTTAATGAAACAAACTTTCACTCAATGAATAAAAATTTAGACATTTACAAAAATACTGGAATTCTTGTCAATTACAAGAAAGATTAATGTTATAATAATTTAAATTCTACATCTAGGTTTGCTTTGAAATGTAAATCTCATTCTCCATTCTTCAAAGTTACTGATTTGCAAAGTGACAGCATTTTCTCTGTATTGTGGAGAGATAGTCTAAACTAATACTTTTACTTCAACTGTTCTCTATATTGTGGAGAGATAACAAATCTCTACAGTCTAAACTCTAAACTAATACTTTTACTTCAACTGTTCTTTCTAAAGTCTTTCTTTCGGAGACTAATTCTCATCCAAATCTGTTTACAGTACATGTAGACAAAATTAATAACAAATGTATATACAGTTAATTATTAAATGATAAAAAAAACATAAGAACAAATTTCATCATAAACAGATACAGGAATGAGAACAGTTGAAAAGAAAACATTCGCCTTTTAAATTGCTACTTGGTGTAGGTCAATCTCTGGCCAGGTAATAGGTGTGGTGAATATTTGCAGCAAGGCCACCAGTACAATCTGCTTCAACGACCAAATAGGAGATTGGTTCAGGACAACAGTGGAAGTCAGACAAGGTTGCTTGCTTTCACCTACTTTCTTCAACATCTTCCTTGAGAGAATCATGACAGATGCTCTGGAAGACCATGAAGGAACTGTCAGTACTGGAAGCAGAACAATAACGAACTTACACTTTGCTGATGACATCGATGGCCTTGCAGGAATTGAGGAGCTAGCTCATTTGGTGGCAAAACTGGTCAGGACAGCTACTGCTTTTGGTATGGAAATCAGTGCAGAGAAGACCAAATAGTTGCTGTTTGTGTACTATATCACTAATCCAGAAAGTTACAATTTATGTAAATTCAAGAGATATAATTTTTAATTTACTGTTAGTATAATGCATGTTAGTGACAAATTTTGTTCATAACCATGCACACACACATGCCCAGCATAGTATGAAATTCATTGAGAAAACAAATTATATTAAAATGTTTTGTATGAATACAAAATAATGTCATTTCAGAGTAAAAAGTGTGCTTTATCACTGAAAATAGTGCCTCTAAAATATTATGTATATTTAATGATATTTGTTCATGATTTTTGATGTATGGAGACTTTATATCCCACATCAAAGAGCTACAGGTAACTCACATTGGAGGTTGTAGAGTTGGATATTGTGTCACCAGGACACTCTTCACTGCTCTTACTGTTGGATGGCAGTGTTGAATTCACCATGGCAACCAGTGCCACACTTAAGTTAACTCGTAGGCAATAGATGTTAAAAAATCCCAGAAATGATAAGAATGCAAGTGCATACCGTGTCTTAATACATGAAAATGGCACTGAAACAATAAAAACAGGTCACACTTTAAACAGGCAAACACTGAAACAATAAAACAGGCCACACTTTAAACAGGCAAACACTGAAACAATAAAAACAGGTCACACTTCAAACAGACAAACAATGAAACAATAAAAACAGGTCACACTTTAAACAGGCAAACAATGAAACAATAAAACAGGTCACCCTTTAAAAAGGCAAACAATGAAACAATAAAAACAGGTCACACTTTAAACAGGCAAACAATGAAACAATGAAAACAGGTCACACTTTAAACAGGCAAACACTGAAACAATAAAAACAGGCCACACTTTAAACAGGTCAACACTGAAACAATAAAAACAGGTCAACACAGACTACGGCCAGCCCACATAGCCCATCCCTGAAATCTGACAATGGCATCTAGATTTACAGTATGGGATCGGGGATTTCAATTTTCGGCATCGTGGTGCCCTGTACATTGTTCCCATATTAGCTGAGGTACAGTGAGGATTTACACTTTTATGAGTATATGCTGTTTGATGTACTCTTAATTTGTATTAGAAGTTTGTATATTTAGGAAGCAGATAGTTCAAACTTTTAATTGATGTATTTTTATATGATGACTGATGTTACTGTATTTGTGTAGTTTGTGATTTGTGTGAGAGAATGCTTTTCCTATAGCCCCTCCCCCCCTTCTCCAACATACATTTTATTTTAGGTCTAATCCTCTAGACTCGATTATATATTAAGAAAGAGTTATATATTAAAGCATAATCATGATAGGTTCATTACATATTTGATTCAATAAATAACTCTTGGGCATTTAGCCGTAATTGAGAATTGAAAGCAAGTGAGGAAACACAGAAGTTATTTTTGGCAGTCTTTTAGTCCGAAATACCCCTCCTGCCTTGATGGGTTTTCGTGGACAGCCACACTTTCAGATTATATATAGGCACAAGGGAGCACCATGATCCGACAATTAGGGTGGGTAGTTGAATCGACATAGTATAGTGTGGAGACAGAAGAATACGATATATGCATTGAGTAGTGAAGAACTTTTATTTAACTAGACTACTAGAGGTTAAGGAAGGAGATTGTATCATTATTAATGTGTCAATGTACACAATATAACAAATATGCATTTTATATATACTGTGACGTGGACTTAGACATTTGCCGTTTGACTTTTACCATTTAATTGTTTGCTGCCCTGGTTCCATCATTTCAGAGACAGTGTTTTATAAAAATAAAATGATCACTATTACAAAGAACATGTGTGTCTCATTTTGTGAATTTGTACATTTGGCGCTGAGAGGAGGATATACACATCATCATAATCACAGATCATCATCCCTTTACAACTGGAAAACACTGAAACAATCACAACAGGTCACAAATACTGAAACAATCACAACAGGTCACAAACACTGAAACAATTACAACAGGTCACAAACACTGAAACAATTACAACAGTCACATTTTATTTTTAATAAGAAAAAGTCACATCAATCTAACACAGAACTCAAGCTCTAATGTGACAAATTAATGTTACAATTTGTATTTTTACACAAGTATTTTCACAATATTATTTTATATTCATACAAGAGACAATCCAGACTGAAATGGGTCTTAAATTTATACCAGTAAAACATATTAACAAAAAGACCTTCTGAATAAATCTAAATTACATAATACATTATTAATATTTTTAAAGGGGTCTGAATAAATCTAAATTACACAATACATTATTAATATTTTTAAAGGGGTTTGTGGATCAGTACTGCACTCAGCTTTATCAAGGTATGTCTTTATATACAATATAACCCAAATGTTGTAGCAATTTTTCTCTATATGAATGCATGATATGAGACTTCATCATAGTCTGTCTTTATATAAAAAAAAATCCCACAAGTGTTACCCAATTTGTCTTTATGCATGAACAGGTCATAGCTGTTATTTTAACCTCTATATGTAAATGTTCATATATATGAACATTATTATACTAACAAAATTTATAAGCATTCACAAACATAGCATATCATTCATCACAATTTATCTTCATGCACATACTACATCTATTATCACAATGTATCTTTATAAAAATTATGGTAGTTTTACAAAAATCACTGTTATATCAACTTGGCACATCTATTAATAAGGGTTGTTTTATACACACAAATGGCAATGACATAGCATAGAGTCTTTATATACATGTATACAATTTGGCTTTTAAGTGTAATCTCAGTCTGTTTTTGAACCACAAATCATATTATTTGAGCAGATATTATAGAAATCATTACACTGACATCACAGTATATTCAATGTGCATGCATAAACAAGAAAATGAAACAAGTATGACAGTTATAGCTGAAATAACAAGACACTCAACATATAACAGATTATTCCATGAGCATAGCTTGATGCCAGTTAATGCAGAGCCATGGTGATGACTGTTATCAATCATATATTTGCACATATTTTGCACTGAATTAGTGATAACTGTTATATCATATATTTGCACTGAATTGTTGACTGTTATGAATCATATATTTGCACATATTTTGCACTGAATTGGTGATGACTGTTATGAATCATATATTTGCACTGAATTAGTGATGACTGTTATGAATTATATATTTACACATACTTTGCACATATTTTGCACTGAATTGGTGATGACTGTTATGAATCATATATTTGCACATATTTTGCACTGAATTGGTGATGACTGTTATGAATAATTTATTTGCACATATTCTGCACTGAATTGGTGTGGATAACCTGTAACTTGATCTTTTGTCCAAGCATGACAAAAAGGCCATGAACAAAAAGACAAAAATTGCATTATTGTGTCTATGAGTGTTACAATGACACACAGCTATTATAACAGCCTGTTTATTGCACATGTAATAATAACATATGACACAACAGTATTATGTTTATTTTTAAAAAAAACAGTCTATTTACTGCACATGTAAGAATATTATGAGTTAACAGTTTTATAGTTATTAACGTAAACATGTTCATTGTATGAACTGTTATAATAGCTTTAGTATAAACTGTGAACCTGTTTAACTAATACAGTCTTTGAAAAGGTTATAATTCATATCTTAAAACAGACAAATAGAGCAATGGAAAGGGTTTATAAAGCTTAATTATATGTAAAATAATCTTAAGTTAAAGGCTATTATTACAACTATTAATTGCACAAATGTCCATATTAAAACAATTATTAAATACAATAATACTGTCAAATAGTACACTAAATTATAAGTCATTAACAGCAATATTACTGCAAAAATAAGTTTTGCAGAAGTTGTTGGATAAGACAAAATAACAGTTACCATAATCAATGTAATTAATATAAACATTGCAAAATATTTGTATACATATTTCTAAAATTCATTATTAAAAAAATATGATTCCTTACTACAAAAATGTACAAATTTGAAATATTATAAAAGTTTTGCATACAAAATCTGCATACAGTCTAGAACATGTTTATTTTATAAAAGGTTATCTGTTGCCTGGAATGCTAATTATAGTAAAAGACATCAACAGATGAAGCAAAGAAAGCAGACGTTTGTATTTAGTGAATGAGGGTATTCTTAAAATGATATATAAGTATATATAAAATAAATTATATAAATTTAAAAAATGATACCTACTATTTTCATCTTTATCCTTCCCAGCTTTGTCACTAGGCAACAATGGGTTGTGCTCAGTATCTATGAATGATGCCATTTCAGCTTACTTTAATTGCTGGTATTTATACTTTCATTTCAATATAAATATTTTTTTCTTTATTATCTCAAGCACTAATGCAGCATATTATTCATCTGTAACAAAAGAGAAAATAAAAATTGCTAACACAGTGTCAAAAGTCTCCACTTGACTAGTTCTCATAATTATACTCTTCCTGTTTCAGCAGTTTCTCAAGCTTTGAATCTTAGGGCAGTAATTACAAACAAGTTAATTCAAGCCACTTACCTACATGGCTGAAACAATAATAGCAATTTCAGTCTGTTTCTCTGATTCAATAATTTCTATAAATCAAATTAGATCACTTGAAAATGTTGCTATAGCCAGCCAGCCAGATATGATATGTAAATATTTTATGAATGACAGAAAGATAGGGATGCAAAAACGGAGATTAGATTAAAATGATGTATGTTTCACTTTTGGCAATGTCACATGACAATAATAATGAGATATACATTTAAATTTTAATCCCATCAGTTAGTATGACAGTAATTGTGATAATTATTTTTACAGTACTACATGAGATTAATAGTACTAAAACGTGAGTCACCAAGTTCTGCTTATAAAAATATATAACATTATAAGCACTGGAAAGGAAATAATTTTATTATATTTACAAACATGTATTTGTGTGTATATGTGTGTGAACGTGTATTGGCATGTTGTTATTGATAGAAACAATGGAACCACGCGAAAACTCTAACCACTGACGATGAATACACGACGGTTTGTGTTTTCTCTATGTAGTATTGGCACAAGCCAGTCCTTGCAATGCTGCCCATTGCTCAACAACAACACAGACATTTATTTGAGAGAGTGTATGAGTGTGTCTTGTGGTGTGTAGTCTGTACATGAGAATGATTATGTGTGTGAAATGAGTACATGCACGGAATTATGGAGTGAGGGTAAGAGTGTTATTAAATGTTACTTCTGTGAGTGCGTGCCCACGTCCGTTGTATATTGCATATCCCAACTGATGAATATGCCAGGCTTCTTCAAAGTTCTATATTTAGCCACAGTCATACAATGACGAGTAGCGTATCACTTTGACAGGCACGAATGGACGTCTGAATGGATAAATGACTGAACTGACATTGACTCAACATTCTGTTTAACATTCATACCTGCATTATTTTGAAGAATTAAAATAAAACCACTAATATTTAATAACTTAACATTCTGTTTAACATGCATACCTGCATTATTTTGATGAATTAAAATAAAACCACTAATATTTAATAACTTAACATTCTGTTTAACATGCATACCTGCATTATTTTGATGAATTAAAATAAAACCACTAATATTTAATAACTTAACATTCTGTTTAACATGCATACCTGCATTATTTTGATGAATTAAAATAAAACCACTAATATTTAATAACTTAACATTCTGTTTAACATGCATACCTGCATTATTTTGATGAATTAAAATAAAACCACTAATATTTAATAACTTAACATTCTGTTTAACATGCATACCTGCATTATTTTGATGAATTAAAATAAAACCACTAATAACTTAACATTCTGTTTAACATGCATACCTGTATTATTTTGAAGAATTAAAATAAAACCACTAATAACTCAACATTTAAAAGCAACACAAGGTAAATCGAAAACTCTGAGATCAGAGTTAGATGTGCACTTACTAGATCTACGACAACCGAATCGCTTTCTCTGCAGAACACTGACAAGTCTTCACACTGTTGTACGCAACAGTAATGCTCGTCTCAGTACTTCACGATCAGCCAACAGTGCAGGCATTATGCTCCAAATCTTGTCTTACACAGTATTAGGGCAGTGACACTGATAGCACAAACTGAATGGCCGTAATTAAGCCAACATGTTGATGTGTTTAATATTAAATGATTCAATTACCGATTGACATAATGAAAAAGTAAACTAACAATATTACTGTCACGATTCTTTATTTACAAGTTTACGTGTACTGACCTCCTTTATCACCATGAATGAAACGCCCATCAAGGGAGTTTACCGCAAGAGTTATATATTTTCAGTGTTCTTTCCCTTTGCGATATAGAGTGATACCAGGATCGAGTCTTGTACATTGAAAAATATTGAATTTTAAATAAAATCACGATATTTAGTAATACTTAACAATGTATGTGTGCATACAGTGATGTTTGTGGGTGCCCTATATACCCCCACCCCAATAGTGGTGGGCTTGATACTGGGCAGTTCACCCTGTGCTGTCAGCATTACAGTGAGGTGCATCAAGTCCTGTGAAGCAAACCAGGATGGAGAACATCTTAAAATGAAACGTCCCGTGAAAATTCTAGAGGTGAAAGAATATTAGAATAACCATCACCTATCACACACACACACACACACACACACACACACACACACACACACACACAAATAATTTTAAAAAAGAAATCCCTACTTTCATAACCTCTTAAGACGGCCAAAGTCTTTAATACTTGGAATAACCTAATTTAACTTGATAAGAAAAAACATCGTCAAGCACCTGAGACATTTTAAGAAAAAGGTTGGCGTACCTCATATAATGTATCGAGAATGAGATGTAATATATTCTACTATTTTACGAATATTCATAACAGTTAAAATAACTACTTCTACTAGCACTTTTAAAATACTAACAATGAAGGAGCTCATGACATCAAAATTATGTTAATACGTTTAAATATGACTGTTTGTGAGATTTCATTCAATGTTTAAATTTAAGAATAGTTTAACTTTAAATTACAACCCCAGCAAAACATTTGTAACTTTAAAATAAATTATGAGGAGTAACTAAAAATAATAGTTAAGGAATATTTTGTGTATTTCTCTTTCCCCAATTTTTTCTTTTTTTTTTAAATTAAAAACTGTACTTTTAAACAGGCGGCGTGACCTTTTAAATGGGAGTTAAGAACGTAAACCAAGATAAAGGGTTTATGGCCCCTTATTGCCACTGCTCACTCACAACATTGGTATTAAGTATAAACTTTATTAAGTGTTGTGCTGTCAATTTTTCAAATCTACCCTAAATAACAAAATTGGATGATTGCGATATTGGGGGGGTGGGGTTTTACAAACAGATATTGGCTACCGCTATAAAAATAAAAGAATGACGATGTTGGTACGCTGAATCGATAAAAATTGTATTGAATTATCTACATATTTCTCAATTACTGCATTTAAAACTTTCAGCCGCAGTCTGTCATCAACATTACGACCTCTGGCGATGCTTCGAGGTCAGCGGTAGTCGGGTAACAAAGGCGGGAGAGGACGTGGAAACATTTCACTGGCTATCACTAATGAAGCGGGAGGTTTTCTCAGTCACTAACAGGTTTTTCGTTACTAACCAAAGAACCGTTTACTGCTTCAGGGATTTAGGCAATAAAATTATTCACAATATTACATTTTAGAAATATTTAGGTCTTGAGATTTCAAATCTATCAAATGCAAATTATAAACCATATATTGGTTTCTTTCACTAGAAATAGTGCAGTAGGCTGGAAAATACAACACTAATTAAGTGCTGAGGTCAGCTCCGCAAATACTTTCAGTGAACCGTGCAGTTTTTCTTTGGGAGCTGAAAGTGCGCGCATTAATAGGCTACATTGACTTCTGAGGGGTCAGGTCGGAAAGTGAACATGACCCATTTTTTAATTATGTTATCAATGCTACAAGAAACACATGATGAAAAGTAATTACATGTTTTCTGTTGACTTTATAAACACTTGATCTTGTTTCCCCTTTCCCACTATCTCCTACTTTTGTCGGTGTGTGTCGATTTCACAATCTTTCTTTTGCTTACTGAACGCTAAAATGAGATTTTAAAATTTACATTTAAAAACATTTTTATAAAATGTAGATTTGAAGAGTTTAAATACACTCTAAATATATGTAATAGCTTGTAATATTTCGATAGGGCCTTACCTTGGAGTCAACTTCTGGATCTCATAAGCTGAGCAGAACGGAGTGTTGTGGTGAGACTTTGGGTGGCACAATATTCTGGTAATATAATAATAAAAACAAAAACAGACAAACAAATAAACATATAATAACGAGTTGGATGTTAAAACGAGAGGTTACAGAGCAAATGATAAGGTCACAGTATCAGTACCATCTAGTGGTCAGAACTATCTTATGATGAGAAAGAGTTGTAGATTTTGAGGCAGATTGTGTGCCGGCTGGCACGTTCCTCGGACGGCCATTGGAACAGAGACCTCTGTCCTTCAAACTGGACGCAGTGCCCTGTGAGCGTGTAATCCTAGTGATAAAATGTGAAGGGTTACAGGCTGCGGGCATTGTAGTGACGTAATGAGTACCGTGCTGTCAGCATGACTGATGACGCAAATACCCCTTCAGCACTGCGCTCTTCCACAATACAAAAGCGTGCGTGACGCGTACTGTGCAAAAGTTAACGAGGGCACAGGTTGCCTTATCAAGCATCACCTCTGACCTCACCGGAAGTCAAGCAAAGAACATTCTGGACTCATCTGACTCTTTACGATTATTAAGGACTGAACTGGTGACTTCAAAATAGCACCGCTGAATAAGAAAAGCGCACACAGAAATTGTCTAAGAAGCAAAATACTTCCACCTATGGAAGATTATGCGACCGTGAATATTTATCTTTTATGTTGTAGAAGAGAGAAAACATTTACAGCGCCAGTATATCCGCTAAATGAGAGAGACGAGTGGTGTCTGCTGGAGGATCATTAATAAAATAAAATTAAGATTGTCAACATTTGTAATTAGGTATGAAAGATTAAATTAATAATAATAATCACTTTCATTAACTAAGTGGCGTTTCGTCAGACGAATAAAATAAAATATACCATAAATATATTGTTGTATGAAATTGAACTAAAATAAAATATACCATAAATATATTGTTGTATGAAATTGAACTAAAATAAAATATACCATAAATATATTGTTGTATGGAATTGAACTAAAATAAAATATACCATAAATATATTGTTGTATGGAATTGAACTAAAATAAAATATACCATAAATATATTGTTGTATGGAATTGAACTAAAATAAAATATACCATAACTATATTGTTGTATGGAATTGAACTAAATTAAAATTTACCACAAATATGTTAGTATTAAGGAATCGAACTAAATTAATTATTAAATTAAACTAAATTCCTATGATATAGAAATATGTTAGTATTAAGGAATCGATCTAAATTAAAATATACCATAAATATGTTAGCAGTAAGGAATCAGTCTAAAATGACATCACGCCATAAAGATATTAGCAATGAAGTAATAAAGTAATGAAGTAATAAATATGTTAGCAGTAAGGAATCGATCTAAAATGACATCACACCATAAAGATATTAGCAATGAAGTAATAAAGTAAACTTTAAATAAGATAGTAATACGGAATCGAACTCACACAAAAGTACATCATAAATATGTTATCATTAATGAATCGAATTAAAATGAAAACATACAAATTGTATAATTCTTAAAGAAAAGGAATCGAATTAAAATGAAAACATACAAATTGTATAATTCTTAAAGAAAAGGAATCGAATTAAAATGAAAACATACAAATTGTATAATTCTTAAAGAAAAGGAATCGAATTAAAATGAAAACATACAAATTGTATAATTCTTAAAGAAAAGGAATCGAATTAAAATGAAAACATACAAATTGTATAATTCTTAAAGAAAAGGAATCGATCTAAAATGAAAGCATACACATAAAAATATTATTCTAAAAAACATGGAATCAAAGTAAAATTCACCTTCACCATAAAAATAAAGTGATCAAAATCAGTCTGTGTAATTATACTCGGAAAGTTTATTCCCTAACACAGTTATTTCTGAAGATCACTTATTAGGAGGAATTCTAACCGAAAATGCATAATCCCTAATGTTTCGGACAGTGTATTTAAAATTAAAAGTCTGCTGTGGTTTGATTTTTAAAAACACCAAGCACACATAATAACTTACTGAACACAATAAAAATAGAAAAATAAAACAGTTGGAAATAATGACCTTGAGATCAAGGCCAGTCACGATAATCATACAACATCTCAAGACTTACTGCAAGACAGGCCGGGAAAAAAGCTCAGTCTCTCGAGACTACTCGGCAGATGGGGAATCAACGGCTGGCATTTTGCTGCACGTGAGCTGCACGTGCAGAACTTCATGCACGTGCGCAAGGGGAGATTTAACTTGAAACTGTGTGATCAGGTGATGTGTAGTTTGATTTGCACAATAGGAAGAAATTTTATTTTGTGGTCATTACGTTACAAATTCTTTGACTGATGATGTCACATGGCACTACAGTTTTGACGTCCTTGAAGCTAAATATGACTTCAATCTATTTACTTTCTGGTACTTTTACTGCGACCTCATTGGTAGACCGACGCTCTGTAACCTCACTAGACCAACGTTTTGTTTGTCATTGCTCATTTCGCCGTTGGGTTCTATCATTCATAAAGTAAATTATATGAACGAATAGAATTAATGTATTGGAACATTTTCTGAAGTAATAATCTTGTGAGAATTACTTGTGAGTAATGAATTACTGAAGTAACAGTCTTACGAGGATTATTTGTGAGCAATGAACGTAATGAAGTAACAATCTGGTGAGGATTACTTGTGAGTAATGAATGTCCTTAAGTTATAGTCTAGTGAGGATTACTTGTGAGTAATAAATGTACAGAAATAACAGTCTGGTGAGGATTATTTGTGAGTAATGAACGTACTGAAGTAACAATCTTGTGAGGATAGAATGTTTGGGTAGGGATCGTCCATTTGACTGTTACAAATCTCCATGAGTAAGGCTTCTTGCCGTCACTTACAGACGGATAATGGTCTTTTTCACATCACGTATACGACTAAGAGATGATTAGAACAGAACTAACATACTAAATTACAAGAAAAATAGACTGTACAAGAATATACTATAATGTGGTTCGTGGGTGAAACAATATATTACAATTGTACTACTAACAAGAGTAAATTCGTGTACAACAAGACTAAAGAAGGAAATACTACTATTAAGAATAAGACAGTGTAAAGAAGGAATTACTAGCAGTAAGAATAAGACAGTGTACAATAATAAAGAAGGAATTACTAGCAGTAAGAATAAGACAGTGTACAATAATAAAAAAGGAATTACTAGCAGTAAGAATAAGACAGTGTACAAAGTAAGACCGTGTAAAATAAAAACAATAAAAGAATTACCACTAGTAAGAGTAAGGCAGTGTACAACAAGAATACAAAAGTAATTATTACTAGTAAGGATAAGATGGTGTTTGTAAAAATAAAAAGGGAATTACTACTAGTAAGAATAGGACAGTGTAATAACAGAGTAGGTTTAGTTAAATAATGACAATGCTATAAAGAAATTACAGATAAAATTTGATCAGTGCCATAATGACATAAATTAGTAACATTAGTAAATACAGAAGTTTATCAGTACAATCCCAATGCAAGATTTTAGCTATACCATGGCAATTATTATTAAAGTCATTCCCTAATAGACTATTTCTATTACAGAAAGTTATTCCCTAACAGCCATTATTTCTAACATAGAAAATTGGTAGTACGTTTGCTGCTTCTGCAGTATATAACACAACAAATCTTTCTTGTCTTCTCGACCATTGCTCAGTATCTCAGCAGTCAGCACAAATCAGAGGTATCAATTTGCATGAAAGCATATTTATAATTCTGTCAGAATCTATTCCACTACTGTTAGATTTTAAGAATAAATATCCAGAGTGTAGATGTCACTTATTAAATGAAATACCTGCAAGAGTATACATTTGCTATTAAAAAAAAAAATCAGGAATGAACGACTATTTCATTCTGGATTCTGTATACCCCGTACTGAATAATGTTCTGTATACCCCGTACTGAATAATGTTCTGTATACCCCGTACTGAATAATGTTCTGTATACCCCGTACTGAATAATGTTCTGTATACCCCGTACTGAATAATGTTCTGTATACCCCGTACTGAATAATGTTCTGTATACCCCGTACTGAATAATGTTCTGTATACCCCGTACTGAATAATGTTCTGTATACCCCGTACTGAATAATGTTCTATATACCCCGTACTGAATAATGTTCTGTATACCCCGTACTGAATATTTTTTCCTTGTATTCGCCGTGTAAACAAGCAGTTGAGAAGACTTGTCATCAGTAAATCCTAAGACCTTTTTTCTATTATATAATACTCCTTGTTAGTGTCTGCAAGCTGATTTGCAAATTCCATATTCTTCAAATTTTACAGAATATTTTATTGTAAAACAAGTCAAAATATCTTTATGTTCAATATACACACGAGTGTTTCTAGGAGATGTTTTATAGTGTAATAATGTTCTGGACTCTATTTTTAATAACAATGACAAACAGTAATTTATGAAGTTAGGGTATGATGTAATATCAGTAGTAGAGTTGTCTGCCGCTATAAAAAAATGTTCACGTTCACCTTTACCTTATATAATTGTTCAGGCTATTACTTTCACAGCAAATGATCAATTAATATATTCCATATCCCGTTACAGTTATTCTAACACTCTCAGTATAATCACAACTCAGTTACATATTTTACTTTTATCAATTCCAAAAAAGATTTTAAAAGTCTGAACAATCTAACTTCGAGTGGTCACATCAACCAGTACAGTCAATACTACATACCCAATACGGTCAATATCCTGTACCCATTTCAGTCAATACTATATACCCAATACAATCAATATCCTGTACCCAGTACAGTCAATACTACATACCCAATACGGCCAATATCCTGTACCCAGCACAGTCAGTATCAAATACATTACTTATAATTATTAAGTATTTGATATTATTGTCGTATTTATTATGTTTCACTTTAGATCAGTTTGTCAGTAAACATATTCATTGATTATTGAATTATGTACTGGTCAGTCACAACTATCACAGGATATCTTCATTATTTGCTGTGATGTACATGCCAATCTTAAGCTCTGTTCTCAGACTGAAATTACACTTGAAGTGAATCAACTATTATATAATAAGTAAGGCTGTAGCATTGCACAATATAATAGGTTTTGGTTTTGATTCAAAGGAAAATATAGATATTATTACATTTGGTGAAATTCTTTGTCTTATAAAATGTTCATTTTATGCAACAATAAATAAAACAATATTTGAACTATTTTTTATGTTCTGTTTATTTTCTTGTGAAAAATATTTACAGTGATCATACACCATATTAAAAGACTGTCTGTTTTAAATTTAGTGTTACTATTGCTATATAAGGTAATACACCATATTAAAAGACTGTCTGTTTAGTATTACTATTGCTATATAAGGTAGTACACCATATTAAAAGACTGTCTGTTTAGTATTACTATTGCTATATAAGGTAATACACCATATTAAAAGACTGTCTCTTTAGTATTACTATTGTTATATAAGGTAATTAGGCGCGATGGCAAAATGACATGAACATCAAATGTGATAATCTAGTGAATTTTTAAAGATAATTTTATTTGTTCTCTTTCTCAGTGCACTTATCATGAAAGCGAAAACATACGATTAAAATTCTTCCTACAACTTAACTGATGACACTCTAGTTACTATCAATTTTCCCCTTAAGTTATACCTGATAATCCTTGACAGAAAATTGGTCATTGTTTTTTGACAGCTTTTCATTTTCTGTATATTGCACACGTAAAGTTGACATTAATTCCCTTTTCGATATATTGAACACGTAAAGTTGACATTAATTTCCTTTGACATTTATTTCCTTTTCTGTATATTGTACAAGTAAAGTTGACATTTATTCCCTTTTCGGTATATTGAACACGTAAAGTTGACATTTATTTCCTTTTCTGTATATTACACAAGTAAAGTTGACATTTATTTCCTTTTTTGTATATTGCACAAGTAAAGTTGACATTTATTCCCTTTTCTGTATATCGCACAAGTAAAGTTGACATTTATTCCCTTTTCTGTATATCGCACAAGTAAAGTTGACATTTATTCCCCTTTCTATATATTGCACAAATAAAGTTGACATTTATTCCCTTTTCTGTATATTGCACAAATAAAGTTGACATTTATTTCTTTGACAGCACATTTCCCAAAATGTATTTTGTATGGTATTTTCTTGATTGTGTATTGCTTGTATTTCCTTGACTGCAAGTTGCACAAAGTATGGTGGCATTTCCTTGACTGCACAATGCACAAAGTGTGGTTTAAATTTATTTCCTTGACTAAAATTGCACAAAGCGTGACTAACATTTCCTTTACTATATATTGCACAAAATGAAAATGACATTTTCAATGTGTGATTATTTCATTGTCTGCACAGTATTCATCTGGATGATATTATATTCTATGGTTGCGAGTACTGTGCAACCTATGATTGACATTTCCTTAAAAATTTCTATCCATCTATTCATTGATTTTTCAAAGTATATAAAAACACATTTAGTCAGCAGGTACCCCCTTCTTCCCTCATCAGCTACTCTTCTATTCGTTCTTTGCCATGCCAGGTGTTCAGATGAAAGACAAACTACACAAGATCACATGAGAGCTTCAATTGACGGCGTACAATTAGTTGGCAGAGTGGACACGTGACAGACACGTGACAGTCACGTGTCGATTCAAGTCCGCTGGGTTTTAGAGAGAGGAGACATCAATAGAGGGCGCTTGTAATCACGGCTTCTGGCGAGTTAGTTTTTTTCAAAGATTAAAAATGTTCCCAAATTATAGAGATTCACGTTCTTATTCCCTCCATACTGTACTGTCTGCCGGCATTATGAATATTTAACATTTAACAGTATTCATTTTGCGTCCGTTCACTTTTATTACTTTGTGTCACCAAGTCATTAACGACGACAAACTAATTATCTATCATTAAGCCATTTACGTCAACAATCTCATTTCGTGCCAACAAGCCATCCACGACAACAATTTTATTTCGTGCCAACAAGCCATCCACGACAACAATTTTATTTCGTGTCAACAAGCCATTCACGTCAACAATCTTATTTCGTGTCAACAAGCCATTCACGACAACAATCTTATTTCGTGTCAACAAGACATTCACGACAACAATCTTATTTCGTGCCAACAAGACAACTTATTTAGTGTCACCAAGTCATTCACGACAACAATCTTATTTCGTGCCAACAAGACAACTTATTTAGTGTCACCAAGTCATTCACAGAGACAGTCTAATTATCTGTCACCAAGTCATTTACGATGACAATCTTATTTTGTGTCACCATGCAGTCACGGCGACAATCTTATTATTTACTCTCAACCGTACACATTTAGACACCCGACTAAAGGCAGTATTAAACTCAGACTAATTAGATCAGAACTGGCGCCAGAGAATGAAGCATAACAAAGGGAAGGGATATTGTGTTGGGTTTTGTTCTGAACAGGCAACCATTAGAGACTGGAGTACTGAAGTAATATTTGTCAACCAGACTAACTAAAGAATTTGTCATCTAGACCAACTAGAATATTTGTCAGCCAAACTAACTATAATATTTGTCAGCCAAACTAACTAATATTTGTCAGCCAGAATAACTATATTATTTGTCAGACAGACAAACTAAAGTATTTGTAAGTCAGACTAACTATAATATTTGTAAGCCAGACTAACTATAATATTTGTCAGCCAGACTAATTAAAATATTTGTCAGTCAAACTTTATAATATTTGTCAGCCAGATTAAGAAAAGTATTTGTCAAGTTAAATACAGTATTTGCAGTAAGATTTGTATTCGCAAGCTTAATTAAATTACGTGTAATTTGCCATTCGACCTAATTACAATATATAAATTTAATATTAATACTAATATTAATTACTAATATGTCTGTCAACCTAACTGACTATAGTGTTTACCAGTATTACCATATACAGTGTATTAGAGCGTCAATAACTACAGTATATGCCAGTCTAAGCAGCCACCTTATTTGACAGTTAAAAAAAACAACTAAGGTTTATTTAAATAATGCGCAATGATTATTCCATGTAGTATAAATGTGGTGGTATCAAGTGCATAAATTGTGGTAATATTTTATGCACACGCTTAATTCAATAGTGATTATTTAGTACCATTCTGAGAGTAAGCAAACAACTATATTAGAAGCACCACATCTAAAGTATTGTTACATAGTTAGCACATAGAAATGATTAATTTAACTATAATAGGCAATGAAGAGTTATTACTATTTTGATCTTTTCCAAATAAAGTCTGCTTTATTCAGTGTAGTGAGATGAGGCAAGTTAGAGTAATTACTATATAACGTTTAGTTTATCCAAACAAAGTCTTTACTTCATTCATGTAACGAGATGAGAGGGGATTTAGAATTACCGCTGCTGACTACTGTGTCCAAAAAGCCTTTTGCTATATTTATTGTAGTGAGATGATGTAACTGAGAGTTACCTCTATTTTGATTTTTCCAAATCGTCTTTGCTTTATTCAGGTTTACGAGATTCCATTCTTTAACCATTTATAAGTGTTTCGTGTCCTGACGTTTCATGAGCCGTGCCGTCATTGCTCGTTGAGTCTTGTCACTTCTAGAACAGGTCGCATGCTTCTTCAACTGTTTCTTCTGAGGTAGGAAATTGCTGCTACTGTCAAGACCAGGGTTACATAACTTTATTATCAGTAATTGCTATGGGTTATCCTAAGTTCAAAACTATAGGAATAATCGAGGTAAAAGTTACCTACCTTAGCAGTGATACTTTGCTATATTTACTCGAGCTACGGACTCGAACAGTGATGCTTAGATATAATTACTTGAGTTACTCACCTCACTCAGCACCTTGTACGGATACTTTGACACAATAATAGTGGTGCGAGATAGGTACCTTAACACCAATACTTTGACACAATAATAGTGGTGCGAGATAGGTACCTTAACACCAATACTTTGACACAATAATAGTGGTGCGAGATAGGTATCCTAACACAGATACTTTGACACAATAATAGTGGTGCGAGATAGGTACCCTAACACCGATACTTTGACACAATAATAGTGGTGCGAGATAGGTACCCTAACACCAATACTTTGACACAATAATAGTGGTGCGAGATAGGTACCCTAGTACCGTGTATTGATATTTTGACACAGTGCCTGTGGTGAGAGGTAGACACCCTAGGCTAGCACCTTGTCCTGACATTCCGACACACTACCATCGTGCGTCTGAGCTCTATATGGGACAATCAATGATAATGGGCGTTTTCTGTGTCAGAAGTTTCATTATGCCCATTTATGGAATTGCAAACAATAAAAAGAACAACGTGCTAGAAAGTATTCATTATTAACAAAATTTGCGTAAAACCTTAACTTGAAAATCAAACGTATTACAATTCATTTCCCTCCAGAATACTTTCAAAAATATCGAGCATATTCATTTTCTTTAACCTTTGTCAGTATCAACTTAAGTCATAACTAATAACATACTGACGCTTGTATTTCTACACTTAATACATTTATATGAGAAAATCATATTTTAACCTTTGTCAGTATCAACTTAAGTCATAACTAATAACATACTGACGCTTGTATTTCTACACTTAATACATTTATATGAGAAAATCATATTTTAACCTTTGTCAGTAGCAACTTAAATCATAACTAATAACATACTGACGCTTGTATTTCTATACTTAATACATTTATATGAGAAAATCATATTTTAACCTTTGTCAGTATCAACTTAAATCATAACTAATAACATACTGAAGCTTGTATTTCTACACTTAATACATTTATATGTGAAAATAATATTTTAGACAAGACATTTGATATTCTCAAAAACCATTAGATGAGTATGTCTGTGCCATGATTTAAATCATAACTGGAAAGAACATCTGTTTAATTTTCCTTAATATTTTTGTATAAAAGACTTGTGGCATACTTTGCAAAGTGTTTATTTTTATTAGATAAATTCTATATGTTGCTTGTTTTTTTTATTTAATTAATAAATTCTATATGTGGCTTTTTAAAAGTTTAATTAGATACATTCTATATGTAGCTTGTTTTTGCCTGAAGTAAGTTCTTTATCTATACCTACGTAGCTTTATGCAATGGTACAAATTATATTACTTTTTAATTAATGAATTACTGTACTTAGTACAGTTACATCGATCTGATAATCAATATTATTCATAAAATCAAGAATGTTCAAGATACTATAAGAAGTGGCCTTGTGATAAAAATAACACAACATTTTGATTTTGTAATGCTAGTTAACATTGTGAATGATATGATGACGTCAAGAATGTTCAGGCTACTATATGAGAGACCCTGTGATAAAATGGACACACAACATTTTGTTTTTTTTAATGCTAGTTAACATTGTGAATTATACGATGATGAATGTTATTACATGTTTCCTATAAATTTATATTTTTTGTTGTTATTATCAGGACATCTACTCTTTGTATAATATATTAATTGTTTAAAATAAACATTCATTTGTTGGCACCTACACTTTCAGTTTAACAATCACTTAATATTTAATACCAACAATATTTTGCCACTACATTAAAAACAACTATTTTTAGTCAAATGTTTTGGTTATAATGTGTATGAATATTTCTTAATTTATTTTTTAGTTTCAAAATCAAAGCACATATTACACAATCATTTGCACATTTTGACAATTTTCTTTGTTATACCCCAAATACTGAGAACTTTTATGTTATACCCCAAATACTGAGAACTTTTATGTTATACCCCAAATACTGAGAGCATTTTTGGTTGTACTCCATATACTGAGAGCATTTTTGGTTGTACTCCATATACTGAGAGTTTTTTGTACCCCAAATATTTTCTTTATTGTACCCCATATACTGAGAGCTTTCTTTATTGTGCCCCATATACTGAGAACTTTCCATGTTGTTCTCATATACACTGATAGTTTTCTACTGAGAGTTGTCTGTGTTGTACACCACTTACAGTCTTACAGTGTCAGTTATCTATATTGTACCGCACATTCTGGTAACTTTCTTTATTATACCTCACTTACAGTGACAGCTATCTCTGTTGTATGCTGACAAATTTTATTTTATTTGCTGTATTCCACTTACAGTGACATTATCTCTCTTGTATCCAACTTATAGCGACAGTCTTATTTGCTGTACCACACACACACACACACACACAGTGACAGCTATGTTGTACCCTTAAAGAGACAACTTTATTTGCTGTAACACACACACACACACACACACACACACACACAGCTATGTTGTACCCTTAAACAGACAACTTTATTTGCTGTATCCCACGTACACTGGCATCTGTCTCTTCTGCTTTCCATTTATTGCAGTTTCTGCTAAAATGTCCACACAGATACAAAAATCTCTGTTGAATCCAGTGTGCCATATTTGGTTAACAATCGCTTGCCTCAGTGAGGTCTGACCGGAGAAATAAAACCACTCTCTAACAATCATTTAGAATTGTTCCCTTTGTAATTGTTTACAAAAATACAGGTTGGCACTACGTAAGCAGCACGTGCTATCGCTAACGCCCGGTTCTGAACCGAGTTGAGAGAGTGACTTTACCGTTTGGTTTGTCTCACAACTGTGTCATTCAGTCACGTGACTACTGAAGACAAAAACTGATGTCGCTACAAATCGCAGTTTCCTTGTGCCGGGGCAATACAGGCAGACGACCACGCGTCTTGCCGTCCTGAGTGGCCAAGAGGACTGACGCGTGTCGTGCACGCGACCGACATTCGCACACACATCTGGCGAACCACGTGTGCTGAAAGAAGGGATTTGACATTAAGCAATAACAAAGTCGTCTGCCCCTGTGTGTCATATCTAACCTGACCTATCTTATTACAAAAGTGACCTAACACAAGATGGCTGGCCTAGCATACAACAAAGCTGGCCCAAAAAATACAGCAAAGCTGGCCTAACACACAACAAAGCTGTCCAACATACAATAAAGCTGCCCAACATATAACGAAGCTGGCCTAACGCACAACAAAGCTGCCCGACATACAACAAAGCTACCCAACACAAACAAAGCTGCTGAACATACAACAAAGCTGCCCAACATATAACAAAGCTGCCCAACATACAACAAAGCTGCCCAACATATAACAAAGCTGCCCAACATACAACAAAGCTACCCAACATATAACAAACTGCCCAACATACAACAAAGCTGGCCTAACACACAACAAAGCTAGCCAACATACAACAAAGCTGGCCCAATGTACAAAAAATATTGATATAATGTGCATCAAAACTGGCCTTACACATAACACAGTTGGACTAGCATATATTACAATCTAGCTAACGTACAACAAAATTGATCTAATGTGCATCAAACTGGCCTTACATTTTTCACAGCTGACCAATATGGATTACAACCTAGCTAATGTAATAACAGAATTGACTTATCATTCATTACATATGACATAACATACAAGAAATATGATTCATTCATATAACAAAACTGACATAACATACAACAAAACTGACATAACATACAACAAAACTTACATAACATACAACAAAACTTACATAACATACAACAAAACTTACATAACATACAGCAAAACTTACATAACATACAACAAAACTTACATAACATACAACAAAACTGACATAACATACAACAAAACTTACATAACATACAACAAAACTGACATAACGTGAGAAATATTTTCCTATTATCCCATATTCGTCACTTGTTATTGTATAGACTTTTATATATGCTAAATGTAGGGTATTTTTCATGCTATCAACACTATAATTTATTATATAGACTTTTATATATGCTAAATGTAGGATATTTTTCATGGTAATAACACTATAATTTAGCTTGGTTTAAAGAAGACGATAAGTACAAAATTAATGAAAGTCAGTGTTGAATGTTTTTCCTAAATTTTAATTGTAGAAGAAACGACTCACTGAAGTAGCATTCCCAAGTCAAAGGATTAGTATCTGGCACTTAGAATTTATGTGGCCAACGCTTCCAAAATAAGTACTCGCCTTAGGCCATTAGATAAATGACAACTGATTGGTAATTAATAGCAAACAAATAGAATTATCACTCATGATAATGTATGGTCTTTTTACCACAATACAATTTTACTTTTTGCACTTTTCTATACTTCAATCGCTGCACTTTGTTGCGGTTGCTGCTGGCATCTGGAGAGAATTACTGGTGGGAGTGTTACAGCTAAGTGACTTTAGCACAGAGTTCTTTAATTTTACTATTCTCATGAAGCCCCCCAAAAGGAAGAACAAGATATTTCACTGGATGAAATAAATACAAAATACTTCAAACGCTAAATAAAAATATTTCAAAGAGATGATCAAGCTCAAAGTATTCAATAAAAAGTGAAAACTTCGCTTTTGTTTGTTGAATAGTCGCAGCAATAAAAATGAATCAAACAAAGCTACACTTGTACAAGGTTCATTTCTTCTTAATCGTTAAGAATAATAAAATCTGATTTTAAACACAAATCTGCCAATCCTCAAAATTTGGAGTAAATTTCACTACTATTGGTAGTAATTTGAGCTTTCACCATGTGAACGAAATTCACGATTTTCCTAAATTCAATAATAAAACTATTACAAAGGGAATTTTAGTTGAAATTCGAAGGTGTCATTCCATGGCTTTGTAAAACAGTGTTTGAATTTTGTGAAAAGTAATTAATATTCCTTTTGAAATTTGACATAAGGAACAATTACTTGGATTGGATGGAGGAAAAAATGTATAAGCAAACTGCGATGAAGGACACTTGCCTATTCGTTTTCAATTTTTTAAAATGTACTTCTCTACTAAGCTAAGTAATGCAGTAAGAAAGAGTAGTTTCCCTTTATAATAACTGTGCTAGTGTAAAACACAAAATAAAAATATATTTAGTTCTCTCTAACTATACATTTGATTAATTTTAATGATTTAAACTTTTAAAGATATTTATTTATATCATTAACTATTGTAGTTTTTATTTAAAATTGCCTCTCTTTGTTTTCTAATTTGTGCAATGTATAGCCATATGAGGTAATATTTCAAGCTATAATTAAAATTTATAAAATAGTGAAATACTATAGAAATATTTTTTTAAAGAATCAATCAAATTTAAACTTTAATATCATTAATAATTTTAGAAACAATAAAAACAATCATTGAAAAAATTAAAGTTACCTCCATTTGCATTTTTTTTAAAATCCTGAAGATTAAAGCACATTTTTATTAACAAAATAATAACAATAATTTTAAGAAGTGTTAAAACAATAAAATAACATACAAAATAATAATTTTAATAAGTTTTTGAAACAATAAATAGCAGAAATATTTTTATTTTTCAGTAAATTTCTTCTTTAGGTTAAAGCAGCTGTTTTTCAATGTATATTTTTCAATACATATTCTTAATCTGGCATTCTAGCATTGATGGTAAGGATTTCCTTAACTGGATGTGATTTTCTGAGCTCATGTCACACTGTGGTAAACCTCACTAACTGTCCTCCACATTCACTGGTTTTTATCAAAATTCTCACTACTCAGAGATATGGTTCCAATGGCATTCGATAGAAAGCGAAGGGTACATCTCACTGACAGCCATATTATTTGATTGGAAAATGTTCAAATGCTCAAGATTGATTTAATGCCTTTAAAAATTTGTCCAGTTGTATGTACATCAACGCACTGCGCAGTGCATTCCAGTGTTTCTATTTATAGTTTATACCTTAAGAAAACAATATTAAGTGCGAGTGATTCATTGAAAGATTTCAGCGTCAGCAAACTATGTGAAATGGGAGTGGTTCGTCGTAAGACTTTAGCTTAAGAAAACAATTTAAAATGGTTTTGCGGCAGAATAAATTTACCTATCCCTATTTCTAGACTTAATTGTTATATAAAGTGTTAAATTGTCAGTGACCCGACCTTGGGTCTCCTTATGATGGTATTTTGGGAAATGTCAGAGTTGGAGTAAACAACTCGAGTTGAGAATCTACTAGAAAATTGCTGATGCAATCCAAACCAGTTCCAACTGGATGAGTATTTTTTCTGACTAATAGTTTCACACTTGCTTATATCAAATTCATCCGACAGAGATGGACCGGAAATTTCTTTGTTGAAGAAGTACTGCATTCTAATCACTTTGAACTTGAACATAACTAGAGTCCGGTAATAAAGGCGATTGTTAGCTTATGGTAAGTTAACTGACTGATAAAGAAAGAATGGACAGACTATTTTGTACATGTTTGCTGTTGATCTATGATTTGAACTGGAGAACGCTTATGTAATTGAACCATTATTTCTGTTTGTTAATTTGATTACATTGTCCATTATATTTGTGAATTTTGATCGATGTTATATTTCTTATGCTGTGTGTATATCAAGCTAACGAAATTGTTGCAGGATTTGTAAATTGAGAATGTTTGTAGGAGAGAAAGGAGTTTAGAGATGAAATATGACTGAAATTTAGTGCTGCCCTAACTTTTTCGGAGAGGAGCAAGTCTTTTTGTTTGTCCCTTCATGCTACAGTGACTATTGTATTCTACTTGAATATGTTAGTGTGACTATTGTATTCTACTTGAATATGTTGGTGTGTTCAAACATCATTGTTGTCAACGTATAGAATTCACGAAGATTATTGTGAACATTCTTCATGGTGGTTTGAGTAAACGCAAATGAAACTTCAAGAAAATTCCTCATGATAGGCTTGATAGTGCAATTCAGGATGAATCTGTACAGCATGCTTGGAGAGCATGTCAAAGATTCTGGAACAGTTGTGTAACCTGCCTCTAGGAGGGACATGGGGGGCCTCACCTAGATACGAAAGGCAGTGACTTGTTGCAAACCGTGTGAACATGAAACATGTGCTGGCGACGGCCGCCATCTTTGAACAGGTTATGTGCACTGACTTTAATTATTTCTCTAAAACGTCACTCTCCATTCCGTGATGATATCCATGAACTTGATTATGTATTTATGTTAATTGATGCTTATGTCTATGCTAGGATATACTGAATGATTGTCCAGCATTAACTAAACATTGTTGTGAAGTGATGTAAATGTCAATGCTCTTTGATTATATTTATATGTTGTATATTTGATTGTTGATTTAATACATTTATTGTTAAATTTATTGACCTTCTTACACAATTTGATAGACATATGTTGGAGAGACAGTGGTTGGAGATGGGGGCTCGCTAAATATAGATTAACTGATGGATTTTGTCTTCTCCCTTGGTATGAAGTTTTCCACCTAGGGAAGTATTGTGTGACGGTAAATTTTTGTCTTTAATGTTGTGGAAGAGAGAAAACGTTTACAGCTCCACATTTCTGCCAAGTGAGAGAGACGAGTGGTGCCTTCTGGAAATTTATTAAAAATATAAATTAAGATTCTCATCACTTGTAATTAGTTATGGGTAAATAATAATAATAATATTAATCATAACCATTAATTAGGTGGCATTAACGTCACAGGTTTACAGTTTAAGAAAACAATATGGAATGGTTTATAGTTTATAGCTTAAGTAAACAATATTAAATGGTTTATAGTTTATAGCTTATGAAAACAATATTAAATGCTTTATAGCTTAAGTAAACAATATTAAATGGTTTATAGTTTATAGCTTAAGAAAATAATATTAAATGGTTTGTAGCTTAAGAAAACAATTAAATGCTTTATAGCTTAAGACTTGAATGTGGGGAACGCTTCCGGCTTCCGCCGCTTTCGCGTTATATCTTTATAGCTTAAGAAAGCAATATTAAATGCTTTATAGCGTAAGAAAACAATATGAAATGGTTTATAGTTTATAGCTTAAGAAAACAATATTAAAAGCTTTATAGTTTAAGAAAGCAATATGAAATGGCTATAGTTTATAGCTTAAGAAAACAATATTAAATACGAGTGATTTGTTGTAAGACTGTAGCGTGAGCAAGAAAACCAGAATTTGACCACAAAAATCTATTTTTATAACAAGTACGGCAGCGCGCATGCTGCTTGACCTAATTGCTTAAAAAAAAGAAAGAAAAGTCGTGGATAGATGGTTAAGTAGTAGCTGAATCAAGTCTGCAATGAGTCCCCACTGCGATACTGCTGCTCCCTGTGCTGCCGTTGTCGTCGTTATTGGTGGTGGTAGGTGTTGTTTTCTTTGCCTGATTGTTGTTGTCTCGTGACTCGCCTGATGTGTGAAGGCAGTCTGTTTCTCTTTTCTTTTCCTTTTGTTGTGATGATTTTTCGTCTTATGGTGGCTCTGATTTGATCCCGATTTCTCTCGTGTAGTCTCGTATTCTTCTTTTATCTCCCGCTCTGACAAGGGTTTGGGAGTGACACTGGCTGTGGATCGAGTATTCTTTTTTTCCATCTTTGACCCCGGTAGTCCGAAAGTAATGAAACAAAACATCCGGTCGGTTCTTATGCTTGAGTATGTACGAGTGTTCCTTCCATCCATCTTTAATACCGGTAATGATGAAGCAAAAGGGCACGTCCACTGTTCTTTCCATCTTTAATACCGGTAATGATGAAACAAAAGGGCACGTCCACTGTTCTTTCCATCTTTAATACCGGTAATGATGAAACAAAAGGGCACGTCCACTGTTCTTTCCACCTTTAATACCGGTAATGATGAAGCAAAAGGGCACGTCCACTGTTCTTTCCATCTTTAATACCGGTAATGATGAAACAAAAGGGCACGTCCACTGTTCTTTCCACCTTTAATACCGGTAATGATGAAACAAAAGGGCACGTCCACTGTTCTTTCCATCTTTAATACCGGTAATGATGAAACAAAAGGGCACGTCCACTGTTCTTTCCACCTTTAATACCGGTAATGATGAAACAAAAGGGCACGTCCTATCGGTTCTGGAGGGCCGGTGTAAAAAAAAGACGCGTTATTCACAAATACTTTTGTGAACGAACTTAATTTGAAGGGTGGGGACTCTTTAGAAGAGGACTCCATTTGCAGAAATTAAACATAGCAAGCAGCGTAATGTAAAAGGTGCACCCGGTCGCAGAGAAAATGTGGATACTAACGGCCACAAAAGCAGTGCCAATACAATACCCGGTCATGTGTACATGCAGTTATAACCAGTGGGTCAGACTTTCCAATGGTCATCAGAAAGTGTCAGCTGAACCCACACGTTCTAGGCGTCCAAACCAAGAAAAATTCACGAAAACCCATCGTCATGCATTGGGGCTGTATGCTTTACTGACAAGGCGCTTTCCTTGGCTCGTCTAGCGTTACCGCACGTCAGCGTACAGCACAGAGTTCACGGCCAGCGCATCTCTGAACGCGCTTTCATGCGACGCTGCGGCCACGCGACGTGTCACGCGGAGAGTCACGCGCTCAGTTGCCAAAGTATCATGGCGGAGTATTAATGTCATGACGACGATCAAGCTACATTATCCCGGGGAAAGGAGTGCTTCTAGCTGTTCGTCCAGTATCACGCCCTTATTCAAGTCGGTTACACTCGAATAAACCAATCCAAATGGCAACTCAGATTTACATATGCATTATTAAACACTGACGCTCTGAGAAAGTCACGTAATCGGCATTGCTATTTAAACTGTAGCCTATAACTAAGCAATTAGCTGACAGACAAGGAAATTTTAAATGAATAAGAACTAACCTTAAAACATAAATGAAAAAAGTGAAGAAATAAATGCAATATTAAATTGAAATTATTGATTATATTAACAATAAATATAGTTATAAAGTGATATATATTTCCCCTTATTTTATATGACATTCTATTAATATTAACATTTTTCGTTTTTGTCGTTATTTATGTTCACATTTCTCCTCATCTACATTTGTTTTTCTCTATGGAAGCACTTGTTGAGACAGGCAAAGTATGATGTGCAGGCGTTTTAAAAGATTACGTAGAGTTGACAACAAAGTATTTGCTGCCACATCTGTTGTGTTGCGTAAACGATATCTGTTATGTAAATCATTTTTTGTGTGTTACGTAAATCATATTTTTTTGTGTTATGTAAATCATTTTTTGTGTGTTACGTAAATCATATTTTTTTGTGTTATGTAAATCATTTTTTTGTGTTTTATGTAAATCATTTTTTGTGTGTTATGTAAATCATATTTTTTGTGTGTTACGTAAATCATATTTTTTGTGTGTTACGTAAATCATATTTTTTGTGTGTTACGTAAATCATATTTTGTGTGTTATGTAAATCATTTTTTGTGTGTTACGTAAATCATATTTTTTGTGTTATGTAAATCATTTTTTTGTGTTTTATGTAAATCATATTTTTTGTGTGTTATGTAAATCATATTTTTGTGTGTTTTGTAAATCATATTTTTGTGTGTTATGTAAATCATAGTTTTTGTGTTGTGTTATGTAAATCATATTTTTGTGTGTTATATAAAACATAATTTTGTGTGTTATATAAATCATATTTTTGTGTGTTATGTAAATCATATTTTTTGTGTGTTATGTAAATCATATTTTTGTGTGTTATGTAAATCATATTTTGTGTGTGTTACGTAAATCATATTTTTGGTGTGTTATGTAAATCATAGTTTTTGTGTGTTATATAAAACATAATTTTGTGTGTTATGTAAATCATATTTTTGTGTGTTATGTAAATCATATTTTTTGTGTGTTATGTAAATCATATTTTTTGTGTGTTTATGTAAATCATATTTTTTATGTGTTATGTAAATCATATTTTTTGTGTGTTTATGTAAATCATATTTTTGTGTGTTATGTAAATCATAATTTTATGTGTTATATAAATCATTTTTGGTGTGTTTTGTAATGCATTTCTTTAGTTACGTGCAGTACAAACCATGGGTATTGTGTAGCTGTAGACCATTTCTTGTTGTATTGTCGTAAATCATATTTGCTGTGTTTTGCGGTATTATGTAGACCATTTCTTGTTGTATTGTCGTAAATCATATTTGCTGTGTTATGCTGTATTGCTGTATCTATATAATGACCAAATGTTAGGTAGTGAGAACTATATTTATAATTAACACTATATTGTGTTGTCTAATATAAGATATCTGATTTGTTGTGTATATATAGAGTGATTAATATATATATATATATTATAATGACCATCTAAAACACTTTATTTAATGATGTACTAGTATTACATAAAACATAAGTGCATCTCTTATATATATATATACACATTATACATTGTTTAGACAAGCATTATATAACAAAGTCTGTTTTAGTTAATAACATTCGCATCCACAAGGTGCATTTTGTGAAGAAAACTAAACTCAGAATTATTTTTCCATTCTGGATGAGGCTTAACTTTAATCATGTCCTTAATAACTTAGAACTCAGGTATCCATATTTGGTTATAACATATCCCGTTAACATCACCCACCACCCTAATCACTTCCCCCCTTACGCTCTACACCTCACGCGCGGCTAACGGTATACTACTTTGATCTACTTCCTCTGCGAGCAAGGTGGGCGGTCACGGCTGATTACAAAATAAGCCACTTGAAGGTCATTCATAATTAGTACACAATGCACTATTAATTATCGGCTGATAAAAAATAAGCCACTTGAAGGTCATCCATAATTAGTACACTATGCACTATTAATTATCGGCTGATTACAAAATAAGCCACTTGAAAGTCATCCATAATTAGTACACTCTACACTATTAATTATCAGCTATTAAAAGAACAGACAATAGGAATGAAAATAAAAATAAACAGCAGGGAGCGTAATTTGCCCACGGCACTGTCCATTACAATCGTCTAGAAAACATGTTCTTAGAATAATAAAAAATAACCACATCTAGAACACATATACTTAGGATAATAAAAAATAAACCCGCCTAGAACACACACACACACATACACACACTCACATAATTAATAATAACTACTACTACTACTAATAATAATAATAATAAACCCATCTAGAAGACGTACTTAGAATAATGAAAATAAACCTATCTAGAATACAGGTTGGGACAATCTTGAACCGTAAATAGCATGAATAATTATTTAATTACTTTTATTAATTAATTTTTTCTAATTAATTAAATGTACTGGCTAAATGTGCGTAAGATTTTCTTTCAGACCCATTTTTGTTGTGTGGATTTATTTTTGTTCATTTTTGCCCCCCCCCCCCCCCCAAAATCCCTTGGAATGTTTGTTGTTTGTGTGTTTGGACAAGTGTTTTGGACAGTCCTGCATGAGTGTTGGTTATGCAATCAAGAGGTATATTGTGTAGACACTTAACATATGCAGACATTTTAATGCCCCACCACTGTATAAGCTCAGAAACATTTTGTGAATAGCAGAACGCATACCACTTTCCGCCCTGTGTTGACCAGACCTTAAGGCAAGAAAGAATGCAGGATCTTTAGTGTGACAAATGCATCTATAACTTGGAGTTGAACACAATAAAATTTGATTGCAGGCCATTGCATGTACCGGTCACTCACAAACAGGTTTTGTTCCAACCAGAACAACAAAAGAAACACATGCACATATTTCTACAGGACCAAACAACTGCTCATTTCTTGGTCTGTGTCCCCATATTTTCTGCACCATTTGTAATGGTCAGCAATGCAAAAGTCAGGTATATGTAATAGTATGGAACAGTTGAAGTTTTTATACTTAGAAAATCCTTTAGCTGAATATTTTGTACTAAAAAAATTCTTTGATTGTACTTTTGGGCACTTAAAAAGTTCTTAGTTGAATATTTCACACTTTAAAAATGTTTCTTCATATTTCGAATTACTTCATTGTATTTGATATGTAGAAGATTGTCAATTGTATCATTGTAATTCTTACTTTGGAAATGTGCATTTTCCCATGTGGTTCCATGTGTCAGAACCCATATGTTTGACTGAAATAGTTCACTGGTACAAGATCTATGTGAGCATGTTTGAAAGCGAGGTGTGGCGAGTTATAATTAATTAACTCTATGGAATATTTTTACATATACCTTATTATTTTGCCAGCAATTCAAAAGCCTTCATTTCTTCACCCTATGACTCCCTGAATCTGCATATCAAAATTTCTTCCAGCACCAGTCTCAACAAGGCCACCTAGTAAAGGGGATACAACTCATCACTCCTTGTTGAAGTATGGTCACCGATTGTAATATAATATCAAATGCGTTTTGAAATTGCCATATGGCCACAAGCCAGCTCTCGCATTGTTGATGACAGAAAAAGAAACTCAGCAATAATCTCATTATGCCAGCTGAAAGAATTCCAACTTATAATCCTCTCGTGTTATTCTTTCTCTGAAACTCACATTTTATTACTCATTGTCCAAATGCTGTATCTATGTCAAGTTAGAATCTTTGTGAAGGCCAGGCTGTACACTAATATCTGAATATTATACCTTAAAAGGAAGCATGAACTGTTAGTAGTTTTAGAAGAACCAGACGCTGTTGTTATTCTTGGTGAACATTTGACCTCTAATTTGTCTTAGAAAAAGAACTGACCTCTAATTTGTCTTAGAAAAAGAACTGAACTGTAATTTGTCTTAGAAGAACAACTGAACTGTAATTTGTCTTAGTAGTGAATGTACGTGTACATGACATGTCAAGATAGCAAGTGATTGTATGTGTACATGACGTGTGTCAGGATAGCAAGTGACTGTATGTGTACATGACGTGTGTCAAGATAGCAAGTGATTGTACGTGTACATGACGTGTCAAGACAGCAAATGAATGTACGTGTACATGACATGTGTCAAGATAGCAAGTGACTGTACGTGTACATGACATGTGTCAAGATAGCAAGTGATTGTATGTGTACATGAGCCGTCAAAGAATTCTAGCTTGTGTATGCGTGTGTATATGTGTGTAATTGCATGACCATTTAGTTTCAATTATCAGAGCATTTTCTTATGTTTTAATGAAAAGATTTTTTTTACACCATCTCTTAACAATTTCTTATGTTTCAATAATAAAGATTTATTTTACATCATCTCTTAACATTTTCTTATGTTTTAATGAAAATATTTATTTTACACCATCTCTTAACAATTTCTTATGTTTTAATGAAAAGATTTATTTTACACCATCTCTTAACAATTTATTATGTTTTAATGAAAAGATTTATTTTACACCATCTCTTAACAATTTATTAATTACTCAACGACAAGTGCACTTTTAAAAAATACATCAATTTGAATTACATTAGTAAGTTGACAAACTGTAAATACATAAGATTTTGCTGAATAAATTTTAATTTTTCTATCAGTAAAATAATTTTGAATATTTGACCCCTTTTAGTCAGGATGTTCATTGTATTTCGCTTGTGCTTTGTTGGTTCTTTTGTTCTCTTAATAGCGGCTTTCTCTTTGTCAGTGTCAGTTTGTTCTACTATAAACATAGCATCGAATGTCACCGGTTGACTTGTTTATAATCGCCTTTTTCAATCTGCCGCCATTTAAAAAAAAAAATGTATACTCCTACCCAGTTCCTTCCACACAATATCAAGCCAAGTCGCACACCTGCTTTAGCCGAAACATCAAGACAGCATGAGCCTCCGCCATGACACGTAGCCATGTTGTACAGGCACGCGCCGCGCGCGCATGCCACGTGCCGAGAGAGGGGCTCTCAATGGCTCTGTCGCGTGCCACACGGCGTGACACTCCCGCGTCCCGCGCACTAACGGGATTACCCGCCCAAGCCTGAACAATAGAGTGCAGTTAACTGCCCCTAACCGCACCCCCATAGCGCACGGCCAAACACCTGCGCTGGACTGCCTGCTTTGCAGCAAGGTATACTGTAGACTGCTTGAGTCCGTGTCAGGGCCTAGGTGCAATTAGCTGTTTTTCTAAACTTGGTTTTAAATGGAGACTTCCTAATTAATTAATAATTTAATTACTACAGATATAGTATCTGCTCTGTTGTTCTTGAATGTAAGATGCAGACTTTGTCTTGATCAGAAGATTTTTGGGTCGGGAATACTTCAGACTTCTTGCTATGGGAGGTCTTAAATGGAATAATTTTTTGCAGGTTCATTATTCCACATCACTTGATAATTGATAATGTTTTTATAATGCTATTTATATTCTAGGCCAGTTCAAAGCAATAACAGTATAACTATAAACATAGGCTATAGAAACAAACTGCATTTAATAGGTTAGTGTTCAAGTGTTATTTTCAGATATCTGCACGAATTTGTTGCAGTTTGGTTTCACTACCGATTTCAATATTCGCAAGCGCCAAGGAAGAAATTTATTCAGTGCATATGGCTGCACAAACAACGGACGAACGAAAAATATTCATTTTTTACCATTTCCAGAAGATCGCAAATTACGAAAAAATGTGGATAACAAAGAAGAAACGAGAAAACTTTCATCCGAAAGCAGATACGGTAGTTTGTAGTGAGCATTTCTAAGAAGTCTATGAAATGCAAAGCAGGCAATCTTTTCAGGACAGTTTAGCTAGCAACGCCAGGCAAACTTTTCGGGACCGTTTAGCTAGCAACGCCAGGCGTTGAGGGTTACATACATATTTTAAAATATGTATTCATCAAACCCTTATCATCATCTTTTAATTTGAATTGGTTTGAATGAATTTTATTACACCAGCAGTTGCCTGTGTGTTAATTGCATCATAATATTTTACTTTATATACTGTAGTTTTACTTTTAACACTATTCCTAACATAAATATATGTGACAAATTTTCTTGAACAGATAATCTTTTCACTCTAGCCACTACCACAAAAAACTGGACTTTATTTTCTTCTGTTAACTTTAATTGGTAAATCCATTAGAAGACGTTTGATACTTATTATTATGTATCTGCCATAACTACTTGTGTACAAATGAAATATTGAAATAACTTGTTCATAATTAAATAGTTTACTTTACAGTTTATGGTTTCATAATACTGCATATTAGCAAAGTTATAGAAATTTGTTGCACTAATTATACCACCATCAGTAAGATGGAAAAAACTGAATTTTTTTCATTATAATTCTAGACATTTTGTTTTTTTTTAACTGTATCAGATTGTTACATCAGATATATATATATACAATAAACTAATAATTGTAATATTAATAAGAACAAATGCATATATTTAAGCTTAATAACACAATTCAACTATTAAATTATTATTATTATTATTATTATATGTAGAGAGAGACTGTAAACTATACTTACCCAAACGTAGGTTCATGGAATATTGATGTCAAATTATCTGTTTCATTGTAATTGTCATATGCATATTTAATTTTCTTTTAATAAATTTATTGTTAAATTTATTTACCTTCTTACGCATATTGATGTTTGATAATCTTATGTTGGAGAAGAAAGTAGATGGATGGGGGCTCGCTAAATATAGATTAAAGCCGGATTGTCCTCTTTAGTAAGAAGTTTTCTTTCTACCTGCAGAAAACCTTTTGTGACTGTAAATGTTTTATGTTGTGGAACTGTGAAAACGTTTGCAACGCCAAAATATCCACCAAGTGAGAGACGAGTAGGTCTGTTTGAGGATTATTAATAAAATAAAATTAATATTCTCATCACTTGAAAATAATAATTATCTTCATTAACTAAGTGGCACACGTGTTACACTCATTGAAAAACATGACTACTGCTATTCTCTATATTGTTCATCGTTAGAAGTAAAGTAATTAAAATTTATATACAGAATGATAATACCTTATTTAAAACATAACTAACTGCTGTTCTCTATTTTGTTCATCGTTAGAAGTAAAGTAATTAAAATTTATATACAGAATGATAATACCTTATTTAAAACATAACTAACTGCTGTTCTCTATTTTGTTCATCGTTAGAAGTAAAGTAACTAAAATTTATATACAGAATGATAATACCTTATTTAAAACATAACTAACTGCTGTTCTCTATTTTGTTCATCGTTAGAAGTAAAGTAACTAAAATTTATATACAGAATGATAATACCTTATTTTAAATATAACTATACTGCAATTCCCTAAATGTTAGTATAGATTGTTATACTCTCACTAATAGTAATAAATATAAGTAGTAAATGTAATATATATATTATGACAATTGCAAAACTGTACTTTAATAAAAGCTTTCATCATTCATAACTAATCTTGATAATAGTTAGTATATGTCTATGAGCTTAACGATGACTACAATTGTACAAAAGTATGGTATGTATTAACCTTATTATATTGGAAAAAATAACTTACCAGACGTTATCTTTGTCAGTCATTGTTTCCTTGGTATCTCCACATCATTAGAAATGGTATGCGAACTACTAACAGTTGAACTTTCGTTGTCATCAGTATGAATCAGATCAAACATACATGAAGTATCAGAGAAATCAGATCAAACATACAGGAAGTACCAGAGAAATCAGATCAAACATACATGAAGTACCAGAGAAATCAGATTAAACATACAGGAAGTATCAGAGAACAGATCAAACATACAGGAAGTACCAGAGAAAATTATATTGGCAGCTATTTGATCTCTTGCTTGACGTCACTTCTGCTTAACGGGGCAAATCTCGTTCACAAACTATGCTTGACCTAGATTCTATTTTACTTGGTCTTGAAACAGGTGAAGGCTCAAAGGTTAACTTCTCGTTCGGTTTGTTTTCCGTTAGGAATGAAAAAATTAAATTATATTTTTATCTATGGTCTTCTATTGCTTTCTTACTCTTGTGCTTTCAAACATTTAAATGACATCTATAGATGATCTGATAATTGGTCTACTTATGTTGGAGTAAATATTTTAAATGTGTGAATTATTCACGAATTTTGTTTGATATTTAATTTCTTATGACGTTAATTTGTTGTGTTAGTTTTTCTCTTCTATACAATAAACATGAAATCTTTTGTGATATTATAATAATGTTCATTGGTACAAACTTCGGCTAATAGTTCACCTAGACGTACCTTCATTCAGGTATACCCAAGGTCAAGGTTATTTCTCTCTACACCTTATGCGTGTTTACTATAATTGACTGGTCAGATTTCCATTTGACCATGGTGACCAAGGTTAGATTGGCTGGGGAGAAAACATTAATTCCACTAGCCCACTCTTGTGACCCAGTAAAACATCTATTCTGTATTACTGGTGACGCAATAGCTACGTCAGGCATATATGCATGTTCGTACTAAACTCCCTTCTTACGTCTGCATTTTAGATTTTATTACGTACACATTTCTTATGACTAAATTTTATTCCTTTCTATATTTCCTTTTTATTATGTATTGATGGGATCCGGGTGAGATTTATAAATATCCTGACAATTGCATCGAATATCGATAAACAACAACACACTTACTGATACATCTTCAAATAATCAAACTAGCATATCCACAAATAACAAATAATTATACCATCATATCTTCAAATATCAATATTTCGCACAGAAGTGTCTACACGCAGTCTATCATTATATCTAGACACTATAGCTGTATAATAAAGCAAGATATTCAGTGTATACTAGTAATAAGCTGATGATTTGAGTCCTACAAGATATTTTAAATATACAGTTTTACAAAAAGTCCAAAATACCTTTCGTGACAGTTTTAGCAAATATTTAGTAAATGGGTTTTCGCTCATTTCCAATGTACCATGGCAGCACAAATAAAATATCAGTATCACACTTCGAAAATACAAGTAGTGAATTTATTTTGTAATATTAAAGTTGAAAATTCAAATTTGGTAAGAAAAGTGTTAAGGTCTTCTGTAAAAGTAAAGATTTTAAAATGTAAAAGATGTACAAAGAGTCATTAGCTCGTTCGTCTGATAAATATCATTATATTCGCTTCTCCTCCATCTAACTTAAAAAATAAAAAAGTAAATAGAGTTAAGGAGATTAACGAGTGATATTGCCACCGTTTTGAAGTCATTAATGAAGGGTGACATCCACTCATATCGTGTGTGTGTGTGTGTGTGTGTGTGTGTGTGTGTGTGTGTGTGTGTGTGTGTGTGTGAGAGAGAGAGAGAGAGAGAGAGAGAGAGAGAGAGAGAGAGAGAGAGAGAGAGAGAGAGAGAGAGAGAGAGAAAGAGAGAGACATTGACTCAATCAAAGCTGCAGGGTGCGGAAAGGATAAGTGTGGCAGACATGACGTTATCATTGCCACATTCACTCCACTAATGCGTCATAATCTAGACTCTAGAGGATTTTAACCTCTCAGAATAAAGCATGAACTTGACTGAATAAGAGAACCAGTTCATAATTATCACATTGTAAGAGACCTCATTTACTATATATGTGTGTGTGTGTGTGTGTGTGTGTGTGTGTGTGTGTGTGTGTGTGTGTGTGTGAGAGAGAGAGAGAGAGAGAGAGAATATAACTTTTCTTTACCTGCTGACATTATGCTGCAGCAGTCAGCAGTATTACCTAATTTATCTGATCAGAATCATGAGAATCAGTCAAACTAATATGTGCACCATGGTATAATGTTGCTCAGGAACATGTATTACCTCACGGAAGTGAGCAGGAACATGAGAAGCCAATAAATTTCTCTGTGTATATTTTCTTTTTCAATTCATCACTTTACTAACGGTCGCTTCGCCGAATAATTGAATGGAAAGAACAGTACAGACACTCCCTTCATCAGTGTCTTTTCACATCCTCTCTACTGACACCCCCCACTACCACTTCTCAACCGTTTTTCTCGCGTCTTCGCGTGAGAGGCGAGCTGACTTTCTGTTCCCACGTGCTAAGGGTAAAGGAGATCGGCTAGGGGCAGGCAACCCGTCCCACGGCCAAATCTGCAAATCAGTATCATCGATTTTCACATCGCCGCCGCAGCCGACAGCACTGAGTGATGACAGTGTAGTTGTTCCCAGTCTTAGACGGGGCAAGCGGCGTCACATGACCAATGGGATCAGCCAATATTACACCGTGAGACAATTGCAATACTCTTGACACGACAGCCCTTGGGGAAAACTAACTTTCACAGCCATCAGGATAAGAATGAACGTGGAAAACGGAAAAGAAAACGACTACATGAAAAAATTACAGGACAAATGCTGAATGAAAGAATAATAAGAACTTGACAGTACTTCCCCAAGATTTTGCACCCCCTTCCATCTCTAACCTAACATAGCAACAATTATTCCAGAGTTGAGCGTTCGACAATGCGGATGTTTTGCATTCACATATACAACTTACTGCTGTTGAAATGTTTTCATTACTGTGGTTGTTTCAATTTCCAAATTATTTTGTAGATCCTAATTACATTATTTTAAAAAAGACCTGTGAAAGTTTTTACTTATAAGATTTCTTAAGTAAACCATTGGAAAAAAAATAAAGGCACCACACTTCTTATACAATAAATTGGACATGCAATATTTACTTGATTGCTTAGTTTAGATCTGTGACTTTCAATTTGAGGTATCTATAGATAAATTAGAGATGAAAAAAAACAACAAATTGAAGACCCTTAGGCCATATTATAATTTTATGATTACCAGACTGATTCACAATTTAGATATAGTGTGGAAGTCATCAAAGACACCGACAATGTAGGGGCCGATTATTTTTTCCAGAGCAGTAGAAATGGAAGCGTGAGAGTCCAGTATATAAGTCTCTGTAAATAATTTTACCCAGAGTTCATTTACACGATGATAACATGTATGTTGTATTCTTCTATCACAAGGAGAAAAGAAATTATGATAATGTTTTTTTTTTTATATGATTTGCGTTTGTATTTCCTTAAATGTGGAGACATAACGGGTCATGTCGCTAACTTATAACAAGGAAAATTATGGTGATCTTTCATGATAAATTGTACCTCTTTAAGTGTGGAGAGACATAACGGGTCAAGTCTCTAACTTACAATAAGAGAAAATAATATGATATTTGATATTTTAATGCTCGCTGACTATTGATGCAGGTAAAAATCATATTGTCCTTGTTTCTAAAACGTTTTGAATTAATTATGCGTACGTCTTAAAACCGACATAGAAATTTTGTCTTACGAATATTCATGCGTATATCTTAATACCAACATAGAAATTTTGTCTTACGAATATTCATGCGTATGTCTTAAAACCGACATAGAAATTTTGTCTTACGAATATTTATGCGTATGTCTTAAAACCGACATAGAATTTTGGTCTTGTTATTCGTTTCGTGGAAGGTTCGCCGGTAATGTTGAAATTTACTCCTAATAGAGCAGATGTTAACACGGTGGTTAACATCTCAAAAGGAGGGTGGTGGTGGTGGTGGCAGAGTTAATTTGCCTATCCCTTTTTTAAAATTATTAAATTATCAAAGTGACCCGGCCTTGGGCACTCCTTATCATGGTATTTTTGTACAACTTGAGCTGATAATATGCTAGAAAATTGCTGATGCAATCCAAACCTGTTCCAACTGGATGAGTAGTATTTCTGATTTGTTCATAACAGTTTTATCCAATGGGGATGGACCGAAAGTTTCTTTGTTGAGGAAGTACTCTATTATATCACTTTGAACTTAAACATAACTTGAGTCCGATCATAAAGGCAATCGTTGGCTTATGGTAAGTTAACTGACTGATAAAGAAAGAATGGACTTAGAATATTTCATACATGTTTGCTATTCATCTGTGATTTGAATTGGAGAAAACTTATGTAATTGAACCATTATTTGTATGTTCATTAATTTGACTACATTGGACATTATACTTATGAATTTTTTTATTGATGATATATTTTTTTTTGCTATGTGTGTATTGGGCTAATGAAATTGTTGCAGGATTTGTAAGTTGAGAATGCTTGTAAGAGAGAAAGGAGTTTAGAGATGAAAGATGCCTGAAATTTAGTGCTGCATTAATTTGACTTTTGCAGAGCAGAGCAAGCATTTTTGATTGTCACTTCACGCTACAGTGACTACTGTGCTTACTAGATTACAGTGGTATGTGGATCCAGCAACGTCATCAACTTATCAGTGAAACATGTTGCTCTAAGACTGTCTAAGTTGATTCCTGTGAATTCCATTTGAGTGCCAAAGTGGCAGAAATTGTGGCTTGAGTTTGGTCTCAAAAATTCACGAAGAATGTTATGAATGTTCCTCATGGTGTATTGAGTAAATGTACATGGAAATTCAAGAACACTCCCTGTGCTTGATAGCACATGTGAAATTCAGGATGATTCTCTATGGCGTGTTGAGGATTCTGGAACAATTATGTAACTTGTGAAGAAGGGGCATGTGGACCCTTGCCTAGATATGAAAGGCAGTGACGTGTTGCAAATTGCATGATTATGAAACACTTGCCAATGACAGCCGCCATCTTTGAACAGGTTATATGTGTTGACTTTCAGTATTTCTCTAAAACTTCACTCTCATTTCCGTGATGATATCCATGAACTTGATTATATAATTATGTTAATTAATTGCTTATGTCTACGCTGAGATAAACTAAATGATTGTCCAGATTTAGTCAAACGTTGTGATGTTATGTAAATGTCAATGCTCTTTGATTATATACATATGTTATATATGTGATTGTTGATTTAATAAATTTATTGTTAAATTTACTGACCTTCTTACATATATTGATAACCATATATTGGAAAGTCAGTGGGTGGACGAGGCTAAGGAAATACAGATTAAAGACGGATTTGTCTTCTCCTTTAGTAAGAAGATTTCTACCTACGGAAATATAGTGTGACTGTAAATGTTGTCTTTAATGTTGTGGAAGAGAAAATGTTTACAGCACCTGCGTATCTGCCAAGTGAGAGACGAGTGGTGTCTTGTAGAGAATTATTAATAACATAAAGTAAGATTCTCATCACTTGTAATTAGTTATGTATGATTTATTATTAATATTTAATCATCATAACCATTAACTACTAGGCGTTTGCATCACATGTAGGCTCCTTAACATAGGCAATGTTGTCATATTGTGTTAAGCTCCCTGACACAGGCAATTTTGTCATATTGAGTAGGCTCTCTAGCATAAGCAATGTTGTCGTATTGAATAGGCTCCCTAGCATAAACAATGTTGTCGATTTGAGTTGGCTCCCTAACATAAGCAATGATGTCATATATATATATACAGTGTAGGATCTCTAACAATGATGTCATAAGCAATGTTGTCATACTGTGTATTCCCCCTAACATAAGCACTGTTTGGATGAGATGAATTGTTATACATCCATGATAGAGATTGTGCCAGGTTCTTGACCAGAAGTGTCATGTTTGTATTAAAATGTGCAACTCTTTATCTCATTCATTAGAGAGATTATGCGTTTTGTCTACTAATTAATTAATGCATGGTTGTGTCATGATCATTATGCAAATATGTACATTATTTTAATACTACAGAACGTAGTCAAGCCTACTTCAGAAGAAAAACAGCCTCATCTGAATAACTCGTCAAGACAAATGAAGATATACATTTTATGTTGAAATAAAAATATTAAACAAAAGTCTCATATACAATTGCAAAATATTTATTACAGACTTTAACAGTATGTATTTGTTAGCATTACACAGCAGTGTAAATAAATGTGACTGTTTACATGCAACTGGCATGTAAGTCTGCGTCTTTTGTCTTGCAATGGGTGTCAGGTATTAAATTATACATTGTCTTAAGCTCTTGTCAGGTACTATACAGGCATCTTACGCTCTTTTCGGGTATTAAACTACACAGGAGCTTACGCTTTTGACAGGCTAAATTACAAAGGAAGCTTGTTCTCTTGTCAGGTACTAACTTACTCAGGCGCTTTACGGTCATGCCAGGTACTACAGGCATCTTACACTCTTGTCAGGTACTAACTTACACAGCCATCTTAAGCACTTGCCAGGTACTACAGGCATCTTACACTCTTGTCAGGTACTAACTTACACAGCCATCTTAAGCACTTGCCAGGTACTACAGGCATCTTACACTCTTGTCAGGTACTAACTTACACAGCCATCTTAAGCACTTGCCAGGTTCTACACAGGCATCTTAATTTCATGTCAGATACTAAATTACACAGAAGTCTTACAAGTTCCTCCATCTATTACCTAAAAATCAAACAACTTCCTTCAGCTATTACGTAAAGATCAAACAACTTCATTTAGCTATTACGTAAAGATCAAACAACTTCCTCCAGCTATTACGTAAAGATCAAACAACTTAGCTATTACGTAAAGATCAAACAACTTAGCTATTACGTAAAGATCAAACAACTTAGCTATTACGTAAAGATCAAACAACTTAGCTATTACGTAAAGATCAAACAACTTAGCTATTACGTAAAGATCAAACAACTTCCTTCAGCTATTATGTAAAGATCAAACAACTTCATTTAACTATTACGTAAAGATCAAACAACTTCCTTCAGCTATTATGTAAAGATCAAACAACTTCATTTAACTATTACGTACAGATCAAACAACTTCCTTCAGCTATTACGTAAAGATCAAACAACTTCATTTAACTATTACGTAAAGATCAAACAACTTCATTTAGCTATTACGTAACGGTCAAACAACTTCCTTCAGCTATTACGTAAAGGTCAAACAACTTCCTTCAGCTATTACGTAAAGATCAAACAACTTCCTTCAGCTATTATGTAAAGATCAAACAACTTCATTTAACTATTACGTAAAGATCAAACAACTTCCTTCAGCTATTACGTAAAGATCAAACAACTTCATTTAACTATTACGTAAAGATCAAACAACTTCATTTAGCTATTACGTAACGGTCAAACAACTTCCTTCAGCTATTACGTAAAGATCAAACAACTTCATTTAGCTATTACGTAACGGTCAAACAACTTCCTTCAGCTATTACGTAAAGGTCAAACAACTTCCTTCAGCTATTACGTAAAGATCAAACAACTTCCTTCAGCTATTACATGGAGATGAATGAAGATCCTTCTTTGAATTGTATCATTGCTGATCATCCCGATCTTTTTCTAATACTGTTAAGACAAATACATTTTGTAATACACATTCAGTACTGTTAATACAAATACATGTTGTAATACACATTGAGTACTGTTAATACAAATACATGTTGTAATATACATTCAGCAATTTAAGTCGTGCGTTCTTAGTCACAGGTTGCGTAACTTTGAATGCTACCTCCCTCTCTCACCAAAAAGTCTAAAATAACACCCCATTTTCTATATCACAAACAAACACGCACAAACAAACTCTCTCTTGAAAGGCCCCCAAGCCATACGTGAGCTGCAGGGACAGTAGGTATGCCAGTGAGTCCACTTGTTTCATTCTAACGGCAAATGTATTTGAATTAGTCCATCTTTTCATTCTGAAAGCAACTGCACTGGAATTAGCCCACTTGCTTCAGTCCACAGTCAAACATATTGGAATTAGTCCACTTGCTTCACTCCAGGCAAACATATTGGAACGAGCCATTTGCTTCAGTCCACAGTCAAACATATTTGAATTAGCCCACTTGCTCTCCCTGGTATTTGTTATTGTTCGAATACTTGACCATTGTGTTGTCAATCACTGAAATAAAGATATAGCTTGACCTTCGTGTTGTCAATCACTGAAATAAAGATATAGCTTGACCTTCGTGTTGTCAATCACTGAAATAAAGATATAGCTTGACCTTCGTGTTGTCAATCACTGAAATAAAGATAAAGCTTGAAATTTGTGTTTGTCAATCAGTGAAATAAAGAAACAACTTGACCTTTGTGCTATATCTTAGAAGGTTACATGCAATTCACAGCCAGAAGTACACATTTTATTACTGAAATCCAATACACAGACAGAAGTACACATTTTATTACTGAAATCCAATACACAGACAGAAGTACACATTTTATTACTGAAATCCAATACACAGACAGAAGTACACATTTTATTACTGAAATCCAATACACAGACAGAAGTACACATTTTATTACTGAAATCCAATACACAGACAGAAGTACACATTTTATTACTGAAATCCAATACACAGACTGAAATAGTTAGCACCACTACATACAATCTACAAATAAAAGTATATCAAAGAACACTCATATTAATCCATTTCACATCCAGGAGTGATGGCACCCATTTCACAACGAGAAAAATGTCATAAAGCGCTCACGTCAATCCAATTCACAACAAAAGTGATGGCATCCATTTCACGACTAGAAAAATATATATTCAACACTCCTATTAATCTAATTAACTTGGCATTCACTTCACCACTAGAACAATGTCATACAGCTCTCACATTAATCTCATTCACATCCAGAAAGGCTAGCATTCACTTCAGAACCATAAGAATATAATAATGCACTCACATTAATCCAATACACAACCAAAAGTGCTGGCATTTATGGGTCACAACTAGAAGTGTATCATACGCTGCTGGCACTAATCCATATCACGACTAAAAAATCTTACATACCGCTGATATCATTTCATGAACAAAGGTATATCACACACAGCCAACATCCGTTTTACAACCAAAAGTATCGCTTGCATTGCTGACATCCATTTTCACCGTCACAACAGGAAATATATCAAACACTGAGGGCATTCTTTACACAACACGGAGTAAACAACATACCAGTGACATCTTTTTCAGTCAGAAGTGTATCAAACACATTTCACATCCATTTCATAAGCAGAAAAGTGATATATCAGATTGACATGTATTTTACAATACACAGTATTTCATATTCCACTGACAATGATTTCACAGTCAAATTATATAAAGTACACCTGGTACTAATACATTTCACAACAGAAGTGTATCATATACCACAGATCAATTTCTCAACAGGAATTATATCTGATAGAGATTGCATTCGTTTCACATCTTACATGAAGTATTCCGTATTATATTGCTGACATCCATTTCACAACCAGAAATAGTCATATTGCTGACATCCATTTCACAACCAGAAATAGATCATATTGCTGACATCGATTTCACAAACAGAAATAGTCATATTGCTGACATCTATCTCACAACCAGAAATAGTCATATTGCTGACATCTATTTCACAAACAGAAATAGTCATATTGCTGACTTCTATTTCACAATCAGAAATAGTCATATTGCTGACATCCATTTCACAACCAGAAATAGTCATATCCCTCTTACATCCATTTCACAACCAGAAATAGTCATATCCCTCTGATATCCATTTCACAACCAGAAATAGTCATATCCCACTGACATCTATTTTACAATGCATAGAATATCACATTCTGCTGGCATTCATTTCACAACGCGAAGTATATCATATATCACTGACAACCATTTCACAAGTTGAAGTATATCGTATATCACTGACATCCATTTCACAATTCGAAATATATCATGTACCGTTGACAGTTATTTCACAATCAAAAGTGTAAACCACTAGCAACACGGGAAATAAATTCTATACTGTTGACATCAAATCTACAACAGGGAAAGTATCATTACACTGAAATCAAAGCCACAACACATAAAGTATATTTATACTGCTGATATTAAATCCACAATAAGGGAAGTATGTTTATACTGCTCACATTAAAACCACAATGCACGACGTATATTTATACTGCTGACATCAAATCCACAACACGGGAAGTATATTTATAATGATGATATCAAATCCACAACACTGGAAGTATATTTATAATGATGATATCAAATCCACAACACGGGGAGTATATTTATAATGATGATATCAAATCCACAACACGGGAAGTATATTTATAACGATGATATCAAATCCACAACACGGGAAGTATAGTTATACTTTTGAAATCAAAACAGCTTATACGCAAACTGTCGTAACTATAGAGAGTGTAAACTGTCACTTGCTATATGTAAACTGTCTTATGTTGTATGTAAATTGAAGTCAGAGGTTGTGTCTAGAAAACATTCTTATAACAAACTGGCAACACTCAAGCCGTTTTGCGCGTGAATGTTTCTAGGTATGGCACACAAGACGGACACTGTCGAAGTCTGGCATCATCGATTTCACTTACATTATAATTTCAGCCAGCGCGTTCCCGCCATGCACTGCGCTGTCTAATGTGACAGCAATCGGCACGGGCCTGCAAATGAAAGTAACTGACGTCACATTATTTCACTTAAACTGAGATCATATTTCAAGTTTATTTCATGTGCAATTTGTTTTTTAAGGTTGATTGAAGAACTCGCATTTAAAGCTTTAACTTGTAGCTTTAGAAATTATTATTGAGGAGCTGGTATTTAAAGCCTATTTAACTTGTAGTTTTTAGAAATGAGTAATGAAGAACGCATATTAAAATCCTATTTAACTTGTAGTTTTAAGAAATGGTTATTGAAGAACGCATATTAAAATCCCATTTAACTTGTAGTTTTCATAAATGATTATTGAAGATTACTAAGCCTAGCCTCGTGTGTAGTTCTTTAAAACTACATTTACGCGCTCGTAATTTAAAGTCTATTTGTGTCTGATAAGCTCGTAGTTTTAAAGCGACCTGTAACCTCTTTAGAAAAGAATTGATAAGCTCGTAGTTTTAAAGCGACCTGTAACCTCTTTCGAAAAGAACTGACAAGCTCGTAGTTTTAAAGCGACCTGCAACCTCTTTAGAAAAGAATTGATAAGCTCGTAGTTTTAAAGCGACCTGTAACCTCTTTAGAAAAGAATTGATAAGCTCGTAGTTTTAAAGCGACCTGCAACCTCTTTAGAAAAGAATTGATAAGCTCGTAGTTTTAAAGCGACCTGCAACCTCTTTAGAAAAGAATTGATAAGCTCGTAGTTTTAAAGCGACTTGTAAATTCCTTTAGAGTAGTTTATGGTTTAAAGCCTAATTTGAACAAATCATAATTTGTACGAATCTTTTAAAACGGAATTAACGAACTTATAACTTTTTTCTATTGTGTAGATTTTTAAAATGTAATTCATGTGCTCTTAATTTTAAGCTACTTGTGTAATTTTTCATAACTGGATTTGCTCTCTCAAATATTATTTGTGAATGTCTTAGAATTTAACAGTCAAGCTAATAATTTAAAGACTACTTGTATATTTATTAATACGTAATTGAATAGCTTGTAATTTAATGCTGCAGTTATTAAAATATAATAGTCGAACTGGTAATGTAAGCTTACTTGTGTAGTTCTTAGAATGAATTGATGACATGGTAATTTAGGGCCTCCTTGTTAAGTTATCTAAACTTAGTTAACGAGCTTGTATTTAAACATCACTTGATTAGTTATTATAATACAATTGATGAGTTTGTAATTTAAAATCTACTTGTGTTGTTTTTTTTAAATGTAACTGACGACTGGTAATTTAAAACATAGTTGCGTAGTTGTTAAAATATATTCAACAAGTTGGTAATTTAAAGCCTGGTTGTGTGCTTTTTACAATGTAATTGAAGAGCTGGTAATTTAAATCCAGTTGTGTAATTGTTAAAATGTATTTGACGAGCTGGTATTATAAACTTTTTATAAAGCCTAGTTGTGTTAGATTGACGAGCTGGTATTATAAACTTTTTATAAAGCCTAGTTGTGTTAGAACTCATTTGACGAGCTGGTATTATAAACTTTTTATAAAGCCTAGTTGTGTTAGAACTCATTTGACGAGCTACATTTGTTTCTACATGAAGAAAACCGACCCACTACGGTCACAATAATAAAGCAACTTTTAGTAATACTGAAATCATGCGCTGATTATGAACAAGAAGTTAGAAGTGAACGATCAAACTAGTGAGCAGGTACAAATAGAATCATTTGATAAATCCGCAAGACAAGATTAGTCGCAGAAATGAATTAAATACACATTAATTAGGAATTTGATTAAATTCCAAATTTAAAATATAACTAATTATAAACGACTGACAAAAGACAATATTTGTATTTTTCCTGTCCGTTAGTCAGTGAAAACAAACTGAAACGAGAAGTCAAAACGTTTGTCAGTGAAAACAAACTGAAACGAGAAGTCAAAACGTTTGTCAGTGAAAACAAACTGAAACGAGAAGTCAAAACGTTTGTCAGTGAAAACAAACTGAAACGAGAAGTCAAAACGTTTGTCAGTGAAAACAAACTGAAACGAGAAGTCAAAACGTTTGTCAGTGAAAACAAACTGAAACGAGAAGTCAAAACGTTTGTCAGTGAAAACAAACTGAAACGAAGTCTAAACGTTTGCTTGCACATACACCGGACGTACGAACGAAAGTAACAAAACAGAAATTCCTCATTGGCGGTAAGTCACTCGACTCAAGACTAACTAACTATCATTGACTAATAAGATATCTATGGTAGGTCACTCGACTCAAGACTAACTATCATTGACTAATAAGATATCTATGGTAGGTCATTCGCCTCAGAACTATCGTAGACTAATGAGATATGTGTGGTAGGTCATTCGCCTCAAGACTAACTATTGTGGACTAATGAGGTATGAATGGCATTAGCCTTAGATTGGAACTAAGTAAAATGGAAATATTAAGAGTTTGGCAGTTTGATCTTGGCTTTTCTGGCAGGACACAGGCAGAGACTGATTAGGAAATAACGAGAGGCATTCTACCTCAATAATGTCAGTCATTTTACTTAAATAATACGCCAGTCATTTTAATACGCATATTATAAACAATACCTCAATAAACAATGATTCAATTATGTTATGAAATACTTCAGACATGTTACGTCAAAACTATATCAGTCATGCTAACTCACACATTATGTGAACTAAATCAGTCATGCTAACTCACACATCTCATGTGAACTATATCAGTCATGCTAACTCACACATCTCATGTGAACTATATCAGTCATGCTAACTCACACATCTCATGTGAACTATATCAGTCATGCTAACTCACACATCTCATGTGAACTATATCAGTCATGCTAACCCACACATCTCATGTGAACTATATCAGTCATGCTAACTCACACATCTCATGTGAACTATATTAGTCATGCTAACTCACACATCTCATGTGAACGCGAACGATCACGTCTATTGATGGAGATTTCAAGTCAAAATGTTCAGAGAATTGGTAACGAATATTCATATACTCAATCACTGCTCTTTCGATTGGCCATTGCAGAATGAGAAGATTTTTGTTTGAAACTGTCACAAGTCTTCTAAGAGCATGACGATATTAAACCCCTTGAAAACAAAGTTTGCTGACTGAGTGATATTAAACCCCTTGAAAACAAAGTTTGCTGACTGAGTGATATTAAACCCCTTGAAAACAAAGTTTGTTGACAGTGATATTAAACTCCTTGAAAACAAAGTTTGCTGACTGAGTGATATTAAACCCCTTGAAAACAAAGTTTGCTGACTGAGTGATATTAAACCCCTTGAAAACAAAGTTTGTTGACAGTGATATTACACCCCTTGAAAACAAAGTTTGCTGACTGAGTATTAGTAAACCCCTTGAAAACAAAGTTTGCTGATGAGTGTTATCACCTTTGAAAACAATGTTTGCTGGCTCAAGGACTGAGTGATATTAAACCCCTTGAAAACAAAGTTTGCTGACTGAGTAATAGTAAACCCCTTGAAAACAAAGTTTGCTGACTGAGTAATAGTAAACCCCTTGAAAACAAAGTTTGCTGACTCAAGGACTGAGTGATAGTAAGAAAAAGAAAAAGAAAGGCTTCAGAGCAGCGAGCGTCATATTAATATAGGAACCTCACTGTAAAAATAATAATAGTGAATGAGATTTTAGCTTTTTGCTAATTTCTTTTTAAAACTGGCTTAATTTTACAAATCTATTTAATTAACTTGTCTTTTGTAAAGACCGAACATACAGCGTCATGTTGACATTGTTCCCACCTGTCTGTCTAACGCGCGAGCTGTCAGGCTGTACAACCAATGGCGATAGCGGGAGCCTCCCACGTGACCATCACGGAGTGAATGGTCGCGCTGGCCAATGTGTAGATGCGTTGGATGACAGGATTCGTGCGCGTGCGGGGGGCGCGTGTTTTATTAGACGGCGCGCGTGAGAGCAGCCGTCACTTGCACACGACCGCCGTTCAGGAAGATCACGCATCCGGCCGCCGCACACAGTGTCACACACACTAGCAAAACCCACACCATCCTTTGCTCGCGTCAACGCGCTGTCCAGCACGTGCGTCATCAGGTAACAGTCCTACTATGTAGCGACTCTGTGTTGCTCAAGTCGTTTGCTCAAGTGTCGATGAGTATAGTTGGCAAGGCTCGGTGGGTCGTTACAGCACGTGTAGCGGTGACAACAACAGCACGTGGTTGCTCACGCCTTCCGGCCGTTATTGCTCACAACATTTACGTTGTTACCAAGTCAACGTCAAGTGGTCTGCTGGTACTTTTCTCTCCCCCCACCACCCTTCTCCAATCTTTTCATCTTGGATCTTTCTGCTGCAACGACCGGCAATACAACGTCGACATCTTTGCTGGTTGAGCGTCTAGACCGCAATAATGTTATTGTCTCGAATCAACATGCTCTGCTGAAAACAACGAACATTTGTGTTGTCTTAAGTCAACGTTTTCAGCTGACAAAAACGGCGATTTGATGTTTTTCAACTAACGACAACAGAGACTGGTGTTCTATTAGTTAAACTATTTCCGCTGATTACCTCGGCGACTGGTGTTATAACAGTCCAACAACACCCGCATCCAAGAATGAAACGCAGTCTGAGCGACAGTGACTCTGACTGCGATGTGTTTGATGAGGGACTCAAGTCTGGGTAAGTTTGCTTTTAACAAACAAATTCCTCTTAAATTCCTCCATTCCAGTGATGTAGACCACTTTACGGCGTACGCACACACGCACACACACACACGCCTAAACCACATACACGCACCACTACACATACTTTCACATTTCATTATACACACAAATATATTCACATGCACCAGGACTCACTCACATTAACACACTTTAAAAATTGCCAATGTTAAATTGTAGTGACCACATCAACATTCATTTTACATAAGCAGTTTGTAAAAACAATTGAGGCCTATATCAGAAATTACACCAATATTCTCTTTACATACGCATCTTATAAAAAAAACAATTGAGGCCTGTATCAGAAACCACACCAACATTCACTTTACGCAAGTAGTTAACAAACTACTGATGCCAACATCAAGTTTACGAACACTTTAACATTGACTAGACTACATCAGTATTTACTTTGCCTTTACAGTTTACACCCCTCCCCCCAAAAAATTAGATATATTTCAATGATCTATTTTTACACTACAAAATTTTAAGGCTGTCATCAGTCAATTCTTTCTTTGGTAAGTTTACAAATTACTGAGTCACATCAGTAGTCTTTTAACAGACATTTAACACAACGGAGACATAACAATCATATAATATTTTACGAAAAAATGAGGCAAAACAATGGTCTCTAAAGGCTGTATACACTTGACAAAATAAGGCGACAACACAACATTCTCTCTCTCTCTCTCTCTCTCTCTCTCTCTCTCTCTCTCTCTCTCTCTCTCTCTCTCTCTCTCTCTCTCTCTCCCCACACACACACACACACACACACACAAATAATGAGCCGCAGCAAAAATATTTTTATACATTCTTTGCCAAATGAGACACACTTTATAAAATACTGAGGAACACAAAGATGTTTTCATAAGCACTTTAAATTATAATGAACATGCACAACACTAACCATACCCAATAAATTAGCACAGTAAAGATATCTGTTAAGACACACATATTCAAGACTGTCTAATAGGCACCTGGGCAAAGCAGTGTACTGGGGCTCCTACCTACACAACCACTCACAGCAAGTCACAACATGCACAGATTAGCATGGGGGCCCCCGGACAACTGCCCAGCGTGCCCATGCGTTAAGACGGCACTGCACGTATTATATTTTATATAATACACGATACAGCAAAAGTATGTTGATAAACTTTACAAAATAATGCGATTTAATGGAAAATCTCTTCATAGGCAGTTAGTAAACTACTTAGGCACCGCAAACATCTATTCGCATATATAAAATGTGACAACAAATATCTCCTTGCATACAAATAATGTAGCTGAGCAAAGATCTTTTGACATATACAAATTAATGCGATTTAATAATCTCTGCATACAAAACAATGCGACAGAGCAAAGATCTCTTAGACATACAATTTACAAACCAAACAATGCGACAGAGCAAAGATCTCTTAGACATACAATTTACAAACCAAGCAATGCGACAGAGCAAAGATCTCTTAGACATACAATTTACAAACCAAGCAATGCCGTATAGCAAAGATCTCTTAGACATACAATTTACAAACCAAGCAATGCCGTATAGCAAAGATCTCTTAGACATACAATTTACAAACCAAGCAATGCCGTATAGCAAAGATCTCTTAGACATACAATTTACAAACCAAGCAATGCCGTATAGCAAAGATCTCTTAGACATACAATTTACAAACCAAGCAATGCCGTATAGCAATGCCGTATAGCAAAGATCTTAAATGAAAAATACGAAAGAAAGAAAGATGTATAAGTGAACGACACTAGACTTTTTATTTGCGTACAGACTGTGCTTTCTTTCTTTCTTTCTTTCTTTCTTTCTTTCTTTCTTTCTTTCTTTCTTAGAACTTTCATTCAAGTTAAAGCTATATTTGTTCCTTTTGTTCCTTTTGAAAATTGTTCATTTTTCTGAGTATATTTCTACACGATTCACATATTTGTCTGTCGTATTTGATTTCATTCCAGCATCTTCTCATGTCTTTTACAAAAAGTTCACAGTTTATAATTCTAGACTAGGCAATTTTTCTATTAGTAAAAACAAGAAATACTTCACAGTTTATGAGATCTAGATTAGGCAATTTTTTTGTTAGTAAAAACAAGAAATACTTCACAGTTTATAATTTTAGACTAGGCAATTTTTCCCTTAGTAAAACAAGAAATACTTCATAGTAAGAATCGAACATTTCAAACCCTTCATATAGACAAGCTTAAGTATCATCTATTAAGGCATTTAAAAAAAATCGATTTAGAATTTTGCTTCTCCACTCAATGACGTACCAACACTTTCATAATAAACGTTGTTTTTGTCATCTTCGTACTTGAGGAAAGATTGGGCTGGTGCCCACTTTTACTACAATTTGGTCAACTGATTTGTTAGGTGTTTTAAATGACTTATTGTTTCTGAATTCTTGTAACAATTGCTCAACTGATTTGTTAGGTGTTTTAAATGACTTATTGTTTCTGAATTCTTGTAACAATTGGTCAACTGATTTGTTAGGTGTTTTAAATGACTTATTGTTTCTGAATTCTTGTAACAATTGCTTCGTAGCGTCTACCAGTGTGATCATTATAATAACATCTGCTAAAGGATTCTACACAAGTTTGTTTATTTTGTTCATTTGAAATAAAACGTCGTGAGTATAAACTGATACGTCGTGAATATAAACGGTTACGTTGTGAGTATAAACTGATACGTCGATATTTCACTAGCACGACTATTAGCTTTAGAACTGCACGGATATCTGCAACCTTTTGCAATAGTGGTATTACAAAATTGGTAATGAGATCAAAACAGATTGTCTTGTCTAACTTTCATGCTGTTAATAAGAACTTTTGCAATACTGGTATTACAAAATTGGTAATGCTTCGCAAAGATCAAAACAGATTATCCTGTCTAACTTTCATGCTGTTAATAAGAACTTTCCAATTGTTACCTACATTGATTTTAAGGTTGCTTTACAGGAGCTTTGCAATATTTCCCAACGAATAGTTGAAGCAGCCAAAGTTTGAAAATTCTTAGAACAGTGTCAAAGGAATTAATTGCATGGATTACTGGTTTTGCAGTGTCATAAGGTTAGACATATGATAAGTACATGCAACGTATAACGCTCTCCCATTTCTTTCCTGGAGTGAAACTGGAACATTGGTCTCCCATTTCTTTCCTGGAGTGAAGCTGGAACATTGGCCTCCCATTTCTTTCCTGGAGTGAAGTCGGAACACTTGGTATTGGTCTTTTATATTAGCAACATGTTATAAGAGTGCTCTCGCCAAATTTGTACATCATATTTGTCTTGCCAGAGAAATTTTAAAAAAATAATCTAAACCGGAATCAGTGATATGCAACAATCCACAAAAAATTTTTTTAAATTTTGACTTTGTTATGGTCAATTTCAGCAAAGCCCAGTAGAATAGACCGTTGCTTCTAATAATTATCAGGATTGCAGTCCAGGATAGCCGAAAAATATTTTGCTTTAAAAAAAATAGCCAATACGTTTGAGTATTCTGTTTGAAATGACAACACTGGATGGAATTTTACATAGAGGTTTACTAGGGACAACACTGGATAGAGTTTTACATGGAGGTTTACTTGTGACAACATTTGATGGAATTTTACATAGAGGTTTACTAGGGACAACACTTGATGGAATCTTACATGAAGGTTTACTTGGGACAACACTTGATGGAATCTTACATGAAGGTTTACTTGGGACACGAAATTCACATTTTTAGGCTCATAAAGATTTTCACGGTGGCCAGGAAAAATTAATGACCTTTCAGTTCCCATGCACCCCACGTCACAAGTAAGACATCAAACTTACTAATCGGTATTGTATTTGCAACCAGTTTCATCAACAGTAAAATAACATTCTTTAACCTGAGTAGTCCTTGTTTTAATCAGTTCATTAAATGACTGGCCAAAATGCTGGATCGTCCAAATTTAAAGAAATATCGTTTAATACTTGCTCTTTATTAGCTTCCGGATTTGAATCAATTGTAGAAGAAATTGAAGACAATAGATCAAGACAGACAAATTTCATGCTGGAGTTTCATACAACTGGACAGAAGTATCTGGAGTTTCATACAACTGGACTGAAGTATCGGAGGTTCGAACAACTGGACAAAGTATACGGCATATTACCAACCTTTACTTCGAAATCTTTTTCAGATTGTTGAAGCAGCTAAAAAAAAAAAAGAAGAAAAGATTGTAAACGGTTGAATTTCTTAATCTCTGCTGCAATTTTTTATTTATTTCTTGCAGCTCCTCGATCACGTGATTCATTTTTAGCAGGCAAAATATCTCAATAAAAATTAATACTCCCGAAAGTTTAAACGAACTGAAAGTTTTGAATTAGTTTTGTACTTTATTTTAAAAAAGGAAGACAAACTGATCATGTTTAATGTAAACGCTTTCAATCCTAAAATACTTTAAATAGTACTTCTCTGTGCTTATAGAGGCGTCAATAAAAAAAAAACAAAACCTGGAAGCAGAAACCGGAAGTTCGAATCTATACGACAAAGTGATTCAAAGTAAAAAAAAATGAATCGAAAATTTCAAAATTATTGCAAAACGTTTAATCTTATAAATTTTAAATAATTCAAACTGTGGTACTCGGCGCCAAACCAAACAAGATAAATTATTTTAAAAAAATTATAAAAGTATATCAAACAACTTTCAACATGAACACTATTTACCTATTTATAATTAAAATACACACAATACAATATCTTTCTAAACTTAATCGCGACCGTTGATTCCTGAAAACGGTGTGTTTGTGCGCTTAGATGGCAGCAGGCAATTTATAGACACATCGTTATTTGCTTTGATATAGTAATGCATACAATTTGACGGCCAATTTCTCGTTTAATTATGAAATTTAAAATTACATGTACATAAAACACACACACAAAAATCCTCCTTATAAAAATTACCTTTCTTGGTAATGCAAATACAGTGGTAATAATCTGCAGGTGGCAGTCATATCTTGGTGAGTTTGGTTTGTGAAGATTTGACAAATCAAGCGTCAATCAGAAAATTTGACTGCATTCTTTATTTCTTCATTTGGCTATCTCGAAAATCGTGACACGGTTTTTATCACATTTTTTCTTCTCTCAAATTCTAAATTTACAATTCTTCCTTTTCTACTGTCATGTTTGTATCAAACAGTTTTCTCACGAGGCTCGTGAATGCGCGAGACCTTAGACAAAAGCCTAGGCTTGCCTAAAACCGTCTATAGTTGTAAGATGTCTTTCTATATGTCTCTTTAGACGTCCAAAAGCCTGTGCCTAAAACCGTCTATAGTTGTAAGATGTCTATCTATATGTCTCTTTAGACGTCCAAAAGCCTGTGCCTAAAACCGTCTTTAGTTGTAAGATGTCTATCTATATGTCTCTTTAGACGTCCAAAAGCCTGTGCCTAAAACCGTCTATAGTTGTAAGATGTCTATCTATATGTCTCTTTAGACGTCCAAAAGCCTGTGCCTAAAACCGTCTATAGTTGTAAGATGTCTATCTATAAGTCTCTTTAGACGTCCAAAAGCCTGTGCCTAAAACCGTCTATAGTTGTAAGATGTCTATCTATATGTCTCTTTAGACGTCCAAAAGCCTGTGCCTGAAACCGTCTATAGTTGTAAGATGTCTTTCTATATGTATCTTTAGTGTTCCAATATATTATTATCTTTCAGGTCCCCGTCCCAGAGCTGCCAAATCACGGACCGCAAAAAGCGACGTGGAGTAAGTAATAGATTACTTTTCCAAAAATAGCTCAATGGCCAGCATGGCGACACATTTGTATTTTCCTACACATAAAAATATAGCCAAAATGACGCCATCAAAAATACAGTCAGTACGGCGATATTAAAATAATAGTCAGCTTTACGGCACACTTCTATTTTCCAAGACGTACAAAAATATAGCCAGCACGACGACATAACAAATATAGCCAGCATGACGACATAACAAATATAGCCAGCATGACGACATAACAAATATAGCCAGCATGACGACATAACAAATATAGCCAGCATGACGACATAACAAATATAGCCAGCATGACGACATAACAAATATAGCCAGCATGACGACATAACAAATATAGCCAGCATGACGACATAACAAATATAGCCAGCATGACGACATAAATATAGCCAGCAATGACATTAAAAAATATAGCCAGCATGACGACATAACAAATATAGCCAGCATGATGACATAACAAATATAGCCAGCATGACGACATAAATATAGCCAGCATAACGACACAACAAATATAGCCAGCATGACGACATAACAAATATAGCCAGCATGACGACATAACAAATATAGCCAGCATGACGACATAACAAATATAGCCAGCATGACGACATAAATATAGCCAGCATGACGACATAAATATAGCCAGCATGACGACATAAGAAATATAGCCAGCATGACGACATAAATATAGCCAGCATGACGACATAACAAATATAGCCAGCATGACGACATAAATATAGCCAGCATAACGACATAAGAAATATAGCCAGCATGACGACATAAATATAGCCAGCATGACGACATAACAAATATAGCCAGCATGACGACATAAATATAGCCAACATGACAACATAAATATAGCCAGCAATGACATTAAAAAATATAGCCAGCAATGACATTGAAAAATATAGCCAGCATGACGACACACTTACAGTATTCTATATGAAATTTAGCCAGTACCACATACTTGTAGTATTTTATATTAATAATATAACCAGTATGACACACTTGCATTTGCCTACACAATTGTTATGTTGAAAATTTCAAAAATATTAATTAAAATGTACAATATTTCTCATGCTAATAGCTATTTCCTAAGTTAATAATCTCATACTAGTAGGCTATACTTATGCTAGGTTATTTCTCAAACTAGAAGGCTATTTCTCATGCTATTCACGTATAAGTGAAAATTCTCTATATATTTACATCTATCTATCTATCTATCTATCTATCTATCTATCTATCTATCTATCTATCTATCTATCTATCTATCTATCTATCTATCTATCTGTGTGTGTGTGTGGTGTTTTATTGGCCACTGTGAGTTTAGTAAAATGACTTTTGCTAATGTATTAAGAGCCTGACAGTTAAACTTACAAATTTATGTGTGGTGGGTTTTTTTATGTTGGTATTTAAAAAAAACATATGCCTTTGTTAGAAGTTTATTATTCTTTTCTCGTTAAAACCGATTTAGGACATAAATAAATTCAGTTCCAGTTTCTCATATCGATCCTATTTTAGTGATCCAATATATACGCAGAAAATGTTAAACTGTACTTGTGGATTTGGCTACTTTTAGTTCAGTGCCTGTTTTACTACTTTGTTATTCTTAGTCTTAGTCAAATTTGACGTCATAGAAGGTATCACTGTTTGACCCTAAAATTTTTAATCAAATATTAAAGATATCCTGTTTAGCTTGTAAAATTTTACATTACAGATTAAAGATATCCTGTTTAGCTTGTAAAATTTTACACGACAGATTAAAGGTATCCTTGTTTGGCTTGTAAAATTTTACACGACAGATTAAAGGTATCCTTGTTTGGCTTGTAAAATTTTACATGACAGATTAAAGGTATCCTTGTTTGGCTTGTAAAATTTTACATGACAGATTAAAGGTATCCTTGTTTGGCCACAATTCTGCTCACGATTGCCCTACATTAGTTTCAGAAAGCAAGAAAAACTAAAGCATATAAAAACTACTATACTTAATACTTAATGTAAGAAAAAATAAAACACTTAAAAACTATGTCCTGAAAATTTAATGTAAGAAAAAAAAAGCACTTAAAAACCAATGTACTTAGAATTTAATATAAGATAAAATTAAAGCACTTAAAAACTATTGTACTGAAAACTTAATGTACTTAAAAACTAAAGCAAGAGAAATAAATACTAAAGCGAACTAAAGATATTTTTGACTTTTCGCACATATGCGGGTTAAATTAATTATTAAATTACTTATTAATGAAAAGTATTAATTACAGATTATCGAGAAAAGAAGACGTGATCGAATTAATTCAAGTTTATCGGAGCTGCGTCGCCTTGTGCCATCAGCGTTTGAAAAACAGGTGAGAGATCTTGCTGGCAGTGATGTTGACAGTAGCGTTTGAAAAACAGGTGAGAGATCTTGCTGGCAGTGATGTTGACAGTAGCGTTTGAAAAACAGGTGAGAGGTGTTGTTGCTGGCAGTGATGTTGACAGTAGCGTTTGAAAAACAGGTGAGAGGTGTTGCTGGCAGTGACGTAGACAGTAGCTGTATCTTGCTGCACACTGCTCTCTATAAATGTAACTTGATGTTATAAAAATGCCCTATAACAGTAACGTTATGTCTCGTGCTTTGCTATTCTCTCCCCATACAAATATAACTTCGATAAATGGTCTAGTCCTTTGTGCCCAATTGACATTAACAAGTCACTTTAGGAAATGGTTTGGCCTTGTGTGCACAATTCACAAATAAGTCATATAGTAACATTGCTTTTGAACAGAATTGCTAATTTAAGATAAACTCACTTTTAATGGTGCATTTCCTACACAATTGCTTAGTTGAAGATAAATATATAGTTTGCTTCTTTTATAATTTTTACATTTCCGACACAGTTATTTAGTTTAAGATAGACTGGTCGCATTTTGCTACTTTTAAAGAAAACTTTGACATTTTCCTTTATCTACTTGCAAAGATAATTCTGCTTTGCCTCCAAATGGGTTGTCTCTTTTCCAGTCCCTAGGGTGGGAAACCGATAAGTCTGTCCCTGACGGTGCGAATGCTTAGGAGTATGTGCATTTGATATTGTCAGAGGTTGTAGATACTCGTGCTGAGTCAATGCACAAGTAATTAGTAAAATTTACGTACTTTTGAGTCAGTTGTAGATAGTCGTGCTCAGGCAATGCACAAGTAATTAGTAAAATTTACGTACTTTTGAGTCAGTTGTAGATAGTCGTGCTGAGTCAATGCACAAGTAATTAGTAAAATTTACGTACTTTTGAGTCAGTTGTAGATAGTCGTGCTCAGGCAATGCGCAAGTAATTATGTATAAGTTTGCATACATTTTAGTCTGTTGTAATTAGTTGTGATCAGCTGTAATCAGTTGTAGATAGCTATGGTCTGTTGTAATTTGTTGTAGATAGTTGTGGTCTGTTGTAATTTGTTGTAGAAAGCTGTGGTTTGTTGTAATTTGTTGTAGATAGCTGTGGTCTGTTGTAATTTGTTGTAGATAGCTGTGGTCTGTTGTAATTTGTTGTAGATAGCTGTGGTCTGTTGTAATTTGTTGTAGATAGCTGTGGTCTGTTGTAATCAGTTGTAGATAGTTGTAGTCTATTGTAGTTAGCTGTAGTCTATTGTAGTTAGTTTTAGATAGTTGTGGTCTGTTGTTATCAGTTGTAAATAGTTGTGTCTGTTCTAATTTGTTGCAGATAGTTGTGGTCTGTTGTAATCAGTTGCAGTCTATTGTATTTAGCTGTAGTCTATTGTAGTTAGTTGTGGTCTGTTGTAATCAGTTGTAGATAGTTGTGGTCTGTTGTAATCAGTTGTAGATAGTTGTGTCTGTTGTAATCAGCTGCTGTCACTGAGCATTTAGCTAGCGACTGACCTACATGGATCCGGCAAGAATACCTCACTGACATCGGTGAATACTTCACTGACATGAATACCTCACTGACGTTGTAAGAATACCTAGATGAATAACTCACTGACATGAATACCTCACTGACGTTGTAAGAATACCTAGATGAATAACTCACTGACATGAATACCTCACTGACGTTGTAAGAATACCTAGATGAACAACTCACTGTCATCGATGAATAACTCACTGACATGAGTACCTCACCGATATCGATGAATACTTCACTGACATGAGTACCTCGCTGACGTCGGTGAATACTTCACTGACATGAGTACCTCGCTGACGTCGGTGAATACTTCACTGACATGAGTACCTCGCTGACGTCGGTGAATACTTCACTGACATGAGTACCTCGCTGACGTCGGTGAATACTTCACTGACATGAGTACCTCGCTGACGTCGGTGAATACTTCACTGACATGAGTACCTCGCTGACGTCGGTGAATACTTCACTGACATGAGTACCTCGCTGACGTCGGTGAATACTTCACTGACATGAGTACCTCGCTGACGTCGGTGAATACTTCACTGACATGAGTACCTCGCTGACGTCGGTGAATACTTCACTGACATGAGTACCTCGCTGACGTCGGTGAATACTTCACTGACATGAGTACCTCGCTGACGTCGGTGAATACTTCACTGACATGAGTACCTCGCTGACGTCGGTGAATACTTCACTATGCATTTCCTTTTAACGTTGCGTAGTGCTTCAACCCACAAAGGTCAATGTACTAAGCAACTCTAAATCAACATAAGACATCAAAGTTTATTCTGAACAAATAGAGAATTTGGGACAAAATTAGATTTAGCCTGCCAGTAGAAAATTAAGGCATTTAAAAATGGTAGCCAAGCTGGGAATCCGTTTCCTTGTAATGAAAATTAATAAAGGCCTATCCATTCCGCCATTTTATAATTTAACGCAGTCATAACCATTCTCCTCTTTTTAATGTAAAGCTGGTTTAACCATTTTACCTCCTTTGGCCATTGCTACTTTCACGCAACCAGTAAAATGATTGAAAGTAGAAATTATTTCAGATCTAGAACCTGAAGTTTGCTACCCTGGCTAGTTATCGTTATAATTTAAAATTCAGGACCAAATAATATTTAACAAGTATAATGTTAACCCTTACACACGAAAACAAACACACACGCACGCACTTTTAATAGATTTTTATTTCAACGATTTTAAAAAAACACCAATTGTTTATTAATTCAGGGGTCGGCCAAACTGGAAAAAGCAGAAATATTGCAGATGACTGTGGACCACCTCAAACTGCTCCATCAGAAAGGTAATCTGAACGCTTGTTGTCTCCACTTTTTTTTGTGTGTGTTTTGGTTGTATTTAATTCATTTCGGTTTTAGTTTTGCGTCACACTAACGTACAGTGAAGTAATCACGTCGTTTTGTGCTCTCTATGACAAGTCTGTAGTCAGTCAGTTACTATGACAAGCCTGTAGTCAGTCAGTTACTATGACAAGCCTGTAGTCAGTCAGTTACTATGACAAGTCTGTAGTCAGTCAGTTACTATGACAAGTCTGTAGTCATCAGTTACTATGACAAGTCTGTAGTCAGTCAGTTACTATGACAAGTCTGTAGTCAGTCAGTTACTATGACAAGTCTGTAGTCAGTCAGTTACTATGACGATATTAAATTAAGTTACTATTACGATACTGTTATACTAAAGTCACTCAGTTACGATGACAAGACTGTAGTTTATCAGTTAATATTACAATTACTATAGTGAGTAATTTTCTTTTTCAAGACTGTAGTAGGTCAGTTACTATGACGATATTATAATCAATCAGTTACTATGACAACAAGCTCTGCTAAACAATGGTTTGTGTATGAAAAATATATGTGCGTTAGCATTCATTATGTCAGCGAGGTTTCTTGCTTCAATGTGTTATTTACAATCGTAAAGTAGCAATTACTGTGAGAAATACAATGCAATTAATCAGACATGTGTTAAACTACAATTAATCAGACATGTGTTATTTACTATCGTAAAGTAGCAATTACTGTGAGAAATACAATTAATCAGACATGTGTTATTTACTATCGCAAAGCAGCAATTACTGTGAGAAATACAATTAATCAGACGTGTGAGCAGCATATAATAAAAATAATTACTCAAGCAATAGGAGACAGACAACAATACGTTTCACCGAATCACTTTTTGACTCAGCAGTGTGGATTGTAAGCAAGTTTTACCAATCAGTCAACCAAGAGTCAAAAGCTATATATTTACTATATGCACTGTTTTACAGTCAGTGAACGAACAGTCAGCAAAATGTAATAGGCCTATTTACATAAAGAATTTTTAATATCAATCTGTCAGCGATTACTCAGTAGTGTGCAACATCTATTGTCAACAGTGTATTACAAATAAGTCAATAGTTAACAGTATGTATGCATTAGTCAATCGGTCAGTTAATATTCGACAATTACTAATTAAAAAGGTCACCTGATCATCTATGTAGTCCTCGCTTGTTCTCGTGTACATCTCTTGATTTTCTTCTGAAATATGAACACTTAAATAGCCTCTGTACTAATGTGTTCTTAAATATGAACACTTAAATAGCCTCTGTACTAATGTCATATCTTTCTACTTATTGCCTTTGCAGGGATCAATGGCTACAATTGTGACCCTCATGCAGTTGCCATGGACTACCGGTACGTTGGGTTTCGCGAGTGCGCAGCGGAAGTAGCTCGGTATCTTGTAGCTGTGGAAGGTCTGGATCTGCAAGATCCACTTCGCATGCGCCTCCTCAGTCACCTGCAATGTTACTCAGCTCAACGCGAAGCTGCGGCCAAAGCTTCACTACAGCCCGTACCAGCTGCATGGCCGCCCGCACCGCCTTCAGTGCACGCCGTGCCCGTCCACTCCTTCAACCCGCAGTACAGCACCATGATGCCTACGGGCGGCCAGGCTTCTGCAACGCAGGCAACAGATCCACATGGCGCCATGACATCTCTCACTTCTTCTTCTTCTTCCTCCTCCGTCCTCAACGCCTTCGGCGACTCGCGCCACTTAGGTGATGGTGGGTCCCTGGGAGGTGGCTTGGCTTCTCTTCACCATGCGCGATCTGCACCCACAGCAACATCCTCGGCCTCTCAACCTCCCTCCATGTCTCCACCACTTTTGCACTCGCTTCCTCAGTTTCACGCCTCTCAGTTCCCACACCAGTCCATGCTGCCTTCCACTACGCACGCACCGTACACACATTCACACGGCGCGCACGTGCAGAGTGTGGGAGGCATTCCGCAGTCTGCCAAACCTTACAGACCATGGGGCGGGGAGCTCGCTTACTGACTAGAAACTGGTGATATGTACGGGATGTTAGACCTGCTGGCTGGTAGCGACTGACTAGAAAAGAACTAGAGCTACCGGGAACACAGATTAATGTGAAGTAGCGACCGACTAAGGTTTGAAAACTAGGTTTTGTAGTCATTATTGTGTTAAGTATTGGCCTTAAAAGCTGCGGACTAAACAGTGTAAGTACCTGAACTGGACACAGGCACGGCCTATTGGAAGGACGGCTAAATGACAGCCTTGGAGTCTACGGAACAGTGCCTTAAGAGTTAATTTATGAAAACAATGGGGTGAAACCAGTCTTTCAGAAGATGAATATTCTCTATTTTAAATTGAATTACAAAACATAACAGCATATGCACAAAACACAACTATTACTTCTAAACTACGGAACTGCATTCACTATACTGGCCAATCTTTTTCTATCCGTGTTTCCAGCAGGTGGGGCTCCCACATATCACGTTACTTAAAGGGTCTCGGTCAATGACGCTCACGTATATCCCACTAAAAGGATCTCGGTCAATGACGCTCACGTATATCCCCCTACTTAAGGGACTCGGTCAATGACGCTCACGTATATCCCACTACTTAAGGGACTCGGTCAATGACGCTCACGTATATCCCACTACTTAAGGGACTCGGTCAATGACGCTCACGTATATCCCACTAAAAGGATCTCGGTCAATGACGCTCACGTATATCCCATTAAAAGGTCTCGTTCGTGACGCTCACGTATATCCCATTTAAAGGGTCTCGGTCGGTGACGCTCACGTATATCCCACTACTTAAAGGATCTTGATCAATGATGCTCACGTATATCCCACTACTTAAATGGTCTCGGTCAAAGACTCTCATGTATATCCCACTACTTAAAGGGTCTCGATCAATGATGCTTAGATATATCCCACTACTTAAAGGGCCTCGATCAATGATGCTTAGATATATCCCACTACTTAAAGGGTCTCGATCAATGATGCTTAGATATATCCCACTACTTAAAGGGTCTCGGTCAATGACACTCTTGCATATCCCACTACTTAAGGGACTCGGTCAATGACAGATATTCTTAACAAATGTGAATTATATTTTTTAAAAGGAACTTTGTGTCAATGATTTGTGGTATCACTTTCAAGCTAATTAAACTTTTCAAAGGACTGCACGATTGTGGCAGACGATGTAGTTAATCTACTTAAACGTTTAACCAGATCAAGTTATAAAGTCCATGAATCTAACAGATCACATGATTAAGACCATGCATATCTAATCTCATTAAGAAGTTAAAATGTTTAATTATCTTGATCAAATGATTAAGAATATTACACCTCTCAGAATCGCCACGTCTTGTAATTATTTATTAATTTTAAAAGAATATTTGCAGTACTGAAGACAATATTTTAGATTGAAAATTGATACTGCATATACTCTTGCACAGATTCAAGAAAGACAAAGTGAAAAGAACAACAAAAAATTTTAAAAAGGCAGAAAGCATTGGTACCAGAATGTCTGGCAAATATCTTTCCCCAGTGGAATGGATTGATGTCTGATAATACAAAGCAGATGTTGAAGACTGTAAAGTTGTAACAAATTTAGAGAATTAACTTGAACAGATGGTACCTTTCACAATGAAGTCTTCATTTGTAATAAACCATATAACTGCAGCTGATATTCATTTATATTGAAACATATTAACTTGAATGTTAAGTGATCATGCAGTTATAGCGAAACCTTTTCTTTGAAATGCAATTTAGCTGTTAAGTGATTATGCAATGAAATTTTTCTTTAAATAATGTTAATTAATTATGCAGTGAAATCTTTATTAAATAATGTGTTAATTAATTATGCAGTGAAATCTTTATTAAATGCATTAATTTGAAAACAGCCAGACAATGGATTGACAATGAAGCCTTCCCTTTTGATATTTACCTTCTCTGGTGAACTTTACAAAAATGGTGCTGGTTGTAATTAAGTTGCAGTACTGAACATATTTGATCCCTGTAAGCGAATTAACTGCTCAAATTTGTGCCCTTTACATTCTCATGTGTTTTGGACATCCGATGAGATTTTAATTAGATGTATGTTTTCAATATAATTTAATCAGTCAATGAGTCACCATTTCCAGGTATTGCACTCATAAAAATTTTCACAGTGTCTGATAACAAATTATTTTTTAATAGTTTATAAATTATAATGTTGTCAGCTGTTTTTTGTTATTTGTATTTTTAATTTATCATTATATATAAGGTGCTGCTGCTGTTTAGATAATGTCCCATAATATTTTCTATCCACATTTAATTTTACGTACTAAGCAATTTTTTTTGTGCTTTGAGTTCAAAAGTTTGTGCCATTTATAAGTTTAATTATGACCCATATTTTAGTTACATTTTTGGTATTTGATTTTTTCATTTACTGTACACAGATTTCTTTATTAGTTACTGATTTCATATATTTTTTTTGTATCGTGGTTATTTTTTGACATATTCATGAGGATAAAACACAGTTAATTACTGAAAGGATGTTTTCCTCTCACTTCTTAACTTTATTAACTAGTCAAGTTTATATTTCTTTAATTTATTTATTTTAAAGGCTTATCAGTAAGAGGATAATATTTTTTTTTAATGTAATATATGCGTCATGGAGTTTGTGTATGTATGTGTATGTGACAATCATCGTACTATCATTATAGCAAATATTTTGTCATTTAACAATCACTTTGTTGTGCATCAAAAATATTTATTTACTAAAGATTTTGTTTGTCTTTGTGAAAATATTCAAACTTTGTTTTAGTACCCAAGAAAATAGTATAAGATCTTATATATCATTATGGAAAGTATCAAGCTACATTGCACATACTATTATTTATTTTTCCTCAAGGTTCACAGATTTTACTTGGCTGTACTTAGTCCCTTGGATATAAACTGTAATTTAATTTTCTGAAGGTTAACAAATTACAGAAAAAGATTTATGGCGAATAACTGTACTACTGCTAACTTTTATTAATGGACATAATTAATAATACATTTAGAAGATGTACTATTTACTGCAAGATACTAAATAGAGCAGATTTAATGTTTTCATGATTTTTATTATTATTCTTTTTTTTTACTTATTGTTTACTATTTGATGCTAGATCTGAATTTTTATGACCATTTAAATGTCTCATGAACATTTTTTTTTTTAAAAAGGAAACTGCAGTTATTTCTAGTTGAATTTTTCTAGATTGCTCAAATTTACATAATGTCAATTTATAGCGATTATTAAAACACTATCTTGCTACACTATCTGACATATCATCTTCAATATAGTTTCAATTACAAACAGTAGTGTCAAAAAATTCCTAGTACACAAGCATTAGTGTCCTTTCTTTTAACACACACACACACACATTCTTAATTATTTTAATTTTTTTATGAAAAAACTCATACTATTAGTATGATGTTGATGAAAATGCTTCAATATATTTTATCAGTTTTGTTGTACTAACATTCATGTTATCAAAATTATACTTATATATACAAGTTATACTTATATATACAGATACAAACTGAATTAAAAAGAGTTATATTTTAAACCTTTTCTTTAAAAATATTTGTTACTGATGATTGTGAAAAACCTATTATGTGAAAAAAGAAGTGGATGCACCATTAGTATTTTATTTTAAAAAATAATTAGTCAGCTTTCTTCAAGTTCTACAAGGCTTGAAACCCCAAACTAGCCAAAGCAATTGGAGTGTGTAATAAATATTCATCAAGACGTGAAACCCCAAACAAATTAGCCAGAGCACAGTGAGTGTAAAGTACTGATCAGGTCTCAAAACCCCAAACAAATTAGCCAAAGCAAATGTATTGTGTGTAATACTGTATCAGGTCTTGAAACCAGACATATTAACCAGAGCATAATGAGTGTTTAAAACTACATTAGGTCTTGAAACCCCAAACAAATTAGCCAGTGCAAAATGAGTGTATAATACTGTATTAAGTCTTGAAACTCTAAACAAATTAGCCAGTGCAAAATGAGTGTTTAATACTGCATTAAGTCTTGAAACTCTATAAAAATTAGTGTTAAAGAGGAATGTGCAATATAAGTGAGTACCACTGTTAGTATCTTATTTATGCTGAGTGCCTAATGTGCTGAACCTGTGTTAAATGAATACTGTAACCAGTAATGGTGTGCTGAGTATGTATATTAAGTAAAATTATACACTAAATTATTTCATGACAATAAAATTATGAGCAAACTTTGTAGTAAAGTTAAATTGATTTATAACATAAAATCAGAATTAGAAAAAATTAAACAGTAATTACACGAACATACATACAAAATTAACTTCTTTTTGAGTCTATATAGCATGATGAGCAACTGAGTCAGAAATAACAACAGTCAGCTCATGAAAGTCAAAGGCTCAACTTATGATATTCATTCTGTCAGATAATTAAAACACCATTAAAACCAATTATGATGCTTACCACAGGGTCACCCTGGCAAACAAAAAAATAAAATAAAACATCACATCAAGTTCTTAAAACTGGATGCACAATTTCCACTTCTCATTAGTAACATACATATATGTCCATATATGAAGGGCACTGAGAATGAATTGTAAATATTTCCTGGAAGCTGTGAAAATTTATGAGAAACATATGCATTTACTTGATGTATACCATTTTCAGAAATAGGTTTATGACATAATTACTCTTGCAATTTTCTCGTTACAAATTGTAAGACTCTGTGTGGTCTATATTAACGAATACAACCACTGTGGAGTTATACCAGACCATTCAGTCAGGTGATCAAAAATGAACAGGAAGCAGAAATGTTAAAGCTTCCTCTCTGGACTGAATGAGTATAAAATGTAATAGTAAAAATCAAGTTCCCCATTCTTATTATATTAGTGTTCATATTTAGTTTTATTTATTTAAATAAATGGTAAATTCTTATAAGAATAAAACATCATTTGAATTTTGATGTGGGAACAAGAAAAAAGGCAGAAGAATGTTATGTAAGAAAGATTTAAGATGTGTATGGACAGGGCAAGATGAGAGTAATGACAGAGAAAGATGACAGCATGGGCAGGGTAAGATGAGAATGAGATCAGAGCAAGAGAGTGTGGACAGGGTAAGATGAGTGTGGGCAGGGCAAGATGAGAGTGAGAGCTGGACAAGATGAGAGTGTGGACATGGCAAGATGAGAGTGTGGACAGAGCAAGATGATAGTGAGGGCATAGGAAGATAAGAGTGTGGGCAGAGCAAGATGAGTGTAGGGAGAGTGTGGAAATATGGATTTGTTGCTGAATTTATGACATTTGTAATTTGGTATTGATTTTAATAAAATGTTTGTTATTCATCTTTCTCCATTTCATATTATTGAATGATTGTCACAATGCAAGGTTAATGAGGTCTGGTAGTAAAAGATGACCCTAAGCACTACATAGCGATATCTATTCACAATTAAGTAAATGAATAGACCTTGTAATGTGGAACTGGCTGACATGAATTAACTTACCTCTAATGTAACCAGTATCCTGGGAGTGGGTTAGAAGCACTTGAATGTAAATTGTTAAACTGTCAAAGAGACCCAACCACTTGGGCACTCCTGATGATGATATTTTTGTAAGTCTCAGAGTTGGAGTAAACAACTGAGTTAAGAATATGCTAGAAATTGCTGATGCTTGAAATTTACTTCTAATAGAGTAGATGTTAACATCTCAAAAAGAGGGCGGGCGGGGGGGGGGGGGGGGGGAGTGGTGGCAAAGTAAATTTGCCTATCCCTATTTCTAGACTTAATTGTTATATAATTTGTTCAATTGTCAGTAACCTGACCTTGGGCACTCTGTATGATGTATTTTTGTAAGTGTCAGAGTTGGAGTAAATACTCAAGATAAGAATATACTAGAATTTGCTGATACAATGCAAACCAGTTCCAACTGGATGAGTAGTATTATTATCCATTGATTAAAAGCAAGTGAAAGACTAGTGAAGCAGCGCTTAATCCAGGTTATGTTAAAAAATCCCTATTATCAATTATCTCTAATAATTCCATTTCTGTTCTCTGATATGACTATCCTGCGATTTGTATTGATTTTATTGTTGAATTGTATTTTTAAAGATACAGACTGTGTAAACATAAAAAAAATTAGTAAGACGTTTTCCACTCACAGAAACACTGACCCTGAATGTTTATCTTAAGTGTTGTGGAGAGAAAACGTTTACAGTACCTGCATATCTGCCAAGTGAGAGATGAGGGTGTCTGTTGGAGGATCATTAACAAAATAAATTAAGATTCTCATCTCTTGTAATTAGTTTTGGATAATTAATTACAATAATATTCATTAACTAAGTGGCATTGGTGTCACAATAACCATTAAATAGGTGGTGTTAGTATCACTTTATTTTTACATTTCTTTAAATGTGTCATGAACCAAAAATGCACAAAACTTATTACTTCGCATAAGTTCATTACCAAAGAAAGTTCCTTGCTGAGTTAATGGCACTTGATCATTCCTGTACTAAAACTAATAGTAATTCTGGTTATTGTGAAATCAGCTTTGTTTTATCATTGATAAAATTTTAAATGAAAACAAACTCTCAATAAATTTGTATTTTACTGTTTTTACTTTCATTCTTCCAATACTTGATCTTAGACAATACCTCAGTTAACAATTCTAGTACATGTATTGACATTACTGTAAGTGAAAATTAAAAAGCTAAGAAAACACTTTTTGAACATGAAATTAAAATTAAAGAAAAATTCATCAAGAATTCTGAGGCTGCCGTCGCAGACCAATGAGAGTTGCATCTGCTTCCAGCAGTGTGACATGTTTCTCTGAGCCAAGAAAGCTGGAAGACATCTCCAGATCATTCAATTGTAACTTGACCTTCACTCCATGCCGATAACGTCTGGTTGATAAAAAAATATAATATACATGCAATTTATAAAGCTACAAAGTAACACAGTTAACACTTATATAGTATCGATCTATTCTAATAAATATGGGACTATTATTAAAGTTAAATCTTTTCCTTAGCTTACTATATAGCTTCATCTTTTTAACAATCAAGGTCTATATTAATTCAAATTTGAATTGACAGAATATGATACCGAAACCCAAAATTGAGTGTTGAATTCAAGGGAAATAATCAAATAAATTATGAGGAACTGGTTACATTTAGCATTGTCTCCCTTGGAATTCTTCACTGTTCACTTTTGGTTTAATGCTCCTCAAACTTTTAATGCACTTTGAAAATCCCAGAAGTTATCCTTTTTGCTTACGACATTGCTTTGTGCTTTTAAGGTCAAGAGCTCTGCATCTCTAAACAAAAGAAGATAAATAAACTCAACCATATCCATCATTCATTTGTCACTATGCTGCTGCTGATTCAAAATATGCAAACTGAACAATTCTCATCTATTTCTTCATTTAAAAACAAAAACTAATGTTATGACACTTTAATTTATACAAAGCACCAAAGCTTTAGTGATTATATAGAGGTAGCAGTTTTTCTTAAGGGGAAAAAGCCCCCAAACAAGCAAACCCAGAAAATACTCAAACATACGAACTTAGGCTATAAATAATTAAATTTATCAAAAAAGTGAATGTTGTAAAACAACAACAATTATACTAAATGTTAAGTCTTGATTCCAACAAATGGGTTTATTAAACTCAGGAAATAAACAAACATATGACCATGGGCAATAAATTTATCAAAAGAGTGAACACTATTTAAAATAAAAAAACAAAAAAACCACCCTTCCTCTAAATTTAAAACTCAACTCCATCAAAAAAGTTTATATTTCTTACAAGAAATATGTCAATGAATTTATGTACATTTATAGTGGCCAACAACAACCCAATCTTCTGGGGATATGGGTAGTCTGGATTTTGCAATAATCCAAATTAGTAAGGCACAGAGGCATTTGGCATTTTTCATTTTTTGTCAAAATTCAGAAAAACTATTGCATAAAATATTTTAATTTCATTGAATCAGGTACTGAGAGAGAGAGAGAGAGAGAGAGAGAGAGAGAGAGAGAGAGAGAGAGTTATAGTCTTAATGACTAATGCACTTCAAAAGTTCAATATGTTTTAAATCCATTTTTGAGAAAAAAATGCAGTCTTCAAAAATAGATTTTCTTTTCAGTACAATAATATGAAGTGCAAATCTGTCAAGCATGAACCATCCACCCAAGTGTGTAATCATATTTATCTGAAAAACATTCCCATTTTCTTAAAATTTTCTATTAACTGCACATGTTCATCCAAAAATAATTTTCATATTTCTGTTTTTTAAAAAGTTTTTAAATATAATAGATATCAGCTTTATCATGTTTATGTATCATTTCAAACAAAATTTACAGACATTAAAAATATAATACCATTTAAATGGGCATTACCTGGTTCAATCAGAAGTTTATTTCACATCTGTGTCAGTGTGTGACATAAGTCACATATGATTAATTGTCCATCTAATGATTTTATTTTAAAAAATTAATAAATATATTCAATCCTTGATTTCTTCCCCTTCAATTAAAAAAAAATTCTAATCAATTAAATAATGACAAATCTGGCCTCAGAAGGAGAAGGTTGTACAGCATAAAATAAACACTGGTACAGGTCATTTTGAAAAATGTAAAGATATATATGTTGCATGTATAACAAGACACAAAATATGAAAATAAAATAAAGTTTCAGACATGTAAATATATGTCAAATTAGTTCTTGTTCGGCACTCTTTTTAACTGCTAATCTTATATAATAATATATGAATAAATTTGTATTGCGTATGATCTAAATCCTCGAAACTTTTTTGCAAGGTTTTTATTGGTCTGGCGTACTGGTATTTTATCTCACAGAATTGGCATGTATGAAATATAATGAATGCTTAAGAAATATTTTAATAATTATTATAATTTTACTAATCATTTAAATGGCAGGACACATACTCTATCAGTAGTTAATATTTGCATGGTTGTTTGTCACATGCTGTGTGATTCCCTTCTAGTTCTACTCATTTGTACATATTCATATCAAATCATGAAAATAACCTTAATTTAGTGCTGAGAATACATGTACTTGTAATTTAAAAATTACTGGAAAGTTCAAAAGTGAAAACAAATTACTTACTCAGGATTAAGTTTAGGTAATGGGCATACACAATGAAACTTGCCACCTAAGTCAATGTAAAGATCATCACCATTCACTTCAAATATAGTACCGACTATCATTCGCCCAGAAATTTCACCTAGCTGCATAAGTTTGCTGCTGCGTAATAGGGTTGCAAAAGTTGTGGACTCATCTGATTTTTCTGCATTCACAGCATCCACTGCAATTTCATTGTTTTCTTCCTGCTGCCTTAATTGAGCTTTTTCTAATGCCTTTGCAAATCCAGCTAATGCCTTTTCGCCAGGACTTACACTTTTGACAGGACCATCATCTGAAAGTTTGTTGGGGGAAATCGTCTCCTCTAAATTACTGCTTTTGGTTGAAAGTGTTCGAATTCCAAAAGGTGAAAAGCTACTTAAAATATAACGCACATGTACTCGTCTACAGAGAAAGAGTGACCTAAGAGTAGTAGCCATCATTATTCTAATAGAGCTAACCCATCGTTTAGTTATCGTAAGAGTTATTTCTCTTGAGAGAAGTGGTGATAACAAGAAAGAAATACATAGAAATACGTGCTGATAAACAATATAATTCAATACTCTGTGTATAACCATCATAAATCCAAACTATCGTTATTTCAAAGTTGATCTGCATATATTATGTAATTATTGCTACTTAATCTTTCACTTGTTAAATCATTTCAGTATTTGACATTATTGCACGTGTTATCTGATAGATAGGCTTATAGTATACTTATAGGCTTAGTATTTTAAAACAGTTCAAGTCGAAGAAGACATGTCAGACCAATGGTAGTAATACTAATTCAGACCACATTGGTAGTAATACTAATATGAACACTTACTCCTCCTGTTACACTATATCGCTGCTCTTGTACTAGACAAAGTGTAATGCATGGCAAAAAGCCAAACAAAAACAAAAAAAAAAACAACAAAACCCCATCAGTTTTAAATGATGTATATAATGTAAAATCAAATTTTAAAAATAAAATGTTTTGGTATATTTTGAAGTAGAAATGTGTGAAGTGGACAATCATCAAAAAGTCTGAAAGTCATATATATATATATTGTAAAATTTGCTAACGATATACATGTAACTAACTCATCTCATTTACTGTCTTAGAGTTCTGAAGAGTGGAATGGCATCAAAATCAAATGTGACGAAATTGTTTGAATACATGACATTTATTGGCAAACTTAAGGTGAGTCAAAAATGCTGTTTTACTGTAAAATCCTTTTGCATATTTTAATACTGTTTACTTTATGGCTCATTCTCTGGGCAAGTGTATCATTTTCATGATTTTGTGACATGAAGTGCAACAAAATATAAAGTGGATTAAAAAAATTAGCAGCATCATAAAAAAAGCTCTATTTTTCTCAAACAAAAACATTAGTTATTATGCTGTAAAGATAACATTAAGTAATACTAATACAGTAATAGACAAAGTATCCCATGACATTTTAAAAATAAATAATAAGCCCACTTGTGGTATTTATCTTCATGAATCTCTCTACAACTATTTGCATTGGCAGGAGTGAATATTTCATGAGTTTCCTGTGTTTTATACAAGTAAAAAAAAACACGGCTTTTGTCTTAAATTTCACTTCTGCCATATTTGCCATGTCTGTTTGTATGCATATATGTACGTAATCTAATTATTTTAGTATTTTTACATGCTAAAGTCACCAGCAAGGCCTAATGCTCACATAAAAACATAAGAAAATGTGTTTCTGTTGAAAACATAAAAGTAAGGTTGAGACGTATTTTAACAGGAAAAATATTTTAAAATAAGCAATATAATTATTACAACATGTTTATGTGTGATTATTATTATTATTATATAAATTTATATTTTTCAGAACCTTAAGCGAACAGGCTGGGTACGTCATGGTGTAAAGCAACCAGAGAGTGTAGCAGACCACATGTATCGTGTGGCCATGATGGCAATGTTGGCACCATCAAAATTAGACATTGATCGGTTAGTGTAAATATCTAATACAAGTACTAGTATGCATATATACTTGGTGTCTACAAAATTAGACATTGATTGGTTAGTGCAAATATCTACTAGTATGCATATGTACTTGGTGTCTACAAAATTTAATATATGTTTTAAAAGCTGATATATATTTGCATTATGATACATATTTGAGTGAGAATAAAATAGATTATAATTATAATACTTTTAATAGTGTAACAATGCACTTAGCCAATACCTAAAACTCTTATTAGTTTTAAAATGGAAAATATTCATGTGATGTTTAAGCAGAGAGACATTTTTCAAATGATGTTCATAATTTTAGAGTGTGTGTCATGTCCATATATTATTATTAGAGATGCAAATTTTAAAAAAAATACAAAGTACTAAGCCATATTGACTCACAATTTCATAAATTTATGACTTTCAACAGTCATTTCCAATTCACTATGCAAGACATTATAAAGCAACCCCAAAAAAAGTGACGTGCAAAAACTATCCAGTGTGATGATAGAATAGTTCATGTGATTACCAATAAGATCTGAATGGATGTGTGTTAAAGAGTCTAGAATGATAAGTGTACATTAATTTTCAAAATAGCTAAGTGTCAGACTGTCATTTCAAGACTGCTACACTAAGACTTAAACTCATTGGTTGCAAATGATACTGATCATGGAGCAAAGTTCTATAGTTTCATTAGTTGAAAACAATCCTGATGACAAATTCTGTGTTTTCAAAGAAAGCAAGTGATGAATATCTACCAAGTTTTCTGATTTAATACCACTGCTCATGGAGTTACTTGAAAGATGCCACACTTGCCTGACTTTACTACTCATAGTCATACTCATAGGAATATAGTGAATGACTACCCATCATCATCAAAAATTTAACCTGCATTACAACTATTTGTTTTGTACGCAATTGTCTTTCACAACTTTTTGAACCAGCATTTCTTTCTGTATTAAAATGTGTTCACAATAAAAGAAAAGACAATCTGTTTGTGTGTGTAGGGGTACATGCATGCATTTTTCTGTGCATGTAAAGGCAACATTTTTAATAAAGTAAGATTTGTTTTTGCTTATTCATACTTATTATATTCCATCAGTTATAATGATATTTTTCACTATGAAACCAAGTTAACTGATTTTTTTCTAGGTTGAATTAATTTACTGTGAAATATTTTTGTCAAAGTAAATTTGTTAGGCAATTAATGACTTCCTAAGTTTAAATAGCTTCAAAGAGTGCTCTCTATGACTATTATTATTAATACATTTTTTAAAATGAAATTATTGACGAAACCACATATCAATGTTTGTTTTATTTATTTTTATAAAAAGAATTAAAATGAATTACATGTATTTCTTGATGGAAAGTCTTCATATTTATTTTAAGATGACAAATAGTAAAACCCAGACACAGTAGTTTAAAAAATTACCCCAAGTTTCTGAATAATTTCACAAATTGTTACATAATATATAGCATATAATTTAAAAATAAATTAACATAAAAATATTTATGCTTACTAAGCTTTACTAACTATACTCGTCTCATCATCATCTGCCCCTTGACCTAATGTCATTGGGTCACTGAGATGCTGAATGGTTGACCAGCTCCCTCAACTTGTCTTGGTCATGTGCCAAACTCTGTGTCTCTGCAAATTTCTTTTAAGACCATTCTGCAATGTTGTAAAACTAATATTGCTTCTCCACCACTCTTGATAAGTTCCGCGGATGTTGTCAACTCCAGCTGATTTCCAATTCTTTAATGCTCTTACTGCTGCTTTCACCTCTTCTTTGAGAATGGGAAAGTCATCATCATTTGAGGACTCTGGCACTGCAAGCACTTCAGGGTCTCCTTTGGATGGTTGATTGTGTAGTTCTTTGCAATATTCAGTCAATCTTTCTGTTACCTCATTGAATTCTGTGGGGCATTTCCCATCTTTGTCTTGAATGGTGTTGACTCTTGGTTGTTGCTGTCTTGTTAGATCTTTCACAATTTGGAATGCCAGTTTGCTGTTGTTTTTCCTCAAACTGTTTTCAACCTCAAATCTGTTTTCATACTCACCTACTCTAAATCTAAAAGAAGCTATTTTTTCCTATTTCCAACTCAAGAAAATTAATTGGTTTTATTATTACACCATGAATGTGCATTTCATAACTGAAAAAAAGAGAATTGTAGTATAAACAAAATGGCAGTGATGAAGCCATGGCTAACTACTTGCAGTTATTTTTTCCAGTCATTGAGGAATAGCTAAAGCTATCTGGTTAATTGGTCTAGCTTATGTCATTAATACAGAAGTAAGAATGTTTTGCTCTTGGAAGGGAAATTGATGGCACTTATTTGTGACAATCAGGTGTGACAATGAAAAGGGTGAAATTTATTCCTAAGATTAAGTTTCTGACGGAGAGTGTCACTTATTGAATAAAAATTAAAACAATTCAAAATTGTTTCCCACATTATTTTCAATTTTAGGTTTCATAAGTAGGTTTTAAAAGTGATTTTAAATTATTTTATGAGCTCAAATGATTGTTTTGATTTTTATCATGTTTTTCCCTTTTAAAAATTATTTAAAATGTAGGTATGGCATGGGATGAAAAAAAATGAAAATATTGTTCTTTGACAGATGTGTTAAAATGGCTCTTGCACATGACATGGCAGAGTGTATTGTTGGAGATCTGACACCATATGATGATGTTTCTAAAGATGAAAAATTCAAGCAAGAGGAGGTAAGCAATGATTTTTCTTCTTCATATCACTTTCATTTTTGAAAATGCTTACACTAGATAGAGTCCAGGTCATGTCTTTCAAGTGCTACCCATTTGTCCTCAGCACCATTTTAAGTAGAAGAATGACTGTAGATATTAATACCCTTCAAACATAATATCAAGTAACAAGTTTTAAGATAGCTTTAATGTTATTAATTATAAATACTCTACAATTAATGAGCTGTTCATGCAAGAGTTCATTATATACAATAAACACTGTGTATTTATATTTTCAATAAACTGACATTTTCAGAGTAAAACCATCCTAGGTTGGTAGCAGCAGCAATATTATTTGTCTCTCTTAGCATGATTAGTGGAAGAAAATTTGTCTAGGAAGCAGTGTATGATGAATCATTTAATAACATCACAAATCCAGATGTAGCACGATGTATGTGTTAGTTAATGCTGCTTCCTTTCTTTGGAACAAAAACAAACATTAACAAGATTTCAATAATATGCACACTGTTTGCATCGTGTGTGTGTGTGTATTATAAAGATGGAAAATCCCATCATTTAATTAATTGAATAATTAATACCTGTTACTAATTATTTTATTAATAACCTTATACCTGTAGTTAGTTATTAGATTTAATTTGTTTACATGTGCATGAACTTTTAGTAAGCTGCTGATATCAGTAACATAATTCTTTTATTGTAATCATTTATTTGAACCTTGTTTGAAAGCAGTGTTGACTGTCTGTGAGCGTATTTGAAATTTCCACTGATTCAATGCCTTGTAAGATAGGAGTGTCGCTTAGATATATTTTTGGTAATAGTTTAGAAGTTGTTTTGTTTGCCACAAATTAGGATTAAGCCAGGCATCAGAGATACACTAGGTGAGGCATGGCTGTGGCATAAGAAATCAGGTGTCGAGTTTGGCCAGGGCCAACAAAAGTCTCCATTTTAGGAATGACCAGTGCACTAGAGCATACCCTCTCAGAAACTCAAGTTGTTAGCCTGGTGGGTTTGAACCCAGGTCCATCAGGGTGCTTGCACTCACACAATTTATAATTCCGCATGCTAGGAAAAGTATATATAAACCTCAATTTTGGGCCATGATTTTTGTCAGACTGAAGAAACTGAATGAATCCCTGCAAGTTAGTAACCAGATTCCTTGGGAGTTGAATTTTGTGTAAATTCCTCATTGGACTACTTTGTACAAAAATTGTTGATCCAGGGACTTTGTGTGATTTGGATGCTGTTCAGGAACTCTGCTATTAACCAATGATATTTAAAACGGCTAAGCACAAGTAGAATTCTAAAATTCCATCAGATAAATAGCAGCAGTTCATCAACATTGTTTTATCAAAATTCACTCAGCCTAATAATTCTGAATGTTTTATAAAACTATTTAGTAAAGCTGCTTGAAGAAAAACAATACGGAACTTGATAATCATCATCAGATCAACATAAATCTTGCTCACACAATGAGTGACATTATATTCAACTTCCATTCAGGCAGTTCAAAACACCTAATGTAACAAATAACATTAAGTACAATAGTTGTAATATGTAATTTACTTCCCATGATATCAGCATCAATCTTTAAGTAGCCGCACTAAAAAGAATATATACAGCTTTAACAAATCTTTACATAGGCATAGTTCACTAGTCTATACATAGGGTGATTATTTTTATTTCCATGCTTCATCTTACATCATGCATTAACCAGGATACAAAATTACCATACACATAAGAAAATATTAGGCATATTATTACTTAATTAATTATAAATAAAAAATATTCAATCACTTGGGACAACAGAGTAAAAAATAAACAATGATAAATATAGTATTTAAATGGTTATGTTTATACATATAAAAAAGCTGAATTAGCAGTAAATAAAGAAAACTACATTAGTAAATATAAATTATATTTGGTGTGTTTGGGGGAGGGAATATTTTAATGGTTAAAGTTTGAAGGTGTTCAATAATAAATAGAATGCTTGCTTAGCATCTACATGAAATCTCGACTTTAGATTTCAATTCATACAAGCAATGGAGTAAAATGGCAACAGTTGATGAATGTCATGACAGCATTCATTCATTATTCACATGAACCTTCCAACATTGTATATTACACAAGTGAGTCAGGCATGCACAATTTTGATAAAAATCTAAGTCTTTATATGCTTCTTTCCCCATCATAAGGCAGAAATATAGTTTTGTCAACAACAATAACACACACACACAAATAAAAAGTGTTTGGAGCAGGTGTTAAAATATATGTATGGGAGTGGCTTAATTGTTTAGATTGCAACCTCAGTAACAGTAATGCATTGTCTTAAAATTAAATGATAATTTAAATGATTCTGTCTGCAGGCAGCCACACGGAAAATTTGTGATTTATTAGGAGAAGAGCTTGGAAGCCAACTCTACACACTGTGGAAGGTGACTTTTTCCATTGCATATGCATACATTAGGAGTAGGGTTGTACTCACCATAATGCAAGCTTGCCGGAGTGAAGGGCTCCACACATATCCTTAGTAAGAGATCAAAAGTATTCACCGGGTTATTTCTGTCTGATGTCTGAGACAGATCTTTTCTAATACCACTCCTGCTTTGGTCATTTTAAGTTATAGATGAATAAAAGATGATTGAAGGATGTTTTACATATTACAATAGATTTTATCACTTTTGAAACAAATAGGTATTTCATTTTAAAAAATAAAAATATACATGTATACAAATTTGATGAGATATTTTAAAACATCCAGCTTATTGTATTGCTTTCCCAAAGACTAAGACAACTCACAGTCTAAATATGAAAGATGTAGATTGATAAATCATTCCCCCCCCCTCCATTTTTTTTTGGTATTCTGGTGTTCTAGATACTGAAGGTCAGGTACACTGAGGATGTTAGGCAGAATTTTTAACTCTGTGTTAACCTAAGAGTTAAATGACTAAAATGGTGTATGTGTTGGGGTGAGGAGAGAGCAATGTGGTATGGATAGGATATATTTATACAAAAATATAAACAACTTTGAACATAGTTTTCAAATTCTGTCGCCTTTATTTTACTTTAAATGTCCTATATTTTAATCACTTTGATTTTGACATCTCGATCATTAACTTATAGTAAGTTAACTGGCTATGTTTGCTATTGATCTATGATTTGAATTGGAGAACGCTTTTTTTGTAATTGAACCATTATTTCTATGTTCACTAATTTGATAATGTTGTACATTATACTTGTGAATTTTGATTGATGCTATATTTTTTATGATGAGTGTATATCGGGCTAATGAATATTGTTGCAGGCTTTGTAAGTTGAGAATGTGTGCAAGGGAGAAAGGAGTTTAGAGATGAAATATGCCTGAACTTTTGCAGATAGGAGTGCACCTTTTTTCTTCAATGCTTTGATCCGCTTCAGATCGCAGTGATTACTGTACTCTACTGGATCATGTTGGTGTGTGTATCCAAAATTGTTGTTGAACTTATCAGTAAAAGTGTTGCTGTAAGTTGATCCCTATGAGTTCTGTTTGAGAGCCAATATGGCGAAACTTGAAGCTTTAGTTTGGTCTAAAAAATTTACGAAGATTATATTGAACATTCTTATGGTGTGTTGAGTAGTGCACATAAAGATTCTAGAACACTCCACGTGATAGTGCTTGTGAAGTTCTGGACGATTCTCCATGGTTTGCTTGAGTACATCGAAGATTCTGGAACAGTTGTATAATGTGCCTAGAAGGGGATATTGGACCGTCATCTAAATAAAAAAGATAGTGACTAAAAAGACAGTGACTTGTTGCAAACCACGTGATTGTGAACACAATCTAGTGACAGCGGCCATCTTTGAAGAGTTTATGTACATTGACTTTAATTATTTCTCTAAAACTCCACTCTCATTTCTGTTATGAATGATATCTATGACTTGATTATATACATATGTTAATTTGACTGCTGATGTCTATGCTAGGATAAACTGAAGTATTTGTCCAGCTTTGAACATTGTTGTGAAGTGATGAAAATATCAATGCTCCTTTGAGGATATGTTGTATATTTGATTGTTGACAATAAATTTATTGACCTTCTTACACATTTGATAACCATATGTTGGAGAGATAGTAGGTGGGGGCTTGCTAAATATAGATTAAAAGACGGATTTATATTTTCCTTTGGTAAGAAGTTTTCTACCTACAGAAATATTGTGACAGTAAATGTTTGTCTTTAATGTTGTGGAAGATAGAAAACGTTTACAGCTTCCACATATCTGCCAAGTGAGAGAGATGAGTGGTGTCTTCTGGAGAATTATTAATAACATAAATTAAGATCATCACTTGTAATTAGTTGTGAATAATTAAATAAATAAAATCAAAACCAATAACAAGGGTGGCATTGTGTCACAAATATTTTATCCTGAATTTAAATAGCTCTTTCAGTCATAGAATTCTAATTATTTTTTATGTGTTATTATATCTAGGAGTATGAGTATCAGGACACAGATGAAGCGAAGTTTGTTAAAGATCTGGATCGGTTTGATATGGTGATGCAAGCTTTTGAGTATGAACAGAAAGAACAGCGACCAGGATTCTTGCAAGAATTCTTTGACTCTACAGAAGGTATGCTGTTTACAAAAGTATCTAGGAAAGAGTTAAGTGAAAGATATTTAGGATTATATAATATAAACATTTAATTTTGTAAATTGTAAATTAAATTAAATTTTTTTATTGTCATGTGCTAGTTAAGACTAAATATATTTTTACACCAGATAGCTACATTGAATTATATTATTGAGGTGAGGTGTTGTCCATGTATAATGCCATACACAATTAAGGAAGAGGGGGGTGTCTGACTTGTGTGATATAAAATTTTTTGAAATGTGAAATTTTTTCTTTAAATGTAATTTCTTTTAGTCTTAATTTTACAAAAAATGACAGAAAAACAGTAAATTTTTTTAGGGAATATCTGAAATAAACTTTCATTTTGTAACCACTTCTTAAATGTGTCTTCTCTGGATACAAATCTAGTAAGGGAAGGTATCAATAGGGTCCTAAAAGATTTCAGCGTGCATTGAAGGAAATATAAATAACCTATATGGATCTAGAAGATTTCATTGTCCATTGAAGGAAATATAAATATCCTACAACAGTCCTTTCTAGAGGGTGTATAGTTACAGTCAGTCACACAGATTACTCTCTTTTTCCTCATTACATCTACAAATAAACTGTTTCTTTAGGTCTCAGAGAAAAATCCAACAGAAAGAATTTAAAAGCTCATAATGGACAAATATAGGTGACGTGAAATTTTCTTCAGGAGCTCAAGACACACTTGATATTTGACTTTTGAGATCAACATTGGTGACTTTATTAGGTTGATGTCTGGGAAATTATAATAATACTTGACATGGAACATGAAGATCAAATAAAATAAGAAAAATCCTTGAAAAAGTGTTATTGGAAATATGATGTACTCTGTTGAGATAGGAATGTCGAAATTTACTCTATTCTACACAGTGTCTGTATTCAACATGCTACTATATGAAGAAGTAAAATTAAGAAGAAAGCATTTATTATATTGTTAAAATATTTAATAATTTACTTTAAAATACTATATCAGGAATTCAATAATGACTGTAAATTGAATTCCTGATATACTATTTTAAAATAAAATTATTAAATATAAATATTTTATATGGTATAGAAATTAATATATATTTCAGTATGCACACATACATCACAACAATCAAAACGAAAGCATTGAAATAACATATTTATTTATTTATCCTTTTCCAGATAAATTCAACACATATTTACACTTTTCTAAGATAAATTCATAGCAGATATTTATCTTTTGCACATAAATTCATGACATTTTTGTGGGTAAATTTACCACAGATATTTAATTATTTCAGGTAAATTCAGCACAGATATTTACACTTTTTTCCAGGTAAATTTAGCACAGATATTTACACTTTTTTTTCAAGTACATTCAGCTATTTTGCACTTTTTTTCCCCAGGTAAATTCAGCACAGATATTGTGCAGGCCTGGAAGCAACATCTGGATGATGTCAGGAGGTGTTTAGCAGTCTCTTCAGGAAACCCTGAGTCTTCAAGTAAACCAGGATTCCAGGATAACTCTTTGCAAGAAATATCAAACAAAAAGACCAGTGATATGAACAGCATTGTAACTTGCTCCAAAAATGACAGTAAAAGTTAGCAGGCACCCATTGTTGAAGTACAGCATTCATATATATATATATGCCAGCAACTTAGCATATTGTTGTAATCTAGAATCTGCATTTCTGCTCCACATACAAATATTTTATTGCAGTACTCCAAATATAAAAATTTCAAAGATTTTTATTTGTTATATTTCTTTATTTAAATGTTTCTCTTTTATTTTATTTTTTTATTTGATTGCCTTTTATTAGTGGCCTGACTCACCAGTATCGTTTTGTGTTGTTTATTAGTCTCACTCATATCTGTTTTATCAATATCTATTTCAGTTTTTTGTTTATCGGTCTGTTTGCTTTATTTATCTCTTTCTTTTGTTAATCTGTATGATTTTTTTCCCCAGTTATTGTTATATTTTGTTTTTGCTTATTTGTCTGTATCAAGGAATGATTACATTTCTGTATTTTATTAGTATACCTAATTAATATATACTTAATTACAATATTAATTATGGTTTTATTATATCATAGTAGTGTAGAAGAAAAGGTGAAGGGGTAATTATTTCCACTGTACTGTGTCCTAAAAGGAATGATTTGATCAGTGCATATAATGATAAAGGAAGGATGTAAGGAAGCAATTGGCATAATCAATAACACACTTTAAGGAAAAAATAAGATGGTGGTGTTCCTGTGGCTAAGTGCAAAAATCAGTTGGGGTCTGACCAGTCAGTAAGAATACTTGACTGGGAAAAGGTGTGGTTTAAGTAGTCTTGAGACTTACTGGGAAGGGGAGTGACTTATGTAGTCTTTAGACTGTCTAGAAAAAACTAAAAAGGGTAACTTAAGTAGTTTTATGACTATGACTAGTATAAAAAAAAGTGTGGCTTAAGTAGTGTATAGAGACTAGGACTGGGAGGAGCATGTTTTCACTTGTAACTATCTTAGGATTGCTCAGCGGTTAGATAACCTTAGAGGAAATAACACAAGTAGTTAGGAACAAAAGCAACATTAACATTCTCTTCTTATATAATTTTTTACTATTGAGTTTGTCAGTTTGTCTCTGTTACCAAGTTTTAATGAGCAGGTTTATACTCACTACAGAGTTGTAATGGCACCAACTTTTCTTGCAGTCTGTTGGCATTTGTCATGATTTTTTTTGAAACTTTACATTAAAAGGTTTGAGTATGTGACTTCAAGTGCACCTATTGTGTCTTAAGAGTTTTAGTCTTCAGATTGTATTAGTGGAGTACCATTCACTGTAGTAATGGAGTGCTGTTAATTATACCAATGGAGTGCAGTTGTACTAGTTGAGTAATGATCGTTGTACTAGTGGAATACTGTTACTAACAGAGTGCTCTTTTTTAATTTAGTGGAATGCTGTTAATTGTACTAAAGTTTGTTATACTAGAGGAGTACTGTACCTTGTGCAAAAAAGGAGCATAAAGGGGATTCTCTCACAGCATCGAGAGATCGTGATGGAAGAAAATTGCATAAATGTGACATATAAAGGGTTAAATGTCTCATAATTCTTCTAAAATATTGTCAGGTTGGCAACACTGATAACACTTTTTTCTTCTCCCATCAATCCAGAAATGCTTGAAAAACTTATGTCAAAAGAATTTTGACTTAAGATTGCTCTGTAAATGGGAAAAAATTAATAACATGATAGAAATTTCTGAATCCCATTTCCCCCTTGTCACATTTTCCCAATACATATTTTATAGACAGACTCAAAGATAATGTATTTACTACTTCAGTAGATAGACTTGTTATTGGGATTTTACAAAATGTAAGCCAAGTTCTTGCAGCAGCAAAAACCACAGTGGCCTGGCTTTGGTATGAAGGAATAACCAAAATGTGTAGTCCAGTAAATATCAGTGAACATAATAAATACAACTGCAAAATCAATATTTTTATTTACAAAAAAATCAGTCCACCACTCTCATGAACCAATAATAAATTATTTGAATTCACTTATTTTGCCCACAATGTAAAATCTCTATAATTTCCCAAAGTAAGATGTTTGATTAAGTTCTTTATAATACAATTAATTACATGTACTATTGTTCAAAGTTTCCAGTGAATCAGTGAAAATTCTTTTTTAGGTGTAAAGGATGTACAAGGTTGCTACAGTCATGAAAAATGGTTTGTCTTGTCTGTTCATATGTCAATCCGTGTGTGATTAATAAGTTTAGAGATTTAATTTAGATTAGGGTGTTAAGAGTTGTTAGATTTTGTCTAGAACATATGTTATAGTATTATATATGTAATTTAAGCACAGGGCAGATTCATATGCTTACTGCAAATTATACAGAGACACCTAGCCAAATATCATATTACCAGATTCAAGAAACTTCTGCCTAAAGCTATGAAAGCAGGACATAAAAATCAGAAAGGGGAAAAATATTAGTCTAGTAATTTTTTTAAAAATATTAATTATTATAATTTTTAATGCTGTTTAGTGAATGACTGAATGTAGATGTACATGGACCCAACAATGAACTAAGTCAAAAAACTTACAAGACATGAACTTAAGAAAACAATGTCAGAACTAAAATGGCTGAGATTAATAAACAGTATGTTCCACCATGAGTGGAAAGGTGTATAATTTCTTTTTTGAATATCACTCTAGAGCAGGGGTCGGGAACCTATGGCTCGCGAGCCAGATGTGGCTCTATTGATGGCTGCATCTGGCTCGCAGACAAATGTTCGATTATAAAAAAAAATGTTTCTTTAGACTTCTTTACTCTACATATTAATTGCATATCAATATTTCATTCTACAAATGAGCTAAAGTCTACCAAAGTCTCAACGCCTGCATGAAGTTTAACCTCATCACGTATCAACCAGACTAGAAAGCCATCAGCAAAGCTATGTAGCACCAGAAGTCACATTATTGGTAAGAAATACTCATTATTGATTAGTAACAGCATAACAATGTTATTCAAAAGAATTCAGAGACATAATTATTGTACTTTTAGTGTTGAAATTACGCAAAATGCACACATTTACTTGAATTTTTAGTTATAAACATAATGTATGGTTCTCACAGAATTACTTTTCAAAATATGTGGTGTCCATGGCTCTCTCAGACAAAAAGGTTCCCGACCCCTGCTCTAGAGCGATATTTAATTGTAGTGCCAACTCAGCTTACAAATTTGTATTTCATTGTTTTAAAAGAGATCTGTTAGCTTCCAAGCTATGCCCAAAGAGAATACTTTTAACACTGAATAGTTTTTTTCTTTTAATGGCACATGACAAAGGTTTTTGAAAAAAATGAAAGGTGTACATGTAGCAAATTACAGTGATGCAACTGTTGGGAGTTGAGAATAATAATATGTGACATGTCATGCGTTCACTTGTTTTAGGTGTGGCTTTATTTTAAATTCCATTTGCTGGTTGGTAGTAAGACATTTTCTCTCCTCTCACACATATATGCCAAGGTGCAGCTGTTCACAATTTAAGACTTGTTAGTACATCTACTTTAAATACAGTAGTTTCAGAAATGATAAAATAATGCAATCATATTCATACTTGATTGACCTAAAACTGAATGGCAATGACTTATAAAAAAATTATTCAAAATCTCAAAAAACCCAAAACAATTCCACATAATGCATAATGGTTAGAAACAATGTTTCTAAAAAATAGTTTTAAGACATCTTTATTTTTCAATGGTTCAAAGAAGTGAGAATTTAAATAATTAAAAACTTATATCAAGCACCAAACTTGAAAATGTATGTGTTTTGGGCCTCCCTCTTCATGACTTCTTGATCAATAAAAAGAATATTTTCATCATATTTTATTTCAAATATATTGTTTCTTAATTTACTAAATTACATCAATATATCAATAAAGAAAAATCTACAATAAATAAACATAATAATGTTAATAAGCATGACAAACAGGTTTGTAGTTAGGGCAGAGTTCTTTGAAACAAATCAAGAAACAAGTTCTTTATTTTACTATCTTTAGAAATATCTCTTAACAAACAGGTCTGTAGTAAGGGCAGAGTTCTTTGAAACAATTCTTTATTTTACTATCTTTAGAAATATCTCATGGGGCAAAAATGTTTATGTCATATAACATAATTTCCTCTAGTCCCAGTATACTAAGTAAATTATTTGAAAAATATACTGTGATTTTATGGGACTGTTTTTTGTTTTTTCAACAATTCGATTCAGTTCTGATAATCCAATACTTCTAAGAGCACTATTAATCAAACTTAGTATCTATATTGGACAAGATGAAGTCTAATCCTGTCAGGTGACAGTACAACTAACATCTCCACAGTTCAGTAAATTGTGGAGATGTTGCAACACACTAAACTGTAGCAGACTTCTATCCACAGGAAACTGTACATCATACACCAGTTTAGTTTATTAACATGAATGAAATTCTTGATGGGTTTTTTTGTTTCTAAGCAAGAATGGTTATTATACAATGACTTTAAAAATTCTTATACTGATGTAAAAATAAAAAAGGAACTGGACTGTGTAAGAAATAGTATTTATTTATATAGGACTAAGTTGGAATAGACATTGCTGAAGCAACCAATGGTAAAATTTCCTGTGTCTTAAGCCTCCAGTTGGGAATGGATTTAGAGGCTTGGCACCATTGTTCTCCATGATGAGGCTCTGCTGCAACGCACCGGGCTGCCACTTCTTCAGCACTTTTCTGTAATATACATAATAAGAGTTACTTAATGAAATAAAGATTATCTTAAAATGATTCACAGCAAAGCAACAATGTGTACCACCTTTTACCATTATAAAACCACTTAAGCATACTACAAGAGTTGTACAAGCCAGTGTCATGAAAAATATCTGTCTGTCCAACTGGCATTTTGTTGTGGGCAGAGTTTGTGAAGTGATTTGATTTTGATTCTATTTATAGTTTTATGATGGCAGAACATGTCTCCATACAAGACTCCATCAGAGTGCTCGATCATCTTTTGTATAATTTCTTTTTATTCTTTATTCTAGGCAATTTATATATATATATATGTATAAGTGCAACTCTTCAAACATTGTCATAAATGACTTTCATGCTAACTATCAATGATGCGAACCCTCTAACTTTAGAGTTAAAAAACAAACTAAAACTATCTTTATTCATATTTTAATAACAGGTTATTTTCTGCAACTTGCTCAAATCAAATTACACATAATTGCTGCATTAGATAAAACCGAATATTTAACAAAATTTAGTTAACTTTTTGCTTGTTACTGTTAAGTATTTGAAATTGATAACATAAATTATGTTCTATATAGTAATAATATAAATACTCAATTTTAATTATAAATAATGTTTTTCCTTTTCCATTTTGTTGGGTGAAAAATGTATATGGTTAAAAACATAACATGAATGTGTATCTACAAGCAATAACAAATATTAAGTACAAAGATGAGGCTGATGTTACATTTATCATTACCAGGCAGTAAAGAATAGCAAAAATGACTGATTTATCTATATGAACTAAGGTAAGAACCTCTTGTCTTTCACTCAGATAGGTTGTTCAAACAGCTATAAACATTTTCAATACCCATAATGATTATGAAAATATCCACTTTGTTGAAAAGTCAATGTTGGCTTTAGTTTGTCTACACATTCTTGTATTTGAAGTTTAATATTGCTGTTTGTTCCTATTTTATTTACATGTAAAATTCTTTCAAAACTCAATTCAAATATATACTCAAGTATATGTACTTAGATACTAGAGTTTAATTAAACTAATTTAAAGTATTCTACAATTCAGTTAGAACGAAGTGTTAGTTGATTTAAAAAAAAAAAAAATCTTTAACCTGGTCACCATGAAGAGTCTCAAACTTATAGAAGGCTGCCCAGGCATCACCTAGGTCTGGGTCAATTTTTACAGTACGATTGAACCAATCACGTGCTTTGCCAATTTTTCTCTCTGACCAGAACAGTCTGAAAAAGACAAGATGTAGCACACAATTACTAAATTTTCTTACATGTATAATAATGTTTTTGCTTTATCTTATATGAAATAGGCTGTCAAACTTAACTGGATGAGTGATCACAAAACACATTCATGACAGTTTTACTTAATGTCATATCTGGACACATATTCTTATTGGTTTATTTACTGATACACTTGCCTTGATGCAGCCAGTAGGACATGGGGATCATGTTCACATTTGCGAAGTGCATCAACAGATTTAGTCTTGCGTTGTGGTCTTGGCTCCAAAAAGATTGCCTCAGCCCACAGAATGCCGGAGTTTGGACATTCCTGTAAGGCTAAAGGGACACACATAAAACACTGCCACTAAATATCAAAATATAAACTGGAAAATAAAAGAACATATCTTGTCCAGAACATTACAAGTTATCTTACTATAAATATTCAAGCCATTGTACAATCAAATATCCTCAACAATGAGTTATCTTACCATGGGTATAGCCATGCCATTATACATCAAAGACTGTATTAACCCCAAAGAAAAATGCATATGTAAAACAATCTGGTCTGAAATTGTTAATGATTGACCAAATTTTGCATATGAATAAACTTTATTATATTACTGTAAACAGCAATAGTGAACTACTAATTGCATTATAAAGGTAAACATCAATAATGAACTACTAGTTCCATTATAAAGATAAACATCAATAGTGAACTACTAGTTCCATTATAAAGGTAAACATCAATAATGAACTACTAATTCCATTATAAAGGTAAACATCAATAGTGAACTACTAATTCCATTATAAAGGTAAACATCAATAATGAACTACTAGTTCCATTATAAAGGTAAACATCAATAGTGAACTACAAGTTCCATTATAAAGGTAAACAATACAAATCTTGTGATGACAGTACAAGCACACTAATTTACAATGACACCTCAAAGTGAGAGCAATAAATAGGACTAGTAAATTCATATTGTCATAAAAAAAAAACATACTATGACCTTTTCTTTGTTTTCAGTTTCAAAATCAGTACACTGATTTAATATAACTGAATGTAAATATAAATAATAAACCAGGCAATGCATTAATATGTAAATCCAACAAATGTAGCACAGTGATTTAAAACCTTTTGATAGTAAGAATATATGGATTTAAAATGGCACCAGGAATTTAAAAAAATCTTTAAAGCCAAAATAATAAACTAAACTTTTATAATTAGTTTCATTGTAATAATGCAAAAATCAGATAATACCTCTGTATGGCTACTTAATGTGACTAGTGTAACAAATTTTAATTAATAAACTAAATAAGATAATAATAATGCTTTGTTGTAAAAATAAAATCTAGGTCTTAATTTTCATACTGTAAATCAATATGCTGATTTAATATGAATTACATATAACTAACAGCTAATAAAATAATGATTGATAAATAAAATCTAGGTCATACTGTAAATCAAGATGTTGCTTTAATATGACTTATGCATGACTTAACAGCTAATAAAGTAATGACTGATAAATAAAATCACAATGAGTGAGCTGATGAAAACTGAAAGCAAGGGCAAGCAGTGAAGTCAAAATCTATAGTGTTTATAGGAACTATAGTTCATTTAACACTAACTCTAGCAGTTTATAGGAACTATAGTTCATTTAACACTCTAACTCTAGCAGTTTATAGGAACTATAGTTCATTTAACACTCTAACTCTAGCAGTTTATAGGAACTATAGTTCATTTAACACTCTAGCTCTAGCAGTTTATAGGAACTATAGTTCATTTAACACTCTAGTTCTAGCAGTTTATAGGAACTATAGTTCATTTAACACTCTAACTCTAGCAGTTTATAGGAACTATAGTTCATTTAATAATCTAGCTCAAGCAGTTTGGAAAAGGTGAAAGCAAGGAAAAATATTCAATAATGAAAGGAAGTCTTTCTTTTTTAAATGGCTGTTTGTTGTTAAATGCAAATGAATAATAATAATGCCTAGTGGCTATGATACTAATGGAAAATCATGCACTGATTTTAAAAATAAAACAATGAGGATTATTTATTTGCACTAATTCTCCAAAATATTTTAAGTGCTTATAATAAGGGCAATAAGATCAACATTCAAAATATATGGAGTGGACTAAGAAATTGATTAAAATCCCAATGACCAAGGCTGGGCTTGATGCCATGATTTTTGCTTGTGACCTTTACCTCTGAGGTACTATGTTCTATCATTAAATTGCTGACAATGGTAAAGCAATTATCTATACTACTTTTTACATTAGTGCATTCATCTATATCAGTTTGTAAATGACCACCAAAATAATCAACATGCAATAACATATATGTCAGTTAAGAAAATATCAGACAATATTTTTGCTTATTATCTGAACTGTTTTGCATATGGTGACCTGACATAAGCAAGTATCCACAACATAAAGTTATCGTAACATGCTCATATCCAAGCCAACTTACATCCAAAACAATAAATAAAAAATTACAGTAATTCCATATATAATTGTCAAATTAACTGGTAAACTGATCATTAAAGATCCCCTGTGAAAATCTCAGATGTACTTATCAATGTCCTCTCTGTTCAGTACTTTTTATTTTTATCAGTAGCATATGACCTCTGTTCAATATTTTAAGGTGTCTCTCAGTGTCATATGACATCTCTGTTCAGTACTCTAAGGATATCTATCAGAAGTAAATGACTGCCATTCAAACTATGAAGCAATAATGCCAAAAGAAAAATAAACATAATTTCTTTCCATCTTGTTTACAGATAACCTCTTCTAAAAATAGACAAAAATAATATATTGTGCAATACAGCCCTCTCTACCGAAGCAAATGCACTTTTCTCATGCTTTGTGGGTAAACTTTTAATGTTGTATTTAACAAAGTAATTCATGATCTGTAAGAGCAGGTCTATACTCTGTAATAGTCTATACTCAGGAAATGTAATTTTTTCCCCAAATTACTTTCTGCCCTTTTAAGTCTCAGAAATAGTTTTCTTAAAGGTTTTGTGGAAGATCTCTTCCACTAAAACACCTATGTGCATGTTGCATGGCATCTCAATGGGGAATTTTCAATTTGTTTTCTACAGAAAAATTCATCATTCTGGACCTACTGCCTACTAAATGAGCCTAATTCCTTATGAGTCCACTTCTTTCTATTTTTGATAGCCCCATACAAATATTTGAGTGTCTAATTCCCAGATTTTCTTCACTGTCAATGATTAATTTTCCTAGAAAATTATATAAAAAACTGTGATCTTATCATTTATAAACATATTAAATGATTTACTATTGATAGAAGAAAAATAAGCATGACATTACAAATGAAGCATTCAATTATTTATTACAGACAAATGAAAACATTTAGTGGCTTATTACTTACGCAATAAAACATTCAATTATTTTACTTAAGCACAAATGAAATAAAAAAACAATGACTTTCTTGCAGATAATAAAAACAATCACTTTTTTTAGTGCTAGAGGAAATTATAAAAACTGGCTTAATTACAGATTAATTAAACAAATTCAGTTACTTCTTAAGAAATATAAATTTTTCAGTAGTCAGATAAAGGCAAACATTCAATAATCTACCTACCTTTCGCCATAAGTGTCATGGCAATGTTCTTGAGACTAGCTCTGTTTTCCACACGAACAGCTTCTAGCCTGCAATATCACATAAGGAGAAGTGAGAACAAGAAAAATTTTCATGTTCGAATTCAACCACTTTGCATATATTATATTAAATAATTAATCTGACAACAAATAAAAATGTAGACAATAGTCCTATAGCAATATGTTCATCCTATAATGCTAAGTTGACAATAGTACTTAAAGCAATATATTCATCCTAAAATGCTAAGTTGACCATAGTACTTAAAGCAATATATTCATCCTAAAATGCTAAGTTGACAATAGTATTTATAGCATATGTTCATCCATTAATGCTAAGTAGTACTTATAGCAATATGTTCATCCTATAATGCTAAGTTGCATCTGCAGGATCTTCTTAGGTACTAAACAAGACATGGCCAATTTAGTTACAATCCACATATGGTGTCACAGATAATAAGAAAGATCAATAAGCTAGACCTTCGGAAAAGTACAGCTTTAGCTTTAATAACGTGAACAAAACAATCAAAAATCTCCACATATTAGACCCTGGGAAAACTACAACATATCATTTTATAATAAGGAAAGTAAAGATCTGCATATGTTAAATCTTAGAAAATCAGTCAGTAATGTTAATGGAGTATGAACTGATTTGCCTTGTACAAATTTTGCATATGTAAGACTCATTTATTGCTAAATTGTCCAACAAAAGTCAGATGTTATCAGTTAATACTGAAAATAGTTTAATTCCTAGATGATCTGACTCTATCTCTCACTTGTCCAGAAAGAACATACAATGGTAGGAATCAGAGTGTGTTCTTTTTTGTAAATATAATCTATAAGTTTAAATTTTTTCTTTCTTTCTTTATTGGCAAGTGATTTTTTACTTGTTTAATCAGTTTAGCACATCAGGAATGATGTAACTAATTCTTACTCTACAGTCTAATATTTTATTCCTGCAACTACTACCACATGAATGGCTGGAACAAAGAAACGTTGAAATGACTGAGTCTGAAAGCCACAGAAATACAATAGGAAAAAAAATAATCTACTTACCAAAGCTCAGGTGTTTTGGGGTTTTTGAGGCGAGCCTTTTCCAGGATGGAACGTGCACGAGTCAGCTGACCTCCTCGTTCTTCCAGTCTACTTAACAACAGCCACAAGGGCCAAGATGTAGGGCATTTCTTCAACTAAAACAAGACATAATACAAAACAAGAGTCTTACATTACTATACAGCTCTCTATGAGACTAATAATAATAATAGTTGATATAAATGTGAATAAAACATAATCGTCCACTGTGCATGGAGGTCACTGTAATGTACTAGCCAAGGCCTGTGAACATGCGCTTTACTTTTAATGAAAAATATTCAAGTTTCACTAACATTTCCAGTGAGTGATTTTACACCTGTTGATCCATGCCCTTTTCCACTTTGCAGGTGTACAATTTCCAATGAGTAGTCTTACACTTGTCGATCCATGCCTTTGTCCATTTAGCAGGTAAATAATTTCCCGAGGGTAGTCTTACACTTGTTGATCCATGCCTTTGTCCATTTAGCAGGTGTATAATTTCCAGTGAGTAGTCTTACACCTGTTGATCCATGCCTTTGGCTATTTAGCTGGTGTACAATTTACAATGAGTAGTCTTACTACACCTTTTGATTCATATTTTTGTCCATTTAGCAGGTGAATAATTCTCGAGAGTAGTCTTACACTTGTTGATCCATGCCTTTGTCCATTTAGAAGGTGTACAATTTCCTGTGAGTAGTCTTACACCTGTTGATCCATGCCTTTGTCCATTTAGAAGGTGTACAATTTCCTGTGAGTAGTCTTACACCTGAAAATGCCATCAAATTCAGGAAGAATAACCAAACAGTGGAAAGAAATACTTTACCTGGTGGCAAATAAATCTATCTGCAGTCTGTCTCACTGAATGGAGATTTTAAAAAAGTAAAAAGTCTGATGTAAGATTCATTGTCATGGGATGGCATGTTTTGAATTGATAGGTTGTTACAATGAAAATATTACAGGCTCTATTATATTTAGTGTGACATCAACCTTGAATCTTCATTTGTCAGAATTAGTACTTCAAGTATAAAAGAACATGTATTAAAAGCACAGCTTGGGAAAACTATTTACTTAATACACAATGCACACTTTCTCATCACACAACCCCTCCTCCCACACTGATGAACTATAATAATTATGGAATTGGCTACAACAGTCATCACCATCTTTGCTTGTACTAGGATTTTTCATGCAGTTAGGGCTAAAATTTCATAACAGTGACTCAAGTGAATATAAGAATAGGAACATATCTTCTAGGTAATGGTAAAATCTGGAATCAGTAATTATCCCTAAATCCACTTGTTGCATTCGCTCAAACATTTTTGAGAAATGAAGTTGCAAGAAAAAGACACTAGTCATTAAATAATGTGTGTTTTTTCGCACTTGAAAGGCTAACATATAAGTGTGAGATTGGAATCACAAACCTCAGAGATTTTAATCTCAACTTCCAATGAACAAAAAAAAAAAAAGGAAATTGTCTCTGGACAGTGAAAATGAATTATTATTTAACTAAATATAGAGAGAATGAAAGGAAATTATTATATTTTTTTAAGATAGGAAACATCTGTCTGTGGTATTCTTTCATCATTATACAGAAATTGTAAATAGTCATTCTTCAACCACTATATAGAAACTATGTAACATACTTTCAATATATGCTCACCATTCATCACTATATAGAAACTATGTAACATACTGTCAATACATGCTCATCATTCACCACTATATAGAAACTATGTAACATACTGTCAATACATGCTCATCATTCACCACTATATAGAAACTATGTAACATACTTTCAATATATGCTCACCATTCATCACTATATAGAAACTGTCAATACATGCTCACCATTCACCACTATATAAAAACTATGTAACATACTGTCATTACATGTTTATCATTCATCACTATATAAAAACTATGTAACATACTGTCATTACATGCTTATCATTCATCACTATATAAAAACTATGTAACATACTGTCATTACATGCTCATCATTCACCACTATATAGAAACTATGTAACATACTGTCATTACATGCTCATCATTCATCTCACTTGCCTATTCACACAAGTCTATTCACATGCTTGCTTCATTTGCACACAGCTGAAAACAGCACAAATCATGTCTAAGACTAAATTTTCACATATGAAACTGCCTCAAGACAGAGTGCCAAATCAAAATGATCCTATCCAAAAGGAAGACACTGTAGACGTCATCATTTCTCCATGCTCAAAAGTCTAAGAGTGCTTGTGAAAACAAAATGATCATATCCGATAGGAAGACACTGTAGACGTCATCATTTCTCCATGCTCAAAGGCCTATAGAGTGCTTGTGAAAACAAAATGATCATATCCGATAGGAAGACACTGTAGACGTCATCATTTCTCCATGCTTAAAGGCCTATAGAGTGCTTGTGAAAACAAAATGAACATATTGGAAAGATTCAATGAATTTGGGTCAATTGAAGACAGCTTAGTGCTCATATTAACCAGAACAGTGGTTTAGAGCTATCAAATTCAGGTAAATACAGAAAATAAGATAGCTGACAACAATCCTTTGGCCCAAAGATTCAACATCTACATTTAAGGACTGCTTACAAAAGCAACTAATTAGTAATTTGAATTTCATTTACCCCTTGGTTGTAGGCACTTCGAGCAGCATCCATGTTACCTTGCTGTTCTTCTATTTGGCCCCGCATCATCCATAGCTGTAAAAACAAAACAACATCATTCACAACTGTAAAAACAAAAATGGCATAATCCATAAGTGTAAAAACAAAACAACATTTTGCCATTTAATATCAAACATCATAATATCATATAGTTAATTTTGCCATTTAATATCAAACATCATAATATCATATAGTTAATTATGCCATAAGCATTTAATAGCAAACACTACAGTATTTGAATCTTTCTATTTATCTCTTTTGTGTCTAAGTTGTACTAGATGGGATTTATTTTAGTAAAAACTATGAAAGTCTTTTGGACAGTTAATCATGATGAGTACTAGATGGGATTTATTTTAGTAAAAACTATAAAGTCTTTTGGACAGTTAATCACAAGGAGTACTAAGGTGAATGATTTAATCTGTAGGGAGAAAGTCACAAAGTTTATATAGCTTAAATAGCTGGCCGAATTCTTTGGCTATCAAGGTGGAAATTAATTAAAATTAATTCAATCCATGATAATCACTTTTGTCTAGTGAGACATGAAATTGTTTTGCTACAGACCCATTGTACTCATGAGAAGGCTTTTGAAAGAATTCAATGAGGCAGAGTGCAAATGATTTAATGAAAATGATTTGATACTTTATGACTAATATTTAGTTGAAAGTTTTATTATTAAAATGTATTATCTGTCGTCATTGCCATTGTAGTCAGTGTGAGAGATCCAATTTTCATATTTAGGAAAAAACTTATCAATACTTTAATACATGATGTTCTAAGAACAATCCCAGGTCATTATCTCAAATACTAAGTGCAAGTTTACTTAGCTTGAATTTGATCAACAAGCCCAGCTGATGGAGTCTAACCTTATCTCATTCAAAGTGAATATTTCAACCAAAAAATGCAAAGACAAAGGATTGTATGAGCAGATGCAGGACCCTGTGATGAAAGTGCAATCATTATAACTTTCAATGATTTTTAAGATAAACAGACTGTAGAAATAAAGTGAGGACAATGATAGAGATTGTAATCTCTAATAATATTAGTAACTTTTAAAATAATAAAGGACAATCTTGTCCTATAGATACTGTGGTGTATTTGAACCAATATTATGGTTATTAAAGCACAAGTATACCTGTTTATTTTGAAGAAATAAATATTTTTATTGAGTACTATGTGGACACAATTGTGTAAGCTTGAGTGAACACCTAGGTGGGGGTTGTCTGTCCGAAGGAAAAGAAGTTACAAATCACTCAACATTTAAAATCTAGATCTTAGATCCTGCATCTCTTAAACAACATCCAACCTTCTTTCAACATATAAGAAGGAAGTAATTTGAGAAATGTGTTGGCAGGTGGGAACAAGGTGAACATTAGAGGAGTCATTCCAGATTTTATACAAACTTGGGCTTTGTCTTTTAATGCAGATTTTGCTGGTTTTAGCATGAAACACATTTAACATAAAAATACATAACATGAGAAATTCTCTTTCAAGTGATTTTGTTCAAGTTTATGGCTTGTCCTTTCTTTTAATGCAGAGTTTTGTAAATTTGAGAGATGGTTTCCCATGAAACATATTTAACACACAAATTGGACATTCTATATCTACTGATTTTAGCATACTTTTATCTGAGTCATCTAGAAAATATAAATGAGATGAAGAAGATGTCCAATGCAAATGAAACTTAGTGTATCTAAAGTTTTATTTATTAAGACAAGAAAATATGTTAATCCGTAAACATAAATTAATAAATCTATTAGAGAAATACAAACTTGAATAATGATAATTAGGTTATGTGTATATAACAAAAACAAAATGAAGTTACCTTAATTACATTAAATGAAGTAAAAATAAATAAAAAAGACCAAATATCCATATAAAGCATGAAAAAGTTCAATAATGATAGCTGTGACCTGAAATGACATTAAAATCATGCAGAATATTTTTTAAAAAAATAAATACATGTAGAGTCTATGTTTATTTTTTAGGTATGTTATAATTAAATTAACTTGAAAATTAATAGGAAATTGTATCAATTAAGATTGTGCTCACCTTTGGAAAGTCTGGATAATGTCTGACAGCCTCATCTAACAGTTTTAATGCATTCTCAACTTCTCTTAAGCACCATTCCAGCTTAACAGACTTCATAAACACCTGTAATTAAAATACTTCATAAACACCTGTAATCAAAATACTTCATAAACACCTGTAATTAAAATATTTCATAAACACTTGTAATCAAAATACTTCATAAACACCTGTAATTAAAATATTTCCTAAAATTATGTTATCAAAATACTTCATAAACATCAGTAATCAATATACTTCATAAACACCTGTGATCAAAATACTTCATAAACACCTGTAATTAAAATACTTCATAAACACTTGTAATCAAAATACTTCATAAACACCTGCAATTAAATTAACTCAAAAATGCCTGTAATAAAAAAACTGCATAAACACCTGTAATCAAAATATTTCAAAAACATCTGTAATCAAAAATACTTCATAAACACCTATAATCAAAATAAAATAAAATTTACATATGTAAGAGAAATTTTAACCACCACATAAGCTTCATCCAACAACATTTAAATGTAACTAATTTAATGTTTTTAAAATAAAGCTGATCCAAAATTAGTATTCTTTTAAAGAATATTTATGTTTTGTCTTGTTTTCAATTCTCTATTTTAAATTTCTTTTTCAATGTGTGTTTCTTTTAATGTTTTTTTTTTATCACTTTTGCCTATTTATCTGTTTGAATTTGTCTATTTCTATGCCTTTTTATGTTTTTTCACCATATGGAATTTTACTTTAATTTTTAATTTTCTCTATTACTGATTTTTTTTAAATTAAAGTTTTATACTTTTTTAATTTTTAGTTTTATATTTCACTGACATTTTTCAGTTAAAAAAAAAAGAAGTCTATTTTGCTCCTTTAACTTTTAAAAAAAAATGAAACTCCTCTGCAAACAACTATGTTACTATAAGTCCAGAAAGCCAGCAGTGTACAGGATAAATGAAGTAAAGGCACTCTTACCCTTGCTGTAGGAGCAGAATTGCGAGCCTTGTGTAACAGTCTTCTGGCTCTCTCAAACTCATTGTTTTCGCTCTCCAGTTTCACAGCTGCCAGCCAAATCTCCTCGCTGTTTGGATTAGCTTGAAAAGCTAACGCTAGAATACTGCGAGCAGCAGGGACATCACCCTGAATCAGAGTGATTTAGTAAAATATTCATTTAAATAAATTTAATACTCTATTTTGTTATATTAAATTACATTTACAATTTTTCTGAAGTAAAACTATTTAACAGATGATGATTTAATCTCACTTATCTCATTTCAAGCAATGAATGCATTCCATGAACATTTAATTGTGAATCTAATCACTAATGAGACATTATATTGATAATTAAAAGCATTTCTCCATGGTACATTTTTAGCAATAAATGTAAAACTAAAATTCTGATGTAAATAAATATATATTTTATAAAAGAAAAAGAAACTCTAAAGATTAAACTGAAGATTAAACAAAAATAAAAGTCAATTAAAGTGGACACAAATAAAATGACTAATATGAAAGAAACAGCAAAAGATATTTCTGCAAAACTCACAGCCAGCCATTTGGACTTAGCGCCCATGAGCCAGAGTACTTCAGCCTTGGGACAGTGAGCAACAGCTCTTTGTAGCAATGCCTCCAGTGACTCTCTGTTTCAAAAAATAAAATACCTAAAACCAAATACTATTGCAGCATCAACGAATGCTTAACCTTAATTATTTAACTATATTATTCAGTTTTAAAGAGTTGAAATATTTTTTTAAAATTTCATATTTACAAGATATTTTTTGTTCCTTGCTATCTGAGCTAGAAAACAGATTGACACTTGAAAGAAAATACAGTAGTCAGCAAAAGCATGTTTTCATATCAGCAGGAAAGCTGACCAGGACCCACATAAAGAAATGTTAATTCTGCAAAAATATCATGTCTAAAGACTGCAAGTAGACACATATATAGGGTTAGTAACAAGAATATGATTTATAATTGATTGTAATAATATTTTCTTCAGGATATACAAGGTCTTATTCTGAACATATCAAATTACCTGGAGCCATGATTCTTTTCAAAATGAGCTGCACGTAACCAGATGCTTTTCTTGCTGGGAAATACTGAAAGTGCATAACCATAGACAGCACGGGCACACTCATATGCTCCATGGGCAGCACACTGCGATCATCATGACATACAAATACTATGCAGTACCAATACCCGTAACTAATTAAAAAATATTTACCAATTTTTATCAAATAGCAAAATAAATTTACATTTGGTGGATTTATCAGTAGAGAAAAAGATTTAGAAAGATGAACAAGGGAATATATGTAAAGATGTTCTCAGTTTGTATATATGCTGAGGTTGGTTTTTATATACAGAACTGGAGGAATGTGTACTGAGTGGAGCTGCTTCTTATGTGCATAAGCTCACATCAAAACATATTTATTAAAAAGTAGTACAGATAATTCCACCACCATTTAGATTGAGCAGTAAGATGAAAGAAAAATCTGCTGTTCTCTCAGTCGGCCTCAGAATGTCATTATCTCAATGTGGTGAGTGTGATTCTAGTAAGTAGTATTTAAAGATACATATATATTTTCAAACATGGTTCTTAAATGCCAGATGATGTTGACATAAACAGGATAAGCCAGCAAATTGGAATCTTCACAAATATACTGAAGTGTTTAAAGAAGTAGAAGCAATTGAATGATTGAATTTCTAAATATGATCCCTCTATAGAACATATGATCCCTCTATAGAACAAAGTCTGAATATCACACAATTACAGACTAAACCAAGGAATGTTTGAGCAGCTCAGAAGTCAATATTGACAGAGGTGATCACCATGAATTTATTTTAAAAAAAAAAAACCTGCAGCAGATGAACCTATGTAGTCAACTCCTTGAGTGGAACCAGAGCTAACTATTATGTGTACGGGGGTTTACTTTCCATCACCCTAGCCTGACCTATTGTATGCCACCACAAAAGTGTTGTCAAGCGAAGATATATACAACCTATCTTCATTAACTCATCATTCATCATGAAAGAACTATTGTAATCATAATTGTAATTTTGATTATACATAATTTGCACCTTGCATACTGTTGTCATAATGCAACCACAGTGTAAGATGCAACTCTACTGAAATGATATTTAATATACTGTGGTTCAGGATGAGTTAAACAGAACCTATTGTAAATTTACAATTGTAAGTCAATTGTGAGTAATTTGCAATGAAAAAAAACCTCATAATTTGTATTTTTTAAAAATTATAATTTGTAGATAAATATTGTTTTATTTTCCATATAACACGAGACAAAAACTAGATCTCTCTCCAAACATCATGAAGATACTACTGTATTCATCACATCTCAGTAAACATAGTCTGTATTTTTATATTTCTAAACATCATGAGTAAAGACTTTAATAATACACATCATTATTAAATAAGTGCCTAAGACCTGTAGTACTTACAGCATCTGCATCCTCCATCCAAGTATGTTTTGTGTCCTCCTCCTCAACACCCACACTGATCACTGCACGACTGAATATAAATATATTTTTTGAGTGAGTATTGCACAACTGAATATAATTATAAATACATTTTTAGTGATCACTGATGACTGAATATAAATACATTTTTTTTAGTGAGCATTGCACAACTGAATATAATTATAAATACATTTTTAGTGATCACTGATGACTGAATATAAATACATTTTTAGTGAGCATTGCACAACTGAATATAATTATAAATACATTTTTAGTGATCAATGCATGACTGAATAAAAATACATTTTCTACAGCAGGTAAACTGAATGATCGCAGACCACTGGCTGATCTTAACCACTGGATAATAAAAAGTACTCATCTAGTTGGAACTGGTTTGTATTGCATCAGCAATTTCTAACATACTATCAACTCGAGTGTTTACTCCAACTCTGACACTTACAAAATACCATAATAAGGAGTGCCCAAGGTCACGTTACTTTGACAATTTAAAAATTTATATAACAATTAACTCTAGAAATAAGGATATGCAAATTTACTCTCCCACACTCACAGAATTGCCTGAGAGATATAAAAATCATTTTAAGTGATCAAAAGTTGCTCACATAAAGAATGAGAGGTTAATAATTTTTAGTGACTTAGAACATAGTGACCCACAAAAGTTACTCACATAATTGCCTGACAGGTGTGCAGACTGCCACTTCGCTCGCAGTCCTCTGCATCCTTAATCCACTGTTCTCGATTTATTTCCACCATGTTGGCTCTGAGGGAGTTTAATGCTACAAATGGATATTCAACATGCAATTTTTTTTGTTGACATAAAACAACAACTTAATAATCTATATTTGAATGGACCTGATAGAGTGCAATCTAGAGAGTTTAAACATCATCACTGAACAAACTAATACAGTATATACTATAACAAAAGAATAGTAACATAGTTTAAACAACCATCACTAAACAAATACACTATATATTATAACAAAACATGTATAAATAATGAAAACATGTATAAATAAATTTTATTCTTTAATGTGCAGCATGTTGGATAATATTTCCAACTTTCTTATTGACTGAATTTTTCACAAGATCCATTTTCTTATTTCAACTTCTACTAACTGACTTGAAAGAAAATTCTGCAATCAAAAACTAGCGTATCTGTCATTAACTCAATACTGAAATGCCTGATGGGAAAAAAAAAGATTCTTATCCACCAAATTTTTCACAATTCAAACGCTAGTCAAGCATTACTGAAATTGATAAAAACAACTCTAAGTAGGCATATTTGCTTATACAGACACCACGCCCCCAAATATTATTATAAATCTGAAAATTTAGTCTATGACATCAACTGTACTTTTTCATTGAGTAATGCAAGCTGAACTTTATAATGCAGCAGGTGACCAACTGAATTTTATCATCTAGTGTGTAACCAATTGGCCTTTATTTTTTTACTTACCAAGCAACAAAGACGCGCCCAATAATCACTGTGCAAGTGAATATACTTCCTTTAAAATACACGAGCTAGAAAGCATTGGGGAAAATACCCCCCTTAAGCATTGTACATTTTAAGACAGGAACAAATCTATATTTTCAGTAGATTATCAATATTCAATGATTTTGTTTTCCCCAACCCTTCAATGTTCCAGTATCTTCTCTCCAAGATCTCTCCTATAATACCATCTAACTAATACACATGGGAAGACACAACTGACCTCTGTCAATGATCTTTTCCACCATTGGAATGTTGCCATGAGCCTCCTCCAGCTTAGCAGCTGTAGTCCAGATCTGTCTGTCTGTAGGGATGTTCTCACGAGCCTTGTTTAGCACTTTGCGAGCATTCTCATAGCTCTCTAGGCGTGCTAAAGCCAACCACAGCTAAAATTAAAAATACTGGATAGGTAAGTTTACTCACAATGTTAAATGTTATAAAAATGGATGCAGACTTTTAAAGTCTATAATTTTTTGTATGTGCAGCTTGGATAAGCAATTTCCACATAATCTTAAATATGACAAGAAAGAAAGAAAGAAACAAACAAACAGACAAAGAAACAAAGAGACATTGTATTAGGGTTCGGTGACATAAAAGAATCAACATAACCAATGAGAAAATGCTAAGACAAAGAGGGAAATTGGCCCACTGTCATTTCACGATACAAACCTTTCATTATACTGTACATATATTCTCCAACATTGCAAACACAAAGATTGCTCACAAAATCACAATAAACCTGCGGTTTTACAAAAAGCTAACTAGTATCAAAATTAAATTTGTTAGTCATTTCACTCTAACATAGCTATGAAAAGTATCGTACACATGGTTACTTCAAAAGTGGGCTAATTAACATAAAAGAGGTGTGAGCCAGTTGAAGGCATCAGTGTGCCTAGTAAACCCCTGGCAGGATCGCGCCTGATAGGGGAAACAATGCCCTTAAGTTCAAGCTGCAGGTTGTTAACAAGCCATGGCCTTTTATCGTTAGCGATAACTAAGTGGCATCGATAACTAAAATTTTCAAAAGCCAGGAATTAGTCATGGGGATCAAAATAACAGATGTTAAGTGGCGATTTTGGCCCTCTTTTGTGCTGGAGATAGCAGGGTTCGGCGACATAAAAGAATCGACATAATCGATGAGAAAATGCTAAGACAAAGAAAGAATTTGGCGGTTCCACTTCAAAAACGTCGACTTATAGGGTTGGCAAGTTAACTGAGTCGAGATAAGTGGGTTCGACTGTCATTAGTGTTGCACTGAGAGGAGTTGTCATCTTAGAAAACTCCCTCATTTTCTCAGTATTCTTGATATTTATCCACACAATTGATTGTGCCAAACCTAATGCTGTGGCCACTTCATGATAATGCTTTTCTAGAGTCAAGTCACTTGAAAACTTCTAATTTAACTTTGAATGACAAACTATTTCTTTGTTTCATATTATCACTGTCTGCGCCTGTCTAATTTACACATTTTGGTGCCATTCTGAAGGGTATAAAAAACTCAGAGAATACACATATATAATCAAAGTTTTCATGCAAAATGGTGTCACTCACAATTGATTGGCATCAGCTGTATTTCAGGTTGGTTTTGCATGCATGCCTTAAGTCTATGCATGCCCAGCCTAAGCGTACGTTATATTTAACACTGATACTACAGGGTACATAAGCATTACATTACAGTGAAACAAAGGTGCCTGGATAGAGTGTATTTGACACTGATACTACAGGGTACATATGCTTTACATTTTTGTGAAAAAAGTGCCTTTGACAGTTATTTGACAGTGATACAACAGGGTAATATGCATCAAGTTATAGTGAAACAAAGTTGGTGTAACTAACAGTGATACAACATCATGTTATAGTGAAACAAAGGAACCATTGATAGGATTTTTATTTGACAGCAATACTACAAAGTACATGTGCAACATGTTAAGGTGCAATAAAGGCATTTTTGGTATGAAGTATTTGAGAGTGATAATATAGGGCAAGCTCAACAACATGTCATAATGCAATAAAGGCATTTTTGTTACGAAGTAATTGAGAGTGGTAATATAGGGCAAGCTCAACATGTGCATCCATACACACATCAAATATGCATACTCATGATGACTGTATTGTTAGCAACATATTAGTTTGCAGATATCATTATAAAAAAAAATACTCATATCTCCACTGGCAGGACAACATTCCACAGCACGATTCAATATGCATTCATACACTCACACAGACTCATAGCAATATTAATTTTAATACATTAGTATGCAGACATCACTACAATAACACTTGCCTCCACACTGGTAGGACAACATTCCACAGCCCGACTCAACATAATACGAGCATCTTCCTCATCTTCAAGTTCCACTGCTGCCTTCCACAATCGAACTGAGTTAGGTATGTGCTCTAGTGCTATAGAACAGAACCAAAAAATAATCAAATATAACAGGAATATCACAATGTTAAAAATAAATGGGAAATTAATCCAAACATTTTTTGCAAATTAAAAAACTGGGATATGTGATGCTGTCTGGGAAAAAACTGGCTGCAGTCGCTAAAATTGATTTTACACTACAGCCATTTGTAGTTGTGTACTCCTCTTTGGTAGTCCAGGGAAGTATGTACTTTAAAAAGTGTATAGTGAAAAGCTATCTGACATAAATTAAATTTAAAAAAATAAAATAAACATGTGATTCTGAACTTTAATAAATTATAAAAAACCCACTTTTGAATTTTTTTCACTTTAGCCAGGATTTCCCAGGCAGCATCACATGTACTAAAACTGTCTTTTAGAGAAGTGGAGTAGTATACTAAAGTGGTCTTTATAGTAGTGGAGTAGTATACAAAAAATGTCTTTTAGAGAAGTGGAGTAGTATACTAAAACTGTCTTTTAGAGAAGTGGAGTAGTATACTAAAACTGTCTTTTAGAAAAGTGGAGTAGTATACTAAAACGGTATTTTAGAGAAGTGGAGTAGTATACTAAAACTGTCTTTTAGAGAAGTGGAGTAGTATACTAAAACTGTCTTTTAGAAAAGTGGAGTAGTATACTAAAACTGTATTTTAGAGAAGTGGAGTAGTATACTAAAACTGTCTTTTAGAGAAGTGGAGTAGTATACTAAAACTGTCTTTTAGAGAAGTGGAGTAGTATAAAACATTAATGTGAATTTCTAATAGGTGGTTTTATAACTGAAGCTGAGCTTTCCTTTGTTTAGATTCTTGTTAGTGTTAATCATGTGTTTGATGCATGATTTGAATATTGGGAAGAAAAATAGATAAATTTGAATGAAACAGCTGCAAACATGAGAATCAAATGGATTTAATTATGCTAACATATAAAATTCATCATTTTTAAAATATGAAATAATATAAATGTATGTTGTTCTTTTTATCAAGAATTTTTCCAATAAAAAAAAAAAGCAATTCCTCATTAATATTAATTATTATTAATATTTTATGAAATAAACTGACCAAACTGTTTAAAACACCTCATTACTGCATTTTCTTTTAAATCATCAGGAAATGCATCAAATAAAACCCACAACACCTATGACTTACCTTTACGAAACACACGTTTCTGAGCTTTCAGCTCTGTCTCCAAATTAGCTGCTTTGATCCAGATTCGAACTGACTGTGGCAACTGTCGGACAGCCTGTGCCACCACTGCCTTGGCCTGGTCACCCGGCTATAATAATACACCGGTGATCATTAATAAAAGCATTCTATAAATACAATAACTCCTGTGACCATTAATATCTAATTTAATAAGAAATACATTACAACTTTTATTGCTGCCAATGATAGAAAGAAAAAGAAAAACTTATGCAAATTCCATATACTCACCATTAGTCGGGCAGCTTCAAGCCAGATGTCTTCAGACTTGGGACACTCTTCACAGCCCTTCATGATAAGATTTCGTGCAGCTTGCACCTTGCCTGTCACCTCCTCCAATCTGGCTGAAGCAATCCAAGCTATAAACAGAACCAATACAGCAGTTCATGCTAGACATTTAATGTAAAATACATGCCATTATTGTCAAATACCTGTTAAAAAATTAAAGAAGGAATTTTATTGTGTAATATAAACGTGCAATCAAATAACCCACAATAATCAAAATATTAAATGAAAGGCATTGATTATTTAAGACTGAATTAAAACTGAAGACCCAACTTTATTTGCAAATCTACATTCTAATTTTTAATAAAATATTTTAAAATTTCTTATCTTTTCTAGATAATACAGCAAATTTTGTTTAGAAATATCAAAGCTAGACTTTCTTCCTAATGACATAAAATGTGAAATATGCTCTCTAACCTGGAGGGTGTTTTGGGTTAGTCTCACGCACAGATTTGAGAAGCAGTCGTGCTTTCTTGACATCATTGATATCACCACCATGGGATGGTAGCATGGACTGAAGGTCTGTTAAATAGCCTTTAGGGTCAACTACAGTCTGACCACTAACTGAATCTGAAACCTGAATTTTGCAAACATGATCAGACATATTACAAATAAGTTGGCTTTATATTTGTTGTTTCAAGTAAAATAATTTATGCTTTTTCTGAATATTTGTAAAGTATCCAGTTGGTTTTGTGTTTATTGTTTAAAAGTAAAATAATTTGTGCTTTTTCTGATAAAGTATCCAAAACAATAAAACAATCTAGTCAACAATTCTTTGTAATATCCCATCCAACACCCAAAGAGAGATAACCAAAGGCAAAAAGCTTCAAACAGCCTTTCTTTCCTTACAGTACTTTCCTTCCCACAATTCAAATATTCATTCATTTAAACACAAGCAATTTGGGAGGAGAGACAATCAACTTGGGTATATATAATAGATAGATAGACAGATAGATAGATATATAGATATATATATTTTACTATTAAAGAAAACTTGGAATATTTGGAAAGTATTCAAGAAAATTTTATAAATTGCTTTTTAAAAAGTAAATAAATTAAAAAAATAAAACCAATCTAAATTTCTTAATAATATGTAACAGAAATAAGTTACTCTGTGTTCTTAGGAACATATAGCCATCTTAAATGTTATGATTTAACATATTCTGCAAACATCTGAGTATAGCTAGGGCAATGAAAAATCAAGTCTTATAATTATAGGTTATTTAAAGGGAGAGCCCAGTGATAAAAGAAAAAAATTCTTTTTAAAATCGATTTTGAGACAACTCTAGATTATGCGTTAATGAAGTAATATAAATCCATTTTTGTTTACCTTTTAATTAAAAATAACTTTTTTTTTAATGTGTAAGAGAGATTTTGAGAATGATTTTGGATGTGTGGGTATTTCTGGAAAAAGATTAAAATCGCAAAAAATCGTTACAGTCAGACTACAAAAACAACAGAGCAGCTGAATAAAAATAGCACTGTGACCTATTAAAGTGTAAAGGAGAAACATCATCTGCATAATGATGTCAAAGGTCATTGGAAATTTCCATTAATGAGTGAGTGACATTTTAGCTTTTTCAGCACTAAAATGTGAATTTAAAAAAAAATGATGCACATATTGTAGAAAATTTGCTTTATAGTCTTTTCATAATGTGTTATGAAAATGCATTGAAACCAACTCTATCATTTTTATTTTAAAAAAAGAGCTTTTGCTAACTAATTTCAGTGTAGCAGCACCATCAGAATATTACAGCTTTTGTTAATTTCATTATAGCAGCTCTATCTGAATACTACAGCTTTTGCTAATTTCATTATAGCAGCTCTATCTGAATACTACAGCTTTTGCTAATTTCATTATAGCAGCTCTAGCAGAATACTACAGCTTTTGCTAACGAATTTCACTATAGCAGCTCTATCAGAATACTACAGCTTTTGCTAACGAATTTCACTATAGCAGCACCACCAAAAGAATTATAGTATTGGCTAAGTGATTTCATTTTTAAACCACCACCAGAATATAGCATTTTCTTATATCATTTTCACACCACCACCAGAATAATTACAACATTTATTAACTGATTTTATTACAGCATAACCACCTAAACAATCGTAACCTTTTCTGTCTCAACAGTACCATCAGAACAATTACATTTATTATTTAATTTCAACTGCATTGATCATTAAAGCATTTATTAATTGATTTCAATTTAGAAAGATTCAAGGAATGAATATTGTTGGGAAAAGATCAAACCATCACCAGTACTTCTAACTTTGGTGCCACTGGATATATGAATACTAACACAAATACCAGAAGGCAACAATATCGCTGCAATAGGAAGAGACTGATATCAGTCATTCCATCATGTACAGTAGGCTAGGAAAACCAGGTGATCGCCATTCTTCTGGTATGAAGTTATTTTGTTGAGACTAATTATCTACTGCCACTTAGAGATGAACTGGATTGTGGTCAAATTCACAGAGATATATTATTTCCAGTATTTAATTTCCATGTGCAACACCAGGGGTCTCACAGTGTTAAAGATAAGCAACTACAGTTGATTAGTTTGTCAGAACAATAACAGTCTGGAACTATAATAGTAAATAAAAATCAAATTGTAATGTAATATAGTTTTTCTTATGAATACTTTCCAAATTTATGAACTAATCAGACCTTTCCTTTACTGTGTATTAGACACAAATGAAATTTGTCAGAAAAATGTTAAAATAAAATTGTAAACAATTAGATAAATTAAACCCCACTTACTATCCTACAAGCAATTATAAGGACTTAAGCTTAGTATTAAGTGTCATAATAACAAAATTAATATAACACTTTTAGCCAACCTGTGTCAATTTGATGTCCATAAGAGTATTTCTTGCTTGTCCAATCTTCTTCATGTCAATGTCACCTACAGGTGTTGAAAAACCAACTGGGGTGATAGATCCAAATGGCGTTGAAAGACCTCCATACTTCTATGTAGTATAATAAAAAAAACAAAAAAACAACTGCAATTGACATGAACAAAGCACAAACATTTTGTTAACAGATCACAGCTGCATATAAATGCATACAAACAATTTGTACAACTGATATTCTGTGAAGGTTTCATGACATGTAAATCAGTTTGTGTTTTACTGTTATATATTCCAGACTGCTAAAAGGGGGAGATGCTAGTTAACTCATATTTATGTAAAAAATTTCATGTGCAGATTAAATATAACACTGAAAAATAAACTCTAATTTCATCAATTTATTTCAAAATAGTGAATTAATCCTAATGAGGTTTTTATCATATAGAAATAAGGATGAATGTGGCAATATTATATAATTAAATTTCCTCATATTTTTCTATTTCCCTCTGTGAAATTTGCCAAAATATCTCTTGCCTGTTCTTGCTCTGACACAGAGCTGTTCACACTGCCTGAGGCAGCTGCTTTAGCCAAAATGCTGTCAGGTACTGGAGTGAACCTGTAATGAAAAGTTCTGGTTTGAAATACTAGAAATATAACCAAAATATTTTTGGATGTATCTGCAAAATTTAATCCCACAAGGCAAAATAACAGTAATTGTCAAAAAATAGTGTAAGATAGATCTATTATGACAATGTATTATGATAGTACAATAGTAGACCTTAAATCTTTGAGACTACTGAAGTCACAAATTATAGAGAATGCCCTAAATGTCTTCTACTAATTTAAAAAGGCTAAAATCAAGAGCTCTTCATGCACTTATTTTTAACAAGATGAATTTTTTAAATTAAGCAACAAACTACAATCCTGAATAAATTTTTGTTAATAGAGGGAATTCATTAAATTAAAGTTTTAAGTGAATAGTATTTAGAATTTTGACCAATAAATAAGTGAATAGGACTCAGAATATGACCAATAAATAAGTGAATAGTATCCAGAATTTCACCAATAAATATGTGAACAGCTCTCAGAATTTGACCACTAAATATTGAATAGAACTCATAATTTGACCAATAATTTGAAAAGGACAGCATTTTACAACTAAATAAGTGAACAGGACTTAACATTTGATAATAATAAGTGAATACTATTCACCATATCACTAAATAAGTGAACAGAACTCACCATTTAACAACTTAATAAGTGAACAAGACTTCCATTTGACTATTAAGTGAAGAGGACTCACCATTTGACAACTAAATAAGTGAACAAGACTTCCATTTGACTATTAAATAAGTGAACAAAACTCACCATTTAACAACTTAATAAGTGAACAAGATTTCCATTTGACTATTAAATAAGTGAAGAGGACTCACCATTTGACAACTAAATCCACCAGTGCTGATTTTCAACAGAGTGCACATTTTTCAGGTTATAAATTACAAAAGTGTAAACTGTCAACATGAGTTACCACAACTCAGAGCATGGATTCAGTTTTCAATATAAAAGTGAAGAATAAATTCTGGTAAAATTAGTAATTCTCCCCTTGTTGCCCTAAATGTCTAACATAACAATTTTTTTCTGTAAGCTGAAATAGTTTAAGCTCACTCTCATCTGAAATAGTTTAACTCTATAAGCATCACTGTCATTTGGAACACTTCAACACCCTCAGCTGTTCTTTGCTATCACAATAAGAACAGAGAAACATAAACAAACAAAAATTCTCTGTTACCCTTCTTTGTCTAGGAGATAGAACAAAATCACTTCTGTCTGCTCCCTTTTACACTTTGTCAGATTTTTAAAAAAAGTATTTTTCTTACTTTTCTGCCCTGACAACACGTTGTTTACGGTTCCGAGCATCTCCCACTTCTGGTAAATTATTCCATTCATCTACTGATACCTGAGCTAGGTCACGCTGTAAACAATGATACATAAAATGTACACAGAACGCAATGAGAATAATTATTCTTTACTGAAAAAGAAATTATTTCAATTTGTTACAATAAATGTCACCAATACGCCCTCCAGCTCTGAGAGTGAAGCAGAGGTGGTGCAGTGATTGTTGGTACCAAATAGGACCTGTTTGTTATCCATCACACATACACCATAGGTGTCTGTCTGGCTCTATTATGTGTGCAAGGGTTAAATGTGCTGATGTGTTTGCATGCGAAATTGTGTAAGGATAAAAAATGTACACAACACAGGATGATACAGGACAAGGACAAACATAAACATCTGCACTCAACCCATCTCAAAATGATAGCAGATATTAAGATATTTATCTTTGATGAGTATAAATTAAGTTTATTATTTTACGGGGGTCTCTCATGTAAACAAATAACTTAAGCAAGTTGAAGGGTTAAATAACAATAAAAATAATTTTCTGAATGAAAGTTTATCAATCTAACAAATATTAAATTATACTAAATATTTATTGGAGATTGGGGAGTTAAATAGTATATGAAAATTGGTTCTATTTGCGGTCCAAGTTTTAAGTTTAATTTAGGATACAGATGTCTGTACTATTAGATTTAAATACACAAACACTATTGCATAAAGTGTTTGGCATTAGAGTGAAGCTATTTGTAATCAATCAACAATTTTTACTCATCAACAACTTATACTTTTGATGATAAAATCTTTAGTTCACAGTTACCACTGTAGACTGTCTTAGCTCTTAAAAATATATAAGTATATATAAGTATCTATTTAAATGAACTAAATACATAGGGCTAGAAAGAGTCAAAGGTGAAATCCAAACTTCCAGATTACATTTTCAAAAAAACACAATTCCTGCCATTCTCTATTTTGCTAAGTTTCCAATAGATGGATTCACTCCATCTAGGAATGAGAATATTTTCAGTATGAATCCAACTGATGATTCCTGAATTTAGGCAGGAAATAAGTGTAAGATAGGCAAGTGTACAAAAGGAGGATAAATTCAAAACTCACTTGCACCATTAAATACACAGAAGTTTCTAAAGATCTACTTTAATTATACTTCTAACTTTAATTTGATTTCTTTGTGACACTACAATTACTTCTGCAGAGTATTTGTATGTTCACAAATGCTTGCTCTCTAATCTAAGTGAAATCATGGTTAAGTGGACTGTTCATTAATATATGTATCTTGTGCTCTGACTATTAACAACACTGCAATGCAGCCATATATCTTAACTATCAATAGCATAAGTTGTGTTCATTCAGCATATCTAGTAATAATAGTGATCTTGTGATACAAACACACACACAGACAAATGCACACAAACTACATACTTTGAGATCTGAAAACTGTTGCTGGATTTTGGGTCGCTCTTGTCGGAATTTTTCTATATCTTTTTTCAACTTCTCCTCTCTCCTCTCTTTTCTCTTCTCATCCATTCGCTTGTCAATGGCCTCATATATAGCATCAGCTTCCTCATCATCCTTATCATAGGGGTCTTTGCTACATAGACTGCCTCCATAGCCAGAAAACTGCAATGTAATATAAATTCTTTGAAACAACTAAATTAAACAAATAAAATAAAATGTAAGAAAATTAAAGGCAACTAAAACATTTTATCTTTATTTAGTATTTTAAAAAAAACTCGGAAAAAAGAAATATTATAAATAATGATATTGATATATTAATGTAAAATAATCTCTATTTTTTATATTTTTAAACATCTGTTTGTTCACTCTAAAACCTAAGAATTCTTATTTTAGGCACAACAAATCTATAACAAAATGATCCCATTGCCATCTTTATTTAATTATTATTAATTAATAATTATTACTTCAGATATATTTTTATAAGCAGTGATCATATTATGTGTTATTACTGCATAGGCTAGAGTTTAGTTTATTAGACTGTCTAACCTTGTTAGTGTTACCTGAAGGTGGGTGCACACTGGCCCTCCAGCTGCTAATTACAATTGAGGATTTTCACCACACAACTTCCAAGTTTGCATTAAATTAGTGTTTTGTTACAATAAGGGTAGCTTCCAGAAAATACTGACAGTAGGGATGAAGGTGCCACCTAATCCTTCTCTCACCTTCCCCAGAAATTGTCCAGTACATGTGACACCCCAAATGACAGAGGGGGACATGTTTGTCACTGTCGCTAAAGCCTGAAAACATCATCTTGTTTTCTGTTTTAAACTTCAGTCTGGTGAATTTCTTTGTCCAAGGGTCCTTGTTCTGTCTTTCTGTCACCTGTTCATTTTGCCAGGCTACTGCCATTTGAAGAAAATCAGTGAAGGTTCTCAACAACTGTAGCTCATTTTTATGAGCTATGTTGTATTTTCTTATTTAAAAAAAAAAAAAGAAATGAAGCTGGCCACTTCAGTACCAGTTTTTAGTTATTTTATATTTTTATTATAGAAATATTTCAAATGTTTTATTATAGAAATGGCTTTTGTAAAAGATGTGTGTTATTTTACTATTACAGAAGAGTAGTTAATTCAGTGTTAAATTTTGCTGCATTTGAAAATTATTTTATATGTATCTTTTATTTTAAATGGCAGATCAAACCAGTACCTTATAGTATGCCTAAATACACAGCCTAACAAGTAAACAATACAGTTGTAGAGAGGTCACTAATCCATAAGCAGTTTGTAAAATTTAGATTTAATCATTATGCAGCATGTATGCATGTGTATACATGTATCCACAGCTGATAATATAAACAATGTTTTTAGTGTTTAAATCTATAGTTTCATTTTTATGTGTGTATTTGGGTTGCTCATTTAAAAAAAAAATTACCACGTCTAATTGATATAAACTATTAGCACAGGTTTCCTTAGAAAGCATATATCAGTAAGGAATCTGTATGGATTAGGCTCACTGAAGTGATTTAATGAATATGGGGTATGTACTGACTGAATAATTCAACTATTTTACAATTAATTTATTTATCAAAATTGAAGAATTCAATTAAACATTTTAAGCTGCATCAATTAGAACATCCAATATTTTGGATTTTAAAAATTTGTAGACAAATTTTTTTTTTTAAATTAAAAGGCAAACAAACCATAATAAACAATGTGAATGCTAAAGGTACATTACAAGGATTGCTAATGAAGAGTTAGCACTCATCACTATTTAAAAAAATAATTAAGTCAGAACTAATTGATTTCAAACAACATAATAAAGTTAAAATATTACTTCATCATAGTTGGCATCATTTAAGTCTTCATCATCTTCCTCTTCTTTCTGCTGCTGTTTCATCTTTTTATTGGGTGGTGCATGTCGATCTTCTCTGGAATATTCAACAATATAACATCTTTTTTTAAGTGTTAATCATTGATTAAAAAATATATATATTATATTTTGCAGACAGTAGAGGGAAATGACTGTGGTGAATCATGGCTTCTTCAAGTTCAACAATGTTGATTATTTTTTAAGCTTTGCAAATTAATCATATTTGAAATTTATTTTCACAAGCAATGTAGTTATGTACTGCTCAGTTCAGAAGTTAATATCTGGTTTAGTCACCATTCAAAACAGTTAAAATGTGAAAAATTGTGCTTTTATACTGAAAAACAATCAATTACCCAGTAGCAAAAGTACTTCATAAGTTGTAACATTTCTAAAGGCATTTTAAAAATGTCTCTCACTCGAGGCACAGATTATCACAAATGGTGCCTTATGTTATTAAAACAAGTCTGCTGTCAATCAAAATTGTTATTTATATCGAGAGACTTCCCTCTTTTCAGGATAAATTTAGAAAAAGCCCCATAACTCTTGAATGCTCTACAATATTCTCCTCTTAACTCTGCCTCGGTATTAAAATACCCATGAAATGATGAATGTTGCTCTTTACTTTTCTACTCTTAATTCTCTTTTGGTATTAAAATATCCCGGCCTATTGCTTTATACTTTTTTCCTCTTAATTATGCCTTGGTATTAAAATACCCATGCCCATTGCTCTACATTTTCTCCTCTTAACTCTGTCTTAGTTATTCAAATACCCATGCCTATCATTTTTATGTTGCTGAATTATCCTTCAAAAAAAAAAAAAGTGTAAAGTGATAAATTCTCAAATACCTCTAGGTACAGTGCTGTTTATTTGTGTTAGACAAGATAAATGTAAGCATTTTTACATTCTGTCATTATTTGTACTTTATTTGAATGCTTGAAAATATTGTGTTAAAGCTTTAGTAATTTGCAATAATTATTTTTCTTACACATTTTTCATGTTAATTTTCCTATCACTTTTATCAGTGAACAAATCGTTTTTTGTACTTTATGTAAATTTATCTGCATTTTCAAATAATATTATTTAATAAATATAACTTCCAGAAGTTTCCCTAAGATATTTTATCAACATTCAGTAGATATATGCAACTGCTTTTATTTGACTATATATGTTTCTGTAGATGTAACTCCTTGTAATTGTATGTAAAATGTTAGGTATGTAATTGTTTTGTCGGTTAGTAAATCATATAATTATAAGACATTTAATTTACTCTAAAACTGGTGTGTGTTTGCTTTATTTAGTAACACTATATAATGACTATAATGTTGTAAAATACATTTTGCTAGGTAATTGTATGAAATTATCCAGTGTTCTTAAAAACACACCAGCCTGATTTGTCAGGTGGTGTTTTTTTAAAAACTCTTTTGCCGACTGTGTAAATGGCACTGAATAGCAAAGTACATAACAGAGATGGAAACAGTAAACCATAGTATGGGTCTGCAACTGCTTTATGCTATTATAGTGGTTCCTATTTGGTTGTTTCTGCACCTGTGCATTTACACTTAAGATCTGTGTGCCTGACTTTTTTTCTGATTTGATTAAAGGCTATAAGCTATCAACACTGAACCATATCTACTTGATCGGCTACCTTTCTATTCAGTCTAAGAAACTGTCATCCTCAGCAGTAGCTCTGCCTGAGATATACTCTGCAAAACTACAAGTGTATGTTAAGCCTGTAAAGTACTCTTAATATTTAACAGCAATAGGGTTTTGGAAAAGCATGGACTTTTTGCAGACTGATTCTCATCACTCTCTGTGCTCAGTTAAGAGCTAAAAACTACTATGAATGACTTTAACTTACTGTAGTATTATTTATATAAACTAAGTGTATGTCTCTACTGTTTATTGTACACATTGTTTTGTTTGTTGTTCTTAATTATCAATGCATAATACTCTTTTTTTTGTCTAAATATGTCAACATGTGATTGAGTGTGGTAGAGCAGTGTTTGCCAATTTGCCTATTTACATCTAAGAACCACTTTTCCAATGACCTGTAAGTTGCAGACCAACAGCTATACAATATATTGGTTACATACACACTGGATAGTGCAGCTGATAATACATTGCAGATCAACAGGTTGGGAACCACTGTGATAGAGGACAAGCCATCTATTGTCTATCTTTGAGTTTGAGACTGTTATTGTGTTCCTCTTCCAATTTTCAATGATATGACAATCCAGGTATGAAAGGAACTTTACTTCTACAGTTCTAGTTTAGTTATTTCTACAGTAGATAGGGACTACTGATTTGTTTGAAAACAATTTTGAATTAACAATTCAGTACAGTTAAGTAGTAGAATTTTTTTATTTACGATAGTATTAATTAATATTATTATTCTTATGTGGGGTTTTGTATTCAGTTTTAATGGGATATATGATTTATGTTGCTTAAATTTATTACTAATATTAGTGAGTTACAGTATGACTGTTAGAAATTAACATATATCCATACAGTGAAAGTGTTAGATAAGCTGGCCTTAGGAGTGACTGAATGTTTGAGATTTATTTCAGATCTTATTCCCAGAGTGAGAATGAAATTTGATTTATTGATAAATTATTTCAGTTGACTAAATCAATGATCATATCTCAATTATCTCATGAAGTTAAGTATATCAATTACCTTATCCTCTCTTCTGAAAGACAAGTACTAAAGTTATTTGCAGTAGCCTAAATTTATACAAACTATACTATTCAACAAGACTGAACATAAAATGAGTACTTCGCTACCAAGTACCAAAAGAAAAGTGCATGAGTTATGATATATTTACACTAGTAGCTAGCATAACTTTGAATGCTCGGTGCCCCTGCAAAAAGTCTAAAACACACATACATACATTTATACACACACACACACACACACACACACACACACACACACACACACACACACACATATTCTCTGAATCTCTCTCTCTTTCTGTTGCACACAAAATCAGCTTAAGCCCTACAAAAATGTGATCATATTAGGTAAGACCACTCGCTATATGGAGACTGGAGACAACGTCACTTTTTGACTGAATTCACTCTTTTTCAAAACTGTCTATCTCAGTAATTAAAAGAAAGAAATGGTTGGAAATTGTTTTATCAAATAAAGGAATCTTCCAACGTTAAATATAAGTTTTGTTTGTACATTTGAATGACGTATTTACTACGTTTTGATCGATAAACTTACAGTCGGTAAAGCGTATTGAAATGTCCGTGGCGAGATTTGAAAATGGCTAACCTCCGACATCGTTTTTGGGTATGCTCACATAACGCGTTCTAGCTTTTTTGAGATTCAACCAATAAAAATAAATCTTATATCAACGGAAAGCTAAGATAATGACCTTTAACATAAGCATCGGTTGATTTAATTTTTTAAAATTTTTACTGTAGAAAATGATAATTCAAATTATGTGTTATGTTTGACGCATTATAACTTCGAAACCCATTATCATCTGTTCGCCTACTTTATACTGTTGAAAAGGTCATCTTTTGCCCTTTAAAATGGTATATAACATGAACCGGAAGTCTCTATAACGGAAGTTCTAATGGCAATGAACGCGGGTAACCCTAATAGTTTTATTCGCGCCCATGCCGAAGTTGACGAGAGATCGCCATCTTGGACCACACGTGTATTAAAATGGATCAACCAGACAACATTTTGCATAAGTTTTAACAAAAACTATTAAATTTCATCTAAATATTGCTACTGTAAAACGATTATTTATTATTTTTAAGTTACGATTTGTTAGAAAGTTTTATTTTGATCATTAACGAGGTTAGCTAAACATCGGCCATTTAAAGTACGGTTGCAAGAGGGTGATGATTTGTTAGGACAAACTGCTTATATTAAAAGCAGTCCTATACAAAAAATACTGGCTGCAAATGATTAAATGATGATTCATGATGAGATTTATTTTTTAAGAAAATATTTTAATTAATCGGCGATATTTTAAATTAATTTTACAAAGCACCAAACCAAAATAAAGAACGACAACTTTTAATGCTGGCGGATTTTTGTCTCTGTGGTTAGTCTGTAGCTGACCAGTACTTTTCATTATTTTATTATAATTCGGGTCTTAAGAAACAATCTAGTAAATGATGAATGAGAATTTGTCATTGAGTGACCGTTCAAGGTAAAGATATATACTAATATAGTAATAAGTGTATGTGTCAGTGAGTGAGTGAATCGATGTATGGTAAAAATTGAGATCAAGACAAGGATGAGTAACATGCTACGCACATTACAGACATACAGTATACACTAATATAATAGACATATAATAAGTAAAACTATGAAAGACTTTAGCTTTCAATTTTCAAGATATTTTTAGAATGTTAATGTCTTATATTATGAAACAAATAGACACCTTTTAAAAATAAAGATACTAATAATTACAATTGCTGTTGAAGTGAACTAAAAAATAAACTGCAAATAGACATACACTGATACAGTAGGCATGTAGTTAAATACAGTATATGAAAGACTTTAGCTTTCAATTTTCAAGATATTTTTAGAATGTCAGTGTCTTTATTATGAAACAAATAGTTCATAACAAGCAAAGAAATTGACTGAATAGGATTTACAGGGCTGATGTAGGTACACAAATGGATAGTTCATGTTATGACATATGGTGAGCATTATTCAACTTATTCAGTTATTGCTAAATACATGCACATAAGTATGCAAAATATAATTTATGACTTTATTTAGGTTAGAATGATCATGCTGATTAGAAACACTGTATTATAATAATAACTGTTTTGTTTGACCTATTTTTCTCTTCAACAAGTGAGCGTTATTTGCGATTGTATAGCAAAAAGCTATATTTTTCATATGTTATATTTATTATTTCTATATCTATTAAACAAGATTATCTAAAACTTCACCCTGGAAATGTCTATACTCCAAAGAGCAAGTATACCAAATCTGGATGATGTATATGAAGTAGTTTTTGTTTTACAAGACTCCAAAAGAGACATTCTGTTTTTGACCACTTGCCGTTTGAAATTTTGAACAAAATGCTATTTTGAGAGGACTGTATTTCATTTTCTATGCATCTGTGATCCTTAAAAAAAAATCAGCAGTATAATTGTGTTACAGAGAGTTGACATAGCAAAGATGAACTGTGTATGTTTCATAGTTTTTGTTTTGTGGTCATTTCAAAAGGGGGTTTCGTGAAATCTGAGTTTTTCTGCAATTTACATCAAACTTTGAACTGTCATAACTTTTTTTCTATTAAAGCTAGAGCTCCAAAATTTTGTATGCAAACTTACTTTGAGGTACATAACATAACCTGCAAATATCAGCTTATTTGGCCAGACTTCAAAATTTGAGTGGTCTTACCTAATCATATGTACATTTTTCCAATACATTTTTTTCTGAAGGAATAAATACTGGGCCCTTTCTGCAGGAGCTACAAGGGAAATAGTTACACCGTTAATGCATGTCTTTTTAGAAAATGTATTTCAGGCAATATTTTTGAATGTGCATTTGTATAAGTGCAATCTATGGCTGTAAAAAAAAAAAAAGGAAGAAAAGGTTTTGTGCTACATTAAACAATTATTACTAGAAAAGAAAATAAGCTGCCACATACGGAATGTCATCTGCATCTCTGGCAGGACCAATATCAGATCGTGTAGTAAATCCAGTAGCTCTGCAAAAGTTAAAAAATAAACATAATTACAGATTTACACACACACACACACATATAGTGATATATATACCCTACAGATAACTAAAAGTACTGTTAATAATATAATAACCAAGATTACATACAAATTATAGGCCTTAAGGTCACGAAATGAACTTTAATCAGCCTTTTCAGTGACATAATTGTCGGATATATTTGTGGGATTCCTTATTTCCAAACGACGAATAATGCAGTGACCACATGAAATTATCTCAGTCAGTCAGTGCTTCCAAAACTTTTAGAACTGCAATCCAATTTTAAGAAGGACAAGCTTTTTCGCGACCCACCAAAAATCGGCTCGTTACCCACAATTTCGGAAGCGCTGTTAAAAGTGTTATAATTTATATCCTATTATATTACTAGCATTAGCCTGATTAGGTGCAAAGTTAATGCATACTGAACAGTAAGTTTAATTCTGTAAATGTTACTCTAATTATTGTTAAATTAGAAAATATTAAACATTTACAGTGTACTTAATTCTAGTTTCTACATCAGAACTATACCACTACCACAGTACCAGCGATGCAAAACTTCAATACCAAATTACCAGCAGAACGACAGTAAATCAACTAAATTAGTAAATACTATGTTTCGTTATTAAAGCAGCGCATAGAAAACATTCTTTCAATCATTGAGAATAAAAAATATAACAAAAGACACAGGAACAATCTCAAAATGAAATTGTATGCAATAGATCATTATTAAAATGATCAAGTAATTTCATCAATTCATGGTACTACTACTAGTAGTAGTAGTAGTATTTAATATATTTCATTATGAAAATGTTATACTTAACCCTCTACCCAGTCCAGGTACATATCCAAGAGGTGCAGGAAGGCCGATGAAGGTTTTCTTTTTCTTACTGACGAGAGATTGCACAGACATAGTTGAAGTCTGTAGATTTTACTCTAAAGTTAATAATAATAGTTTTACAGATTTAAAACGTTTTCGACTACTCTACAGCTCTACCGGAAATAAGACAAGGTGTAATAAAGATTATCTCCCCTTTCTTAATTTAAAAACAAAAATCAAAACAAAACCCTAAACAATTACATAATGTAAACACAACAGAATATATAAAAGAAACGTATTTTGATATTAGATTCATATCTTAAGTCAAACCATAATTATGTAGGCAGGAACTAAAATTGCAAAGTCCTATTTTACTGAATGAATTCAATTAATGAAACTTTTTCGCTTCATTCTTACTAATCTTAGTGTTATTTCATTGCAGATGTAGTACTAGTAGTCAGTATTGATTCACTTAGTTTATCTTTTTAGTCTAATATAAAAATGCGTAACCAGTATCCATGCCAGTAATTATTCAGCGTGAAAATATGCCTGGTATGAGAGAGCCAATAGGCCTAAAGGATACAATAGTCGATTGTAAGTGGGTAGCAATAATAACATTCTCTTCTGTTTTTCGAACCTTATTCTTATAAATAATTGTGTATTTTATGTTTAATTATTGTACAACAGTTAGAGTTTTTATAAGATTAAGATCTTTTTAAAGTCTTCTTTTCATTATTAATTGCATGACACAACTGCAGCAGGTTTAAAATGATTTGTACACCTGCTAGGGGGAAAGATTTGCCAGCAAATGTGAGGGACAAACATGATAAAGTTGTAAGAAACCATAAACTTGAAAATGTTGCCTTAGTCTTAGAACCTTTTTCCTAACTCTCCCAATAAAAGTGTGTAGATAGAACTCCCAATTGTGTATTTAAATAATAGAGCCAAATACAAGAATGACACTAAAATAACTTAACTAAGTCCTGTTCTTTAAAAAAATCCCAAATCCCTCACTAGGTGCACACGCTTCCATCAGCAAAATCAACAAATGCCAGAAGTAGATGCTTAACAGATAAAAATAAATCAGTTTAGTTTGGAATTTGTGTGAAACATAGTCATAATCCTGCTCTTGGTTATAAAACTGCTTGGGTAAAACCAATGCTGTATTTCAGTATCTGTCAGTTGTGTTATTAGTCAAATGCTGGTTTGTGTAGTGTTTGCATTGGTAATGTAACTAATGCTCAAATGGCATTTATTGTGGTCAGTTGTTGATCTATAAAGACTTCCTGATCATACATTAGTTTTAATGAACTGTTGCAACAAACAAGTATTGATGTGTGCAGGAAAATGTATTGTGAACTGTTAGGGCCAATATATTTTAAATAGAACTTATTTCCAGTCAAAAGTATTATAGATATTATAATGTAGCAAATAGTGTGCCAGCAGCAGATCACTTAAAGCAGCTTGGAAAGATGACCTCGAGACCATGTAGTTTCACTAGAAAAAACTAGTTTGTACATTGTAAAAGGGATACAAAATATTAACTGTTTAGATTATTTTTATTCATGATAAGGTTTGTGAACATAGATAAAAATGGATTGTGGTTTAAGGGAATCTGTGATTTATTAAAACTTTTATATGCACTATTGTTGAAAAATTAAGGTAATTCATGATTAAACTTTTATTTTACATGTTGAGGGTAGATGTTTGCTGCTACACTATATGATCTCTGATCCTCACTCCTGGTCATTAATTAATTCAAAATTGCCATCTTCTTTTCTTTCTCATCAACCTCTAATCCACAACATTAATTAATTCAAAATTGCCATCTTCTTTTCTTTCTCATCAACCTCTAATCCACAACATTAATTAACTCAAAATTGCCATCTTCTTTTCTTTCTCATCAACCTCTAATCCACAACATTAATTAACTCAAAATTGCCATCTTCTTTTCTTTCTCATCAATCTCCAATCTGCAACATTAAATAGTTTGTATAGGTTTGTCAATAGGTATCAAGAAACTGTGTATATATATATTTTTTAAAACCTGATACAGTATGGTTTAAGTACATTGGTCAATACATTCAATCTTTGATATATCTATTTAAGAAATTTCAAGCCACTCAACTTTTAAAACAGATGGACTTGAAATGGGTTAATAGAAACCTACCTTACTATAAACTTAAAAAAATATATGACATTATATTTTTTTGTTTAGGTGATAATACAAATAAGAATTATTTACATTGGTATCCATCACATTTTAGTTTAAGAAATCAGTATATGAATAGTTCAGAACTCAGACACTTGCACTGATTGCCAGCAAGAATAGGACAAGTACTTATTAGTACCAATGTGTCTGTGTATGAAGTGTCTTATTGCACTGATTGCCAGCAAGAATAGGACAAGTACTTATTAGTACCAATGTGTCTGTGTATGAAGTGTCTTATTGCACTGATTGCCAACAAGAATAGGACAAGTACTTATTAGTACCAATGTGTCTGTGTATGAAGTGTCTTATTGCACTGATTGCCAACAGGAATAGGACACGTACTTATTAGTACCAATGTGTCTGTGTATGAAGTGTCTTATTGCACTGATTGCCAGCAAGAATAGAACAAGTACCAGCAAGAATAGAACAAGTACTTATTAGTACCAATGTGTCTGTGTATGAAGTGTCTTATTGCACTGATTGCCAGCAAGAATAGAACAAGTACTTATTAGTACCAATGTGTCTGTGTATGAAGTGTCTTATTGCACTGATTGCCAACAAGAAAAGGACAAGTAATTATTAGTACCAATATGTCTGTGTATGAAGTGTCTTATTGCACTGATTGCCAACAAGAAAAGGACAAGTAATTATTAGTACCAATGTGTCTGTGTATGAAGTGTCTTATTGCACTGATTGCCAGCAAGAATAGGACAAGTACTTATTAGTACCAATGTGTCTGTGTATGAAGTGTCTTATTGCACTGATTGCCAACAAGAATAGGACAAGTAATTATTAGTACCAATGTGTCTGTGTATGAAGTGTCTTATTCAGTTTCAGTGACTATTATCAGGGCTTTGAGAGTTTAATTACAAATGGAGTATAGTGTGCTATATAACTAGTAGCATATATATGTAATTTCACTTTTTGGCTGGAAAGAGAATGGTAACTTATGAAAAGTTTACAGAAGTTATATTACTGTAGGGTTCACTGAGTATTCTCAGAACTTATATCTACTTGTTGTATTAGATTTAATAGAACTTATATCTACTTGTTAAAAAAAAAGGATGTGGATGAGTATAATAATGCCTATGAATATTAAGCAGCTTTATATGTTTCACAACCTTTTCAGTCAAACACATTAGCCCTAATATTAAAATGCTTTGTCATCATCACAATTGTTGACCTGCTCCACATGCATTGCAATGCATTAAAAAATATTAATTCCACTTTTAGAAACCTTATAATCACAAATCTGATAGAATTAGATTGACAGGCTCTTAAATAATAATAATAATATATAATAAAAGGGACTAAAATAATCAACATTTTTATAACAGTATTTTAAAATCTTTTAATAGTGTTGCAGTTGGAATTTTTGAATGTTTTTATTTAGAATAAAAGTGGACAATCGATAAATACAAGTTTTATATAATGAGATTGCATTGTTCTTTTGCTGCTAGTTGAAATTAGCAACCACAATTAATTTCTAAAGATTTATTGTTACTTATAACAAAATGCATATAAAACATTCACAATACTTATGACCATGGACTTGTCACCACACATATGAGGACTGATTGTGTAAAAATCACATGGCAGCTCAAAAACAACACATTTGTCCCAGTGTTAACAGTATTGCATAAAAAACTTTATTTTCAGGATCAAGATACAGACTGCACATGCAGGAAAAAAAAGTAATAAACAAACAATATTTGAGATAAAAGAGGCTGGCGCCAACGGCGGGTAACCATGTAATGGCAGAAGATTCTTGTCACTGAAATATGACATCATGCGGTGCCATATGGTAACATGTAACCGCTCTGTGACGTCTTTAACGATATCTTTCAGTAACAAAATGCCCATCAGGTGGGCGTTAAGTAGGCATACAGAACAACATTATACTTAATTACATGATAATTAATAGTGCAAAATTAGATTAGTAAGACTGCACAATAACCACACTTTAACAAGTTGGTTTGCTGACATACTTAAATGTTTTTATCTTCAATTGTATGACATTTGCTAGTTTCAAAGTCTGGCATTAACTAGTTTCAGATAGCTTCAATAGCACACAGCTATAGGGACTAGTCATAAGCCAAATAGAAACAAACATTATAATACTATTTGCTGACAATGTACAATCAATGTAGAATGAGCCTGCTAATGAAGTGGAAACTTCAAGCTAAATTCATACCGTGCGCACTAGAATTATATCACAAACACTAGAAAAGGCAGCTGGCTGCAAAATTATGTCAGTATGTTGCTGGGTGAAAAAAAAAACCTGTAAAAACAAAATAATTACGCTTGAGTATGATGCCAAAATGATTTAATGACTGAACATTTCACTAGAACTATCCCATTATGAATGCTGGAATAGAACAATGATCTAGCACATTTCACTAGAACTAACCTATCACAGCTCTAGGAATAGAATAATAATCCAGAACTTTTAATCAATACTATTCCATTGTAGTTTTTTTTAAAATAAAATTATTAAATTACTGGAAACATTTCACTAGGACTGATGATTGAATGTTAATATTACATTAATGATACAACATCATTATATTATTTATAACAAACAGTAGTCTTTGAAAGACAAATAATAGTCAACAAGTTACATTTACCCCCCAAAAACAAAAACAAAGACAAAGATATGCACCATTTCTTTCATGACTGCATAATGAAGTCTATTGATAAAATATCAGTAAATAGTATTCATATAAAAACAAATTTTCACCAGTTGCGCAATATGAGACAATGAAAAGATTTTACTTGAGATTTAAAGAGTAATTCAATAACAGTAAGAAATGTCAATAGAGAAAATGTGCAGTGGATTAGGATAAATGAAATGAAGATGTGTAGACTTGATTTGAATAATTCAAGAATCAGTTAAATATTTACAAGACTGAAATTGTTAATCCAAGCAAAATATGCATTCAGAGCTCCATCCACAATACTAATGCTTTATGATGATTTGTGCATTTAGAATTCCATTTGCACTGCAACAAATGCTAATTATTGTTGGTGTTATGTACATGTATTTATAATTCTATTTGCCTAACTACTAATACTATTAATTTTGGTTTTGTGCATCATTAAGTTTTCACCTTATTAATGCTTTAGTAACAAATTTGGATTTTGTGCATTCTAATAATTCACTTCACCAGTGGTCTTTCAATAAATTTAGTTGTGTGTTAGTGAGGGTTTTTTCGTGTGTGTATTCACTCACTTCAACAATGATCTGTTAATAAATTGGTTTTGTGCATAAATAACTTTGGGATCTTTTTTCACATTTTTAAGTAATCACCTCCCTAATCTGTACAATAGAGCTCTGCTGTATAATTAGCTCATTGTAGATCATATCACTTTACAATGGAATCTCTATAATAAAAAAAAATCATTGTATGATTAGAATGGTGTTACCATTATCACCAAAAACAATGTATATAATATGATGGGGTCTCTGAGGTGGATTTTAAAGTCCAGCCACCCACTAATTCTCTGTCAATGAGTTTGGTTTTATGAATTCTAAAATATAGTCATTCAGTTAAGCTATATATGTGAGTTGGCTTTGAATAAAATCTAGTTAGCTTACCATAATAATGAGTTTGGTTTTGTGTATTCTAAAATCCAATCACCTCACATATACTCTAGTAATAGGTTTTGTTTATTTTGTATTCTACAGTCCTGTCACCTCATTAGTGCTATAGTAATGAGTTTGGTTTTGTGCATTAAAGTCTAGTTATCTCAGTAATACTATATTAGTGAATTTTATTTTGCATATTTTAAAGTAGTCACCTACAAGTGTTATATTCATGAGTATGGTTTGGTTTGGTGTATACTCTCATATTGTAGTAATGAGTTTGGTATTCTGTAAAGTCCAGACCTCACTAATGCTATAGAATGAGTTAGGATTTTATAAGTCACATCACTAATACTATAGTAATGAGTTTATTTTTATGTAAAACCCAGTCACCTCACTAATGCTACAGAGTTTGCTTTTATGTAATGTCCAGTCACCTCATTTTTACTTTAATAATGAGTTTGGTTTTGTGGGTACTAAAATTTATCACCCCACTAGTGCTATAATAATGAGTATTCAAAAGTATACTCACCATATCAATGCTGCTGTAATAAATTTGGTTTGCACATTAGTAACTTTGGTTTTTATACATTCTAAAGTCATCATCTCCCTAACAGTTTACACTGCTTTATGATTAGTTCAACATTTGATCATACCACTTTACAATGGAATTGTCATAATATTTCACTATATGATGGTTTTACCATTGTTATCTAAAACAATGTATAATTGAGTGTGCATTTTGATGTATTCATCATATGATGAGGTCTTCAGAAATAGAATGGATTTTAAAATCAAGTTTGGTTTTGGAATTCTGAAATCCAATCATATCTCTAATGCTATAATAATGAGTTTGGTTTCATGTAAAGTCCAGTCACCTCACTAAGGCTCTGGTAAAGAGTTTGGTTTTGTGTATACTAAAGCCTAGTCATTCACTAATGCTATATTCGTGAGTTTGGCTTTGTGTAAAGTCCAGTCACCTCACTAAGGCACTGGTAAAGAGTTTGGTTTTATGTTTCTAAAGCCTAGTCATTCACTAATGCATATTCATGAGTTTGTTTTTGTATAAAGTCCAATCAACTCATTAATGCTATAATAATGTTTGGCTTGTGTATTCTAAAGTCCAGTTATTTCATTAATGTCTTAGTAATAAATCTGTTTTGTGTGTGAGTGTTCTAAGAGTAATTCTCTCACTAGAGCTATGTCTAGTCCACAAAATAGTTTGGTTATCTAAAGGACTCTTTTTTATAGTTTGCATAAGATTAAAATACTTCAATTATAAATAAAATATAATTCTATAGTGTATATATACACCCTGAACTTAATTAGGAATATTGAATGATTAAAAGTGCATAATTTAATATAAAACTTTATTTTTTAATATTTTACAATAAGAAGTGCATTATTTAATTGAAAACTTGTATTTTCTTAATTTAATAATTTAATTGTTAAAAGTATGATAATGGTTGCAAAATCGTATCATTCCTTTTATAAAATAAGCCATATCCTACATCATTCACTATATGAAACATTACTGTACAAGAAAACAGAAAGTAGATAGATTATCAAAATTAAAGTTAAGCAAAAGAATCATTAAATTAACAGCCTGGTAAATTATTTATTCAAACTATCAAAATGAGCAGGGAGACAGATGAATTATTGAAGTTAGCAGCCAGACATATTATTAAATTATTATTATTATTATTATTATTAAATTATTCAAATTATCAAAATGTGCAGAGACAGATGAATTATCAAAGTTTGCAGCCAGACAGATAGATTATGTCAAAGTCCCTGCAAGCAGTAAATTTACAAAACACAATAAAAACATCAGCTTATCTAAAATAAATTAATCTATCCAGTGTCTTAGAAAAGCCTATTTATTGTAATTTACCACTTTATTTATTTTAGGTGCTACATGATCAGTATTCTCTCACACATCATGTATCACTCACTGAATGTGCTACTTGATAAAATACTGTCACTCATTTCATTTAAAATGTTACATAATACAGCACTTGTTACGTACCATTTGTCACTCATTTCTATCCATTTGTCATTTGTCAGATATTAGCCCATTTATCATTTGCCACTCATTTCTATCCATTTGTCATTTGTCAGATATTAGCCTATTTATCATTTGCCACTCATTTCTATCCATTTGTCATTTGTCAGATATTAGCCTATTTATCATTTGCCACTCATTTTTATCCATTTGTCATTTGTCAGATATTAGCCCATTTATCATTTGTCACTCATTTTCTTCCACCAAAGATGATCCTACTAAACATTAAAGTTTAGACTGGTCAGGGAATGATGATATTCTTAAACGCACATACCGTCACATCTTTTACATATGCAGCAGTCAGGCCACAATTTACATATCTGTAAAATAATTTGTTTTCTTTCCGGGTCAATAAAATTTGTTTATAGGATAATTTGGATCCGTGCCATTTTACGTTTGTAGGATAATTTATATCTTGACCAATTTAAAGGATTATATGCATCCCAGCCAGTTTTCAGTTTTATTGACTAATTAGTTCTAGGCCAGAATACTTGTTTATAGGATAATATTTATTCAGACCTGTATGCATATTTATAGATAATTTATATCCAGGCCAGTTTGTATATATATATATATATATATGTTTATTGGATAATTTTTATTCAGCCGTTTAAATCTTTATAGAGTGATTTGTATCCAGGTTAGTTTACATGTTTGTAAGTTTATTGTGGTAACAGGCCAGTTCAGATGTAAATGTCTATTCAGGCCAATTTAGAGGCAAGTTGTATTCAGACATTTTTAAATATAAGTTTCTATTTAGGCCGATTTATACATATTTCTACTGTCTCAGGTCAGTTTTGTACACTGGGCTAATTTATGTCACTTTCCATTTGGCATTTTAGGCACAATTAGTATTAAGACAAGTTTCCATTTGGACTGTTTACATACAATTTCTATTTAATAGTTTGATGACAATTTCAATTTAGAACTGTTTTGATAATAGCAATGTCTATTTAGAATAGTTTAGTTCATAAATCATAATCAATTTCTGTTTTGGCAATTTAGATGATCTTATAGAGCAATTTCTACTGAGGGCAGTTTATGTGATCCGCTAGCAATCTCTATTTAGGACAGTTTAGATAGTCAATTACTATATAGCAATTTCTCTTTAGGCAGTTTATGTGTCCGCTAGCAATCTCTATTTAGGACAGTTTAGACAGTCAATTACTATACAGCAATTTCTGTTTAGGCAGTTTAGTTGATTTTATTGCATTTCTAGTTACAACAGTTAGACTGTACATTTTATTCAAGCTATTTGATTGGAATATTTTAATGTGATCTTAAGATAATAATTATATTTATACCAATTTAAATAGGATTTTTATTCAAGTTTGTTAATATTTTAAATGTTTAGATACAACTTCATTTATTTTGCTTAGCTTGTATACTGATTTTTATGCATTGTTTTACAAGCATATTTAATACAGAGAAACATATTCAATTATTCAATTGATTTAAATAATACAAAAAGTAAAATATTACATATGAACAGGGTCTTTTCTGAAAAACACAGCAGTTTTAATGTTAGAATCAGTAGGTAGTAAGGATAGGGAACTTATGACTAATAGTAATAACTGAAGTATAAATAAAGATGGCAGAGAAGTGCAAGTCTAAGCCCTAAATATGAAAAATTAGTATTTTCTTTATAATGTATGTTTCTTTGGTTTCTTGTGTTTTTTCATATAATTGTTATTTATTAGCAGTCACATTTTTTTTTTTACACTTTTGAAATGAGAAGGTTTAAGGTCTACATAAGTTCATAAAGGGCCTAATTGGTATTCCACAGCCTATTGCTGATCTGCTAAGCTTTTGACTAAGAAGATTGTTCAACCAACTTTTTCTAATTATTTTTTTGTGTATTTAAGTGCATTTGTTTTTAGGTTTAGTTTGGCTCTTTTGTTGTGGCAATTATATCCAAGATTTTTTGGTATTAGTTATTTTAAGTGTGTGTGTTTTGGGTGGGTGGGTGGCGGAGGTATTTTTTATGATGTGTAAAAGATGTAATTGTACATATTGGTATCTGAATCAATGCATGAATTAAATCTTGTTTTTAAAAAAAATTTGAAATTAGATTTTAATTTTGGAGCAGAGTTTGACCTTAGTGAGCTATATTTTTTCTAACAATAAATGATTTTTCTTTTTTGGATTGCAAATATCTGAATCTGTAATATAATTCTATACTTGTATTCATATTTTGATTATTGTTGGTACAATATTTAAGAAAGTAATTCAAGTTGGTCCTTTATTTGATTTTATGCATGTTTGTAATTCTTTATGTAATACCTTATGATTATATGCTTGTTTATTATAAACATATGATTTTATCCTTATGTATACTTAGTCTGTCATGGGGTTTTATCCTTATTTATACTTCATCTGTCATATGATTTTATCCTTATTTATACTTTATCTGTTATGTGATTTTATCCTTATGTGTACTTAGTTTGACATGGGATTGTATCTTTATGTATACTTAGTCTGTTATGAGGTTTTATTCTTATCTATACTTGTCTGTCATTATTTTATACTTTGTCATGGGATTTTATCATTATTTATATTTATAGCCCATATGGAATTTTATCCATATTTACATTTATTGTCTCATGGGATTTTACCCTTATTCATACTTAGTCCGTCATAAGATTTTATTGTATAATCATAGTCTGTATGTGATTTTATGCTCTGTCCATATAGTGGGAATTTTTGTTGGTAATAACAGTAGTGTTTAATTTTATTGTAATAATTGTATGTTTGTTTACTGTGTGTGAGATGAAAGAAGCATAGAATAATTCCATTGCATGTTTGTTACTTACTTCTAGAAATAAACCAAACCACTTTATCCTTCATCATCTACCTTTAACACAACCCCACACAATGACAGAATGACATTTTCCAGTTAATAAGACAATTTCATTTTACATATGACATTGGCTAATGAATGAAATTTAAATATAGATATTACAAACAATCTAAACCATAAAACAGATAAAGAAGTGTAACAATGTAAGTATAAAAACTATAACATAGGTGAGTAAAAGTTAATGCATGAATAAGAGATATTCATGAGAGACAGAGTAACAAATATACTTTAAATGTAAGTTAAAGAGTGATAACATGTCATTTATTTATTGTAATTGTTAGAGAAATAGAGAATAATTTCACAATGCACTGAAAATGTAAAAAAAAAAATACCCACACCTCAGTGATTTTAATTTTTACCGAAGACTGACTAACAAAGTTAGGTATAATTCACATCTAGAAAAAACATAAACAGTGTGCATGCGCTTGAGTTAATGAAATAAGTAATAACATTTGAATATGATGATACAGTTTATAAATATAAAATGCAGCTAAAGACTGAATGGTGGGTGACTTTGCTGGAAAAGATTCTTGTTTATATTTAGAGCATGAGATGTTATCAGTATTTACTTTTGACATCTTCTACAAATATTTCATAATAAATAGTCCTTTAGTGCAAGGAATGTGATGGTACAATACAGCACAAAAACACATCAGACACTTCATCCACCACTATTGGGAATTGTTCTCAAAAGGCAACTTTAAACATGATTACCCGTACAGCAGCATATTCACACTGCTATCCCACAAAAGTCTGACCATGATTATACTTATTCACCTGTAGTCATTTCATTACTACCCACTTTACAAAGTCTGATTAGGAGTCTACTTGGGTAATTCAAGCTGTAATCATTTCACTACCACCCTGTATATAAAGATTATCTAGGTATCTACTTGGGTAATTCAATATGTAGTCATTTCACTTTCACTCACTATACAAAGACTGAGCAAATATTGTGTAATTCAATATTACTTTCATCCACTATACAAAGTAAGACTGAATGAATACTTGTGTAATTCATTGATTAATCATTTCATTTTCACTCACTATACAAAGTAAGTTTGAATGAATACTTGTGTAAGCAACAATTAGTCATTTCATTTTCACTCACTATACAAAGTAAGTTTGAATGAATACTTGTGTAAGCAACAATTAGTCATTGCATTTTCACTCACTATACAAAGTAAGTTTGAATGAATACTTGGGTATTCAGTATGTAGTTATTTCATTTTCACCAACTATACAAAGTAAGACTGAGTGAATACTTGGGCAGATAAAAGTTGGCTCTCTGTCCTAAACATCTCCACCACAGCCACATGATTTTCTTATTTGGTAGAGTTTTTCTAGTATAAAGATGTTATATCATTGATAAAGAATTCTTTTCACAAAAAAGATGCATTATAGTAGAAATCTAAAAAACAATGTTCCTTGGAAAACTTGTGACAAATATATATATGAAAGAATATTATTAATTAAAATGTTATGTTAAATTAGGGATTCAATAATAAAATTGATTTAATTTAAAATTTTAAACCAAGAAAAAGATATATGAGTATAAGAAAAAACTAGAGATCAACTGGAATAACATGAATGTTAGCAATAGCTTGAGTGTTCTGAAGACTAGAGATATTTAAAAGATCAAGAATACTGAGACTGAGAGATAGAGAAAAAAAAGTTGACTAGATTGAATATAATGAAGATTAGAGAGATTTTGAGGATAAAATACTGAGAACTTGAGAAAAAAATATAGCAAGTTTAAATATACTGAAGATAAGGGAGATTTCGAGAATAGAATACTGAGAACTAGAGAAAAAAATATAGCTAGTTTAAATATGCTGAAGATTAGACAGATTTTAAGGATAAAATACTAAGAACTTGAGAAAAAAATATGGCTAGTTTAAATATACTGAAGATAAGAGAGATTTTGAGGATACAATACTGATAAATAGAAAAAAATATTTAGCTACATGTAGTTTAAATATAACGAAGATTAGAGAGATTTAGAAGATCAAATAAACTGAGAGCTGGAGAAAAAAATGACTAGCTTGTATGTACATATACATATAAGATGAGAGAGATTTATAAAACTGAAAAAGTACTGAGAACTAAAGAAAAAATAAACTAGATTAATTGTACTGAAGATTAGAGAGATTTAGAAGACCATATGTACTGAGAGCTAGAGAAAAAATAGACTAGATTAATTGTATTGAAGATAAGATAGATTTAGAAGATCAAATGTACTAAGAGCTAGAAAACAAATAGACTTGAATAATTGTGCTGAAAATTAGAGAGATTTAGATCAAATGTACTGAGAGCTTTAGAAAAATTTAGACTACATTGCATATACTAAAGACTAGAGAGATTTAGATCATATGTACTGAGAGCTTTAGAAAAATTTAGACTACATTACATATACTAAGTCTAGAGAGATTTAGAAGATGAAATGTACTGATAGCTATAGGAAAGTTTCAATGAAGTGTACTGAAATCTAGAGAAGACTTTAGAAGATCAAATGTACTAAGAGTTATAGAAAAAAAAATTAAATTCAATTATTTGTAACAAGAGAAGGATTTAGAGATGAGAAAGATTTAATAAGTGAACTAAGAGCCAGAAAAACTATACTAAATTGTGCTGAAGACTGGAGAAGAATTTCGATGATCAAATGTATTATCAAGTGTCATGGATTTTAGAGAAAGTTTCAAACTAAAATGAGTAAGCTATTAATTAAGTACATGTACTGAAATTAGATCAAGTGTACTGAACACCATATAGATGCACATCAGCTTGACTAACTGTTTTGTTATTAAGGTCATATTTTTTAGACAAAATATAACCATACAGAATTTTGTCAAACAGTTTAAGTATATTACTAATTTTATTAATCAGAAGATATCTAATAGTGATTTTTTCTTTATATGTATACATCATCAATTTAACATAAACTTGATTACACAAAATTGATCTGAGTGCTATCAAATTTATTTTATGCCTAACCACATAAAGATGACTTCAGTAAGTTTTCAAAATAATTCTGTTTACCAACATTAAGATACTTAAGTGAGTAGTGTTAATACCATGATATATCTACTAACATAAAACTAGTTTATGTGGAGTGCTTTAACATCACTGTATGTCTGTTAATGTTAAGATGGCTTACATGAATATTCTTAACACAACTGTATGTCTTTTAATTCAAAAATGGTTTGAATGAATGTTCTTAACATCACTGTATGTCTGTTAATTTAAAAATGGTTTAAATGAATGTTCTTAACACAACTGTATGTCTGTTAATTTAAAAATGGTTTAAATGAAAGTTCTTAACACAACTGAATGTCTGTTAATGTGAATATAGCTTACATGAATGTTCTTAACATCACTGTATGTCTACTATTGCCAAACCAACTTAAGTGAATGCTTTCAACATAATTGTATGATTATAATATATATATATATATGTGTGTGTGTGTGTGTGCGCGCGCGCACATGCGCGTGTGCATAGTATTACAGTCAGTGCCTAATTGATTACTTCAACCTCTCTTAGAACATTTTTATTACATAAACTACCAGCTGATTTTAAGAGAGCACATTCAAATTCAATGTATGTGGAGTCATAAAATATAATTAAGAGTCACTATATGCCTGTCATGCATTACAGTAGAACTAATTGAGTGCATTTAATAACATTGTATGCGTTGTCACATTAATGTGACATTATGCAGTAAAACATTTTTATGGCCAACAAACGTTTTCACAGCCACAGACATAGCACTTGAAACAATCAAGTTCTGTGAGCAAAAAATTCTGAAACATTCCTAATCATGGACATATATAAAGCAATTTAACAAATGTCAAGGTCTGTGAGCAAGAAAAAAGTTTTAAAACACTCCTGACCAAGGACACAGATACAGTACTTAAACAAACATTAAGTTCTGCCAGGAAGAAAAAAAATGAACACTGATATTGTACTTAAACAAATGTCATGTTCTGTAAGCAAAATAATAAGAAAGAAAGAAAGATATATATTTTAGAATACTCCTAGCCATGGATATAGGCATGACACTTGGTAGCTTGGCATTACCACTTTACCTTTGCAACCAAAAGCACTAATAGGTTTGCATTAATACTGGAAAAAAAGACTTTACTGTGGCAACAAAAAGTAGTGGTAGCTGTGCATTAGTTTGAAAAAATACTTTACCATGGCAACAAACAGTATTAATAGTTCTGCAATAACCATGGAAATAATTTTACTTCAGCAGCAAACAGCTTGGTTAGCTATGTATTAAAAATGGTGAAAAAATCTTTGCTTTGGCTACAGAAAGTAGTGATAGCATTGCAATAACACTGGAAAATTAGACTTTACCTTGAAAACAGCATGGAGAGCTCTGCATTAAAACTGGAAAATTAGACTTTACCTTGGCAAACAGCATGGAGAGCTCTTCATTAATACTGGAAAATTAGTCTTTACCCTGGCAAACAGCATGGAGACTGCCTAAACACTGGGATCAAAGACTTGACTTTGACAACAGAAAGCAATGATAGCTCTGCTGGGATACAGACTTTACCTTGGCAACAAAAACATTGATAGACCTGCATTAGCACTAGCAAAAAGACCACCTTGGCAACAAAAAGCAGTGATAGCTTTGCATCAGTGTTCATTAATGTAAAATGTATCCTGATGTGCATGTTATAAACTGCAAGTTGTTGTGTAAGCGACAAGTCAGAAGTTCATGTTGTTCTCTTTATTCACTAACGCTAAAGATAAACTGATTACTTTCAATCAAAATAATTTTCCTAAAGCTAGAAAATAAAATACTAGACCATTTTACATAAATGTCATTATTAATCCCATCATTCTCTTATTTGAAAGTGTATGTCATTCTCTTATTCAAAAGTGTATGTCATCCTCTCATTCGAAAGTGTATGTCATTCTCTTATTCAAAAGTGTATGTCATTCTCTTATTTGAAAGTGTATGTCGGTGTTTTATTAAAAAATGTAGGTGATACTAATAATAACATTTAGATAATAGAATTACTTTGCAGATACAAAAATAGACACCATAATAGTAATATTTATGGCCAGCTGTGTTTACACTCATTCATTTTCACAATCTATTATATATTTATAGCAGTTTTATTGGTGTTGTATGTGTTTAACTTGTGCTATATTTCTACTTGGTCAGATTCTTTCTATGGTCAGTTGTGTGTATTTATAGTTGCTTGTGATTAAGATCAATTATTTACAGTGTTCTACAGGTTTAAGGTCATTTTAGCCAGCTGTATTTAGAGTCTGTTGATGTGTTTTAGGTCAATTGTTTTTAAATTTATGTGTTAATTTACTACAAGCTGTGTTTAAAGATTGCTACTTATTTATGTTCATTTGTGTTGATGGATTTCTAAATGTGTTTATGACCATTTGTATTTTATACTAAAAAAACTTATTCTTGTAACGGCTAAAAAAAAACCTTTTATATTCTAAATGTCCTTATTAAAGTAAACCAGTGAAGACCCTACTTATATATCACTTTTTTTTTATAGTAATGCCAATGAAAACCCAATTAGCACTTTAAAAGTTCTTGTTACAGCAAAGAAGTGAAAACCCTATTTGTATTCCATCTGCCCTTATCAAAGTACACCAGTGAAAACCTTATTTGTATATCAGACATTCTTGTACAGCAAAGCAGTGAAAACCCTGTTTGTATTTCAAATGCTCTTGTTCTAGCTTAGTCAGTGAAAACCCCTTCTTGAATTCCTATTGTTCTTATTCCAGTAATGCCATGAAAACACTTTTTGTATTTCAAATATTCTTGTTACAGCAACCCAGGCATTAATATATCAAATGTTCTTTTACATCAAAGTTGTGAAAACCCTACTTGCATTTGAAATGTTCTTGTTCAAGCAAAGTCAGTAAAATCCAGACATCCCTCCTCCCCTCCCACAATGTACTTATTATAGCAAAGCCAGTGAAAATTCTACTTGTTTTCCGAATGTTCTTATCAAAGCACAGACATAGAAAATCCTATTTATATTCCATACATTCTTGTCAAAGCAAAATTAGTTTTAAAGTTTATTACTTGTATTGAAAGTTTCTTGTCAATAGAAACCACTGAAACATTATTTCTGTGGTGTGTATGTGTGTTTTAAGTGTTCTTATCTTAGCAAATCTAATAACAAGCATTAATATTACAAATATTCTTGTCACTACAATGTCAAGTTACTCATAAACTAAATCCAAATATTCTTTCCAAAGCTAAATCCAGCAAACAGCACTGCTAGTATTTCAAATGTTTCTTCTAAAACAGTGAACAAACAAAAAAAATTGTATTTTAACACTCTTATCAAATGCAGTGTTAATGAAAAAAATACTGTATTCCAAAATGCTCCTGTCAAAGTAATGTAAATGGTAACCCTACTTGTAATTTTTGTATTTCATACCTTATTTGTTTCGAGTGAAAAATAAAAAAAACCAAACAGGTATTGCAAATAATCTTAACAAATGTAATGCTTAATGAAAGTACAATTTGTATTCCAAATACTTTCTTAAATGCATTGCTAGTGAAAACACTGGTTGTATTCCAAAGAGAAATAAAATCTTCATTTTAAAATCACATTTGTAATGGAAATCTTTCATGTATTCTAAATGATTTTGTCAAATGCAATGTTAAAGAAACCCTATTAATATTTAAAATAAGTTAACAAGATTAGTGTTTTAAGGAAATACTAATTTATATTTCTTTAAAGTTAGATTTTGTCAAATGCAATGTTAAAGAAACCCTAGTAATATTTCAAATAAGTTAAGATTAGGTTTTCAAGGAGATATTAATTTATATTTATTTAAAGTTAGATTTTTCACAATTTATGTTTCTTTAAAGACAGATTTTTCACAAACTTTAGTTAAGAAAAAATCTTTTCTAAGGCCAATGAATGTGCTGCTGGATATTAAAATATGTTAAAGAATTTATGTGCAATTATGAGTATAATGTGTTGATGAAGTGAGCTATGTGTTGCTGAAGGTTAGTGATGGTATGACTGAAGGTGAGATGGTAAGGTTGTAGATGAGTGAGACGGCGTAGTTGCATGTAAGAGAGAAAGTATAGATGAAGGGAGTGATTATGTGATAGCTGGCTTGGATGTATGTGCATGCTGTTGTTTGGGTCATGGCTGTTTCATCAATATTAAAATTTATCACAAATAAACTTTCATTATTAGTGATCAAACCAACACATTAATTAGTTATCTCGTGCTCTTAGAAAGAATAATAATGCCTGTGCGTGTTAGCATAATAAAATCAGTAGTTTCAGACACTCAGTAATACTCTCAATACAAAATCAGTAGATTAGACACTTAAACTACTTTCAACATAATAAAATCTGTAGATTAAATACAGAGCTACTTTCAATAATTTCAAATTAGTAATTTCAAATATGCACTGTTACTTTCAACATATTTCAACTTAACAAAATCACTAACTGCTGACATTCAATTTCTACCTTCAGTTCACACATTCAAACCAAAAATGTTTCTCCAAAACATATTTCTGCAACTTCCACTGGGTGAAATATTGTGAGCCACACAACAATTTGCCTTTGCGGCAATTTTTAAATTACTCACCATGTGGGCACTTTAGTAGTGCGTACAGATAAAAATATACATATACATACTTCTATGCAGGTCTCACACTAATAGCACACTTCAACAAAGACAACCTTTTACTGATCAAAATTATCAATTCAACTTACGTATGGTCTAACATTTTATCAACGAGCACACTGAGTGAATTAAATTAAATTAATAACATAGTCATATAATTCTTAAATACTAACACCTTTGTCTCTATCTTACACATGCACATACAAATGTAATACACAAACATGAATACACATTATTCTTTGTCTCATACATGCTATCTCACAAATACATGTATAGTAGAAATAACATGCCAATATAGCATTTACTAGGAAAGCAAAGTGTATGCAATATGTAGTCACAAAAAGATTTTTAGATTTTTGCAGTAATAATGAAATTCAAGCTCCAAATATGGAACAGTTTTTACATATATTGTCTTTTTTAAAGAATAAACGAATGAAAAGCTCTGTACATATATAGCACAGATGGTTATTAAAAAATTAAGAAAAACTCAATATTCATAATACTAAGTGATTTAACTGAAATTAAAATTGAACTATCAATGTTCACTAATGGAGGATTGACATTCATCAGGCTGTTGTTTGGTATACCAACCACAATGTTTATGATTTTGCACACTGCACAAATAGTCCATTATAATTCTTTTTTCCTTTGTAGTCCTCATAATTATATCTAACATGCTTTTGTTTCACTGGGACTGATGTGTGCCATTTTATTATTCTAAATGGTCATCTAAATAACTGTTCGTTCAATGTCACACATTATACGGTTTGGTCCTTACATTCATTTATTAGTGTTTATGAAATTGTATGCCAGATACTAATAAGTACAATTTACACCAAAGAATCCTAATTTCAACATATGCATTTCCAGGTCATAAATGCACAATGCAGTGTTCACTCCAATTTGGTCTTGTTACTTTTGTTTTAAAATATTCCAAGAAGTACAGTTTCTGTACATCCCTTCTCTACTGTTAGGGATACCCAAACATCACACCAGAATTCAACACCAATATAAAGGTAAAAGATAAATATCTCAACATGATGAAACTGATGATACTGCTTGTTTTATGATACTAATATTGAAGTAAGTGAATTTTAGGAGCTGTGTGATCAGACAATGGCCTTGTAAGTGCAAACAGTATGAGTGCAGTCTATCAAGATAAGGTATGATTTATTCTTTTATATTCAAAATATTTAATATGCATTACATTTATTTTTTAATTATTCTATGGAATTAATTAATCTTAACCCTTTCCATCTTAAAATATTTATAGAAGCTAGCTCTGATTTTACTATTGTAATAATGTATTTTGTTCAGACTACACACTACTTATTTTCCATTAATGTGAGCTTATTTAGCATGAAGAGTACTACTGTTTAAGGACATTCAGTTCTGATTGCATTAGAAATAAATAACTGAAGTCGTCATCCAGACTAGTTTTATTTTTAAATCCAAACTTATACCAGTTAATCATTTTGATTTTTATTAGATAAAAACTTATCTCCAAAATGTTATTCTTTATTCTTATTCACAGACAAACATAGCTTTTGTAAAAATTTAATAAAAAAGAAATAACACCTTTATTTTATTTATCAGCTGCTGTTTCGAATGTCTCAAACATGGATGGGTTGCAGAATGAAATGGTGAGCTTTAGCTGACAGTATGGCTGTGTGGGGATGACTTACAAAGTCAAAAGAAGCAGAATGTGATAGGAATTTCATTTAAGATTTTAATTTTTAATTTTCATTTAGTGATTTTAATGGACATCTTACTAGAGTAAAAATCTACAGGGACATGTTTCTAGAGTTGAAAAGTCATTTTAGGGATTATGTGAAGTCTGGAATACAGTAATGGAAAAATTAATCTGGACATGATGAAAGAAAGTATTATGGACTTAGTAGATTATTTTAAAATGTTATTTAAGAAAATAACAACAACAAAGCCACTTTGCAGGACTCATAGACTGACTGATGGAATGACTAATGAATAATTACAGAACTTTTTAAAGGACTCAGTAACTAACAGATGAATTCTGTAACCGAGTGATATATTACTCGCTGACAAGTGGAACTTTTAAATGAATGATGAATAACTGATCAATTAATGAACGTTTGCACTGACCTTTTAAATAAACGAATGATTCATTTATTAACTGATTATTTTTTAGGTGAATAACACATTTCTTTATTTATCACCGGACCATTTGCATGAATGAAGAGCACATTGATCAATTAATGAACTCTTTCTAAATCAGTGACTTATTTACTGATTGATAAATGAGCCTTTGAAATGAACACTACTCACTGATCAATTCATAGGTCAACTTTGAGTGATGAATTTGACTGATTAATGGGCACAATTCTAAGTAATCAACTTTCTGATCTGATGAATGAACTTTATATTTTCACTGATAAACACTTTGACAGAGTAAAGAACTCAAAGAATGACGGATGCTTGGTGAACCATGCTATGGATTTATATGAGTACTGGTTAGATTTTTCATTGAATAACTTACTGATTGATTACTGAACCTTAAAAACTGACTGATGGACCTTACAACTTGATTGACTGATGATTTAAGGATCTTATAAGTGATCAACTCATTGATGGAAAAAGATTAAGATTAATAATTGCTCTCACTCTCAATGATATTATTGTTATGATGGATGATTGCTGTCAGTGCTACTGTAATTAGGTTAGATGACTGCTATTACTACCCACTATTGCTATTAGAATAATTAATTGAGTTTTGTTACTATATAATCAATATTAGGATGGATGACTGCTGTCAATGCCCACTGTACCCTCCATAATGATGGGTCATTGCTTTGACCACTATACTATAGTATTAGGATGGATGATACTACTGTCAATGTTCACTATGCCATTAGTATTAAGATGAATGACCTTTGTGAATACTATTGTTCTTTTATTATAAGAATGAATGACTGCTATCAATAGCCAGATTACCACTACTGTTAGGATGAATGTCTAATTGTGCCAGTGTCTTCTATAACTTGTTATTGCAAATCATAATGTATATCTTAATGTGTTTAAAGTAACAAGTCACTTTTGTGTATTCAGATACTGTATCAGCTACAAGCCAACTCATCAATTAAAAAAAATAAAGTATTCAGAAACAAAAAGAATGCTGGTAAGTAAAACTGTAACCAGTAGCCATTACCCAGAATGAACCAGCCTTTAAATCAACTCTTAGATAATGTAATTGTCTTTGAGAAAAACATCTAAGGTTCTGGACTAGATAAATGTCTTTGTGGAGTTGGAGAAATCCTTGTTTGTGGTTGGAGGCATCCTTGGCTGTGATTAAAGACATCCTGGGTGGAAGTGGGCAGTGTGGTTGAAGCTGGACTGGCCAGCCAGGAGGGACAATGACATTCACCCAGACTAGTTGAATGCAATGAGGGGCGTGTCACTATGAGCGCATGATGAGTGTGTCCAGATTGGAAGTAGAATCTGTGAGTCCTGATTGTGCCAGACCTGTGGTGGATGAGTGGTGTGCAAAGAGAGAAGAAGTTGGAAACAACTTGTACCACCCAATCACAATGTTGCTAAGGTCAAGGTCATCAAGCATAATCTGAGCAACGCCCATAAAAACCTTTTTGTCCATGCGGCCATAGTCACCCCAGACAGTCACCTGCATGTAAGAATGCTATACATTTCATTACTGACATTTGACAATTCTCAGACAGTCTTCTAAACATAAGAATGCTATACATTTCTTTACTGCCATCAGCTCTCGGAAAATCCTTGAGCTCAAGACAGCTTTATGATGTATCTCTTCAGCATGTTGTGAGTTCGGTCTGTTCATTGTGAGATTTTATCTCTGTGTTGTGTTTTTGCATGTTATTATGTTTTTCCTTGTACAGTTTGTTAATTATATGCATTGTACGTCATTTATATATGCACACCAGTTCGACACATAATTTGTTTATGTACATACAACTGACAAACCCCATTCAAACACTTACAGTCTTAACTCCAAATAAGCACGTATCAAATAAATGTGAGAGTGATCTGTCATAATCAGTTGAGTGCACAGTGAAAGTAAAGCCATGACTGAACTTCTGCTGTATATGCATCAGCTGTGTAAATGGAAAACTCTTGCCAATTTATTGCAAAGAGTTTAAAACGGCCATTAGAATGAAATATTTGATGTTTGATAACAAACTTGCAATATATTTGCAAATATAAAGATGAAACTGTGGAATAAGTTGTTGCTGATTTTCTAAACTCTTAAAGTACAAATGGACAGAGTATATAAACAAGTAAATATTTTTTAATTTTTTCCTTTTACTCATTTATGCCTGCTTATTGTTTTCCTATTTTCTTGATTGTTAAGCAGATCAGTATGTGTTTCATCCAGTTTAGTGTGTGGTTTTGTTTATTTCTTTCTGTGACTCTGAAAGTTCACTGTATTTGTCTGCTCAATGAACAAATGATGTGTTTGTCTGATCATTGTGTCCATGATGTGTTTGTTTGATCATTGTGTCCATGATGTGTTTGTCTAATCATTGTGTCCATGATATGTTTGTCTGATCATTGTGTCATTGATGTGTTTAATGATTTCCTGTCTGCTCATTGTACCAATGATGTTTTTGTTTGCTCACTGTGCCAATTATGTGTTTTTCCAATCATGATGCCAATGACGTGTGAAATGCTCGTTGTGCCAATTATTTGCTTGTCTGATTATGGCCAATGATGCATGTGTTTGATCATTGTGCCAATGATCTGTTTGTTCGCTTAATGTTCCAATAATGTGTTCGCTTACAATAATGTGTTTGATCATTGTGCCAATGATGTGTTTGTATGCTCATTGTGCCCATGATGTGTCTGTCTGCTCATTGTGCCCATGATGTGTCTGTTTTCTCACTGTGCCCATGATGCATATGTCTGCTCAATGTGCCAATGATGTTTGTTTATTGTGCATATAATATGTTTGTTTGCTCACTTTTCTGCCAATGATGTGCTTGTTTGCTCAGTATGTTTTTATTTATTGATTTCATATTTCTTTAAATTATCAGAAACTTTAGTCAGTGACAATACAACATACAACAATCTTATGCATATACATTAATTCCAACATACATAAAAGATCCAGTCTACACACACACACACACACACACACACACACACACACACACACACACACACACACACACACATCAATGATTTCTATATAACTATCACCTCAAGTTCTATCGACAACTTTCCTGAACATATAGGGCATATAGCCTGTGCACTGCCATAAAAATAAACGTATGTAGTCAACTTCTGGTTTTCAATGTCCACACTATAATCTTACAATGAATCACTCATATTTAATATTGTTTTTAAGCTATAAACAAATAATATAAGCACTTGGACACACTGTGTAGTGTGTGGAGGCACATACAACTGGAGAAAATTAAAGGAGGCATTAAATCCATCTTGTGAACATTTTCCAATCAAACAATATGACTGTTAATGTGATCGATCCCTCATTTTTTATCAAATGCCATTGGAGCCAGACCTCAAGAGACAACAGTTATCTGCTTTGCAACTGAAAAATCCTCACAGAGTGTTTATATATGCTCTTTTAATTTCATTGATATAAATCCCACCACTCATAATCCTAAACCAGATTTATCTTGGTTATAAAGGAAAGACATTCAAAAAGCAATGAGTGCTGGTCAGGTGTCCAGCAACAATGTCATCTGCTGCAAATACAGGTTTAAGCATACCAGTCAAACTTGGAAAAAGAAAGTCAACGCTTCAATTCTAACCCAATTTGGAAAAAGAAAGTCAACGCTTCAATTCTAACCCAACCGATCATCTCCTTCACATATATTTTTGGGTGATCCCATCTTACTTTCAAAGTATCCAAGATTTTTTAATTCTAAAAATGACTAACTTCTAATAAATGGCTCAAAGCGAATATACTTTCTCAGTAACAAATTCAAAAACAGGAAGTTGACCACAAAATCCTTGAGGATTTACAAATGTCACAGACCATATTTTAAGTAATGTCAGGAAAGTAGTGGATAAATAGAAGTGAAATATATGGATGGAGCAAATGCAAGAAAGAAAGGGAACATAATGTGTACTGGAAAGATTATACAAGTCAGGTAGAGAGGGACAGAGGGAATAATGTGTACTGGAAAGATTATACAAGTCAGGTAAAGAGGGACAGAGGGAATACTGTAGGATAAACTCAGTTTGACAAGAAAGAGAATGAAGAGGACAGTACAAGCTCACCAATGTATAGGGACTATCGTACCTGTAGTATACGTCCCCTGTAAGACTCACTGAAAACAAGTTGCTGTTGGTACAATGGGTCCAGGGTTCGTCTTGCTGTTGTTGTCTTCTGCTTTTCCACACAATGTTTTCCATCCAGTAGATACACCTTGACATAGGGTGCTGTATGACCACAACACACTGAATCATTACAAAGTAGATACACCTTGACATAGGGTGCTGTATGACCACAATACACTGAATCATTACAAAGTAGATATTCCTTGACACAGGGTGCTGTATGACCACAATACACTGAATCATTAATACTTTAAAACCATAATGCATTTAATTATTTTACAGTAGATTAACTGTCAAGATGGCACTTTACAATCACTATACTTAATTTATTCAGTATTTACAGTGTGAGGTATGGTGAAGTACAATTAACACAGTAAATTCACTTTAAATAATGGCATTTACTAGTTTTTAAAAAAAAATTAATACAGTAGGTACAACATGTGATATAGAACTTTGTAATCATAATGTATTCAATTAATACAATAGGTGCACTTTAAGGTATGGTACTTTACAATCATGAGGCATTTAATGAATACAACAGGTACACTTTAAGATATTGGTACTTTACAATCATAATGTATTTAATTAATATAATAGATACACTTAAAGGTATGTAACTTTACTATCATGATATATTTAATGAATACAGTGCAATATTTAATACAATTGTATAAATATAACTTAGCATACAGTATGTAATCTTGGACAAAAATCACACTTTTAAGAAAGAAACTATTCTTCCTGACCCACAGGAAAGTCTGAAGGAGGGCCACCTTCCTACCCCTAAATTATGTTGGCAATTAGGGTCTGACAGATTTTTCTTCTCTGTCTGTGTGAGCACTGTTTTAAGAGGAAGGGGAGTAATGCAATAAGGAATTACTTCTGCCACCTCTGTAAACACAGCATGAAACACTCTGTTAGTTCCAACAACCCAACTGTACTTACTCATAGCTGGAACAATAGAGTTTAATAAAGATGACAACTCTTCTCAAAACTAATACCAAATTAGCTTTAACCACTTCAGTTGCAGTAGCAGTAAACCCCATTAATAATCTTTGACACTGTCCCTAGTGATGATACCAATGTCTCTCAACAAGCTAAATTTAACTTATGAGGGCAGCTTGATGCACAATAACTGATGGGTTAAAGAGGGCAGTGGGTGTACAAACTCACACCACCACCCCTGGTCAAGCTAGACCCAACATGAGTGCTACCATAAACACATTCAATTAATGTCAACATACTCCACCATAAAAAGATTGCTATCTTGTCATCTATTACTTGATAATGAGGAGAAAACAACAAAGAGTGACGGAACTCAATATAGTATCTGCAATTTACTATTACCCGTTATCTTTTGCCAGTGCTGGTGTTTGACAAGTATTCAGCTAGCATTCTAAAAACATGTATAATATCATTTTTCACTTTGGAAGTTAGCACTATATTAGAGAGGCGGGAGTCAATATACTTTTCTAGACAAAAAATGTTCACCTTAAAGCAATTCTGTCTTTTAAGTCAGTAGAATAATATGATACTCCTCTAGTATGTTCTTTGATTGAAAATATACATGCATGGGATGCATACAAAAAAAAGCTGCCATCATCCATATTCCAGAATATTGTATTTTTATGTAATAATGATATGTTTTAAAAGCACTTCTGTCTGAAGGGTCTAGTGTACAATAAGGAAATTTAATGTGATTTCAGTGATTTTAATTTTGGTCCCCACTCCTTCTCATCTCAGTGTTTTCCATTTTATCATGCTTACTCATATTCAATGCAGCTGATTGCTTCCCATTTCAATCTCCCTAACCTCATTCAGTCTTTCTAATGCTTCCCATTTCAATCACCCTAACCGCATTCAGTCTTTCTTCATTCTTTCCTTTTCAATCTCCCTAACCTCATTCAGTCTTTCTGACTTAATGCTTTCAATTTCAATCTCCCTAACCTCATTCTGACTTAATGCCTTCAATTTCAATCTCCCTATCCTCATTCAGTCTTTCTGATTTAATGCTTTCAATTTCAATCTCCCTAACCTCATTCAGTTTTTTTGTCTCAATGCTTTCAATTTCAGCCCCCTTACTCTTACTCACTATTTCAGTTTCTTGAATAAACCTACATGTAACTCCCACACTTATCATGTATTACATACCTGGCAGAACACGAGCACCTGGTTTTGAGGTCAGTCCACGTGCTCTGATAACTTCCACTTCAAGATGTCCTTTACGGTCATACAGCCCAAGCTGTATCTCCCCCAAACAAGGTGCACCTAATACTTGGCGTCCCACAAGCTGGGAGGGTCCCAGCCCCTCCACAAACTCGCCAAATTGACTGTCAGCTCCCAAACGCATACCAGAGGGCAGCCACATGCTGTAAAAGATATTATGCACTGGGTATATACAATTTTGTACCAAATACAGATATGAGTTTACACAGTGTTGTACAAGATACAGACATTGGGTATATAATATTTTGTACTAGTTATATTCAGTGGGTATAAACAATTTTGTACAAACTGTGGACAATGATTATATACAATTTAGATTTTGGAGATAATGAAGAAATCTCCAAATTTTCAACTAGAAAATAAATGAAGAAAAACAAAACACATCAAACTGATGAAGACAATCTGAAACATAGAAGAAAAATAAAGCACTTCAAACTAACAAAGATAATCTGAATCCAGAAGAAAAATGAATGAATTAAAAAAACCAGCCAGAAAAGCACAGATAGAAACAGCAGAAATGGTTCTGGATATGAAACACTAATATATAGGAAGAGGTTTCTGTTTCACAAAGTAATGAAATTTATAGCATTCGTATGTGCTGCTGACTGTGGTGACTATGACTGCATGGACAAAAAGGTTTTTATGGGCATTGCTCAAATTATGCTTGATGACCTTGACCTAAGCAACATTGTGATTGGGTGGTACAAGTTGTTTCCAACCTCTCTCTTTGCACACCACTCATCCACCACAGGTCTGGCATGATCAGGACATTATGTGTACATTATGGGGATATTTTTTTAATGTCATATATACAGATGACCTTTATGCCCTTCCAGACATAACTTTACAGATTTGTGCTGAATTATCAACCACCACTATCATTTACTCTGACTGATCTGTGAGATCAATAATCACCATCTCTTTTTCAGACTGGGGAATTAAATCATAACTTATTGCAAAAATTACAATAAAAACTTTGTGAAAATCAATGTATATTCATTCAGTCTGGCCTAAAGCAAATTTGATTTTTTCTTGGATTCAAGTTATGCCTAGGGTATCATTATGTACAGAGTCCAGCTCTCCAAATATCACATGTCAGTTTCAGCTGTTTTTCATTATTTTTCATTATTATGTTTTTCTCTAAATAAGTACTCTTTGTGAAGGAAATTCTTTGTTAATTTATAAAAAGATATTTACATTCTTACTAGAAATAACTGTAATTTAGATTTTAAACGCTTCCATAACACAAGCATATACGTGTTTGTGTCCTTACATATGTGTTTGTATGGGCATTTATTTATGCACATGTATTTGTGGGTATCATTGTGAATCTGCATGCACAAAATACTAACACACTAGATGAGTCACTGCTGATGCTGCCAACACTGCCATCTGTTGAGTCTTTAGATGCCTGCTTGGCCATTCCACCTCTCAAATCAACAGGTCCTACTTCTTCACTCCGCTGAAAAGAACTTCGTTTCTTTCCACCTTCACACAAAAACATATTGAAACTCTTAATTTAGTAAAGGCAAGAGTGTTGATATGATATTAAGTATATGTATCATTATTATGACAAATATCAGTTTATATTATGAAAAACATTTTTAACATGTAAATTGCTGTAAAACTTGTATGTACTTAATTTTTTATTTGTACATGGTTTAATAATACTTTCTTTAACATCTCATTTTGTTGTGAAAATAAAAATAATAATCTATTGATTAAATGAGAAATATTGAAAGACAAAGTGTGAGAATATAATGGGGAAGTGGGGAGTGGTGCAAAATATAAGCCAAATTTTTATTTTTTAAATTATTTTATTTTGTAAAATTTAGCTGACTTTCTCTTTTGAGATAAAGAAATATCAACAAATATCTGCATTTGATAAAGTATTATTTCACTAAAGGTATGCTACTGTAAATTTGCTACTTTATCAGGTCAGTAGAATGAAGAAATCTTATATCTTCAATTGAGCATCAGTCTATTTCTTACCATAACACAAAAACCAAACTGATATACAGTTTTCTTGTTTCTTGCTTTCTTGTTTGTTTTTTTAATGGAACAAATTTATGGTCATTGGTCAATAATGGTATATTTTATTAGACAGGTTAAAGTTAAACGAACACTTATTCCTGTTTGAAGAAGTAAAAATGTATAGTTCCAAATGACAGTAAAAAGCAGTTGAACATTGCATTTTAGGTTGTCAGTCATCTAATGGAGGCCCAAATAATAATAATAATACATGTAATAATATTCAGCATGACATTATTATTAAATATTGAACATAAAAATTATTTATTTTTCTAAAACTAATTAAAAGAAATATTGAACATGTTCTGGTCACTTTGACAAAATTTATTAAGTTTTTTTCCCTACAGTATTTTTTTCAATCTTTCACAAGTCTGTAACTAAATTTATTTCTCATTTACTTATATAAATAATTGCATGCAATATTTTCTGTAACTTTCATGTTCAACAGTAGTGTTATTTATTGTGGATTCTGTCATCATCCAAGCAGATTTTAAAAAAAGAAATAGTAAAGTATCCTTCTGACACATAAAAAAAATAATAGTGTAGTGGAGTAAATTCGCCTCTCTCTATTTAAAGTTTAATTATTATATAAAGTATTAAATTGTCAGAGTAACTCAACCTTGGGCACTTCTTATGATGGTATTTTGAAAGTGTCAGATTTGGAAGTAAACAACCTGAATCAAGAATGTGCTAGATATTGCTGATGTCATGCAAACCAGTGAGTAGTTTTTATTATCCAATGGTTATAATTTACAAGAACGAGACCAGCCAATGGGCTGAGATCTAAAAGTTTACCTTTGATTGAAAGTTTAATGTTTGATTTGAACCTCCTAGTTTACTGTTTGTAAACCACCAATGACCAACCATGGTAAAGGCGTGAAGCAGGAAGTAATTGTAAGAGCAAACTACACTCTACCGATGTGTGGCAGTAAGATATATTGACTACCTGAACAATTCCTAGTGTAGAGTTGTTGGACATCACTACATTTATTGTTCTTTATGAAGGAGATGACAGGGAAAAAGAAGCACCCAGGTTAACTCTAAGTAGTGGAACAGTGTTTTTCAATGTGTGAGTGAGGTATGTGGAGCTGACGTAATAATTGCTGACAATAACTTGTGTCTTTGTTGTAAAAGCACACAGAAAGACTATTGAGACAACAATTAAACAAGGTTATGTAAAACTATTATCATTTATCTCTAATAACTTCTGTTCTCTGATAAGACTATCCTGTGATTTGTATTGACATTGATGAAATTTATTTTCTGGATAAGGACTGTGTAAACATAAAATTATCTGAACGTAGATTTGTGGAAATATCAAAGTGAAGTAATCTATTTCATTGTATTTGTCATGTGTATATTTGATTGTTGATTTAATAAATGTATTCTTACGCATATTGATAACTTATTGTTGGAGAAGAAAGTGGGTGGATGTGGCTCACTAAAAATAGATTCAAGATGTATTTGTCTTCTCCTTTAGTAAGAAGTTTTCCACTCACAGAAACATTGTTTGACCATAAATGTTGTTTTATGTTGTGGAAGAGAGAAAACTTTTACAGTGCCCATATATCCACCAAGTGAGAGATGAGCGGTGTCTGCTGGAGGATCATTAATAAAATAAATTAAAATTCTCATCACTTGTAATCAGTTTTGGATGGTTAATTAATTATTATTATTAATAATATCCATTATCTAAGTGGCATTGGCATCACAAATAGTAAAGGTGACAAGTACCATTTTGGCACTTATTAAAAAAGTAATAGTAAATGTGACAAGTGTGTCTTTCTGACACTAAAATGATAATAGTAAATGTAATGAGTGTTATTTTGACAATCATTAAAAAATATTAGTAAATGATGATTTTTCTTATCTGTTTATCATATATGTTTCATACACTCGTAACTCTTAAATCAAACTAACATACATTCTTACAGTAAATATGTAATATTTTGTTTCTTTCTGTTGTACTAAGCTTGGCCAGAAAAACCACCTACACATAGTAAATATCTTACATACGGTATACATGTATTTTACATACCTTGGCCAGCAGACTACCTATATACAGTAATCATATGTTGCATACAATATATTTTATTTTACATACCTTGGCCAGCAGACTACCTATATACAGTAATCATATGTTGCATACAATATATTTTATTTTACATACCTTGGCCAGCAGACTACCTATATACAGTAATCATATGTTGCATACAATATATTTTATTTTACACACCTTGGCCAGCAGACTACCTATATACAGTAATCATATGTTGCATACAATATATTTTATTTTACACACCTTGCCCAGCAGACTACCTATATACAGTAATCATATGTTGCATACAATATATTTTATTTTACATACCTTGGCCAGCAGACTACCTATATACAGTAATCATATGTTGCATACAATATATTTTATTTTACACACCTTGGCCAGCAGACTATCTATATCTATATACAGTAATCATATGTTGCATACAATATATTATATTTTACATACCTTGGCCAGCAGACTATCTATATCTATATACAGTAATCATATGTTGCATACAATATATTTTATTTTACACACCTTGGCCAGCAGACTACCTATATACAGTAATCATATGTTGCATACAATATATTATATTTTACATACCTTGGCCAGCAGACTATCTATATACAGTAATCATATGTTGCATACAATATATTTTATTTTACACACCTCGGCCAGCAAACTACCTACATAAATACATGTCACATATAAATTATTTTATTTTACACAAGTTGGCCAGCAAATTACCTATATACAGTAAATACATATCACATACAATATATTTTATTTTTCACACCTCAGCCAGCAAACTACCTACATACAGTAAATACACATCACATACAATATATTTTATTTTTCACTCCTCGGCCAGCAATCTACCTACATACAGTAAATACACATCACATACAATATATTTTATTTTTCACACCTCGGCCAGCAAGTTGTGTAGCACTGCTGCTGCGCCGTGTAAGTCCAACAAGGGATGCAACTTTGTGTCCAAGACTGGGTCTCCGCTTACGTCCCTCAGTGACGCTAGAAGAAACAGCAGAGTCAGAAACGCTACCATCATTTTTCTCAAAACCGGAACTCTCACCTGATGAACTGCGAGTTACCTGTTTTCGTGGAATGGTTGTCCGACTTTCCATCTTAGATGCAAACTCACTGGAATAAATTACATAAGAAACATATAAGAATGTTTAATGTATCTGATACTTTGACAAAATAATGAAAGTTATCAACATTATGATGAGGGCTTACTAATTTCATGTGACATAATATTTATGTACTATTTGGACTGTAAGAGTGATGGCTAATTTTAAGATATATTATTTGTATACAATGAATAATATGTAAGAGGGTTGACTAATTTCATGATATATTATTTATATACTACAAGTAATATGTAAGAGGATTGACTACTTTATATTATTTATATACCATGAGAAATGTTTAAGAGGGCATACTAATTCCACATATTTTATTTGGGTACTATAAGGAATATGTAAGAAGAGTTTAGGCAGATATAAAAACACTGACAGGATATAGGAATTGTTAAGATTGTGTAAAAATGGTATAGACCTTACTAAGATCATTAAAAGGGTATAAAGATTGTTAAGAATGTGTAAAAATGGTATAGATATTGCAAAGAACATTAAAAGGGTATAGAGATTTTTAAGAATGGGTAAAAATGGTATAGATATTGCAAAGAACATTAAAAGGGTATAGAAATTGATAAGAATGTGTAAATATGGTATAGTCACTGCTAAGAATGGGTGTAAAGAGTATAGAGATTGATAAGAATGTGTAAATATGGTATAGTCACTGCTAAGAATGGGTGTAAAGAGTACAGAGATTGATAAGAATGTGTAAATATGGTATAGTCACTGCTAAGAATGGAAGTAAAGAGTACAGAGATTGATAAGAATGTGTAAATATGGTATAGTCACTGCTAAGAATGGGTGTAAAGAGTACATGGAGTGTTAAGAATGTGTAAGAATACTACAGAAACTGTTAGGAATGTATTAAGAAAAGTGCATACATTTTTAGAAATTTGTAGCTGAGTGTTGAGATATTCTGAGCTAAATGTGCTGCAGGGCATTAATATATTCTTATTAAAATTTGTAGACATGCATCAAGATATTCTGAGTAAAATATGTAGATGGGCATTTAGCTGTTATGAGCTAAATCTACACATAGACATCTATGTAGGCATTTAGATCTTATGAACTAAATGTGTAGATGGGCATTATAATGTTATAAGCTAAATGTGTAGATGGGCATTTAGCTGTTATGAGTAAATGTGTAGATCTGCTTTAAGATGTTATGAGCAAAATGTGTAGATGGGCATTTAGCTCTATGAGCAAATGTATAGATAGGCAGTCAGTCATTTAGCTGTTATGAGCAAATGGTTAGATCTACATTAAGATGTTATGAAGATGTAGATCTGCTTTAAGATGTTGTGAGCAAAATGTGTAGATCTGTTTTATGATGTTATGAGCAAAATGTTTAGATCTGCATGATGACATTATGAGCAAAATGTGTAGATGGGAATTTTTATTTGTTATGAGTAAATGTGTAGATGGGCATTTAGCTGTTGTGAGCAAAATGTGTAGATCTGCTTTAAGATGTTATGAGCAAAATGTTTAGATCTGCCTAAAGATGTTATGAGCAAAATCTGCATTGTCATGGGGATGGGAGGTAGACACACCAGTATATTTTTTTTATTATTTACTTCAATTGGCAGGTCAAGGTCGCCCAACTGCTGCATAACTATGGCTGGTGTTTATTTTTTTGAATGGCTAAAGTAAAATTGTGAATTCTCCTACATTTCATAGCAGTAAGATTTAAAATGTATGTTTTGTTATTTCACTCATGAATGTGTTCTGTGAACTGTGCAGATTGTAGTGTAGGCTACCCTATGTATTGACTTTTATAAAACAGAAGAATTCTTTCTTCCTTTTTTTGAACCAAAATCCTTCAACATTCTCTAAATATTAGCTCTGAAAAACATTTAGATTCAAATGAACATTTATTTCAAGAGTAAAAGGATAATTTAAAAATTTTATTAGCCAAAAACACTACATACTTTGGTATTCAAGAGTAAAAGGATAATTTTAAAATTTTATTAGCCAAAAACACTACATACTTTGGTATAGAATTGTGTTCAAACAGAGCTGATTAATGCACTTTAATAAATTGGTAGCCATTGTAAATGTAGGAACAGATAGCTAAGATTTCCTAAATACTTACCAGATATGTAGAGATATTGATACTATCACACATACAAGCTATGGTCAAAGGGGTCATATTAATTCCCAGGAGAGATTAATGATAAAAATACTTACTGAAAATGTGACTCTTGCCCACAGAGGTCTCCACTAGTACCCAGAACTAGGTATGGCTGAAAAGATAGTGGGATGGCTGGTAGGGTCTGTGTGTTTGATAAGTATTCAGGAGAATATATTTTACTTAGGAAAAATATTTTTTTCCACCATACAGACTGATATGTATACAGTAGGGGAATCTTAAATAGGAGGCTGGAATTTTCCACTACATTTTAATCCAGTTTCAATTCTGTATTTATATATGCAAAGCAGTTACAAACAACAATTGCAGTAATCCCCTCCATGCCCACCTAATTATAAAAATGACACAGGGTCAGAATGAGCACCTGCTAAAGGAACCACTGCCTGCAGTTATAGTAGACATCGCTAAGATAAAATCTATAGAAGGCAGAAGGTGATTTTCTACCCATATCTGCCATTTCATTAAGGACTACTCTCATTTTCTTAAGAGTTTAGACATGAATATTACTTATGTTTGTATGACACTGATAACTTGCTAAAGCCAAGATGATAAATATAAAATATCTCTCGTATAAGGGGTGATAGGCAGAAAAATCTATATTTTTATATAGGTCTGATTGTCCTAGATAAAACTCCCCCATTCGAGATGTAATATGGAAAAATTAACCACAAGAGTAGACATATAAGAAAAGACCCTTCATTACCAGACCATTTCCACAAGTATTCAGCACTGCTCTTGTTGTTAGAAAGTTTAATTCTTTGATTGCATCAGACACATTTTTCCAAATCTAATGGATGTCACTATGACATTTTTACCTTTTGATAAAACTGTGGTGTCCAGCCTTACACAAATGTAACATTTTCTTTGAATCCCTTCATAGATAAAGATTTGTGTCTTGTAAATCTCTCTGATAAAGAAAGGTTTGCCTAAAAATCTTTTGATCCCATGGCAAATGCACATACCATTTCAGTTATTAACAAGTCATTAGGCATAGCATTATTTGTTGGTCTTGCTTAACTGTTTTGTTTGGCCTGTACCTTAACACAGAACAGTGACTTCATCAACAGACCAGCTTAGTACACAAAAGTTTCACTCATGACTGTTGGAACCTCATGGACTCAGTGGGAACTGCTTGTTGCTCTATAGCAACATCGGTAGCAATAATATATAAAGAGAATTGATTCCTCAGACTATCTATTTAAGCCTTTTTACTTCCTTTCATAATCCCTCTTCAGGCCTTTCTATTTCCTTCCATAATCCTTCTTTAGGCCTTTTTACCTCCTTTCATATTCCCTCTTCTCAAACAAAAAATCTCATTACCATCAGCTCAAGAAAAGGTCTGATAAAAAATCTCAGAAAATAATCTTTCTTCTAAGGAAAATTGCTACAGAAGATCACATCACTCTAAGCTTGCAGTCCACATGTTCTTATGCCAGAACTGTCCAGAAAGTGGAGTCCAGTTTAGACTTAAGTACTCTGGGCAAGTTTTCTCCATCCCTTCACTTCAAGATGTTCACTTGAGTCATATGCAGGACTTTTTCTTTAGCATGCCTAAAGCTAAGGGAGGGGGATATTAATGACAACTGTTAACATGGAATATACAATAGGTTCAGTTAAGTTTGACATACTATGTCTTTGTCATAATAATAAGAAATACTTAATTTTTCTATTTCTTATTTTTAATATAATAATTGCAGTTTTATAAAAACATTTTACCTAACCTATAAATCAGCCACTGCCACTTAAAAAAAATGTCTGAAAGGGACAGGATGCTTTCTGATGTTGCAACCAACTCTTCTGAATCTAAACTGATCCAAATATTGCAGAGTTACTTTGACATAGATGCACAGTTGACAATACACTGAATATGCCTCTAAAAATGCATGCTTCTTGTCCATGCATTCAAGACATATAAATAGATTATTATTGTAATTTTAACTCTATAATTATAATCTCATAAATTGTGGCTTGTGTCTAACCTGAAATGCTAGTCAAATTGATTGCCAGTAATTAAATTGTTTTCTTTAAAAGCAGATAGAAAATCACAATATTTTGTTAAAAATATCACCAACATGTTTTTTTCTGAGCTCGCAAAGGACATTTTTCCACTTGCAGATTGCATGCATGCAAGTGGGATTTTTGAGGGTTGTATTTGCATCTGACAGTCAATGATGGGGTACATTTAAAACCACATGTGTTGGTACTATAGACATTTGGAGTAGATGTGGACTGCTTTCTCTCAATAGATATTTGTTTAACACTTGCAAAACATGCATACCTTCTTACTCTTGCAGTTAGTGCACTATACATAAAGAAAGGGAAGTCAAAATATTCTTTCAAATGTCAGCTTTCAAAACATAAGCATGTTTTTAAGGTTAAATAAAGGAGGAAAATATAAAGATATAAAGGATGACAGGATATGGAAACAACAGTAATATCAAGATATAACGGGTGACAGGAACAAATGGAACCAACAGTGTGGCAGAGTAAATCTATCCCTATTTCTAAACTTAAGTGTTAAATGTCAAAGTGACCCAGCCTTGAGCACTGCTTATGATGATATTTTCGTAAGTGCCAAGAGTTGGAGTAAACAACTCAGGTAGAGAATGTGCTAGACTTGTGGATAACCTAAAACAGTTTTAGGTGGATGAGTAGTTTTTATTATTCAATGGTTAAGATTTACAAGACCAGCCAAAGGTGTGATCAAGGTTTTCCTGTTGAAAGAATTTATTTTCTAATCACTTTGAATTTGGTGTGGCAGGTCCGGTCATGAAAGGCAGCCATTAGCTTAACTGACTGATTGAGAGAGAATGGACTTTGAAATATTTCGTGAATTTTGCTAATGATATGTTATACTTGCATTTTATGTAGAGATGCATTATGTGAGTAGACTATTATTTCTACAAATTGTTAACTATGATGCTTGTATGTAGCTAAACACTTGACATTGTTTCTAGTGAACCCATTCATAAAATTCTTATGTTGTATTTATTATGCTGTATGCATGTATTGGGCTAATAAATACTGTTGCAGGAAACTGTAAGTTGAGACTTGAATGTAAGAAAGAATGGAGTTAGGGATGAATAAACTAGAAAACTTTGTGTTTGTTCCCTGATTATATTTTACAGGGAAGAAGCAGCCTTTTTCACTAGAACCTCCCGGGTTATCAATTTATAAACCACTATTGTATTTGCTATATGTATATTTGATTGTTGATTTAATAAATTTATTGACCTTCTTACACATATTGATAACCATATGTTGGAGAGATAGTGGGTGGATGGGGAGCTTGCTAAATACAGATTAAAGATGGGTTTATCTTCTCCTTTAGTAAGACATTTTCCACTTATGGAAATAATGTGTGACAGTTAACGTTTGAATGTTGAGGAAGAGAGATAATATTTACAGATCCAAAAGTGATAGAGATTCTATGGTGTTTTTTGGAGAATTATTAATAACATAAATTAAGATTCTCATCTCTTGTAATTAGTTATGAATAATAATAATAATAATAATAATAATAATAATAATAATAATAATAACCATTAACTATGGTAGCAATGCATCACAAACAGCAATATCAAGACATAAAGGATGACAGGAACAAATGTAGGATGACAGGAACAAATGGAATCAATAGTAATATCAAGACATAAAGGATGACAGGAACAAATGTAGGATGACAGGAACAAATGTAGGATATCAGGAACAAATCAATAGTAATATCAAGACATAAAGGATGACAGGAACAAATGGAAGATGATAGGAATATATCCAAAAATCTGTGCAGAAGCCAACACCTTCAAGAGAAATTGCAAGTGGATAGCCTGGCTATTGACATCTTCAAAATACTGAGTAAAAAAGGGTATTGGAGATTTGTGTGCAAGGGGCACATTATTGGACATCTTTAATCTCTTGGGGAGTAATCATGGTCTCCCTTTTGGCCATGGCTTGTAGTTTGTGATAGTATCCATACTCCTACTGTATACATAACTTTCATATGATGGAATAATAAAAATACATACATGTGTGTGTGTGTGTGTGTGTGAATCATTTAGAATCATCATCAAAGCACTCATTCAAGCCAGGCTACAATCTTCAGTTATTTCTGATAAAATTTGATTAAATGCATTCTAATTAATTTCCTCCATCTTGAATTTTAATTTGACTTCTAACAACATCTGACGGGAGATTTTTAAAAATAAAAAATGGCACAATTTATCTGTTCTCACATACCTGATGCTTCCCAATAAGAAAACATATCTTAAAGAATGGAGATATTTCACTGTGTAGAATATAATAATAATAGTCAATATAAGAACATAATATCGGGAGTGGACCAAAACTACTACTAATAAATCAAATACACTATGTTAGTGAATTTCAACTTTTTTCAGTCCACAGACCATCTGACCAATTAAAAACTTATTTTTGTGGACCACCTCCTGTTATAATTTATTTTGTTGTTGTTGAGACATTATTAAAATGAGCAGATACTGGATGTAGCCCTTCAAATACATGTACTTAATATTCCTTCCTGATGTTGTCATTATCTCAGATTTGTTAGTTTTGTGTTGCATACAACTGCAAATAACAATAATAATATTACAATCAAAAGAGAACCACTGCACTGTGTAGGAAATGAGCTTTGCATGAAATTACTACCAAATATATTCTATAGTTTATTTGAGTTAACAAAACCTAAAAGTGTTAATAATGATCTACAAGGTGTTACAAAGCAGAAATGTTCAGAATATCTTTTACAATGTAAGAAAAACAAGTTGGAAATAAGGGAGATAATGCATGGCAAAATAACAAGGAAAATAACGCTTGATCAGAAACAAATAATTCATTCATTGATTCAAACAGTAATATCTCACTGGTATAAGTAAAAATAAAAAGTTTTAAACTTTTATCAAATTTATACCAAGAAAAACCAGCATAGCACACAATTAAAATTTATTTAAATTTTAAAACTGTTGTGAATAAATGACAGTCTTACTAAAGAAGTCAAGTTATATTGTCCAATTGCCTTTGAAATTCATGTGCAAAGGTTTATAGAAAACAACAGCCATAAAAGAACAGACAAGTTTTTATTTGACAATTTATTATACATTTTCATTTTATTCATGTTGTTGTTGGCTGAAATGCCAACTCTTGTAATTACTTGTTACTGTATATCTATGAAGCATTTTGAACTTTTATCCTTCACTTTTTAATTTATAGGTTAAATCCAAATGTCTTCTATTTCATTCCACCAAATACTGACATTCTGCAAAATAGACTCCTAGAAAGTATTATTCACAATGCAATAGAAATGGCTTATGATTACATTTATTTAATAATAAAATCTTCTTTATAACTGAACAAATTATGATTTACTACAATATGTATGTTAAGAAAATCTTTATAATGGAGTTAAACAGTACAATTAATACTTTATTGCAGTATGACTACTAATTTAAACAGTATAATTAATACTTTATTGCATTATGACTACTAATTTAAACAGTATAATTAATACTTTATTGCAGTATGACTACTAATTTAAACAGTATAATTAATACTTTATTGCAGTATGACTACTAATTTAAACAGTATAATTAATACTTTATTGCAGTATGACTACTAATTTAATCAGTACAATTAATACTCTATTGCAGTATATGTGTTAACAAATTCTTGAAATGTAGTTAAACAATGCAACTTATACTTACTGTAATATGCATGCTTATGAAACTTCTTTACAGTACAATTACACAAAATCAACTTGTACTTTACTGCAATAGTTGTACTAACAAAATCTTCTTCAGAATACAGTTACACAAAACAACTTGTACTTTACTGCAATAGGTGTACTAACAAAATCTTCTTCAGAATACAGTTACACAAAACAACTTGTACTTTACTGCAATAGGTGTACTAATAAAATTTTCTTTAGAATACAGTTACACAAAACAACTTGTTCTTTACTGCAATAGGTGTACTAATAAAATTTTCTTTAGATTACAGTTACACAAAACAACTTGTACTTTACTGCAATAGGTGTACTAATAAAATTTTCTTTAGAATACAGTTACACAAAATCAATTTGTACTCTACAATAGGTGTATTTAAAAAGTTCTTTACAGTACAGTTACCAAAAAATCATCTTGTAATTTAGTGCAATAGGTGTACTAACAAAATCTTTATAGTACAGTAAGACAAAAACAACTTGTACTTTACTGCAATAGGTGTACTAACAAAAATCTTATTTACAGTATAGTTAAACAGCACGTCTTATACTTTAAAGTGGTATGAACGGTAATACAGTGTATAATCTTATTTACAGTACTATACAACTAACTTTTGCAAATATGCTATTAAAATCTTATTTATAGTGCAGTACAACTTACTTTTTACTGCAGAATATATATTTATCTTATTTACAGTTTAGTACAATTTACACATTAGGGTAGGCTAAGAAAATTAAGAAAAAATATATCTGTCTAAAACTTAACAGTAGGCAACTTCTTTGAACAGAACACATATTTATTTACTGGATGACCAATAACTTTGTTTTATAAAAAGAAAGGCATTATACAATTAGATCCATAGTTTCCTGACACACTTAGACTTAAAGTAACCAGACAGACCTGAGCTTTCGACGAGGTCGCTCTGACTGTGTGGATCGGACACTTATAGTGCTGACTTTGGAAACTTCGGACATGTCACTAGTTTCTGAGTTGTCACTGCCAACATCATCTGACATATCAGGGCTGAATTCTGAATAGACATAAAGTAAAATTATGAAACTTTGAAGAATTAAAATCCTTCCTTATTATGGATATACTTGCTCAAAAATTATAATGCTAATCACAAAAGAAAATGAACATCTTATATAGTATGTTACCTGTCCTTAAACACCCTCTTTAATAATGATGCACCCCACAAACATACACACACACACACACACATGCATACATTTACACACACACATTTCAGTCACAAAACATGCACTATAACTCATGTTCATGTCAGGAACCCTCAAAACACAGGCAATGACATTCACATCAGGTAGTTGCCAAAAAAACATACACTTCAACAAATAATCCAGTCAAACAGTCACCAAATATATTTACTAATGTCTACATTGGGCAGTATTAAGCACATATTTATTGATGTTCACATTGGGCAGCAGACACACAATTACTGATGTTCACATCAGGCAATTGCCAAGCAGACACAATTACCGATGTTCATGTCAGGCAGATAACAAAGCACATACACACAAACTCATGTTCATGCACTTATCTGAAATACATAGTACATGCATTATGTCAATCAAAGTAAAAATTTTACAATTTGTTGATTTACTTAAATAATTATTCCAGCTACATATACTGTATATGAATATTATTTTACAGTATCAAACTTCAGAACACAACTATAAAAATTTAAATAAATATTGGTCTATATTTGTATATGATAATGTGAATTCAATAATAATTACTAGGCTGATTAGCCATAATTTCATAAATTAGTCATTTGGCAAACTCACTTTTCAAAGAATGCACTTTTGGTACATCAGATCTGAAGCACATTTATTGAGTAAATATATTGTTTACATTGAGATATTTTAGTTTATGAGCAATGTTCCCATGCAGGTAATTGGATTGCTCATATATGTGGCAGATGATGATAGTTTTATTGGGTTAAGTAAATGTATGTAAATATATATATGCCAGGATGTGTCATTATTCCCATCCATAAACCTCACATCCATAAGTACCACACAAACAACCTATTGTTCATTGGGCATGTATTAATCAATAACCCATGTGGTCCATCTGTGCTGACACACCACTGTTATTGCTCTTAAGTCAACAAATAAAACTGCTTCAGATGGAACACAATGTCCCCATACAACAAGAGAAAAAAATGTCAGCCATTTATTTTTATTCAGACTATGAAAACAAAATATTTACTCTATTAATAGTTCAGTTATGTTTTACTCAAGCAACACTGGGTATATATGGTAGCATTAAATATATAATGTTAATTAATATTATGGTATTAGAAAAATATAACGGGAAAAAATGTTGTAATTTACAAATTGTTAACATAGATGGATTTTGAGTTCAGTCATTGCTTGCCAAGGACGGATTTTCTACAGTTACTCATTGTGATTTTATTTATCAAATCATTTCCTGGTCAGCCATTTTGGCATACTTTCCATTATTATATTAAATCAACTATTTATTTTAAAGCACAAATATATTTTTTATTATGAAGACTGAGCTCATATCTTACTTCAATTTGGTGTGCAATTCTGAGGTATAGCCTGGCAATATTATTCATCTGATTTTTGCATTTGCATTTAATCAAAACAAAGTAACATTTTTTAATTTTTTTTTTAAATGGACATTTGTTTTTTAATTTTTTAAAAATCCTACTTTAGTTCATGCTTTTTTAATCCTCACTATATAATCTGCTCTTATATGGGTCTGTCAAGTGTGTTTTGATTTAACTGCTTGTTCTGCATTGTTTATTTCATTTCATTCCTATTAAATGTATGTTAATGATGACTTTTCTGGTTAATTAATGAGGTCTACATTAAGTTAGTGCTTTTAAACACTAATTGCATTATGTTTTTCTTGAATAAAGCAACTAGCACACTTGCTTTCTTTTTGTACTTTCGTTTTAACTGAAATCAATTTGCTAGTCATGTGATTGCATGCTGAGATTTTTAAACAGTTTGCTGGATAACAAATTCAGTAATTATTTCTGCTAATAGCAAAATAAGACTATCTATTTCAGGCAAAATAATGTAGCTCATACTCATGTTCAGTGCAGAAATTGCATACATATGTTATTTTCTTTTGGGCTAATGAGTGCAACCTATGATGAAACACAACACTGACCTATATATTTGAAGTGCAGCCAGTAAAAGACACTTTCATAAGACTGGTATATTCATGTAGTCAGTAACTGACCTTTGTTTCTGCGACTTCTGTGGCCCCTCTCCCCATCACGACCACGATCATATCCTCTGTCCTGAGACCGTCCCGTGAGATCTCGTGGCATAGATCGGTCATGACGATCATGGTAATCCATGGCTCCTCGGCTGCCACGGCTACCATAGTGGTCATATTCAGGTTTGTAGTGGTGGGGAGCAAGGCTGGACAGTCCACCTTCTTGTTGTAGTTTCATCTTTAGCTTCATAATGCGAGCTCTTTCTTCTAGGTCCTGAGTCACTGGTGTGGAAAATTAATGAAAGTGTGAATATCACATTAATATCTTAATGATAGCATGAATATTAATAAAGGTATCCTAATGACAATTTAACTATCATAATATCTTACTTATGAAAGTATGAATATCCTAATACTGTCTTAAAGATGTGTGAATCTCACAGTAACATTATGACAAAAATTACAATCCTCCAGTATGATATCTACTCTAATTCATATTTCTGTCTTAAATGGATATACCCAAATATACTCCTACCTCTAAATCTATTGAATTTCATATATTACTCTTTCCTAATTCATACTTCTGTTGCAATTGTACAAACTCAATTATCCTTTTACTGTATATCACTGGACTTAGATTGTTTGTCTCCTAATTCATACTTTTTCTCAAATGTACTTACTCAATTATCTTAAAACCTTTATATCTATTAGATTTATATAATACTGTCTCTTAATTCAAACTTCAAGTTTTAATTGTACAGACTCACTTTTCCTCTTATCTCTTTATCTTCTGGATTTATATTTCTTGTTTCTTAATTCTTGCTTCCCATGGATTATCTTTGTTATCCTTTTACTCCTAAAATTTTAATTTCCCAATTTCACATCAGTGGTATTTCTTCTTTTGTCTTTGTCCAATTTACCTATCAAATGTACCTTTTACCTATCAAATTTACCTACCTTTTACCTATCAAATTTACCTACCTTTTACCTATCAAATTTACCTACCTTTTACCTATCAAATGTACTCACTGATTTCCTACCTCCATCCCAGCTATATTTTCTTGTACTCATAGATTTTAAACTGTTGGATCTAATCAGTGATCTCCACCTCCATTCCAGGTTTGTATTTCTTAGCCTGTTGGATCTAATCAGTGATCTCCACCTCCATTCCAGGTTTGTATTTCTTAGCCTGTTGGATCTAATCAGTGATCTCCACCTCCATTCCAGGTTTGTATTTCTTAGCCTGTTGGATCTAATCAGTGATCTCCACCTCCATTCCAGGTTTGTATTTCTTAACCTGTTGGATCTAATCAGTGATCTCCACCTCCATTCCAAGTTTGTATTTCTTAGCCTGTTGGATCTAATCACTGACCTCCCAGCTTTATTTTCTCTAGGTTTGTTCTTCTTAACTCACTGGACCTATTTCTGATCTCTATTTCTATCTCAGGAATATTTACTTTAGTGTGTGTACTTCTTTACCTCTTTACTGTTGTATTTTCTGCATTGTTATCTTACCTCTGTCTCTGCTGGCTCGTTGAGCTTCAAGTGGAATGGATGGAAGTTGTCGTTTTTTGGGGGAAGGTGTACTGGCAGGTGTGCCACCAGTGGAACGGGAAGAAGATGGAAGATTCCGGTGTCTTTCTATATCTCGTGACCTGTGTTCCGGTGGAGAGAGTGAACGTGACACCATATCTGTGGGACGGTGATGAGCTGGTGAGCGTGACCTTGATCTGATACTGCCTCCCTGTGGATCACAAGCATCACGTGTAGGTGATCTTGACCTCTGCATTGCATGCTCAGGCACTTCTAGTTTATCTGCAGAGGACAAGTGGCGCCTTCTGGAGTTCAGGTCATCCCGTCCAACTACTGAAAATAAGTGCACATTATGAGGTCATAGCCAAATAATGTGATCATGACCCTAAGAAAAATTCACGTGATCATGACTCTAAGAGAAATTCATGTCATCATGACCCTAAGAAAAATTCATGTACTCCTCACTCATCTCGTTTTTGCAAAGATACATATTTCAATGAATAATTCAGTAAAGAATATCACTACCATTCTTAACAAACAAAAACCACTTATATAGTTTCCTCTTTCCTATGAAATATCTCTTTAACAAAATACAGTACATTTATACACAGTAGTACAAAGTACCCTGAATAACCTTTTCAGTGAAAAGTATGCTTGCAACTGTATCAACTAAGCAACTAGTTTGCATCATAAGTCCATAACAAGTGATAAGATAGGAAACATGCTGTATACAAGTATTGTTGATTGTTTCTTGCATTTTTACAATTCAATCATGAGACATATTGACTTTCTTGGATATGACAAATTCTAATTAATTACATTTTGTTTACGGACACTTCAATGAAGTCAGACATTGATTTTCTTTGTCAATGTTAAGTTTAATATCAGCAACATACAAAAAAGAATATCCATCCCTATCGAACAAGTATATCAGAGTTATTGATAAGCAATTGTGGGAAACTATTTTGGATTTATTGTAAATCACTGAAATTTATGTCATAAATGTACTGTTTAAAAACAAAATAATGCATGGTTATAAAACAAGATAATATACTGTTTAAAAATAAAATAACAGTAATTAAATAAAATATGTCAGATCATAAATTGAGATCATTTTGTCATTTACCCTTTACCTCCCCACCTCACACACACACACACACACACACACACACCCCCCACTAACTAATCTACGGACTACTTTAACAGTAACCTTTATTCAACATTTTACTATAAGAATCATTATAGAATACATAAAATTTACTATGCAAATAGGAATTTGTATCAGTAACAGAACAATAAATGAATAATATATATAAATCTCCAGTACCCAATGAGAAGATCAGTCTGCATAATTTCTTTAAGAACATTTCAGTTAACAAGTATTAAGGACAATAAATATGTTTTTTTAAAAAGCCATCTCTCTCACCACCATTGTCATACACAGAAAAGAAGTAGGCATCTGCCAAGGGTATACAAAAACAATGGTAGGGCACTCAAATTACATAATGATTTGGAAAAAAGCTACCAATACAATAACACAGAAGGCTTGATTTAATGTTATTGAGGTGAAAAATAAAATGAACAAACAAAAAATAAAGAGTAGGAGGATAAAATAAATAGCTATAAACAAATTAAAAAATACTTAATTATTTTTAATAGCTTGTATCTGTACAACTAAAAGCTTTCCTGTGATTGATGTACTATTTTCACTGAAAAGCCTAAAAGATATCCTAAATTTTTTTTTTATTACAAACAAAATGTTTTAATTTCAGTGCAGAAAACCTCACAGATATGGTAAAAATTGTGACTGCAACAAAGATATAATTTCAGCAAAAAACAAACTACTGAAACACAACAAACAAACACAGTAAAAATCTTGCACTAAATAATAAATACTACTTAAGGAAGAGTACCACATAAAACTTAGCATTGATACATAGTCATAAATCTTGCAGGCTGGACTAACAGCTCATGGATCCTGGATGTCAGATTACTTTTAAGGGAGATAATTAAATACTATGTGCATGCAACATTACAATTCTTATATATATATATATATATATGATATATGTAGGTAAATCAATATATGCTTTGGTGGAAAAAGTTTAATTAATTGTTCTCATGAATTATCAGTTATTTCTGCTTTGTGAAATGTCATAAATTTATAACTGAGGTGCAATCTACATAATAAAATCTATATTTAAAAAAACTTTCCTAGAGTAAGAGAGAGAAACAAAGAGAAAGAAACAAGAAAGAGAATGAGAGAAAGTTAAAGAGAAGGAGCAAGATGGAGAGAGAGATAAAGAGAAGGAGAAAGACATGGACTGTGAGAGAAACTGAAGGAGCAAGACAGAGAGAGGGAGATAAAGAGAAGGAGAAAGACACAGACAGTGAGAGAAACTGAAGGAGCAAGACGAAGAGAGAGAGAGAAAGAGAGAGAGAGATGAACAGGGCAAAGAGAGAATGGAAGAGTGAGAGAATGAGATTTTTGCTATTTGATCATGTTGAAAATCTTCAAGTGTATTTCTTAATAATGAATACTATATTTAGAATACATTGTTTTATAGCATCTTGCAAAGTCAGAATATGTTTGTTCTTGTTGGTATCTTTCAGAACATAATGACGCACTTTTATTTGTTTGGTTTTGATTACTTATGATAATTTTAGAATATATGAATATCTTGTAATATGTTATTTGGATTCATATTAGAACTTAACATTTATTTATATTGTATGTCTCAGGTATAGATGTTAAGAAAATTAAACATTATAGATTAATATACATTGTCATATTTTAAACTGATATAAAAAAATGGCCTCAAAAACTAATACAACAATGGCCTCTGTCAAATGATGGGGAATTCTCCCAAATACTTTTAATATAAATTTTCTATAAATCTATTATTTAAATGAGATGCTATTTGTGATTTGTATGATTTGGAGATGTTGCATAAAGTTTATTTTTGGAAGTCCAGAATGGACAGGAGTGAAGGGGGAGATTAAGTCAAGTAAGTATGTGCAGAGTAGTAGCTGTGGGGTAGGACTGTTGTTGTTCATGAGAATGCTAGATCCCTGGCAGAAAGCAGTAGGACTGTTGTTATTGTTCATGAGAATGCTAGATCCCTGGCAGGAAGCAGTAGGACTGTTGTTATTGTTCATGAGAATGCTAGGTCCCTGGCATGAAGCAGTAGGACTGTTGTTATTGTTCATGAGAATGCTAGATCCCTGGCATCAAAACAGCAGTTTGTGATAAAACATTAGATCTGGAGTCTTGGTTTAGGCCTTGATTATGGGTTATGCAACTTTTATGTTGATGTAATTGTGAACTTGTTTCTGGATAGGTCACATGTGCTGACAGAATGGAGGTTGGAAGGTGCAAGAAAGACATAAATATTAATTAGCTATAGGTGGATTTTGAATTTGATTGGGTCAGGAGTGAGTCTAGGTAGAGATGGTCGTGGTTTCAAGAGTAAGAGCATACTATTCCTTACAGGTGTGAGTCTAGGTAGAGATGGGCATGGTTTCAAGTGTAAGAACATACTATTCCTTACCGGTGAGCACTACAACTGGGTCCCTCCCTATCACAGGTTGTACATGGAACTAAGGAGACCCTAGGCTAGATAAGGTAAAGACATCTCTGTATTGTGTGAATGGTTAGGTTGTACAAGGAGACCCTAGGCTAGATAATGTAAAGTCATCTCTGCATTGTGTGAATGGTTAGGTTTTATTAGGAATGTTATATTATTTGAAATATGTTTTTAACTTTTATCTTTCATAGAAGCATATGCCCAAATTAGTATTTATTAATTTATTAAATTTAATTTATTTAATTTATTTATTAATTTAGTAATTTGCAGTACACTTAAACCCTGCAATTACCTATATTTCAGAGCTTTTTTTATATTTCAGTCTATCTTTATTCTGAAATCTAGGAAGTGGGCTTTGAGTGCCTGATTCTGATGTTATTCATTACATGTGTTACTTGTGCAGCACATCAAAACTCAAGTTAAGTCCTGATTGTGAACGCTGACTACAGTGCAGCTTGAACTTGATCAGACTATTCATGTTTGTGATGAGAAACTAAGACAGATCATATTTGTTTATTTATTTTAAATATTGTTAAATTTTTCTTTTATTAAATTTTTATTAATTGTTCAGTTTTGTGTAATGTAACTGCTTTTGTTGTTATCGTAACTTGAGTGATAGTCTATGATTATGTCTTGTTCTCTGTCTGTATAATTATTTATGTATCTATTTTATAAAATCTATTTCTCAGTTTAAATAACTGAGTGCAGGGCATGATTCAAATTGGCAGCATACCAGCATATTGGCATAACAGTTGCAGATATGCACATTTAACCAGTGGTCCATACTCCATATTGGCACTTATAGATGTTTTATATCATTAACTATTGCTAATATTTGGTTTAATTCATTATTACAATGTCACCCCAGAGTACAGCAGTGACAGCCTCAAGAACTGACATAACAATGGCCTCAAGAACTGATACAACAATGGCCCAAGAAGTGACACAACAATGGCCTCAAGGACTGATACAACATTGGCCTTAAGAAATGATACAACAATGGCCTCAAGGACTGATACAACATTGGCCTTAAGAAATAATACAACAATGGCCTCAAGAACTAACACAACAATGGCCTTAAGAAATGATACAACAATGGCCTCAAGGACTGATACAACATTGGCCTTATGAAATGATACAACAATGGCCTTAAGAAATGATACAACAATGGCCTCAAGGACTGATACAACATTGGCCTTATGAAATGATACAACAATTGCCTCAAGAACTAACACAGGATGTTATAAACATATTACATGGATGTGTAAAATATGAGATACAGGGATATGTGGGCTGTTAAAAGAATTTGAAAAAATTATGGGATATTAAAAAATGGCTGCTAAAAATATGCAGCCACAACATAAGAACAGTGGACATCACTGGTAATATATACTGTGGAGACATATGCTATTTTATTGTTTTTGCAAACAGGTAATTTGAAAATTGAAAAACTCATACTCAATCAAAACATAAAATGTATAGAGGTTGGGATTTTTTAAAGAGAAAAATACTTAGAAATAAATGTTAAAATGTGGAAAAAGTAAGAAGACTAATTTTTAAAAAATGTATGTATGAAGATCTTGACAAAACACTGATCTTTGGTTCAACCTACAAAGGGTAGAAAGATGCAATTTAAGCAGTAAAAATGAAATATTTTTACAATGAAGAGATATTAAATGGAAAAACCTAACTTCTTTGCTTTTAAAAAATAGAAATGAATGAAGTATTTCTTAGATGCAAATGTTTTGTATATGTTTGTTTTTTGTAAACTCACATTGTATCAATGAGAATTCACAGAGATATCAGTTATCTGGGAAATCTTGTTCCCATTCATCCTGGATAATCAAGAATCCAGTGTACAAAAGTTCTTATCTACCCTTGAATTTGGTCTGTATTCTCAATTTCTGACCTGGCTATAAACTACAATCACCAGCCCTGTGCTAGAAGATTGGAATATGTTACTGATCAGTAAGTTTATCAACAGCTGTGACCCTTCTTTTTATTAATTTGCTGTAGTAATATCACAAAACCTTTCACATTCCCATTTAATAAAGACAAATTCTTGTCTCCAAATAAGGTATAATTACCAACAATCCAATATTTATTTTTAATACTTTTAGTACTTTAATGCAGTTGACAAGCTTTCAGGTCATTCACAGTGGCATTAACAATCCCTGTCAGTGGCATTAACAATCACTATCAGTGGCATTAACAATCCTTTTCCTCCATCTGTTCCCTACTCCATAGCTGAAGGTCACTTTGAAGACAGAGCAAGTATTTTATATTCACTGATAAAAATTTAAACTATTTTTTAAAGATTTTTTTTAAAATGTAAAAAAATATTTCTTTTCTCTGTTTACATGTCTGTAAATTCTTTTGTTAAATCTTTTTTTCTGTCTCACACATCCTGTAAAATGTTCCTATTTGAAATATTATCACCATATTCTTTTTTATGACTCGCTACTTTCTGTTTTAAATAATATTATTTGGTAAACTAATTTCTAAATAGTACTTTAAGGCCTTTACACTTAGGAGACAAAATTATCAGTTAATTATATGCATTTGCAGCACACTTATAAAGCCAAATGACTATATGTTTTGTATAACATTGTATTTTACTGACTGTTTTCAATCATCCATAGTAAGAAATTGTAAATACACATACTGAGTCAAGCTTCTGTTTGGTTACAGCACTGTGATATTGCATGATAGATTGTGCTAGATAATTCTATGAGACAAGTCACTGTGGGGGCAGGCCTGTCCATAAGGCGAACCTATGTAGTCACCTAGGTAACATTCCAACAATTTAAAAAAAAAATTATATAAGCAAATAGTTATTTTTAAATAAAGAAATAATGTTCCCACAGAAACCTATATAAATGAAATCTATATATTGGCACCACATTTATATCAAATCAAGTTGTGGTGGTTCTAATTATGGATAGATAGTCGGATGGATGGTACAGAATACAACTGGGGCACAAATTTTAAGTTTCATCATTGTTGTTGAGGAGTATTGCAAGTCTGTAATGATATTTGTATTTGGAGAATACAGACTCAGAGTAGACAGATTCTTGTCAATTGGTGCTCATTTTAGAGCGGACAACATTTATCTCACTGAACCACTGGCTATAATAATATTTGCATAGGTTAAGTGCATATCTGTTAGGGCATTTGTTAATAATGTTTCATCTTTTGTATTTAATTAAATATGATATGCATATAGTTATAAAAGTTGTCTTGTTAATTTACTAGTAATAAAATACTCTTTTATTATAAATACAAGCACATTTGTGTTCTGGTAAAGTGTCATCAGATGAAAAAAAATTATAGTACCTTAAAATCTTACACTCTAGTATTAATAAATGTCATGCATTGCGATTTTTGACAAAATCTGTTGGGACTTCATCATCACCAATTTATTCCACATCCTCCATTACCTTGAATATAGCAGGAAAAATGTAATTGTCTTAGTAAACAGATTATAGTAAAGAAACAGCATGCTGTGTGTCTAAATCAATCTTCGCTACAATGTAAGATGTAAGTCAGAGGAATGCTCAATGATTACATAATTAAACTATTTTTATAAATATTATTCTGAATAATTCATTCAGTATTTAATGTAATGGACATACATCAGTTAACACCACCAATAAATTTGCAACAAAATGGTACCACATGTCACGTCTTCTCAACTTTGTTTTTCAATGCAATACTTTAATGCTTCATGTGGTTGGTCAAGTAGGAGACACTTCCGGCTTCCATGGCTTTCGCGTTTGGGGAGGGGGGAGAGAGAGGGGGGATTTGCTTCATATAGTCTTACCACTTACATTTCTAATGAAATTGAATGAAATTGCTTCATCAAAATTTAATTTTCAAAATATCTCACAAAATAAGTCTGAATGTGAATTTGCACAATATTGCAATCTCACTTTGCATTAATATGCAAGACATGCACTAATCTTGCATAGACCAGGATATAGTGATCAGTGAACAGTATAATACAGCTATAGATTAACATTCCCAGAATATAGTGTTCAGTGAGCTGCATAAGTTAGCTATAGATGTCTCGTAGCCTGGGACAAGCAGCTACAAGATTTTAGCATGGGTTCTAGCAGCCAGTATATTTAATCAAACATTTATATTTATAAATAATCATCTTATTATCCCCATTTCTATATATCAGCATTATGTATATATAGTTTGGCAATAAAATTAAATAATACTATTACTAAACGATATACTTTTGTTAATAACTATTAAATTACTGCCATTAAAACCTCCTGCAAGCTGACCTTAAGTAATGATACAGAAGAAACTATATACATGTACTATCACTGAATAATACTGGCATCAAGAACTAATACAATACTGGTTACAAACTAAAACTAGTATTTAGAACTAATATAATGCTAACCTTAAGAACTAATGCTGGCAGTAATAACTAATACAATACTGGATTAAGAACTAGTTATTAAGAACTAATATAATACTAGTCTTAACTTATGAGCAAGTACTGGCATTAAGAACTGATACAAAAATACAGGATTAAGAACAAAAACTAGTATTAAGAACTATTATAATATTAGCCTTAAGAACTAATGCTAGAAATAAGAACTAGTATAATACTAGCCTTAAGAACTAAAACTGGCATATATATTATTAAGAACTAGTATAATACTAGCCTTAAGAACTAGCACAGTACTAGCCATAATAACTAAAAACTGACATTATGAACTAAATTACTGATATTAAGAACCAATAATAACAATATTGGCATTATGAACTAAATTATTGATATTAAGAATCAATAATAACAATACTGGCATTATGAACTAAATACTGATATTAAGAACCAATAATAACAATAATAACAATACTGGCATTATGAACTAAATTAATGATATTAAGAACCAATAGACACAATACTGGCATTATGAACTAAATTAATGATATTAAGAACCAATAATAACAATACTGGCATTAAGAACAAATACATATTGGTCTTAAGAAATTATACAAATCCGGCACCAAATTACTGAAAAAACCGATCTCACAAACTCATAGTACAGTCAACTATAATAGATTTTACACATAAAATTCATCAAAAATGGTTTTTGCTGTTGTATAGAGTGTGTGCAGAGGGCTTGTTAAAAGGGTTTTCTTTATTGCAGTCACTGGGTGGGTTTCTTTTTAAATGCTGAAATGTGAAAAAAAAAGAAGTACTTTACTTACAGTGGAAATACACATTTTATTTTTTATAACTCCCTTTCCCATCTCACTGCAAAAATTGTTAATAATGTATTTTTACTAAAAATAATTATATTCTTCTACTATTCTTTTGCACATATATATGGACATGTGAGTGGATATGTGAGTGGACATGTGGGTGGACATGTGGGTGGACATGTGAGTGGACTGATGAAAGCATGAATAAGTACACTATTAAAGAGTGCAAAATGAATCTTCCAAGCAAGAGGTAACTAGAAATGGATCAGAAAATGGTTAAAGCACGTGACAGGAATTGAGCAACACATAAAATCACATCTCAACCAAAAGCAACAGTAGCAGGAATGTGAAATGAGGGAATGGAGTCAATATGTAGTGCCAGCTTTTTGTTACCAACATATTTTATGTCACTGAGAGCGTTTTTTTCTCTATAGCAGTTTATTAATGACATCTGGCAATTATAATATTTGGGATCACTCCCATACAAGAATTACTTGTCTGCAGCATTACTGATATATTATTTATTTGTGCTGTTTTACTGATGTCTACTGGCTACTAAAATATGTATGCTTCTTTTGATAACTGGCATTTTATACACACTCTTGTATTTGTTTTTTCATTCTGAACTTATTTTTGCTAATGATTCTTCTTTTTTCATTTCTATTTTGCTGAAATATTTTTTAACCAGCCAGCTATTTGAGCTTTTATATTTGCATTGATGCTTTCTCCCTCTTTGACTCGAATATTTGTGGCTTTTTTTAATTTTCTACTTTTCTACTTATTTGTGTCTTTAATGTTTTACTTTAGACTTTGTACTAGAATTTGTACTTTTCTAGGACTAAAAGTAACATATTTTCACTTTCTGTCTTGAAAGCTCTATGTTACCACACTTAGGCATTTGTCCACAAACTTTTTAGCATTGATTTAATTAAATGTTTGGTTGTGTTTTTAAAACATTTTTTTTTTACATCCTGCCATCACTCAGCTACTGACTCAATCATGCATTTTCATCAAATATTAGTGCTTACAAAGCAATTTATTACTGACTTACTCAAGTCATTCCAATTATTATAAATAATAATAATTATAATACTTCCAACTTCTCCTCTATTTGGTGTGTTTATGCATTTTATATAAAGCATAACTAATATCACTCACATATTTCCATTTGATATTTAATTCTATACAGGACAAGTAGAGCTGATCATTTCTCAAATTCAATATAAGACAATAATTTTTACATTATTAATCAATTGTGTTTTACAGAATAATCTCCCTGGTCAACTGAAAGTAAAGTAGCTTGATTTTGCACATGTAAAAATAATTGATATGTAATATGTTTGAAGTTAAATATTGTTTGATGAGCAGGATGGCTGTTTATTTATTACTGAAGTTTTAATAAAACTAGCCTTTAACACCACTGGCCTTTAATACAACTGGCCCATGTGCAAAGGATGCAACAACAACATGCAGTGCACAGAACAGCGCCAAAGACTACCACTAAGGGGTGTGGCAACACCAAGGCGCTACCTGTTCCACTGCGCCGACGTGGTGACCCTTGGCATTCACACTCTGATCTCTGGCGATCGCCAGTATCAGACAGGTCCTCGCTGCCTAGAGGTGTGCTACATGGACTTGCATCCCCTATCAGTTATACAGGTAAACAGTGACACTTGCCTCCCTTATGCACACATATGCACAAGTGGAAGATTTGACACAAAATACACATGGACATAAACAGATGTAACATTTTACATTTCAAGGCATTCACAATCTTTAATAATTTATCATTTATATTGAGATCAGAAGAAAAAAAAGTGTTGGAAAATGCTTCAAATTATCCATTTGATGTACATCAAGTTAATCCAGATTGCTTGGATTGACTTTGGTGCATACTAATATGGACATTCTGTTTGTTGTCAGATGCATAAAGTCTAAGTGGTTTAGTTTACCTGCTTACACTTCAAGTGTACAAATTCCAGACACAAAATAATCTGTTTGAAGTGCACTACTTCTGAACCATCTATTTCATACCCGCTGTCATGTGTATTAATTTTTATCATTATTTATTTCACATTACTCATTGCCCCTTTTCAACACAATTCCATCAATGAATTTCCAATGGTTGGATGATCCAGGCACAGGCCATTGACAATTACTTAAATAATTTTGCATATATAACGTGACAAAGCAAATGACATAAAAATTTCATGTGCAAAACAGCAGCACCATAATAGCAGCACAAACATATTACATAAAAAATTTAAACTAGTAAATAATAAAAGATTTAAATCATATAAATAGAGAAAAAAATATTATCTCTGATTTAAGGTAAAAACTTAATCATGTAATTTCCCCCTATTTTGCTATAGACTTGAGATCATTTAGAAATTTTTCTTCCCCATCTTTTCATTTCCATCCTTTTATAATGAATATTATTATTTCTTTTAAAGTGAAGTTCTTTCTAATCATTTTTTCAATTCTTATGCAGTGTACTCATGTACAGAGGGGATTATGTATTTTGTTAATTATAAACACACACACACATGCACGCACACACACACACACACACACACACACACACACACATGCATGCACACACACACACACACCACACACACACATACACACACACACACACACACACACACACACACCACACACACACACACAGTTTGATCTATTTTGATTTTCTGACTGAACTATCATACACAAACACACATGCATACATGCATGCACAGTGATCTATTTTGATTATCTAACTTAACTATCATATGCATTCATCATTTATGTAAATAACACAAGTATCAAAGTCTATTTGAATTTAGACAGTTGTAAAACCTTATTTTGACCTGTCTTGGCTGAATTAATGTGAGAAGTCTTGACTGAATGTCTTTTAGAGACAGTTACTATGATCAATATTTTGCAAGGATATGGGGAAAACTGCATGAAATGAAATCCATGTTTAAAAGATTGTTTTATAAATATTTAAATTATTTTTTAATACATATAAAATAAAAATTGTTTCCATATGTTTTTTCTGTTTAATCATCCAATTACTTATATTGTTTCCATATTACTGATCTGTTTAATTATAATACTAATACATGTAACAAATTTATTTTTGTGATACCTTCCCTCAAAGGCAGAGACATACATATTAGAGCTTCTATTAGACATGCAAATGTCAGATTTTACTTGGTTTTCTATTTACCAGGTAATAGGTGTAAAAATGTCCGGATTTAGGTGAGGCATATCCATTAATAGATAATGATTCTCTTTTTTCACCCTTCAGAACTCTTGTTTATGCTGTACAGTACAAGGTTCGACAATGTCCCATTGCAATGTTTGTTAACCTCCAAATCTCATCTCTAAACTCTAGTAATGTTTACTTGTCCAGTCATCTGTTTTCATCCATAGCTTTGATATCTTTCAAATGGAGTGTCTCATTTTGCTGTATTATCAAAAAATAGTTTCATAAAACTTCCAGTCTTCTTTTAGAATAAGAAGTATAAATTAATACTACTTCAAGTACTCCTATCACTGCTGTCAAAGTTTGCAACCAGGAAATAAGGCAAATTGGTAAATTCTTTCTTTTTTGTACTTGGGAATCAAATACAGAAAGAGATATTGAAATGTTTCTGAAAACTTTCAGTAAAGTAATAAATGAAATCTTTAAATAAAACACTAAAAAAAGAAAGCCTTTAAACACAACATTAAACAGAGCTATAAAGTTGGGCAGAGTTTAAGATGTTTTCTTGAAAGTGCCATACTTTATTGCTAATGCTGCATGCATGCACTCTATAAAAATTAATGTTCTCATGATAGATTAATCTTGTTATGCTTAAACAGTAAATAGGAACATAAATAATACAGAAAGAAATATAATTAAGAATAACAACACTGCTAATCAGCATTTCAACACAGTAACATTAGTATTTACTATTTTAACTCAATAAATTATTTTTAAAGTAATATGCATTTAATTTTAAAGAAAAAAGTTCCTGCAAAAAAAGAAGAACCAGAAAAAAAAGTTTTATATCAAAATACAATATATTGCCAGTATCCCAAACAGTTACATTACTAGGCCTAATGGAAGGTCTGACTTAAATCACTCAATTTCAATAGCTGTAAACAGTGACACACACACACACACACACACACACACACACACACACACACACACACACACACACACACACACACACACACACACACACACACACACACACACACACACACACGCACACACACACACATATATATATCTATACATACTTGCAAATAAGCAAACTTGTATACTGACTTGTATAAATAACAGATACAGAAACACAAACATAGACATAACAGTCCTGTATATATAAATAAACATTTTTACAGACATATTCATGTCACTTATACAAATCCACACATAAAATGTATAAATATATAACAAAAATACTATCTTAAAAGATAATGATGATTTTACAACTTGTACATAGCATATATATCTAATTTCTGCAGCCACAACAAATAATAATGACTTCAAGTTTCTTAAGCTTGTCAGTAATAAAAAAAATAAAACATGTTACATTATTAAATAATGCACCACAACAATGAAATAGGAATAATAAATCACATATACATGTAATCAGTTTTTCACAAATAATATATTTGTATGTTAGTTATTACACAGACATAAAAACTACTACAACTCTTAGCAGTTATGAATTTCTTTGAACTGTTTGCGCTGTCTGTTTAATCTAATCTAATCCATCCATCCATTCATCCATGTAATTGCTTGCCAACTGTAATCATTAGTTAACAGAATCAACCAGTTAAAAGAATCCAAATTCAAATAACAGATTTAATGACATGCACCCTATTTTTTCTGGGTTTTAGAATCAAAACATTATATATACTTATTTATCAAAATTTTAAGTGCCTGATTTCAAAATCAAACCACAATGAAAACTTATAGGCGGTTTTACTGATGGACTACAATGTAATCTCTATACCAAATGGTTTTAGTGAATTAATTCTCAAATTCAAGCAGTATTGGTAACTTTCTTAAATAATCTTTCATAAACAAATAAAAAAAGTATGACTTTAAAGTTACTTTCATCAAGTTAATTCTTGATTTAGTCAAAACTGGAAACTTCCATTATGGCCATTTCTTGTTTACGTATGTCCTTTAGCTGCAAGGTTACTAAGTCATATAATGATACAATTGTATTAATAGTTAGCATTCTTTAGTGTTTTAACTGTTTATCTCCACTATATTGCTACATGTTGTCCACTGTATTCATTCATGATATGCACAGACAACCCCCCTCACACCCCTCTACAATATTTTCAAATTTATTGTAAATATCAATAGTAACCCATGTTAATTCAATGCTTCTTATAATTAAAAAATTTACTTATACAGACATATATGTATAATAATTAAGTGAGCTATTTATATTACATTGCAGGTACCTGTATGATTTTTGCTTATTAGAATGACCCACTTAATAGAACAAAAATTTAGTAGGATGAAATTTATCACAATAAGCTTACTTTAAATAAATTCTGCCCCCGCCCCTCCCCCCCATCAGCTTTTAGAAACAGTAATCATTAGTATAACCTGAAATGCAGAAAAAATGACTAAAAGCTAATACTAACCTGACACAACCCCTATGCCATCATCAAAGTCCAGCTCTGATATGTCACTGTCACTCAGGCCACGTGTAGAAATAGGTGGTGACAAGTGAGTTTTGCGCACATCATAAGGATCCTGACATGTCTTCTATACACAGACATAAATAGTGTACAAGTGATTATACACACATCATAAGGATCCTGACATGTCTTCTATACACAGACATAAATAGTGTACAAGTGATTATACACACATCATATAGGTTTTAGCTTGTATTCTATGTACAGACATAGTGTACAAAAAGTGATTTTACATACATTATATAGTTTCAAGCCTGTCTTCTTTATGTACAGACAGATAATAATAACTTAAATAGTCATAGGAACTCTGACTTTGTTACTTTAAAATTTTATAAAAAGAATTTCCAACTTGAAGCCCTGACTCTTTAATAAGACTTAGTTTTGAGCTAGTTATGTAATTCCTAGCCAATCTTATTGCTCACTTTTGTCCACTACAAGTTTACGTGAAATCTTAGTGTCTGCTAGTGTCCCCCATCCTGCATACGCTAAGAGCAGATGCTGGAACTGTCAACCAGAGTAAATTCAAATATGGACAACAGCTGTTAGAGCACAAAAATAAGCATGCTAGAGAAGCCAAAATTAGATTGCCTTTCTGATCCACAGTGAACATCTCCTATAGGCGTGATTCATCCCTATAGTAATTTTCTAGACAAAATAATTATAAATAGATTTGTTTGTGGGATTTTCTGTATTTCAAATTCAGCAATATATTTCCAGCAGAGGTTAGTATCATGGTTCCTCAAGCCTATTATTATTAAAACTAATATTTTTGTATACCATAGCTTGTTTATGTATACTAATGGTTATATATATAATTTGTAATAGTAATTAAAGTTTTAGCAAGAGTGTGTGAGAGTGATTACATACAATAACATACAAAATCAACCATCAGTCATGCACAAAAAACTTTCAATAATAATTACATACAATAACACACAGAGACAACCCTCAGTCACACATACAAAAATCTCAATAATAATTACATACAATAACACACAAAATCACCCTTCTCTAATGCACACAAAAATCTCAATAATAGTTACATACAGTGTCCTACACAAAAATAACTGACCGTCCGAGGTGAGGAAGCAGGAAGAGGTATGCTTGCATCATCATGATGGCCTAGTTGATACCAGTAGGGTTCATCATTCAAGTTGGCTGTCGTCAGATCAATTAATACCTGTTGTATTGTACAGGTACCAAAGTTGTATGAAGTGAATGTTAAGAAATAAAAGCAAGTGAAATGTGTAAAATTAAAATATACAAATTTGTTTATTTGCTGCTTGAATATGACACACTTCCATTTTACTGCACAATATGAAATGTGAAAAATTAAAATATACAAACTTCTTTTGTTGATGCTTTAATTATTCGTGAAAGCAGAGAAAGCTGAAAGCGCCCCCTACATTAATAATAATAACTTTAATTATGATACACTTAATGTAACTTTTGTTGATGCTTTAATTATGATATACTTAATGTAACATTTGTTGATGTTTTAATTATGATACACTTAATGTAACTTTTGTTGATGCTTTAATTATGATACACTCAATGTAACATTTGCTCCATAATGTGAGATGTGAAAAAAAATACAAATTTGTTTAGTTTTTTGCTATTTTAATTATGGCACATTCCAACTTGATTGCACAAGGTGAAGTCATCCAAAGTAGCATTTAAACGACTTTTATAAACTTCATCAAGAAATAAGAAATACTATCATCATAAGTCAGCACAATAGACTTTATAAATCAGAAACCCAGTCACATAAGTCAGCACAATAGACTTTATAAATCAGAAACCCAGTCACATAAGTCAGCACAATAGACTTTATAAATCAGAAACCAAGTCACATAAGTCAGCACAATAGACTTTATAAATCAGAAACCAAGTCACATACATCTCAAACCAAAGTGCAATCAAATGTACACCGCCTAGGAATTAGAACTAAAGTGCAAATACAGAAAACATGACACATATAACTTTTCCATGCAGCAAACATGTCACATAAACCTTTCCCAGGGAACAGAAGTAGGATACATATCACATATATCTTTTCTAGGGTATAGAATTAGAAACACAAATGCAGAATTTAATTCAGAAAATGTTACACATACCTCACCCAGGAATTCAGAAGCACCAATGCGGTCATAGTCCCAACCTGTTATTTCCAATAGTCTTTCTTGTAAGTCCGTTTCTTTAACTGGGCAGTATATAAACGTTTGGTTCCATGTTGGCTCTATAGTACTGGCAATTGTTTTCGTACGTCTTTTACTTTTTTCACTATGAAAATAGAAGAGAAAATAAAACAATGAAAATTTTCCTTTTACCTAATAATATACTTATATTTTTGAATGAGCAATTTACAGATGTGCAGAAAATATACCAGTACACTAATGAAAAAGAGTTAATTTGTTATTTTATTTCACAAATTCTTATAATATAGATTATATGGGTCAGGGCTCAAGAAAATATTTACAATCAGCAAAATGCATACAAATATAAAAATACTGGAGAGAATGAAAGGGAGAGCTATTATTGTCATACATTATGCTTGTATCATTATACAAGTATGACTGTGCATATATGTGCTGCATATGTCCATTTACATATCTGTACTAATTTAAAGTTACATAAATAAGCAGACGAATGTAGCATACAGATTCATGATTTAATTTTTCAATTTGGTTGAGGGGTCAATTAATTTTTTATGTAAATGTTAACAGCACAGTATATACCCTAACCCATAGTTGTGGATAAATATTCTACTAGGGAGGGTTTAATTATATTAAACTTTACAAACACTCTGCTTACACATGTTTATGTAATGATGCCAAGGTTAGTAGGATATATGATATGTATTCATTCTGTGGGACATATACTGTGCATTAACATTTAGATCTGTTCTTCATTGTATAGATTCAGAAAAAATCTTCTTTGCGTACTAGAACAATTTATATGTTATTATAATTTTTTGTTGTAAATATTGCTTTAGTTCATGACTGTGAGCAAATTAAAATAACAAAGCACACAAACACACACACACACACACACACACACACACACACACACACACACACACACACACACACACACACACACACACACACACACACATTCACACACACACACACCACCACCACCACCATACACGTATGTAGCCTTTTCTGACTGAGGAAATTCAATATATGTAGACATTTATGACTGCGAGCAAATTCAAATATAAAATCTTATATATTGCACCAACCTGCGGTCTGGTAGAAGATACAACTTGCAGTATGGATTGGGAAATTTTCCAGCCTCAGTTAAGGGCAACTCTATGGCATTGATAATCGACACAATCAGTTGGTAGCTTTGTACATCATACCACAATTTGATCTGCAAAAATACCATGTGGTGTTTATAACAGACATGATCAGTTGGTAGCTTTGTACATCATACCACAATTTGATCTGCAAAAATACCATGTGGTGTTTATAACAGACACAATCAGCTGGTAGCTTTGTACTTCATTCACAACATATCTCCAAAAAGTTATATTTAGGACAATCTCTAATAGCATACTAATAGGAGTACTGCTGTTAAAGAACTTTTTCCTTTAAATGAAAACATTAAAAAGTCAAAAACCCATCTTGCATCAGTAAATCAAGAAATATCATTTTCTCCATTAATGAAATTAATAAACCAATCTTACACAGTATATCAGAAACATACTTTTGCTCTATTTATGACATTAAAGAGGTAGTGTGAATTATAACAGGAAACATAAATGAATAAATCAGAAATATAACTTGCTCTGCTAATGAAATTCAAGAGCCAATTGTGATTTATAGTAGGATTTAATAAGTGATTTCAATTAAAAACATTTTCTATAATAATGATAATTAATTATGAATTGTGAGTAAATCATGATTCACTTAAACAGACACACACACACACACACACACACACACACACACACACACACACACACACACACACACACACACACACACACACACACAAACACACAAACACACACACACACACACATTCACACAGATATATATATACATATATTTTTTTATTAATCACAATAAACAGTAGTCCTTCTTCAGATAGGTTTGAGTAAATTAGAAATGATTTTTTGGTTTGTGAACGATTTACGATTAATCTGCACCCTGAAAAATACTAATGGTGGATAAACATTACTGACCAACTAATCATCTCATTTAGAATTTGTAGGAAGTCAAATTGTAATGAGTCTTTTTTTCTATTGCAGACACCCTACTATTAAGGTCACTGCCCTTTAATCATTGCTTTAAAACCTTTTACATAAAGATATATAGCAGTGATGTAAATATTAGGATTACAGTGCAGTCATGTACTGAATTTCAAGAAATTGTCATGAAGGCTCAGAGTATCGATTGTTTGAAATATCCAATTCCATGTGTCAAGGTATCTTGTTTTTGAAATGGACACACTAATGGTAATGATACTTTTGAGGATTTAACTGCATATTCTAACCGTATGATTCTCTTTTGGATACATTACTGTTAAACTATAACTTTGCATGATTCAACTGTGTGTAGTCTATAGGCAAACTATAACTATTTGATTTTCTTGTGGGTAACCTGCTGTTAAACTTTAACTTATCATGATTCTATTGTGGGTATATTGCTGTAAAACTTTAATTCCATATGATTGTATCCTGTAATTTTGCATGATTCTCTTGTGAAATATTGTTGTCAAAAAGTAACTCTATATCATTCTCTTGTGGAATATCCTCCTGTTAAACTGTGACAAGTAAATTCTGCTAATGATTCATGATAGGAGAGGTATTGATAATTCTGCCATCTAGACAAATTTACCTGTATTTTGCCAGACACCTGTGGGGAATGTGGACGATTTCTTGGAAGGCGATTCATTTGTCTGTCACTTGTTATTAAGGCAACATCTGATTGCTGATTTCTGTGATCTGGGATTGCTTCTCGCAGTCCATAGTCTGCACAAATTTATTGTTATATATTATAAAAACAAAGTCTCGTTTATAAAATTTCCATGAATAAATTGGAAATAGACAAAACACATAACAAAACAGAGAATTTAAAACAAATTAAATGGCATATTCTTGAAAAAGTCAAGGATAGTTAACAAAGTGAAAAGAAAAAGATGTCTACAGTTTCTACAGACAGAATAAAATGGACCTTCTTTATCAAAATATAAAAAAAAAATTTTGACAATTTGTTGCAATCATCCATAAACAACTAAAAGAAGATACATTGTAAAAATTTAATCAGTTAATAATAATGTATTACAAGTAATTAAAAAAAATATTTCCAGTTGACTTACATAGAATCTTCTTTAAATTTCATTTTAGAATAATGAATGACAATATAACTATATTTAAAAAAATGGTTGTTAGCACAACTATATGCAGTCTGCATCTGAAACACTTTAAATGAAAATAAAGATGCTTACATTTTAACAAACTGTTAATGTTTACACCTGTCACTATACTAAAACTGTTATTTATAACTTGTTAATACATTAAGTAGGTGAGTGCATCTTGCTAAAATTGATGTTTACTTGTTAACTCACAAAACATGATGTTTTCAGAGATGACACAATGCTAAAATTAATGTTTATGTTTTCAGGAGATGAACGCACTAAATTTTTATATTTACAGATGTTAATATGCTCAAGATGAGGTTTACAATCATATTAAAATTTATGTTTATAGATAAAAGTAACTTATGTAAATGTATGTTTAAATGTTAACACATGAAATCTGATACTTATAGCAACACCTTAGTTGATGTTATAAATGTTAAAACACTAAATCTAAATTTACATATATTGACACAAAAATTGCTGATGTGTACATTTTGAAAATTCTAAGAGATGTTTACAATATTAATATACCTAAGTTGATATTTGCATATGTTTTAAATGCATAATTTTCAGATGTTAATACACTAATGTTGATGCTTATATCATAGTATGATTGATAATATGGAAGGCCAGTGTAAAATGAAAAATAATATGCTCAAAGAGGAAGTATGCAGTGTCTTAAATTTTGGCTTAAACATTACTTATTTTTAAATGCAAAAGTACTATGAGTTTGATCCATTTTCACAAGCAAGAAAGATACATGGATTAGTAAGAAAAGCCTGACTGGAAAAAAAAATCAACTTCACAAGCAATAAAATACATAAACTAGAGAAAACCAAGGAAAAACAGCATTTTCATTTCAGACCAGTGGCAATTTCAGAAAGAGGTGTATTTCATTCTGACAACAATCATAGTTTATATCATCTAACAATTTATGAATGCAAGCAAATTAAATAAAATATTCAGTGGATGGTTATTCCTTTGTTTATCTTGGTGTGCACTTGCAGTCTCTAGTTACAAAGATGACCAAGTGAGTTGTTTAACAGCAAGAACACATGTTGATATTGTTACAATATTAAATATGATTAATCACCAAACTGCCTGGTTAGGTATGCAATCATGGCCTATTGGTTACAATCTTAAGACAGTGAATGAGCTGGTTAGAGAGCTGACTGATCATGGCCTATTATTACAACTCATCAATAGTCAGAGATTTAACTGGTCAGACAACTGCCTGATTGTGGCTTATTATTACAACTCATCAATAGTCAGAGATTTAACTGGTCAGACAACTGCCTGATTGTGGCCTATTATTACAACTCATCAATAGTTAGAGATTGAACTGGCCAGACAACTGCCTGATTGTGGCCTATTATTACAACTCTACAACAATGACTCAGCTGGTTAGATGACAAAGTGATCACGGCTTATTGTATCATGATTATAAAACCTTACTATAAATTAGTAACTGTACATATTGCAGAACACAAATCATGCATTTTTTAAAATCTTTTTAAATTTACAATTTATGTTAATCGTTGTTTAATTTGCAATGTATAACCTACAGAATGTATTGTCTAATCAATGAAAAATAGTACATTAGAATGTGATAAGAAAATAAACATGGATCTACTCATCTAGTTACGAAAGTAAAACTATTAATTGGTATACTGGCAAGTGAATTAAAATTAAAAAAGAAGCTTAGAAAAATAATGACAGATGTAAATTAAAAAGAATTTTCTTTCTATGAACTATAAATAAATAAGTATTGCCATAAATAATAATTCACTAAGCCTTATTTATTGGAAAACCTAAAATGGACAAGAGAAACAGATGAAAGCAATTTGAAACTGGCTGCGTGCAGATAATTATAATTATGTAATTGTGTGTCTGGAATGTGAATACTGTTAGATCAGTAATATTCTCTCAGGCTCTGGTAACATTCTCTCATTTTGTTCTGGAAACATTCTCTCAAATACTGGTAACATTGTCAGCTGCTGTTAACATTCTCTCATCTTGTTCTGGAAACATTCTCTCAGATTCTGGTAATATTGCCTGAGATGCTGGTAATATTCTCTCATCTCACTCTAATATATTCTCTAAAATGTTGGTAACATTATCTCCAATTCTGATAACATTCTCTCATCTTGTTTTGGTAACATTATCTCCTTTACTGGTAACATTCTCTCATCTTGTTTTGGTAACATTCACTCATCTTGTTCTGGTAACATTCTCTCAGATGCTGAAAACATTCTCTCATCTTGTTCTGGAAACATTTTCTCAGATGCTGGTAAAATTTTTTCATCTTGTTTAAGAATATTTTTTACAGATATTGATAATATTCTCTCATCTTGTTCTGGAAACATTCTCTCAGATACTGGTATCATTCTGTAAGATTCTGATAACATTCTTTCTCTGGTAACATTATCTCACGCTCTTGTATTACTCTTTCAAATTTTGGTAAGAGTCTCTTAAACTCTGAAAACATTCTCTCATATTCTTGCAACAAGTTTCTTAAATTCTACTTATTCTCTTACACTTTAGTAACATTTTCTCAAACTGAGGTATTACTTTTTTAAACTCTGGCAACACTCTAGTTAGAATCTCATACTCTAGTTAAAAAGTCTATACCCTCTGGTTAGAATCTATAAACCCTGATTAGTCTCTCAAACTCTGGTTAGTCTCCCAAACTTTGTTTAAAGTCTATAAACTTTGAATAGTCTCTTAAACTCTGTTAAATTGTATAAACTCTGGTTAGTCTCTTAAACTCTGCTTAAAGTCTATAAACTCTGGTTTATCTCTCAAACTAGTTATAGTCTATACTCTGATTAGTTTTCAAACTCTAGTAAGTTGTTAAAGTCTATAAATTGTTTAGTCTTCTAGACTCTGGTTAAAGTCTGTAAACTCTGCTTACAGTTTGTAAACTCTAGTTAGTCTCTCAAACAATGGATAGAGTTTATAAATCCAGTTAGTCTCTCAAACTGATTACTCTCTCAAACTCTGGCTAAAGTTGATAAATTCTGGTTAGTCTCTCAAATGCTGGTTAAAGTTTATATACTCTAGTTAAAGTTTATAAACTCTGATTAGTCTCTCAAACTCTGGTTAAAAGTTTATAAACTCTGGTTAGTCTCTCAAACATCTGGTTAGAATCTATAAACACACTAATTAATCTGGATAGAGCTTATTAATTCTGGTTAGTCTCTCAAATACTGGTTAGAATTTATAAACACTAATTAATCTCTCAACTCTGGATAGAGCTTATCAATTCTGGCTAGTCTCTCCAATACTGGCAGTCTTGTCTTATATTCATCTGAGTATTTCGAACTCTGGTTATCAACTTTAAAACTCTTGTTATGTTCTTTCAAACTCTGGTTATCAACTTTAAAACTCTGGTTATAGTCTTTCAAACTCTGGTTATCAACTTTAAAACTCTGGTTATAGTTTTTCAAACTCTGGATGGTCTATCAAACTTTGGCTAGTCTGGGTGTCAAACTCTGATTACAGTCTATTAATCTTGGTTAGTCTGTCAAACTTGGATTATAGTCTATCAAACTTTAGTTAGTTTATCGAACTCTACTTACAATCTATTAAACTTTGGTAGTTTACCAATCTGATTATAGAATATTAAATTTTGGTTAGTCAAATAAATCCTGATTATAGTCTGTTAAACTTTTGATAATCTATCAAACTCAGATTATAGTCTATTAAACTTTGGTAGTCTTTCAAACTCTGGATCATCTATTAAACTTTGGTTAGCCTGTCAAACTCAGATTATAGTCTATCAAACTTTGGCTGGTTAGAATTTATTAAAAATATGATTATAGTTGATCAAACATTGGTTAGTCTATCAAACATAAGTTATAGTCTATTAGACTATGATTAAATTCTCTTAAACTCCAATTTCATATCATATTTTAGTTATATTTTCTCCCTGCTCAAAAAATCTAAAAGTTGTTTCAAATAATGTTTAGAAATACTCCAAAACAACACCATTCACAAGTCTTTCTAAATAATAAAAATAAAATGCTCTGATTTGGCTGCCCACAAGATTTCAGTCAAACTTATAGTCTCTAGTTCTCTTTAAACTTGTCTTCCATTGTCAAAAATCACAATTCATTACTGCTAAAAGATAAAAAAAAAAAATTTTAAATGTAAAATAGTGAAACAAGAAGACATTTTCAAAAAGCAAAAGGCTGACCAGCAGAAAGGCATGAGCATTATATTAGGATTATGTGCTGTACTAAGGGTTAATATGCTAAACAAAAATAGATAAATTTCATAAAGAGATTCAGGCAAAAGCAAAGTAGCAATTGAGGCAGGAGAGTGATTGCAGGCAGGTGGGTACTCTAGGAAGAATTGTTTAAAGTCATGCAGTTAAATTAAAAGCTAATAATTCATGCTGTGTTCGTAAAGGGACATCTTACCCCACAATGGGAAAGCTCTAAGACTGCGGTGAAAGGGAGGCTGTGTTTGCATAGCTGGAGTAAATGACAAAAATTATCAATTGACACTGCAATGTCACACACATTTCTAGACTGTTGTACAGGTAAGGTAGTACAGTTTGGGGAAAAACACACATTTCTAGACTGTTGTACAGGTAAGGTAGTACAAGTTAGGGGAAAAAACACACAAACAGCTTTTAATCTGAAATCATATATTATGAAGATAGTAATCAACTTTTGCACAGCAAATTATACATGGCTCATTTCCAAAGTAGAAGTGATGTCTGTTTCAGAAGTTTATCTCCGCCCTATGTACAAGTAAACATCAACCTGTACTCTTATTTATAATAAAGACAATACACTACTAATTTAGCACATATGAAAATACTTGGTATTTCCAATTTAAAAATCTATTAACTTTCATCTGTCCTAATGTGAAGAGCTGCATTATATAGCTGCATAAGTTCATACTCAACATAAATGAAAACAAATTATTTACACAATTCCACACATTACAATAACAATCTTGGCCATCCAGTGCCAAATCTCCTGTGACAGATGCAATAAAATACAAACTGTGCAATCAGAAAAGTGCAAACTGCAATAGGAATTAAAAGCAAAAATATATGTGCAATTACAAGATAACTTCATTTATTGTAAAATGTGAGCTTTGAACTCCCTTGCTCATTAATACTAGTTGATTTGGTTAAGCTCTGACTATACACATATTCAGCACATGTGCATACACACAAAATAAGAAAACACACATCATATAACATGCTTTCACTTGGTTTTTACAATGTAAGACACTTCTGCAACTTCCCTAAGTCAAGTTTTTAAATCTTACTGATAAACATGTATTAGTCAAGCAAACCCAAAGTTCAAAGTTCCAAGGAGAAAGAAAAAGAAGAGTAAGGGTAATTCTTAATATGACAAAAGTGTTGTCAGCAGCTCTAAAGTCTTGATGTCATTTATTATGATAAGTATATGCCACAGAAAGAATATTTTTTACTATATATCAGTCAGTAAATGCATGTTTTTGTATATTTGTTAAGCATCCAGAGTCAGACATGTAGTTTTATACCATCTCCATATTTAAAGCAGGTCACTTTTCAACTAATAACCTACTATCTCTCCTGAAGTGTATGCTGCCAATTATTATTTTACTAGTATCATTATTTCATCAGTTCTTTTCAAAATTACATTTTTTGCTACTTTTGAGTTTAGCCTTGATTTAATTTTATATAGAAGCTAATGAATAAATCTGTAAATCATTTCCTAGAGTGTAATAAGATGTCCATGATACAGCCCACGAGAGTTAATACCCTTAGGTCAATGGATGACTTGACCAACCTTATAACTGATGAGTTATTGTAGAATAAATTTGTAGAATTCCATATTTTCAAAGCTAGGCATAATATTACTTCATCCCAAAATAAATAAAAGAAATAGCACGTTATAATTATTATGAAAACTTGACATGTATCCTAATGCATACATTTAGTAGGGTGTATTTAGACACTGTCAAAGCTGATGTACATTTAGTAGGTTGTATTTAGACACTGTCAAAGCTGATATACATTTAGTAGGGTGTATTTAGACACTGTCAAAGCTGATATACATTTAGTAGGTTGTATTTAGACACTGCACAAAGCTTGTATACATATAGCAGGGTGTATTTAGACACTGCACAAAGCTTATAAACATTTAGTAGGTTGTATTTAAACAATGCACAAAATTTATACATATAGCAGGGTGTATTTAAACAATGCACAAAGCTTTTGTACATTTAATAAGGTTTATTTAAACACTTTTCAAAGCTTAATTTGGGCCATTGTTGATTATTACATTTATATCTTTGGAGAGTTGACAGATTTCACATAGTGCATCAGTTTTTCTCCGTGCTTAGTAGCAAGGATCCACATAAACACTGTAGATAGTGTCTCAAGTTAACCTCCTTTTATAATCAAGTAACTTTACATAAATGCAGCTTTTATTAATCTTAAAAAAAGAACAAATATAAGTAGAAACTTTGTGAAGTTTGAAATCTGAGTTACTAATTGCAAATGCCCATTTTTGTATTACAGTTTCTAAAGTTTATAAAAGTATCGTATAGTACCTTTCTAATACTGACTTGAATGGAAGAAAATCTAATTTTACACTTTGCATCTATAAAGTGACACCCAAAGTACTGACACCGTCAGTTCCAAAAATAAAACTATTGATTTGTTTATCATTTTCATTTTATCTTAACTCTTAGGATCATTTCCATTTCATTAGAATCACATTACTTCTAAGTTTAGTTTTCTGAACATCCGTCTACCATTCTAACAATTTTTTATGCATAAAAAATATATTACATGAATATTACAGATACAGTTTGCTATCTGGCTATGCATATTCAGTTTTGGCCTACAGAGAACAGAACATGGACTTCACAAGTCAGCAGGAGAAACACAAAGGAAAATTAACATCCCACAGAAGACAGAACATATCAGTAGGATAAGTGGACAGAAAATTAATGTCCCCAAAACAACCCTTTTATTGTTTTAAGAATACAAACAGCTTGACTGCTAAGCATTAAAAGAGAAACCAATGCAAAGTGAAAATTTAAAATGGTTTATAGGTATACAAAAGTTGATATTTCATTTAAATAATCTTCATCAGGACAATACAGGTATTTATAACAAAATGTGAACAATGAAAACAGTAAACCACAAGATGTGTGAAAGAATATCTGAATTGATATTACATTGATATCCTTTTAAGAAATAAGTAAACAAAAATCAACTGAAAAGCCCAAACATATCCAAATGTCCAAAACATTCCTGACATATAAGTGTAATTATGAACAAAACCATGTGTCATTCTAGATGTAATAACTGTAATTATGAACAAAACCATGTGTCATTCTAGATGTAACAACTGTAATTATGAACAAAAACAATGTGATATTCTAGAAGATATAATAACTGTAATTATAAACAAAGGTGTGTGACATTCTAGAAATGTAATAACTGTAATTTTAAACAAGGGCATGTGATATTCTAGAAGATATAATAAGTGTAATTAGAAACAAAACCATGTGTCATTCTAGATGTAATAACTGTAATTATGGACAAAACCATGTGTCATTCTAGATGTAATAACTGTAATTATAAACACAGGCGTGTGACATTCTAGAAGAAGCAGTAACTGTAATTATAGACAAAGGTATGTGGTAGTCTAGAAATGTAATAACTGTAATTTTAAACAAGGGCATGTGGTATCCTAGAAGAGTAATAACTGTAATTATAATCAATAGCATTGGACATTCTATAAGATGTGATTACTGTAATTATAAACAAAACAAGGTAACATTTTAGTAATTACTGTAATTAGAAACAAAGTCATGTGACAGTCTTGTACATCTAATAGCTATGATTATAAATAAAGACACATGAAAATATTGTACATGTTATGATTCTAATAGGGGCATGTGACCATCTTGCACATGTAATAACTATGAACAGAAACAAAGGCATGTGACAGGCCTTAATAAATTACAGTAATCTATAATGAAATTGCATGATAAAATGCAGTGAATGTATATTTGTACAGTGATTAGTAATTTTATACTGAAAAAAACATGCATTAGAACATCAATAATATCTTTTATTTTCAATTAGTAACAATGAAGTGGGTGTAGTATGTATACATGTTCAAACACACACAGAATAATGAGGTTTTAAAAACTGAAGAAAATTTCAATGATTCCAGCAACAATAAATGTGATGATATTTTTCTTGGAAAGTACAAATCTGTTTTCAGTAGACACTAATTATGTTGTAATTACCTGAAATTCTGTTCTTGATTTTCAAGCTATTTTATTTGGAAAGAACACTAATGATTATTTCCTATGCACAATATATGTAGTTTGATGTTTTATGGCACAACTATATATTTATCACCAAATATAGGTGATATATACAACTGAAATACATAATTTCACATTTAATTAATCTACACATATAACTGATTCACTATTGACTATTTAAATTAGTTAAAATGGCTGAGTGTTAAGCATGAGTGGAATTAGTGCTAGTTAGCATGGTTAAGCATTTGTATCTCTGGGCAGTCAAACCAAAGAGCAGTGGAGTTTGGCTATAAAACAAGAACAGACAACTCAAGGTAAAGATATTAGACAAGCATATGCCTACATGTTGACCAGTAGTAAGTTGGTTATTCATCAAAATTAGAGAGAAGTGCAGGCAAATCTCTTACTCTGGATTGGTCAGTAGCACTGGGAGCAGCATTAGTGGACAGGCAGAATTCTAACAAGGTGAGAATGGACAAGGAATAGGCACTCTGAGAGATTCTGAACTAAGAAACAGATGTCTTAGTTTAGGTGGATCCTTTTGAATCTAGGTAAAAATCAAAAGAATTGAGCAGTTGAGTTTGGAAAGCTCTATTTTGAAAATAAAACTCAGTGTCTTTGTGAGAGTGAAGCTGGGATTATAAATTGCATTTTTAATAAACTGAATTACATTAATGGAGAATGAGCATTAATTTGCTATAAATGTTGTATTTTTAATGATAATTTTATTTCAGGAATTTGTAAAAGAGTAATAAAAAAATAATGTGAAGGAACTTAGGAGAAATCTTGATTATGCATTTCAAGTCTCAGTTTGTAAGTTTTTATTTTAGCAGAAATCCTGCTTAGAAAAGCATACACAAAACACTAGTAATTTCATTGTTTCTGATGGATAAGAGACACACACATGCATGGATATGTAATAATGAGATGTGGGCACTTCTAAAGAGTGGAACTTGGGCAATGGGGCTCATGTCAGTGCTCTTTTATTATGAGTACTTACTATAGACTATAGATTTCTAATGGGTGTTTTAAATCATGTTGGTATTTAAACATATATCAGTACATAAATTGACACTACACTTGGGTAAATAAATACACATGGCTACAATTAATAAATATACATATACTATGTCTAAGAGAATAGGTAGAAAAGAAGTTATATATATTCATAAGCAGAAAAGCAGTTACAAATAAAAAAGCAGTTAAGAAGACAAGCAATTATAAACAGAAAAGAAGTTACAAATATTCACAAAATGATTATTCTAACAGAACTAAAAGACAAAGGAGGAAACATTGTCACACAAGGAAGCCTATTGTGTGTGCATGTCTGTGTGTGTGTGTGTGTGTGTGTGTGTGTGTGTGTGTGCGTGCGTGCGTGCGTGTGTGTGTGTGTGTGTGTGTGTGTGTGTGTGTGTGTGTGTGCATGTGTGTGTGTGTGTGTGCACGCGTGTGTGTGTGTGTGCATGTGACATAATGGCATTTGTGTAGCCCACACCCACCTTCCACTAAAAATATCTACATTCAAAACCTATCTCTAGGATGGTTGACTCACCCCTGGGATAAGGTGTGGGCTAATTAGTATCTTACTTTAAATGGACCATTCAGCTGCACTGTGCATGACAAATGTACTAGAAAGCCACCCATTAGCTGGCAGACCAATGCAACTTGACCATCAAGGTAACATGTATCTCCTGGCAATAATTAGCTACAATCATACTCCATATCAGCTATACGATGTATGATGACCATGTATATATGAGTGTTCTGTCAAGAACACATGTGGACAAACTCTTAAGTCCATGTGGTTTACTGGAAGATTGGCACCTTATTTTTGATGCTGGCTCTCGAAGAGCACTGAGCCATGAAAGCAATGCCAGAGCGGAATGAACCACAGGCCAGAGACCACAGTTCAAGTGAGCATGTGTGCCACCACTCCAGCAATCCACTATGACCCTAGATGACAATGTCAGGTGAATCACGAGATAACTGGGCCATAAAATCAACAGCTGTTCACCTTCTCTCACAATTTCACTCATATGAACATAGCTCGGATAATCACAACAGTGTCATATGCCTCAAGTGATCTATCTCTTACTATATGGTCATGAATAAGAGCATTACACAAATACAAACTCTAATTATAACCATCAAACTATTCATGATATGTAACCACAGTTCTGTTTTATTTATTTATCTTTAAATATATTTTACTATTGATAATTAGACCACGTATGTTGGCATGGCTCACTTATATATGTTGTAGTCTGTCACCTGTATTTAATTAATATACCTGGCTGTATGTATCAGAGGGCTCAGAGCTTTATTCTCAACAATCACTCTTCTATTCTACACTATCTCTCTTCCTTCTTTCCAACATATGTGGCCAGCCAGAAGGTGTATTTTGGGGATTAGCCTAAGTATACTGGCAACCTGGGGTGGTGGAGAATTAACAACTTGCCCATTTCCCAGCAAAACAAAGTATGTACATGCACATGTGTATGTGTGTCTGAGTGAGTACATGAGTGTGTGTATACATGTCTGTGAGAATTTAAAAGATGTTTATAATCAAACACATTTTTTTTACAAAAAATTCAGAGATAAGATATAGGCATGTTATAAAAACAGTCATAAGTATGTGTCTGTGAAAAGAAGAGAATGGGATTTATAAAATAACAATGAGAGAGAAGAGTACACTTGAATGTAGAGCATACTTCTGGATTAGAGTAAACACCAAATATACAAATGATGCAGTCATTGAGAAAACAAGTCACACAAATGATGCAGTCATTGAGAAAACCATTTTAAACAAGTCACACAAATGATGCAGTCATTGAGAAAACCATTTTAAACAAGTCACACAAATGATGCAGTCATTGAGAAAACCACTTTAAACAAGTCACACAATAATGCAGTCATTGAGAAAACCACTTTAAACAAGTCACACAAATGATGCAGTAACTTTGTACGAAATATTATACATCACAAATGGTGAAAGAACAAATATAAAGACATAAGCATGTTAATTTCATTTGGTTCATCAGCACATAATATTAAACATAGTACACTAAAACAGAAAGACAAATGAAACATGTCACAAAATGGTGATGTTAGAAAGGCATATTAAAGATATCACTTAGTAATCATACAGTAATACAAAGGCACATTAAACTATTACACTTTCAAATGATGCCTTAACACAGAAAAACATATTAAGTATGTAACTTACAAAGGATGCAGTAACATAGAAAGACACACCAGTTACAAATACATTAGTGAAGTAACAAACCTCGAGCATGATCAGTAAAGGCAGACTGCACCCCAGGTGGCATCTCACCATGCCTGTTCATAGGTGAAAGAAAGACATTTTTTACTGTTTTCAAGAAGAGTAAAATGGAAATTGTAAATGTTTTCATGCTGAATTTAAATCTTTATTATGCTAGTCTATTGGCATCAAATACAGGAATGAAAGAGTGTGGGTGAATGCAAATCTCTTCTCCTCTATTACCCCATGCCCCGACCCATACCCATGTCTATTGCCAATATAATACTGCCATTTTGTTTTGTTTAGAGTGAATGATACCTTCCCCATACACATACACACACACACACACACACACACACACACACACACACACACACACACACACACACACACACACACACACATACACACACACATTGTTTTCAATGTGAACTCATTGCATTTTAAGAAAATGCAAATAAAATAAATCACTAACAAATATGTGCTACCATTTTACATCTGATTTACTTGTTTATGGCAGTATAAGTTTTCTGTCATGCAAGAATATTTTTGTCATTAAATTTTGAATTTTTTTCCTAAGACAACAACAAGCAATATGAAATACACTTTATAAAGCAAGTTAAAAAAATAATTAAAACAAAAATTATATTAAGACAAATATTTCAGACAGTAGGGAATAAAACTCCTTACTTGACACTTCGGTGCACAATTAACTCCACTTGTGGTTCTTGCTTTGACTCAAGTATGATATCATACACTTCCTCAAATGTGGCGCCTTGCAGCGAGCGGCCATTCCATTCTACTACTTCATCACCTGTTTGAATACCAGAAAGTTAAGTACCAATTATTATCATCAGTGCCAGCAATGGTGCATTTAAGTGACAAGATATTGTTATTATTTGTCTAACTAGTATGATAATATAGCTTCCTATCTCTGTTTTTGTAAGTTAATATTTTGTATAATTTAAATATTAATTTAAAAAAAAAAATATTTTCAAAAATTTAATATTTTAAAATAAAAAATCATGAACTTTTGCAAAATAAGTGAACACTTGTGATCATTGATTAAAATACTTTATGTAATTTAAACAAAGAAACAATAACACACCTGGTCGCAGATGTCCCACAGTGTCTGCAATGCTTCCTTTCTTCACCTTGCTGATGAATGCACCTAATTTACCATGGTCTCCTACTTTGCCTCCTATCACCTTAAGACCTGCAGTCACAAGCAAAACATATAATTAGTTATGGCAATGTGACTGTAGAAGGTCATAAAGACCTGTAGACACATGCAAAACATAATTAGTTATGGCAATGTGACTGTAGAAGGTCAGAATGACCTGTAGACACATGCAAAACTGTCATTAGGTGAGCCAATAGATCTACTATATTTATAGACAGTTCAGATAAAATGCATTAACAAAATAACTCTAGATAAGCAAACATTGCATCAGGTCAGCCAATCGGTTTACATGTAGACATGTCAGAGAGAATGTATGTTATAAGGGACTTTCTGGATAAGTGAACATTTCATCAGATGAGCTAACAGATCTACAGACAGGTCAGAAAGAATGCATATAAATATGTAGACACAAACATAAATATCATTAAGTTTAGAGACAAGTGAGAGAGAATGCACATTAAAAGACCTCAAAACAAGCGTCATTAGATTAGCCAGCAGGTCTTCATGTATAGACAGGTCAGAGAAAAAAATGAAGACATTTAATGGACACTAACAAAGAATAAATTGTTTAATTGGCAGTGAAATATTTACAAGAAAACAGCCCAGAAATGTTCAGTTACAAATATTAGAAACCTACCAGCCTTTGGGAATGATACAAATGAAAAACGGTAACTACAAATAAAGTACTACTTATTCATTCATTTGAACAATGTTATTTCAGCAATGGATTAACTGTTTAGAAAATGGTTTTAATGCATTCATGCACACTTAAGAGCAAATGGGCAGAATGAAAACGCTAGCTTAAAGTACCAAGTAAACAATAATAGAAACACAGTGAGGACATTACACAGCACCAAGCAAACTATACTGGAAACATGTCACAATGACCAAATAAACCACACTGTAAACACAGGACATTACACAGAACTATGTAAACTATACCAGAAAGAGTGAGGGTGTTACACAGTACCAATAAACTACACGAGAAACACATTGAGGATGTTACAAAGTAACAAGTAAACTACATTGGAAGGATGGTTAGGATATTATACAATACCAGGTAAACTACATCAGAAACATGGTGAGGCCATTACACAGTACCAAGTAAACTACATCAGAAACATGGTGAGGCCATTACACAGTACCAGGTAAACTACACTGGAAACATGGTGAGGCCATTACACAGTACCAAGTAAGCTACACCAGAGGTACAGTGAGGAAGCTACACAGTACCAAGTAAGCTACACCAGAAACATGGTGAGAATGTAACACAATACTAAGTAAGCTACACCAGAAACAGGTCATTACAAAGTACCAAGTAAACTACACCAGAAAAGTGAGGATGTTACACAGTACCAATAAACTACACCAGAAACACAATGAGGACATTACACAGTACCAAGTAAATTACACTGGAAACATGGTGAGGAAGTTACACAGCAGCAAGTAAGCTTCAACAGAAACTTGGTGAAGAAGTTACACATTACCAAATAAGCTACACCAGAAACATGGTGAGGATGTTACAAACTACACTGGAAACACGGTGAGGATGTTACAAATTATGAAGTAAACTACGCCAGAAACACAGGATGTTATACTGTACCGAGTAAATTACACTGGAAAGATGATGAGGATGATACACAGTACCAAATAAACGACACTGGAAACACAGTGAGGGCAATACACAGTACCAAGTAAATGACACAGGAAAGATGGTGAGGATGTTCAACAGTATCAAGGAAACTACACTGGAAAGATGGTGAGGATGTTACACAGTACCAAAGAAACTAAACCAGAACAATGGTGAGGATGTTACACAGTACCAAGTAGACTACATTGGAAGCACAGTGAGAATGTTACACAGGTACAAGTAAACTACACTGGAAACAGAGTGAAGATGTTACACAAGTACCAAGCAAACTACACCGGAAACAGTAAGGATGATACAGAGGTGCCAAGTAAACTACACCAGAAACAGTGAGGATGATACACAGGTGCTAAGTACCGGAAACAATGAGGACGATACACAGGTACCAAGTAAACTACACCAGAAAAAGTGAGGACGATGCACATGTACAGTTAAACTACACCAGAAACAGTGAGGACAATACACAGGTACAAGTAAACTACACCGGAAACAGTGAGGAGGATACCTAAAATAGCAGAAGAATCGGATTTCTGTCCACTGCTTCCACCCCCACTCTCTAGAACAGTCTTTTTCAGGATCATGTGACCGATCCACTTATTGCCGTCTGCAGAGGGCTGCCATGTCACTGGGTGCTGCACAACAAAAGAGGAAAGGAGGGGGAGGAAGAGATGGTGGTTGGAAGTAGTGGGAGTAGTGGTGGGTGGGTTGGTGTGCAGGTGAGAGATTTATCATCAGTAAAAGGAAATGCAATTAATCATTACATAATGATTTCCTCTTGACTAAAACATTACACATCTTAATCAAAGATAATCAATTTTATTCAGTTGCATTTTAATAATTTTGACAACTTTCTCAAGTACAGACTTACAAATAAATTGTTTTAGAAGTATAATTAAATATGATGAAAAGCATACATCTCAAATGACAGTAATGACACTACTGTTTGGTGAATGACAGATCAGTACTCTGCACTTTGTTAAACATATTATGTCCTTCACTTCTGTATTCCTTTTATTCATTTACTTTTTTCTTCTAAATTGTAATATTAAATAAATTAAAATCAGCAACTATATTCAATACGTGATGATGATGATGATGATTATGATAGGGGTGGATGAAAATTTAAGTATTTGACTTTTGAAAAGATGTGGGAAAGCTTTGTTGTTACATTGGCTATCCTAAACACGAAATCGTAAATAAGTTAAACAAAAGAAAGTAAGACCTTATTCTGAGACTGGGGCAAAGAAAGTAAGACCTTATTCTGAACCTGGGGCAAAGAAAATAAGATTTTATTCTGAAACTGGGGCAGAGAAAGCAAGACCTTATTCTGAAACTGGGATTAAGAAAGTAAGACCATATTCTGAAACTGGAGGAAAGTAAGGCCTTATTCTGATACTGGGGCATAAGAAAGTAAGAAAAGGAAAAGGACACAACCATTTTGGGGCAACAAAAAATGAGAAAAGAAAATCCACATTCTGTCTCTGAGGCTATAAGAAAGTGAGTACAGTCCACATTCTATCTCTGAGGCTATAAGAAAGTGAGTATAGTCCACATTCTGAGTACAGTCCACATTCTATCTCTGAGGTTATAAGAAAGTGAGTACAGTCCACATGCTGTCCATGAGACTAAATAAGCAAACACAAATGTATAATACTTAAAGATATCCAATACTAGTATCTAATCAAATGTGGAAATATACAAACAGGAAACCGAATATTCATTCTGGAAAATGTAACAGAAGTACACCTATTTTTGTGGTAAAAAAATTCCATATATATATATATATGCACACAGAGATATATAATTTATATATAATTTTATTGTGAATAAAATTACTTGTGTGTATATGTATGTGTGTGCTATATAATCTGTGTGAAAAGAGGAGCAAGATTGTGGGTTTAATAGGTTAGTATTTGCCAGCAACCGAGCTGGATCATAAGTATATACATAGATTATAGGAAATCCACCAGTTTAAACTTAAAGATAAGTGAAAAGTTGAATATGAGTTAGGTCACTGATAATTATATAATAGGTGTAACTATCCTGAAAAGGACCATGAATGCCCAACAAGGAATACCTTGTGTGGGATATTACACTTTTAACAACTCATCCCACCTGTAATAATGAAGAAACGTATTGGTTTGAGTGGGAAAATAATATTAAAAATATAAATACTCAAATTTCAAGGGACACTTCTTAGTAGAGAACATACCTGTAACCTATATAATTAATAATTAATGATGTACCAAAGCCTGTGGACAGTAGTGTACACCATTGCCAATTAAGTATTGATGGACAGTAGTGTATACCATTCCCAATTAAGTATTGATGGACAGTAGTGTATACCATTCCCAATTAAGTATTGATGGACAGTAGTGTATACAAATACCAATTAAGTATTGATGGACAGTAGTGTATACAAATACCAATTAAGTAATAAATTATTTGTGGGCAGTAGTTTATAACAACACAAATGAAGTACAAAATACGTAGACAGTACTGTATACAGTGCTAGTTTAATGTGCAATAGGCCAATTCAGGCACACACATATATAGAGTACATAGCCAAGAACTGAAGTCATACTTGTGAAATAATTCTGAAAAAACACATGACTGTTTCAATGCACGGAATCCTTACTTATGAAGCAGGACAAACAAATATTTATTAAAACAAACAGCCAAGAAAGAAGTCTCTACTGGTTTAATAAACTAATTCGGATTAATTAAAAATATATTACAGCAGAGAACGAAAGCCCTACTTGTGGAATAAATTAGCTCTGACAAACACGTTTATTACAGCCAAGAACGAAAGCCCACCTTGTGTAATATGCTAATTATGACAAACACCTTTATTACAGCCAAGAACGAAAGCCCACCTTGTGTAATATGCTAATTATGACAAACACCTTTATTACAGCCAAGAACGAAAGCCCACCTTGTGTAATATGCTAATTATGACAAACACCTTTATTACAGCCAAGAACGAAAGCCCACTTGTGTAATATGCTAATTTGAACAAACACATGTTTATTACAGCCAAAAATGAAATTTCTATTGCTGTAATAGACTAATGCTGAAAATACATTATATTATAATCAAGTAAGAATGGAAAACCTTACTTGTGGAATAAAATTCAAATAAATACATGTATATACATAATGAAGGACGAAAGATCCTGCTTGACTAGTAGACAAATACCTGCAATAAGAGCCAAGAACGGAAATTCTACTGTTGTAATGGTTCGGAAAATGCCTGCAATAAGAGCCAAGAACGGAAATTCTACTGTTGTAATGGTTCGGAAAATGCCTGCAATAAGAGCCAAGAACGGAAATTCTACTGTTGTAATGGTTCGGAAAATGCCTGCAATAAGAGCCAAGAACGGAAATTCTACTGTTGTAATGGTTCGGAAAATGCCTGCAATAAGAGCCAAGAACGGAAATTCTACTGTTGTAATGGTTCGGAAAATGCCTGCAATAAGAGCCAAGAACAGAAATTCTACTGTTGTAATGGTTCGGAAAATGCCTGCAATAAGAGCCAAGAACGGAAATTCTACTGTTGTAATGGTTCGGAAAATACCTGCAATAAGAGTGATGGTTCGGGCAAATTCCTGCAATAACAGTGATGGTTCGGGCAAATTCCTGCACTAAGAGCCAAGAACGGAAATTCTACTGTTGTGATGGTTCGGACAAATGCATGAATTATATAGTACACGGACAAGAACGGAAGGGTCTGCTTGAGGAATAATTCGGACAATTAAAAATACGTAACATACACAGCCATGAGAGTGTAAACCCATTTTTTCGATAATCTGATTGGACAAAGTAAGATTCTCGTGAAGAATTAGGCGAAATGTTATTCCGGTCAAGTGATCGATAATTGTACCTTGAGCCTGACAAGGTCCTCGTAGAGTGTTTGGTTACTACTGGACAGCCCTGTGTCAATGCCGGAGTCTTTAACCTGATGCTCGGATGAGCCGCCGCTCTCCGTCTCTAGACTGGTTCCCCGCCCTGTGTCATAGAGCGAGAGCTTGTCCCCCGCCCCGTTCCACCCGCCTACACAGCGCCCTAGCTCCCCTACAAAACATAACAAAATACAACAAACCAAGCGTAAGTTAAGACTACGAAACATAAAAAAACAAGCAACAAGCATAAAGAAAAAATAAAAATAAAATTAAAGACATAAATGTATACTTTGTAATCGGTAGCAGAGGAAGCATACTTAAGAAAGGAACAGAGAAGTGGGGAGAAACATACTTAAGAAAGGAACAGAGAAGTGGGGAGAAACATACTTAAGAAAGGAACAGAGAAGTGGGGAGAAACATACTTAAGAAAGGAACAGAGAAGTGGGGAGAAACATACTTAAGAAAGGAACAGAGAAGTGGGGAGAAACATTATAAAGAAAGGAACAGAGAAGTGGGGAGAAACATTATAAAGAAAGGAACAGAGAAGTGGGGAGAAACATTATAAAGAAAGGAACAGAGAAGTGGGGAGAAAGATTATAAGAAAGGAATAGAGAACTAGTAAGGAATTAGCAATGTGAGGAATAAAGAAGTGTAGAGAAATCAGTTATGGAAGGTTTAAAGAAGTGAGGAGAAATATACTAAAGAAATGAATGAAGAAGTGAGAAAAATAAGTTATGGGAGGAACAGAGAAGTCAAGAAGTATCGGTCACGAAGGAAAAAGAGAAGTGAGGAGAAATATACTTAAAGCTGAAATATAGAAATGGGGAATAATTTCAAATGCGAAGGCAAGAGAGAAGGATGGAATATTTCAGTTACGAAGGAAACGGAAGTGGATTATTTTAGTTACGAAGGAAACATAGATGGGGAGGAACACGCGTAAAGAAGGAAAAGAGAAGTGAAGTGAACAGTTACGAAAGGAATAAAGAAGTGGGAAAGAACCAGTTATGGAAGAAACAAAGTGGGTAGGAATCAGATTATGAAATGAATAAAGGAGTGGGCATGAAACAATCGTGGAAGAAATAGAGAATTTATGAGAAATCATTTATGGAAGGGATTCAGAAGTGGTTAGGATTACACTCATGAAATGAGTGGTTAGGATTACACTAATGAAATGGGAAGACAGATGTGAAGGAACCAGTTATGGAAGGGATTTAGAAGTGGTTAGGATTACACTCATGAAATGAGTGGTTAGGATTACACTAATGAAATGGGAAGACAGATGTGAAGGAACCAGTTATGGAAGGGATTTAGAAGTGGTTAGGATTACACTCATGAAATGAGTGGTTAGGATTACACTAATGAAATGGGAAGACAGATGTGAAGGAACCAGTTATGGAAGGGATTTAGAAGTGGTTAGGATTACACTCATGAAATGAGTGGTTAGGATTACACTCATAAAATGAATAGATGTGAAGGAATCACTTATGGAAGGAATACAAAACTGGAAGAGAATCAGTCTTAAGCAACGACAAAGACATTTGCGAAATAAAAGTAATAAATAACAAAATGAATAACATTAATATTGCTGGTAACAGATTTGTATTTACAGAAGCCGTGCTGTGAATATATGAAACAGTAATGCTATTTATTGTTTTGCATAGTGTAACACTAATAGTAATTAATTAAATGACGATGCTAATCAATGATTAAGTAGTGTAATAATGATGATGTTTACTGATTGGATTAACATAATTTGGCTTGAACTACTGATCTGCATGCTGTAGAGCTGATGATAATTACTGAGCTGTGCTGTGTAAAGCTGATGCTAATTACTGAGCTGTGCTGTGTAAAGCTGATGATAATTACTGAGCTGTGCTATGTAAAGCTGATGATAATTACTGAGCTGTGCTGTGTAAAGCTGATGATAATTACTGAGCTGTGCTGTGTAAAGCTGATGATAATTACTGAGCTGTGCTGTGTAAAGCTGATGCTAATTACTGAACTACTTAGTTTATACTGATGCTAATTACAAATAAATACTTAGTTTATACTGATGCTAATTACAAATAAATACTTAGTTTATACTGATGCTAATTACAAATAAATACTTATTTGAATTGCAGTAGTGTAATGATGCTAGTTACTGATTTGATTAGTGGAGCGTTGAGGAAAATTATGGATATATGTATTGTGGAACATTGATGATAATTATTAATTTGATTGGTGGAAAGTTAACGATAATTATCAGCTTGATCAGTGGAATGTTGACGATAATTATTAATTTGATTAATGGAACATTGGCAATAATTATTAATGATAGTGGAAAGTTGACGATAATTACTAATTTGAGTAGTGGACGTTAACGATAATTACTAATTTGAGTAGTGGACGTTGACGATAATTATTGATTTGATAAGTGGAACGTTGAACGTTGACGATAATTATTGATTTGATTAGTGGAATGTTGACGATAATTACTGATTTGATAAGTGGAACGTTCACGATAATTATTAATGTGATTAGTAGAACGTTGACGGAAATTATTAATTTGATTAGTGGAACGTTGACGAAAAGTACTGATTTGATTTGTGAAACGCTGACGATAATTGCTAATTTGATCAATGGAACGACGATAATTATTAATTTGATTAGTGTGGAATGTTGATGATAATTATTAATTTGATTAGTGTGGAATGTTGATGATAATTATTAATTTGATTAGTGTGGAATGTTGATGATAATTATTAATTTGATTAGTGTGGAACGTTGATGATAATTATTTATTTGAGTGGTGTGGAACGTTGACGATAATTATTAATTTGATTAGTGGAACGTTGACAGTAATTATTGACTTTCCGAAGTAGAACTCTACATTCTGAAGTAGAGTAATTCAATGTTAATTTCTGATCTGTATATTGTGACTGATCATTTCTGAGTTGTCTAGTGCATTATATATGACAATCATGATTTTGACGACAATGATTGATGTGAATAACACAAACTCATAATTACTAATGTGAATAGTATAAGCTGATAATTACTGATGCGTGTATCAAAAATTGACAATTACTGACAAGTTTAATGGAATACTGCTGATAATGATTTTTACTGTGAAATACAGAGCCGATGATTATTATTGTTTAGTAAAGAGATTATTGATATGCTTACTGTGTGACGAATGGTGATAACTGCAAAGTGGAAATATGTTAATGACTCAACTGTGTAGTGTAAAGTTGACGATAACTACTGACTTGTGAAAGTGTGACAATACTCGTGTCTAGACAGAAGTGAGTCAAAAGCGTGAAATCATGCACTACATAACAAAGCTCTAACTCATCAAGCAACATAGTCTTATACAATTAAGACAGTTAAAATGACATTAAGACAGTTAAAATGATATTGCATGCCTACTAATTGTAGAAAAAAAAAATCTTTAATAATAAAATGTCGACAAGAAATAATGGATCAGAGTGTTCTGTAGTATAAAATATTTGACCTTGAGTCACAAAACACTATCATCAAATAACAAAACAACTTTGCATATGATTAGTTTATAAAAACAATATTATGATTAGTCAGACAGGATTAAATTGCAAACGAAAAGTACATATAATTAATCAGAATAAAATATATTTAAAAAGTCATGCGCAAAAATCGGCAAAATAAAATAACTAACAATAACAAAAAATATTATATCAATAAAAAAAAGTATAAGTGAATGTATGTTTAAAATTAACTCCCATTAACAAACTTTATCTCTTTCGATTCTGCTTGTGGAAATATGTTGGACTACACTATACTTAGCAGTCTCTCGCTTCATCACTTGCTCACTTAGTCAATCCATCACTTGACGAATTCTCACGTAATCCAACACAAACAGCTGTATGTAATGATGTGTAGCATGGGCCTTACTTGACGAATTCTCAATGTAATCCAACACAAACTGTATGCAATGATGTGTAGCATGGGCCTTGACGAATTCTCAACGTAATCCAACACAAACTGTATGCAATGATGTGTAGCATGGGCCTTACTTGACGAATTCTCAACGTAATCCAACACAAACTGTAGGCAATGTTGTGTAGCATGGGCCTTACTTGACGAATTCTCACGTAATCCAACACAAACAACTGTATGCAATGTTGTGTAGCATGGGCCTTACTCAATCCATGTACATATACTATCAGCTTTCAAAAAGAAACATAGTTTGCATTTACTCATAGAAAGATCTTTCTGTTAGGGCAATTATTTTTCGGCAGCTATGTTTGGGCAGTGATGTGCGTACAGAAAATATTAATAACTGCCATTGTTTTGTAAGCAAATGGTATTTTGAAGTTGCAACGGAAATAATAAACTTTATGTTTAGTTTTTGTTTAATCATGTGTTCGTTGTAATTTTGCTGTTGTTTATTTTGGTGGTGATTGAGGACGACTGGCAAGGCGTATTCATATGTAAATGTTATTTTATTTCTAAAGACACGTTCTGTGCAATTATCTGTCTGCCTGCCTGCCTGCCTGCTTGCCTATCTATCTATCTATCTATCTATCTATCTATCTATCTATCTATCTATCTATCTATCTATCTATCTATCTATCTATCTATCTATCTATCTATCTATCTATCCATCCATCCATCCATCCATCCATCCATCCGTCCATCCGTCCGTCCGTCTGTCTGTCTGTCTGTCTGTCTATCTGTGTATGCATGTATGTTTTGAAGTATGTATTTGTGTGTTGCACTTATAGTAAGAAGTAGACGTGCACTTATTTATAAGAAGTTTGCTGTTTATACTGATAAGACTTATTTTGTATTTATAACGAGATGTATTTATAAAGAAGAAATATGTTGATCTTATTAAAGCCAAGATGCATTTATAAAGAAGAAGTAGTTGGTATTCATAAGGAAGACGTATTAAATATTCATGAAAATATATATTTTTGAAAAAATATTTTAATAGAGATGTATGAAGTAAACATAAAAAAACATTATACGTGTACACGGAATGCATACTGAAAATGTATGTTAAGTTCTATAAGGAAATTGTATATAGTGTTTTTCATTCTGTTTTTGTGACAAATTATATTTGCATCATATACATTGTGTGAAAATTCAAAAGCATTTATTTATGGATAGCCTAACTGTGCGCCAGGTGCCGCTGTCAAGAGCAGACAATTAGCGCTACCGATTAATAAAACTTGATCACAAACACTGCGACAATGATCAAGAACAATTGAAAAACTGTTATGCTTCCTTATCGAAACAAATCGTTACGATAATATGTCAACTTGTGCCTGCACATCGTTTGTCAAACCATTATGTTTGATCAATACTGAATAATATTTCAAAACCACAAATTATCATTGTAATATACTGATGTGGTCATACTGATATATTTTTTTAATACTCACATTCAGCAAAAAATAAACTAACACAATGAAACAATTCTTCAAATTCAAGAGAGTTCATAAAATTAACTAGAAAGGTGTTTTGGTCAAATATCGTTTTAGTAATTAAAAAATAAATCTCTTCTTTTTTTTAACCGACGAAGAGTTTAAGAAAATTAATATGATTTTAGGTTATTTAAGGTATCATTTTATGCTACGTAAAAATTGACTTAAAGTATAATTTTGCAAGATTAATAACTCCCATCACTTATATTATTAATGGGTCAGAAATAGGTATGTACATGTCCATTTTATTATAGTTTACAGTAAGAGTCTGTAATGACAGGACACACACACACACACACACACACACACACACACACACACACACACACACACACACACACACACACACACACACACACACACACACATACTACTGTTAATATAAGTGCTTGAAGAAATAATAGCTTGAATCAAATTTTATCTGGCATAAACACGATAAGCTCCTATAATAATAATAACAATAACAATAATAATAATAATAATAATAATAATAATAATAATAATAATAATAATAATAATAATAATAATAACAATAATAATAATAATACTTATTTCAATAATTCTCCAAAGGAGTTCTAAGTGTTTACAATCATAACCAAGAAATTGAATATTCATGAGCATTGAAGGGTAAGGATCGATCGAGAAAAAAGTCACTGATCAATGATGAACTTGTAGCTTAAGATGTTGTATGCGAGACGAATGCCTTTCTGCCACCGCCACCGTATCGCCCAATCACTCAAAGACAATCGCACAAAATAACGAGCCATGTATAATCTATCACTAGTGAACAAGCAAGACACCTAGACTCAAGACAATCACACTAAATAACGAGCCATATATTATCTATCACTAGTGAACAAGCAAGACACCTAGACTCAAAGACAATCGCACAAAATAACGAGCCATTAGACAGGCAGACTAGTGAAGAGATAAGAAGTGCCATGTCTGGTTCTCCTAAATAATTCTGCATGGAATGTTTTCATACGAGCTACCATCCTCATTGGCCGGTTAATTAATGCAGCGGGAAAAAACATCTGCTGTATGCATATTATATTTAATATTAAATCATGTTCCCTCATTAATTATACACCCCAACTAGGACACTGTTATACAGGATACTATGTGTGGAAGAGTGTTCTGTCGGGGAACACAAGATTCTAAGACCTTGTGTTTTTGCCTACAGATTGGCTCCTTATCATCAGTGACCTTTGACCCAGCGCGGAGTTTGGCTTGTCCCAAATCTGCGATCCGTATCGCCTAGAGTTAGACCAACCCGTCAGGCAATCGAGCTAAGCTGGTGATAGAAATCCAACAACTTCTTCCGAATGCTTCTGCAGCAATAGTTTTTCATAATTACAATACTGACAGAGTCGTGATTATAAATTCTATATTTTCAGCAATAGTTTTTCATAATTACAATACTGACAGAGTCGTGATTATAAATTCTATATTTTCAGCAATAGTTTTTCATAATTACAATACTGACAGAGTCGTGATTATAAATTCTATATTTTCAGCAATAGTTTTTCATAATTACAATACTGACAGAGTCGTGATTATAAATTCTATATTTTCAACGATCCTTTCCATATTGGTGATCAGTTTACTTAACCAACAGGTTCTGAGGTTTTTGGAAATATATTTTTCATTGTTGACATCTAGATCACTCCTGTTGGTGTGACTTACTTTCACGTTAAGCCTAAATATTGTTTATCTTGTCACCTGAACTGTATGTATCAAAACGTAGGACCAGCCTACAGTTACGGGGTGGGCAGGCTGGTGTCCCATCCCCCAACAAAACGTCACACTCGCCACTGAAATACCACACCCCACACCCCACACCCAACAAACTACATTCTGTACTCTGTCCTTCCTTTCTCCATTAAATTTTCCCTTTCAGTAAAACACATTGTATTTCTTCTTTCTAGAGTCTTAATATCTCCTTTCGCAATTATATTTTTTTCACTTTTAGATCACGAATATCTTTCTGCTAGAACATAATTCTCTCCTTTATAAAACTTGAATCCCACCGTTCTTGATCATGAAATTCTTTTCTAGACATATTCTCTCTAAACCACACCTTTGCTTAAGGCTATTTATTTTATAGACTTCGTTTAGACATTTGTAATCTATATTCTCTATAAACCACACTTTGCCTAGTGCTGTTCATTTGATAGGCTTGCTACAGTATAACCTATCAGGTGTTGCACTCCCACGCAGTGTCAAAGAACGCGTAGTTGTTTATTTTCTCCTATCGTTATCTTAGTGCAAACGACCCCCCCCCCCTTGACTATTCAGAGAGCAAACACCCAGCTTGACTATTCAGAGTGCGAACACCCCACTTGACTATTCAGAGTGCAAACGCCCCCCCCCACTTGACTATTCAGAGTGCAAACACCCCACTTTGAATAGTCGCGAACACCCCACTTGACTATTCAGAGTGCGAACACCCCACTTGAATATTCAGAGTGCAAACGCCTCACTGTGATTTTGATATTTGTTTTAAAATAAATTTGATGCTACAAGATGGCAATGCGTACGTTATATACAACGGTGCAAAACAATCATAAAGACATTATGAAACGCAAAGCTACAGAGAGTTTTAAGCCATAAAGACATTATGAAACGCAAAGCTACAGAAAGTTTTAAGCCATAAAGACATTATGAAACGCAAAGCTACAGAAAGTTTTAAGCAATAAAGACATTATGAAACGCAAAGCTACAGAAAGTTTTAAGCCATAAAGACATTATGAAACACAAAGCTACAGAAAATTTTAAGCCATAAAGGCATTATGAAACGCAAAGGTACAGAAAGTTTAAGCCATAAAGACATGAAACGCAAAGCTACAGAAAGTTTTAAGCTTTAAAGGCTAAATAATTGAGGTTTTGGAATTTGCTATTGCCAGAGAGAGAAATAAAACACTATGTGGGGCATTTGCAATACGCCACATGAGGCTTTGGAGTTTGCTAAGGCTAAGAGAAGGAAGCTGAGAATAGATTTTGTGGGGCACATTGGATGACGTCACATGAGGCTCTGGAGTTTGCTAGGGCTAAGAGAATGGAAGCTGAGAACAGACTTTGTGGGGCACATTGCTCAGTTTAGCTCAGAAGTGATAATAATTATTGCCATGATTGCATATGACGTAAGCTCAGAAGTGATAATAATTATTGCCATGATTGCATATGACGTAAATATTGAAGCAATTTTTCAGTTTGTCGAATGAGTCTGGAACCATATTCAAGATTTATTGTGAAATGGTGAACTGAATCAGCATTACAAAATGCACAACAGGATTACATTTGTCGTAATGAAAACATTCACAATCAGGTAAGTAATTAAACACAGATTATATAATTGTCACTCTTGGGTCTACTACTCATGATCAAGTTTCTGCCTGCGAGAAATATTTACCAGGAGTAACAACAAATGCAATGAAAAGACAATTATTACAATGACTTTAATTCTTTGTAATAAAAAAGATTAAAGTTGGCATATTGAAAATATTTTTCGACATTGTGACTTATACCACGAATGAGAGAAGTTGACATTTCTTGTTAAGATACTTGATGTATGTGCCTTATTTCAGGCGTCCAGTGCAGATGCCGAGAGATGCTCAATATATTGAATAGCAAGACGGATTCTCGCAAAAAGCGAATAGAAGTTTCTCAGAAATTCTAATGCACATCAAGTTCTATCTAGCTCCTGAATTCGAAGTTGGCCTTGACTGTTTATTCCTTCTGGAATTCTACAGACAACAAATACTGAGAAGGACCATGTCTACAAGGACAGAAATGAGAATGAAACTGAAATAAAGTATAAAACTCTTTAAAAAACAATTTCTAAGATATTTTTAAACACAATGTTTAGTAAATTTGTACATTTTTACATTGTAAATTTTCAATTTTGATGAATTTGCTTCCCGAAATAAAATCTTTCTAACGAGACCTTTCAAATAAGAGATTTCCTACTAGAGATTTCTAACGAGACCTTTCAAATAAGAGTTTTCCTACTAGAGGTTTCTAACGAGACCTTTCTAATAAGACTTTTCCTACTAGAGGTTTCTAACGAGACCTTTCTAATAAGACTTTTCCTACTAGAGGTTTCTAACGAGACCTTTCTAATAAGACTTTTCCTACTAGAGGTTTCTAACGAGACCTTTCTAATAAGACTTTTCCTACTAGAGATTTCTAACGAGACCTTTCTAATAAGACTTTTCCTACTAGGGGTTTCTAACAATTCGTAGTCGAAATCTCTGGCTAATGGTCTCGGAGACTCACTGTGTGACGATCTTCTTCAATTACTGCCTCCCCTCACAAAAACCCACCCCATCCCACCCCGGGTATCCAATCTAACCCAGTTGCAGACCCAAGTGCTTGCACACTTTCATCCTCGGCTTAGAGGGAAAGTTGGTTATAACCATTCAGTTCAGTATGAAGTGATAATATTGTAATATATTTAGCCAATTCATATTGAGGATGTGGGTATTATTTATTGTTTAAATAAGATAAAATTATATGAACACAATGCGATTATAATTAAAGTTAAATAATTAACACATTTGTCAGATGACTGATGCCTAAAACAACAACAATAATGAGGCAGGAAGCAGAAACAGAAGCACTCATAACAGAAGCACAAGATCGAGCACTAAACATGATACCACACAATACAAAAATCACGAAACTCTCAAGTGATTTCAAATATAGACTCTGCAAAAAATATGGATGAAACAACAGAACACATACTATCTGGATGTCAGTTTCTGGCTGAAGAGAATGCACAAGAAGTGGCAAAAATACACAACTAAGTGGCAAAACTCATACGTAGAAATCCATGTGAGAACTATAGAGGAAAAACATCTGAAAGAACATGCATGCAATACCAGAAACAGTCACCCCCCAAAAAGGAAGTCAAAATACTGTGGGACTTCGAGATAAGAACACATCGAGTGATTCCTGCACGACGACCTGACATTGCAGTTCTCAATACCTCCAACAGAACAGCAACAATCATTGATGTCGATGCTCCAAGTGATAGAAACATGAAAACAAAAGAAAGAAAAAAAATTGAAAAATAACAGGATCTCAGATTAGAAATCCAGAGACTGTGGAATGTAAAAGCAGAAGTGATACTTGGAGTGATAGGAACCTTGGGGAACATAACACCTGAGTTGGAAGGCTATCAAAATAACTCCCTGGAAACTACAGATTCGCCCCTATAATAAAAGCAGCGCTACTCGGCAGTGCCCATATCCTCCATGAAACCTTGCATCTCCAAGAATCTTGATCCCGCGACCTTGGTTCACAACCGACAGTCAACAGAAGTCGTGGGAAAAGGCTAAAATAATAATAAGATGATGATTGTCTATAAATAATTGAGTAATACTATTTTCAGATTTGAACTTAGGATTTTATTTGAATATTTTGCATTATTCAGTTATTAAAAGTATAATTAACACTACAACTATTATCCGAACTAAGAACAACTCAGTTATTAATTTTTGAAGATTTTCTGCCCCTTTTCCTTAATTTTCTCAGCGAACCGAAACTGATCACAAGAGAGTAGCATTATTCATTATTGGCAATGGATATTTTAAAATGACGGTTTTGTTTGAAAGTTTGGCGTGTTATTGACTATTCATTTTAGTTCTCATGGATGATCATTCAATATACAAAATCTAAGACAAGAAGTGATGACGCTGTAGATTTAAAAGAGAGTAAATGTCAAGGTAACTCGGTGCACGTTATTTAACAATAAGCTGCGCAATGTTTCAAGGCAATTCTAAATGCCAGATGGGATATATACATTCTACTGAAAGTACAACAAAAAGATATATAAAAGCTGGGAAATTAGTACATGCATCGCATCAATCTGTGTATTTAAATAACCACAAATAGTGAATTAAAAGTTTGTTTGAAAGCTAGTAAATTTATACTTTGATTTAAAATATTCACAGAAAAGACAGGACAAACAATGACAAACCAGATCCGAAATCATATTTATAATAGATTAAAGAATAGTCATACTCCATTCCTTACAGTTTCCAGAAATATCTGCTACACTTCTGAGTTCAAGGGTATTATATAGGCGTAATTAGGAATCCCTGATCAAAGATATTGTCATAGGGACGTATTAGGGGTCCAAGATCAAAGGCATGTCATAAAGACGTATTTAAGAGTCCAGGATCAAACGTTATGAAATGCCTCAAGGTATAAATGTTTTAGAAATATATGACGCATCTCGGAGTTAAGGACACAGGTACAGTCATGCCCCAGCATATTCAAGAAATAGATGATGTCGGTTAAATGAGAACTAAAGAAATAGGTACAGTCATGCCCCAGCATGTTCAAGAAATAGATGATGTCGGTTAAATGAGAACTAAAGAAATAGGTACAGTCATGCCCCAGCATGTTCAAGAAATAGATGATGTCGGTTAAATGAGAACTAAAGAAATAGGTGGTACAGGCATGCCCCAGCATGTAAATATTCAGAAATGCCTGACGTAAGTAAGGTGAAAATTTAAGACATAGATACAATCATGCCCCAGTAGGTAAATATTCAAGAAATGTCTTACGCATATATAAACAGTCTTGTATCGTGATTTCATGTGCTGGTAACCTCAACGTCTTCACCATTATTAGTATTATGGAAACCAGTGAAGTATTATTTAATCAGTTCACCACACTCACCGATAAAAACTTTTTAATTTTGGCTGCTAGTATTTCATCTTTTTTCCACTGCTCTGTCGAGTCGTACTGGCCACCACGGTTATAGTCTGTTTTTTGGATGGAGATGGCTTTGAAATAAAAACAAACCAAAGGCCACATACACACCACGGTTATAGTCTGTTTTTTGGATGGAGATGGCTTTGAAATAAAAACAAACCAAAGGCCACATACACACCACGGTTATAGTCTGTTTTTTGGATGGAGATGGCTTTGAAATAAAAACAAACCAAAGGCCACATACACACCACGGTTATAGTCTGTTTTTTGGATGGAGATGGCTTTGGAATAAAAACAAACCAAAGGCCACATACACACCACGGTTATAGTCTGTTGGATGGAGATGGCTTTGGAATAAAAACAAACCAAAGGCCACATACACACTATCGACTATTGTCGTTGCCAAGCTAACACTTTGGAAATGATCCGAAACGAACAAAACTAATTTTTAAAAGAGGATTTCGTATTTACTTATCTGGATGAGGACACGGGAAAACAAAACTAAGCTGTTTGTAGCAAATCTACTGGTTCTTTTTTTATTTAAAGAAGATATTTTCGTAAATGAACATAAAAAATAAGTTTTGAAAGTGCGGTTGATTGAAATTACTTCATACATGCAATATTATGAAAAACAAAATAAACAACATACTTTCCATAAAAGAAAAGCTCACAACGATTTCCATAATAATTTAAAACCACTGCTATGGTTCAATAAACAAATTAATTAACGTTTTGTGTACAAGAAAATGATTTAACATTAACAAAGAAATTTGAATGTTTTCATTTATTATTCATGTGCCCCGAACTAGTTTTCTTGATCAATTATAAAATGTTATTGTCACAGAATAACAAAATGCACCTGAAAAAGAATCAAGCATATAAACAAATATAAACACTGTCATTGTTATCATACATACACATGTTGATGACCCTACATGGTGTCTTTAAATTAATATTCCAAGTGCTATCAAACTTACTCAAATTGTTTATGTCATAACTGTCCGTAAATATGCACAAATCGACGACATTAATTGGCAATTATAACTACACCAATTTTCCAAATTTACACAGCTCTTTATTACTAATATAAACACAGCAACTATTCTTAAAGTGCTATAAATCTATTGCGTCATATTGTAAATAAGAGAATAAATTAATAAAGATATATTACGTCAGATGTTAAAAGGAGTATAAACAATGTAACATTCCTCAAAGAAAATGGAGCAGTCGTGCTCAATTGTGACTGACTGCAATTGTAAAATATTATTACATGTAATTTCTTATTTTAGATTAGAACATTACCACCACCACCCAATCCCACCACTTACATTGCTGGGTTACAGAAAAAAATTATTAAAATGTGTCTATTAACTATTTAAAATTTTATTTAAACATTTAGTAAAGCAGAAATATCTATAAAGCAAGAAAGCTTTATTTAAAATGTGTGTATTAACTATTTTAAATTTTATTTAGACATTTCGTAAAGCAGAAATATCTATAAAGCAAGAAAGCTTTATTTAAAATGTGTGGGGAAAGAATTACTTGTTTAAACTCTGTGGAATAAGGATGATTTGTTTTTATTGTGTTTGGGGAAAAAATATTTGTTTTTGGAAAATCAAAGCTAATGTTTCACAATGCTGGGTAGATCAGTATGCATTCTGCCTGAGAGAGTTAGTAAAAGAAATTTGGCAAATTAACAGCTACTTCTGCGTATAATTTGCACATTGCAAAATAAACCTGGTATATTTTAAACAGTGTGCACAGCTGTTAGATGTATCACATTACACGCACAAGCACAACATAGCATGACTGTTAGGACAGTGAATTACTGCTAGACATTGTCTTGGAAACAAACGAAAAAGTTATTACATGATTATACTACTGAACTAGACGTCTGCTTTGTCTCATCGGCTGAGTTCTACCGGACGCTGTCTTGTTGCACTTGCACGTGCAATACACGGAGTTGTATAGTCCAAAGTGTTCAGCAAGAGTACATTATGATCCAAAGTGTACAGTGAGAGTACATTATGGTTCAAAGTGTACAGTGAGAGTACAGTATGGTCCAAAGTGTACAGTGAGAGTACAGTATGGTCCAAAGTGTACAGTGAGAGTACAGTATGGTCCAAAGTGTTCAGTGAGAGTACAGTATGGTCCAAAGTGTACAGTGAGAGTACAGTATGGTCCAAAGTGTTCAGTGAGAGTACAGTATGGTCCAAAGTGTGCAGTGGAAGTACAGTATGGTCCAAAGTGTACAGTGAGAGTACAGTAAGGTCCAAAGTGTACAATGAGAGTAGAATATGGTCCAAAGTGTACAAGCAAGAGTACAGTATGGTCAAAAGTGTACATCAAGAGTACAATGTGGTTCAAAGTATAAAAGTAAGAGTACAGTATGGTCCAAAGTGGGCAGTATGAGTACAGTATGGCCCAAAGTGTGTAGTATGAGTACAGTATGGCCCCAAGTGTACATTCAGAGCACAGTCTATATTACACATAGAAAATCTCTCACAATCTTATTACTTACCTTTCTCACTGACGCTCTCGCTCTCTAAGTCTTGTTCCTCACAGCTGGAACATTCCGGGGTGGATCGGATCTCGTCGTCGGAGCTGCTCAATGACTGCTGGCGTTGCTTCTTGCTGCGCTTGTGTTTATGGGGCTTAGGGGGAGGGGGACGCACACAGTCAGATGGGTCTGAAGACAGGGAATCATTTCGTAGCATACTCTCCATCTTTTTACGATTGTTCCGTGACGCAGCGCTTCCTGCCGTGCGTGCCGAGTTGGGGTCGAGATGACGGCGATCGTGTATGCGCTGCATCTCCCGGATGTCATCTGGACCTAGCTGCGTGTCGCTGGCATGTTCAATCAAAATGCGGTGCGAGTGGCGACCTCCTTCAACCCCTACACTCTCCCCTTCTTTTAAACGGTCAGCGTGTTCTCCACCTGGAGATCGCCGCTCTTTAATACTACCTCCATGACTGCCCACTCCTACACCTCCACCACCTGATCCTCCTCCAGTACCTCCACCACTGCCAGCAGTGCGGTCCACGTTACGATGTTGGCGGCTGCTGCCACGACGTTCAACACGAGTTGAATCCATGGAAACGGTATCATGGGAGTCAGTTGTTGGCTCGCGGGAACCTCGGTAATCCTTCTCCACCACCTCCCGTCGTCCATTACCGGAAGTCTGTCGATAGCGATCTGGAGCGGCTTCTTTGCTGCGTCGGTCACGTGATCGCCGGCTTTCGTATTCTCGGTCTTCTATGTGGGCCGTGTCTCTAGTGTCTCTGTCGGAAGTACTGTGAAAACAAAATTAGTAATCCTCATAAGACAAAAATTTGTAAATAATTGTTGAAACAAAAACAGATCATCACTGGGCAAATCTTGTATGTAACTGAGCAAGTAAAAATAGAGATTCTTATATGGAACAAGACTTGTACATAAATGAGGAAACAAAAATAGAGATTCTCACATGGGACGAAACGTATAATTGCATATGTAAAAATAGGGCTGTGTCATGGTACGATACCCGGCAGCCTAACTTTCATTCATCTTGGTTTCTATAGTGGTTAGAATCTACTGCCAAACGCGTGCAAGTAGGCCAAACCTTAAATCTAGCAGCTTCGTATCTCCCCTCTTGCGCAGAGGCCTGGTGATGTTATCATCTCGGTCCATCTCCTGGGTCAGGTTGTAATAATAGTCCAGATATTTAGCCAGAATGACCAAGTGACTGCCCCTGTTCATGCAGAAAATTGACCCACAGTTTAGAGAGCAGACAGAGCCATCCTAATAGCACTGTCTTGCCACCCTCTCCCTGAAGACACTGGTAAAAAGATCTTTTTCCTGTGAAAGGTCAGCCAGGTTGAACTTATAGTTTAAATCATGTCTATGTAGTTGTGATGTTGATTATGCAAGTGGGTATAAGTATATCCCTTTTATATATGAAGTATGTTCGTTATTTTAACGAAGTGTATTCGTTATATTCTACTTTTCATCCTTGTTTATTTGTCATCTGTCTTTCTTTCTTTTTCTGTGAATGAGTGACGTGTGTTTTGTGTTCTAAACGTCACCCTGTTGTTCACAAGATAATTAGTGAATGTCAATGTATATGTGTTGTAGAATCAGCACTTTGTCTACCACATACACCATCAGCAATCTGCTGGCATTTCTCCTGCCATCTTGTGTCTCGGGTCCGATTGCTCAGGCCACGGCCGACAACGCCCTCTTAACAGAGCGCAGACAGATGCAAAGCCCATAGCCTGCACCACATGCTTGACTGACTCGGGTCGTGAGAATCCCACACCACCAGTCAGCTTACCACGATCACAGTTTGGCAAGTACAAGAGGCAAAATATACATAAACTCTTTTCAGCTAGAGTTAAATTGGGAACACAGAGTTAAATTGGGAACAGTAATGGCGTACTCGTGTGTTCGGGATTAATTTCATTATAAATTCTTTCTGCCATCATTACTGTTTCTTATTAAGTTGTCTATTTTATCCCCAAGTATACGAGTATTTGTTGTCTATTTTATCCCCAAGTATACGAGTATTTGTTGTCTATTTTATCCCCAAGTATACGAGTATTTGTTGTCTATTTTATCCCCAAGTATACGAGTATTTGTTGTCTATTTTATCCCCAAGTTTACGAGTATTTGTTGTCTATTTTATCCCCAAGTATACGAGTATTTGTTGTGTATTTTATCCCCAAGTTTACGAGTATTTGTTGTCTATTTTATCCCCAAGTTTACGAGTATTTGTTGTCTATTTTATCCCCAAGTTTACGAGTATTTGTTGTCTATTTTATCCCCAAGTTTACGAGTATTTGTTTTTGTATAAGTCATCTTTGTTTTCATATCTCTGTCAGTTAGGGGTCTCGTAACCGTTTATAATGTTGTCTTAACATAAATACCCGTGACACCTGACACCACTGAAGTGTGGGTGGACTTGTAGTTGGCCATGTTAGGGTTTTATGCCTTTTTATAATACTTTTTAAAACTCCACACCACAAGCTTACATATTTCTAGGGTAACTTAAATAGTTCTGTCCTTAGAAGCACAATGCTTTTTAGTTTATCTTTATCTGTAAAGGATATATCAATATGTCCAATTGAGGAACAAATAAATGCACATTCGATACTGACAAAATATGCAAAAGTACTCATTTCTGCACACACACAAATATATATATATAAGTTCCATGCATACCAAAATATTATTTACTTTCTTACTAGCAACCAGTGTATCATCTGATTATATAAGTTTTGATACTGACAATTCTCTCATTGCAAGTTATCTGTAAAACTTCTCATTATTTATTTGACATTCAAAATAATACTAACTTTCTTATTCTCCACCAAATGCACCATCTGACTTGTATAATTGTTGATACTGACAATTTACTTGGCAAGTTACCGATAATTCTAATAAAGAATTCTTCTTTATTTACTTTAATAATTATCTGTACTTCCAATCGGAAATTTCTCTCATTATTTACTTGGCAAGTTATTTGTAATTCTAAAGAGGAATTTTTCAGTACTGACCTGGCAAATTATTGCAATTCCAATGAGAAATTTCATTATGTACTTAGCGAGTTACATGTATGTCAAATGAGGAATTTTCTCTTACATCCATAGCCATACATCAAATTTAATTACAAGTTCTACTTTCACCTTCCACGTCTATTTATAGTCAAGCGTGAATTTATGTCATTGAAATAAGCATTTTTTTTTTTTTAATCAAAGGAGTGTTTTCACTCTCAAGACAACGTAGCCCCTGTTCCTAATTGGTTAACAATAATGAAGTGCTGTCACCCCAATGTAATGGAAAGATAACTCACCGGTGTCTCTCTCTGCCTTCCTTGCCTTCCAGCTTCCGTTCTTCTAGCTGAGTCGATTTTGACCCTCTCTCAGCACTAGGGTCACGTGATCTAGCCACTGAGTGCCTGTCCCTGTCCCTCTCAGAGCGATCTCTCTCACTTCTCTCCCCTTGCTCGCGTTCACCGCGCTGCCGAGCAGGGTCAGGCTGTTGCATAGTACCGAACCTTTTATCAGTCTCACTCAGCCGACTCTCACTGTGGTATCTGTGTTTAGCCGTTGTGCGCTCTCTAACTCTGCCTCGTTCTGAGGTCTGTCCGCCTTCTACAGCACTGGACATCTCACCGCCACTCTGGCCACTTGCCACTGGTGTTGTTCCATCGTGCCCTGATCGAGAATTCACTGCATCGGACATAGAGAACTGGCGCTTGAGCTCTCTTCCCTGAAGACTAGAAGCACGGCCAAATGACTTTTGGCGATCAAAGTTTTCCTTTTCGCTGGCTGATCCGCCGTCACCAACACTACCCATTTTAGCTTTCTTTTCGTTAGGTGGGCTGACATCCAGTCTAGACCCAGGCCTTGAACCAGTAACCGCTCCACCGCCACCAGGAACATCGCCCACATCCAGAGCAACAGGTCTGGCCATTCCACCATGATACCAAGCACCTGTCTTGGCCAATAGCTCTTGCTTCTTGCGGCACAGATTACATGCCCAGACCGTCTGGAAACAGTTGAATAATCGCATAACATCATCATTCTCATTGAAACATGGAATATACAGGCAATACTGATCTCCCTTTGTTTATACATTTCTGGTATGAAAACAAAGCTCCACAGAAAAATGGTACTAAAAATCAAATGGTTATATTTACATTCATTATATTAATGGAAGACAAAATTATTGGACAAAACAATACATCATTCATGGTAAATAAACTAAACGGCAATACAATATTATTTACATAAACTGTACAAAAATGCTAAAAAATCATGACATGGACTTTTTATTTCACAGAAATGTTGGTCAGCAAGCAACATTGTATTACAAGGCCTTGCAAAATGGAATAACATGTTTCCCCATCAACAAAATGGAGATTTTATTACATTAATCTCCAAGCTTTTCATAGCAATATGGAATTGTAGTGTAGAACAATTATCTAAGCACACTTTTCACAGCCCAGTAGAAGTGTAGTGTAGAACAATTATCTAAGCACACTTTTCATAGCCCAGTAGAAGTGTAGTGTAGAACAATTAATTATCTAAGCACACTTTTCATAGCCCAGTAGAAGTGTAGTGTAGAACAATTATCTAAGCACACTTTTCATAGTCCAGTAGAAGTGTAGTGTAGAACAATTATCTAAGCACACTTTTCATAGCCCAGTAGAAGTGTATGGTAAAATAATCTGTATGTTGTTCATTGAACATTTACAAAATTCACAGCACAGTCAGACTTTCTCTACATGGTTACCTATTTAATTTTCTCTAAAATATAGAGCATTGTGTCCAATAAGCAAAGTATACAGAAAAGTAAAGCTAATGTAATACTGCATCCACTGGAGATAACCTATTAGAGCTGACATAATTCATCAGCACTAACAGCCTATTAAAACCAGTACAGCCCATTCGTCAAACTAGTCCATCAGTCCTAATACAGTCAAAATGAGCTAATATAGCTAATGTAATACTAGCTGGGTCATTCAAACCTACCATTGTCAACTAAAAAGCTAAGTAAAAACTAATGTTATACTGAAATGTAATGGAAGCAAGGTGATTCAAACTTAGCATGGTCCAATGGAGGTAATATGTTTATTTGAAACTAATATTATAACGAAATGTAATGCTATCAGAGGATTCAGATTCAGGCTATCAGAGAAAACTTAACATAGTCAGTTGGACTTAATATAGCTGTGTAAAACTAAGATTATATTTAAAGGCAATGCTATCAGAGGATTTAGAAAACTTAACATAGTCAGTTGGACTTAATATAGCTGTGTAAAAACTAAGATTATATTTAAAGGCAATGCTATCAGAGGATTTAGAAAACTTAACATAGTCAGTTGGACTTAATATAGCTGTGTAAAAACTAAGATTATATTTAAAGGCAATGCTATCAGAGGATTTAGAAAACTTAACATAGTCAGTTGGACTTAATATAGCTGTGTAAAAACTAAGATTATATTTAAAGGCAATGCTATCAGAGGATTTAGAAAACTTAACATAGTCAGTTGGACTTAATATAGCTGTGTAAAACTAAGATTATATTTAAATGCAATGCTATCAGAGATTTAGAAAACTTTACATAGTCAGTTGGACTTCATATAGCTGTGTAAAACTAAGATTATATTTAAAGGCAATGCTAGCAGTGCCATTCATTTCTAATATGAACTAGTCTATTAGTCCTAATGTAGTGCAATAGAGTAAGCGAAGCTAGTCGACTTTATTAATCCAGTAAAGTTCACACCGTCTTTTCAAGCTAATGCAAGCAACTGGAGCTATTATAATTTACTAGAGCTAAAATATTTTTAAAAACACTAACATAATCCATTACAGCTAATGTAGGCATTAAAACTAACATAATCCATTACAGCTAATGTAGGCATTAAAACTAACATAATCCTTACAGCTAATGTAGGCATTAAAACTAACATAATCCATTACAGTTAATGTAGGCATTAAAACTAACATAGTCCATTACAGTTAATGTAGACATAATATATTTGAACTATCATATTAATTATCCTGGCTAACATAAATAATTACAGTTCAATAGGCATTGGACCTAACATAATCTATTAGAGCTATCATAATGTTTATCCTGGCTATTATAATCCACTGCAGCTAATGTAGGCAGTGGGCCTAACTTAATCTATTAGAGCTAACAATCTGTTTCTCAGCTAACGTAATCATTGGAGTTATTTAGTTAGTGACGCTAACATAGTCCATTAACAACACTATAGATAATAACAAGTTAGAACTAAAACAGCCCATTTTAGCCTACAATGCAGCACAGTCCAAAAAAGTTAACAAAGTCCATTCCATAAGAAAAAACATAATACAATGTTACATAACTATTAATGTCACTATAGTTCATAAGGGATAACAAAAATACTTGTAACATAACCATTAATGTCACTATAGTTCATAAGGGATAACAAAAATTCTTGTAACATAACCATTAATGTCACTATAGTTCATAAGGGATAACAAAAATACTTGTAACATAACCATTAATGTCACTATAGTTCATAAGGGATAACAAAAATACTTGTAACATAACCATTAATGTCACTATAGTTCATAAGGGATAACAAAAATTCTTGTAACATAACCATTAATGTCACTATAGTTCATAAGGGATAATAAAAATACTTGTAACATAACCATTAATGTCACTATAGTTCATAAGGGATAACAAAAATACTTGTAACATAACCATTAATGTCAATCTAGTTCATAAGGGATAACAAAAATACTTGTAACATAACCATTAATGTCAATCTAGTTCATAAGGGATAACAAAAATTCTTGTAACATAACCATTAATGTCAATCTAGTTCATAAGGGATAACAAAAATTCTTGTAACATAACCATTAATGTCAATCTAGTTCATAAGGGATAATAAAAAAATATTTGTAACATAACCATTACCGCTTATACAGTCCCCTAGAAATAACACAAACCATTAGGTTCAAAACAGCACACCAGAACAGTCTCAATCCACGTAATTAGCATAGTCCATTAGAAATAAATTCACCCATTAAAGCTACATAGTTCAATAGAGTTTACACAATACATTAGAGCTAATCTAATGTAGACTAGAGTTAATAAAGCTTATCAGACCTAACACAATATAGTAGAGGTAACACAATTCATTAGAGCTAAAATAATGTAGACTAGAGTTAATAAAGCTTATCAGACCTAACACAATATAGTGGAGGCAACACAATTCATTAGAGCTAAAATAAAAATCTTATGAGAACAAACACAATTCATAAGAACTAACAAAGTCCATTAGTTCTAACATAATTCTTTACAGTTAATATAATCCCTGATGGATTTAAAGTGAATTAAGTCTAGTGACACAAATACAGACCATTAGAGCTAAAATAATTCATTACATTTAATACAATCCATCACTTTGACATAGTGCATTTCATTTTTTTTAAATGTCCATTAACGTTAACGGCCCAGAAGACCTAACATATACTGTTAGGGTAATACAGTGAGAGGAGACACAATCCATATTGGTAATACAATTAGGAAGAGCTGACATGATTCATCAGAGTTAATGCAATTCAGTAGATCTGACACGATCTAGTAAATCTAATGCAATTTAGTAGCGCCGATAAAATCTATTAGAACTAATACAATTCAGCAGAGATAGCAAAATCCATTAGAACTAATACAGTTCAGCAGAGATAGCAAAATCCATTAAAGCTAATGCAATTCAGCAGTGCTGGCAAAATCCATTAGAGCTAATGCCATTCAGTAGAGCTGATATAATCCGGTAGAGCTGAGACAATTCAGTAGGAACAGACATAATCCGTTAGAGCTAATGCCATTCAGTAGAGATGATATAATCCGGTAGAGTTAATGCAATTCAGTAGACCTAATAATATCATTACAATTAATACACTACAGTAGAACTAACAAATCCATTATAGCATACATGATCCAGTAGAAGTAATACAATCTATTAGAACTGACATAATCCCGTTCAGCAAACATGATCCATTAGATCTAATGTAATTCACTAGAGCTGACATAGTTCATTACAACTATATAATTTATTACAACTGACAATCTTCACAAAATCTAGTGCAATCCAGTACAGAACTAACACAGTTTATGATAGTTAACATCATCAATTAGAGCAAATATAATCAATTTCATAACATGACTCATCGCATATTGTGCAATTCGTTAGAGCTAACTCAATCCACTACTGCTAATAAATTCGTTAGAGCTGATATAATTTATTAGAGCCAAGAAAGTCTTCAGACTTAATAAGTTAAGAGTGACTGGCACTAGCTTAGTTCATTAGAATGAACATAGGCCAAGTAAGAATGAGACGTGATTGAGAGTTCTTATTAATTCGTGAGCTTAAAAGGCTTGAAGTCTGTCATTAATCAGAATCATTGGCTAGGTTTGGTTTAAGCATATCTAAACAGATGAGCAAAAAGATAACGCGTCAATAAAAAATATAAAAGTGTATCGTTGTGTGTAGATTGTACAAGAGACTTTGCTTGAAAAAGCCAGTATCCTGTATGGAAGCCCTCATCAGAGGAAGGTTAATTAGTAATACTGCGGGCGCTTCTCCTTTCACTTTAGGTAATGTAATGTAACGCTCATGTGACTGAATTAATGTTTTCCTACTTAAGTGATGTAACGCTCATGTGACTGAATTAATGTTTTACTACTTAAGTAATGTAATGCTCAAGTGATTGAATTAATGTTTTCCTACTTAAGTGATGTAACGCTCGTTACTGAATTACTGTTTACCTACTTAAGTGATGTAACGCTCAAGTGACTGAATTAATGCTTTCCAACTTAAGTGATGTAACGCTCAAGTGACTGAATTAATGCTTTCCAACTTAAGTGATGTAACGCTCAAGTGACTGAATTAATGCTTTCCAACTTAAGTGATGTAACGCTCGAGTGGTGACTTAAGTGATGTAACGCTCGATTTAATGAATGCTTTCCACCTTAAGTGATGTAACGCTCGAGTGGTGACTTAAGTGATGTAACGCTCGATTTAATGAATGCTTTCCACCTTAAGTGATGTAGCGCTCAAGTTATTAAATTAATGCTTTCCACCTTAGGGATGTAACGCTCAAGTTATTGAATTAATGCTTTCCCCCTTAAGTGATGTAACGCTTAAATTATTGAATTAATATATTCCAACTTAGTGATGTAACACTTAAATTACTGAATTAATGTTTTCCAAAATAAGCGATGTAAATCTTAAATTAATGAACTAATGTTTTCCAACTTAAACGATGTAAAGCTTAAATTAATGAACTAATGTCTTCCAACTTAAGTGATTTAACGCATAAATTATTGAACTATTGTTTTGTTTTGTTTTTAAACTGAAGTGATGTAACGCTTAAATTATTGAATTATGTTTTCCAACTTCAGTGAAGTAACGCCTAAGGTACTGAATAATCTTTATACAAATTGGGTGATGAAACGAATCAAGTAATGATTTATATTTTCCAACTTACTAAAGGACAGTGTAATCCTGACACTAAAGGACAAAATTACAGTGCAATACTGACAAAAGGACAATGCAGTCCTGATTAAAGGGCAAAAGGACAGTGCAATCCTGATTAAAGAAGAGAAGTACAGATGAGTTCTGATTAAAGGAACAGAACAGTACAGTCCTGAATAAAGGACAAAAGGAGAGTGGAGATCTGATTAAGGGATAAAAGAACAATGCAGTTCTCACGGAACAGTGCAATCCTGACTAAAGGAGGGTGCAATCCTGACTAAAGGACAGTGCAATCCTGACTAAAGGACAGTGCAATCCTGACTAAAGGACAGTGCAATCCTGACTAAAGGACAGTGCAGTTCTGACTAAAGGACAGTGCAGTTCTGACTAAAAGACAGTCCAGTTCTGACTAAAGGACAGTGCAATCCTGACTAAATGACAGAAAGACACAGTTCCGATTGACTTAAAGTTGGCGTTTAGATTAATTATATAGGATTTTTTGTGTAATAAAATGTCGAATTGTAATATCTGTTTCATAATGTTCAAATGCTGTGCATAAAGTCTTATATTAGTATATATGTTTCATAATGTTCAAATGCTGTGTATAAAGTCTTATATTAGTATATCTGTTTCATAATGTTTAAATGCTGTGCATAAAGTCTTATATTAGTATATCTGTTTCATAATGTTCAAACGCTCCTACCAAATGTCCTGTTGTAATATCTGTGTCTTGATGTTCAAACGTCCTGTATGAAATATCATGCTCTGATATCTGTGTTTCAATCGCCCTATATAAAATGTCATTCTCTAATGTCCGTGTTTAAATGTTCAATCGCCCTGTACCGTGTTTAAATGTTCAATCGCCCTATATAAAATATAATTCTCTAATGTCCGTGTTTAAATGTTCAATCGCCCTGTATAAAATGCTATGTTACAATGTCCGTGTCTAAATGTTTGAATTCTATTAATCATTAAATAATGTTTGATTGTAGATGCTAGCTGTGTAAAAGAAAATATCCACTAAAAATTCAAAATTACACAATAGTACAACTGTCACATGGTGGATAGTATACGTAGACATCTAAAATTAGCCACAACGTACGTATTAGTTGTGCAAGCCATAATTACCTGCAATTAATATTTCACTCACAAATTTTAATCAAAACTAATATAATACTTCTGCTCACCACAATGACAGCACCCTCACCCTGGTCCAGATCTTTTCCACTGACATCTCTGGCCATGGACAGCTACCCAAGAAAGAAAGAGGGTAGCAATGACAATGTTCATACACTTTTTCAAAAGACAGAAAACACAGTTACACGAAACTAATAAATAAAACTAAGAAAGAATTTAGAATGGACATTTCTGATAATTTCTGCCACTTGACAGTCTAAGCAGGAAATCTTCACTCAGCGTAAGTGATAAGATGTTGAACTTTATTTTTCGGAATTATCACTGCCAGACGTCATATGTTTTCCCAATTGTTCACAAAATTATTCGCCAACTCAGTCCTCACAGGTCCTCTTAGTTTCTTTCTTCTCAATTCCATCCAATGATTTACATTACTAGATGAATTTATTTTTATCGAGTCTCCTTCGTAAGTGTCTGGACTGCTAATAGTTCTTTCCCTCGTAACTGACTGGACTGCTAATAGTTCTTTCCCTAGTAACTGTATGGACTGCTAATAGTTCTTTCCCTAGTAATTGTATGGACTGCTAATAGTTCTTTCCATCGTGCCTGGACTGAGAATAGTTCTTTCCCTGGTAAATGACTAGACTGAGAATAGTTCTTTCCCTAGTAAATGACTGGACTGCGAATAGTTCTTTTCATCGTGCCTGGACTGAGTATAGTACTTTTAATCTTAACTGTCAGGACTGTAAATAGTACTTTCCCTCGTAACTGTATGGACTGCCTTTTTTGTTGACAGGACATCGGACTTCTTTCGTCATATTTCATCTTAGGAATTATTTCATTTTATCAACTTCTTTCGTCGCATTTGATCTTTAGTGTTGACTTCACAGAGGTCAACTACTCTTATGCACACTGATATCTTCCACAAAATTCTGTTTTCAGATTTTTTCCATAGACTCGATGAAAAGACCTCCATTACTTTAGTTGCCAAATAGACCTAATGATCCATTAGTAGACTCGAGGAAAAGACCTCCATTACTATAGTTGCCAAATAGACCTAATGATCCATTAGTAGACTCGAGGAAAAGACCTCCATTACTATAGTTGCCAAATAAACCTAATGATCCATTAGTAGACTCTATGAACAGACATCCATTACTATAATTGCCAAATAAACCTAATGATATATTAGTCATGTACACTTGGTGAAAAGATCTCTGCGAGTATAGTTGCCGAGTAAACCTACTGATATATTAGTCATGTATATTACTGTTAAATATATAACAAATTATAAATCTACTTACTATATAAGAGCATTTGTCACCACAACTGGAAAGAGTAGGTTAAAATTTAAGTATTATTTTAGTGTTAAACATTTAACAAGATGTAAAGTCTACTTATTACGCAATAGCATTTGGAACAAATGATTAGAACAGTAAGATACTTGTATATAAAACACTTAAAGGTATTTCCAATGAAACAATAATTGTTACTTATATAGTCTGTAAGGGTAGTGTGTAGTGACTGAGGAAAACTGACATTGTACAATGTCAAAATAATCATATTCCATATTTTCTGTTATATATGTATTATATAATCTCTAGCTCGCATTCTTACATCGATACTGCAACGTGTAGCGAGAGGTTATTTGTTTGAACGACTAGTCGAATGAAAGACGTTGTGCCCTGGAACGAGGATAGAGTGGGGTGCTGTGTCTAGTGGAGCGAGAGGTTTTTTATTTGAACTAGTCGAATGAAAGACGTTGTGCCCTGGAACGAGGATAGAGTGGGGTGCTGTGTCTAGTGGAGTGAGAGGTTTTTTATTTGAACTAGTCGAATGAAAGACGTTGTGCCCTGGAACGAGGATAGAGTGGGGTGCTGTGTATAGTGGAGCGAGAGGTTTTTTATTTGAACTAGTAGAATGAAAGACGTGCCCTGGAACGAGGATAGAGTGGGGTGCTGTGTCTAGTGGAGCGAGAGGTTTTTTATTTGAACTAGTCGAATGAAAGACGTGCCCTGGAACGAGGATAGAGTGGGGTGCTGTGTCTAGTGGAGCGAGAGGTTTTTTATTTGAACTAGTCGAATGAAAGACGTGCCCTGGAACGAGGATAGAGTGGGGTGCTGTGTCTAGTGGAGCGAGAGGTTTTTTTATTTGAACTAGTCGAATGAAAGACGTGCCCTGGAACGAGGATAGAGTGGGGTGCTGTGTCTAGTGGAGCGAGAGGTTTTTTTATTTGAACGACTAGTCGAATGAAAGACGTGCCCTGGAACGAGGATAGAGTGGGGTGCTGTGTCTAGTGGAGCGAGAGGTTTTTTTATTTGAACGACTAGTCGAATGAAAGACGTTGCGACCTGGAACGAGGATAGAGTGGGGTGCGGTGTCCAGTGGAGCGAGTGACTTGTTTGACGCTGCAAAACTATCATTTACCGAATCAAGCTGCATTCGTCTTTCCAAACACAGACAAATGGACCCTTTGTTGCTGAACTCAACCGGGACACGCCTTTCCTCTGTTTAAACTCAATCACCAATCTCGTCTCTTTACCCACACCGGAGATCGTCATACATCTTACATAGTTTTGTTCCTTGTATGGTTCTGATGGGCATTTACAAAGCTTTTCATACAAAAAGTGTTCCTTGTATGGTTCTGATGGGCATTTACAAAGCTTTTCATACAAAATGTGTTCCTTGTATGGTTCTGATGGGCATTTACAAAGCTTTTCATACAAAATGTATTTATAGCAACTACAGCAAAAGTTATATATTGTTTCACTAGAAGCAAGATACTATAGGTCAAGATTTTGTCCTTAACTGGCTTTTGCAAGAACTGTCACAATTTGTTTTAAATAAGAAATTAGCTATAGGAAGGATTTACTTCTTCATTAGAAACAATTATAAGGTTATGCTGTTTTCAATTAGCTGGCTATTGCAAGGACTGTCACTGTTTATTTTAAATGAGAAACTGGCTGTGGCAAGGACTATCACTATTTGTTCAAAATACGAAAGTGGCAAGAACTTACTTTTTCATTAGAAACAATTATAGTGTTGTAATATTTTCCTATGGAACAAGCTATTGCAAAAGAATATCTCTTTTTACTGGAAAGACCACTGAAAGGGATATGTTCTTTTCATTAGGGGAAGAATATACTAAATGTTATTGTCTAACATAAAATAAACAACAACAACCATCCCTCCCCCAATTTTCATCAGAGTAAAGTGAGGGGAGACAAGTCCCTTTTAACTAATCAGGTCAGAAAACATTTCGAGATGAAAAGACCACTTGCAGGCAACAACAATCGATAGAAGTTAACACCATAACAACAATAGTAACTATAGTACAGTGCGAATTTTACTGGCATCCTCTAAAAGAAAAGAAAGTTGCTGTCATTAGTTATAGAAGTGTATCACTACTTTGGAGTATTTAATACTTTCTAAGAGAAGAGAAAGTTGCTGTCATTAGTTATAGAAGTGTATCACTACTTTGGAGTATTTAATACCTTCTAAGAGAAGAGAAAGTTGCTGTCATTAGTTTTAGGAATACTTAACACATTTTAAAGGATACGAAAGTTGCTGTAACTAATTTTAGAAATGTTTCAGTACTTTGCAGTGCTTAATCCCTTTAAGAGAACGGAAAGTTGCTGTAACTAATTTTAGAAATGTTTCAGTACTTTGCAGTGCTTAATCCCTTTAAGAGAACGGAAAGATGCTGTAACTAATTTTAGAAATGTTTCAGTACTTTGCAGTGCTTAATCCCTCTAAGAGAACGGAAAGTTGCTGTAACTAATTTTAGACTTTGGTGCGAGTATAACAAGTCTTCATAATGTTTCAGCATAAAGAGCATGGCGTATTCTTCTTCATCAAAATGATATATGACTTGTTTTCATACCGCAACAAATGTTTGTTGCTTTATTAACGGCTATACCAATCTCATACATGCAATGACATGCGAGATAATTGAACGAAGTAATGAATAGCTATTGAGTTATTAATAATTGCTGCATGTGTTCCGCATGACGACACTCCTATATGAGTGTGACAATGACGTGTTTTACTCCTACGTACATTATATATGAGCGGGTTGCGTTGCATTTCTATGTAACAGTGATATTCCATACTTCTTTATCTGTGACAATGATGTGTGGCAGATGGCGTTTGTGTGAGTGATTAGTAATGTGTCTTCCACTATTTAAAAATGTATGACACATTCATGTTTAAGTGGTGTGCAGTAATACTATCACGTCTCTAGGTCAAATTCCTAAACATTATATCTATGTGAAACATTCGTGACATCTGCGATTTTATTTGTGTTAGATTTACGCATATAAGAGTGAGGTCACAAATGTCGACGAGTGACAATATCTATATGAGTGAGGTGTGACTTTCTTACTATGTGTAATGTGACATTCTTACTATGTGTAATGTGACTTTCTTACTATGTGTAATGTGACTTTCTTACTATGTGTAATGTGACATTTCTGCATCTGTCGTGGAGGTGCTGCATTCTTACATAACTGAGGCGTGACGTCCCTACATTTGTTTCGGTGAGGTATAACATTTCTACCTGTGAAATAGTCAGGTGCGAACTGCAGTATCTGTATGAGTGAGGTGTAATATATACATACCTGTATGATATTTATGAGGTTTAACATTAAAAATATTTATGAGTTAGGTAAAACATTCCTACAACTGTATTTTTGAGGTTTGACATTTATAGGTATGCATAAGTTAGGTGTCACATAACTACACTTGTATTTGTTACTGATGACAATCCTTCACCTGTATAACTGAGGTGTGACATTCTTACATACACAAGCGAGGTGTGACATTTCTACTTCTGAATGAGTGAGGAGTTACAGTACTAAACACGTTTAAACGTTGTGAGACAAATGTACGTTTTGATGCTTGATTTGATAAAACCTTACATAAAAGGCTTGATTTGATAAAACCTTACATAAAAGTGTTGATTTGATAAAACCTTACATAAAAGGGTTGATTTGATAAAACCTTACATAAAAGGGTTGATTTGATAAAACCGTACATAAAAGGGTTGATTTGATAAAACCGTACATAAAAGGGTTGATTTGATAAAACCGTACATAAAAGGGTTGATTTGATAAAACCTTACATAAAAGTGTTGATTTGATAAAACCTTACATAAAAGGATTGATTTGATAAAACCTTACATAAAAGGGTTGATTCGATAATTTAAAATTTGACATAGCATACACGCATGAGAATATTTTGTCGATAAACTGAAATTTAGTCCGAAAGCACTATGTATGTACTGAGTCACCTGACGACAACAATCGATGCCCCCCCCCCCTCCAATACAGCTGGTGATGGTGTCGATTGGGGTACGACAGCTGTTTCCCGCATTCCTTGCTTCACGATAAAAGTGAGACACAAAAATGGGTCAATGATAAAACGTCAACCCATGGTTGCAAATTTCTTTCTTTCTTTCTTTCTTTCTTTCTTTCTTTCTTTCTTTCTTTCTCCTCTTACAATTGACCTTCTACAATAAATTCCATTACGTATTTTTTCATACACCCCTCCCTCTCTCTCTCACACACACAGAGGTTAAATGATAATTATAAGTTTAAAATAGCACTGTACAGCAATATATATTCTCATACACTACTTATAGATATAAAGCCCAAGTAACTGTATGTATTTTAAAACACTAAAGATATAAAGCCCAAGTAACTGTATGTATTTTAAAACACTAAAGATATAAAGCCCAAGTAACTGTATGTATTTTAAAACACTAAAGATATAAAGCCCAAGTAACTGTATGTATTTTAAAACACTAAAGATATAAAGCCCAAGTAACTGTATGTATTTTAAAACACTATTTAAAGATATAAAGCCCAAGTTACTGTATGTATTATAAGATACTATTTAAAGATATAAAGCCCATTTACTGTATGTATTCTAAGATACTATTTAAAGATATAAAGCCCAAGTTACTGTATGCATTTTATGAAACTTGACGATACAAAGCCCAAGTTACTGTATGTATTCTAAGACTAGCTCAAAGCCCAGTTAAGACACTTCATGTATTCTGCATCACTATCTCAAGATATAAAGTCTAAGTCCCTGTATTATTCTGCACGTGCTTAAGATCTAAAGCCAACTGAAATTACTCTATATATTCTAAGACATTAACTCAAAGATTAAAGCCAAAGCAACATATCGTTTTAAGTTATGTCTACGTGAACTGCTATGCTCACTGTATAAAATTTAAAATCAGGTTTTTTTTTGGTTTTTTTTAAGACGCATGTCTTTGTGAATAAACTAAAATGGCAACTATAAGTCCCAAATGAACATTTCTATAAATGAAATATTAAATGACAGTTTTAAATTCCAAAAGAGGTCAATTTTATAAGAGATAAATGAGTCAAATAATACTTCTAGACTCTAACAGTGCAAAATTCTGTAAATGATAAATGAACAAATGTCACATGATTAAACTGTTCACAGATAGAAATCCGTGCTTACCAAGAATGAACAGGAGTGTGTAAAGTGTCTGAAAGAAAACATAATGCGTTAGACACATGAAAGCGGGAAGGAGTGTGTTAAAAAGAAATGAAAAGGATGCCTGAGTCATGAAATGAAAAGGATGCCTGAGTCATGAAATGAAAAGGATGCCTGAGTCATGAAATGAAAAGGATGCCTGAGTCATGAAGTAAAGGATGCCTGAGTCATGAAATGAAAAGGATGCCTGAGTCATGAAATGAAAAGGATGCCTGAGTCATGAAATGAAAAGGATGCCTGAGTCATGAAGTAAAGGATGCCTGAGTCATGAAATGAAAAGGATGCCTGAGTCATGAAATGAAAAGGATGCCTGAGTCATGAAATGAAAAGGATGCCTGAGTCATGAAATGAAAAGGATACCTGAGTCATGAAGTAAAGGATGCCTGAGTCATGAAAAGAAAAGGATGCCTGAGTCATGAAATGAAAAGGATGCCTGAGTCATGAAGTAAAGGATGCCTGAGTCATGAAATGAAAAGGATGCCCTAGTCAAGAAATGAAAAGGATGCCTGAGTCATGAAATGAAAAGGATGCCCGAGTCATGAAATGAAAAGGATGCCCTAGTCAAGAAATGAAAAGGATGCCCTAGTCATGAAATGAAAAGGAGTGTATCACTTGTATGAGTACTCACGCAACAGCTGCCATGTCTTTGATTTTAAAGTGTGACAGTTGTAGGCATACATGCGGAATAGCCACATGTCGTGACTTAAAATATGACAGTTTTAGCTGTATACACGGAACAGCCACTCTGTGACTGAAGAGTGACATTTGTAGATATATACACGTAACAGCTACGTGTCCGTGACTTGAAGTGACAGTTGTCGTCATATACGCAGAACAGCCGCCATGTCTTTATTTTAAAGTGTGACAGTTGTAGGCATACACGCGGAATAGCCACATGTCTGTGACAGTTTTAGCAGTATACATGGAACAGCCGCCATGTCTGTGACGGTAAGTGCGACAGTAAAGCGAGCCAGAATAATCGTTCCTTCTTTCTAAGGGATTTGACATAATTGATTGTTAAACCTTTCATTCATCACATGCCTTACTTGCCAAATTAGCAGTTCCAATATATTTTTATTAACAAGCGGTTAAAAGTATTGAAGAACATCATGTACTTACCACTTTCACTTACAGTTTGCTGTCTGAATTTAATAGCATACACTTCTGAGTGTCTCTTGAGTCAGTGATAGCATGGTAACGATTAATATCAATTAAATATCTCAGCAGTCAGTGATAGTATAGTAATAACTAATATCAACAATCTCAGCGGTCAGTGATAGCATGGTAACGATTAATATCAATTAAATATCTCAGTCAGTGATAGTATAGTAATAACTAATATCAACAATCTCAGCGGTCAGTGATAGCATGGTAACGATTAATATCAATTAAATATCTCAGCGGTCAGTGATAGTATGATAATATTTAAATGATATTATAGTTTGTTCTTCAAAGGTAAGTAAGTTTATATAATAGTTAATTAATATAATGTATACGGTAAAAGTTGCCTCCCAGAAGTTCCAGATCGAACCATTTAAAATTCAGTGTTTCAAATAAATAATTAAGTGCATCTTTCATTCTAAATACTTAATCTATGTGAATTGATGACCCACCCAACACTTTTTAGAAAAACAAAGAAACAACTCTAAAATAAAATACTGATATAAATGAGAACACTAAATGAATTATAATATAGAATACATGCCTTTTAATCAATATGCACTACAGATCTCTTTATCAGTACAGCCTACAATCTGTGTACTTGCAGATATTCAAAGCTGATTATCAACAACAAACAATAATGGTATACAAAATAGATTACCTGATTATCAATATAGACTAGATGTCTCTGTATCAAAATAGTCTGTATTCCTGTTTATCAATAAGGACTACAGTCAGGTGTAATTACTAACATCACATTTTTGCATCTGTTTATTTTTACTAACAGGCTATTTGCATCTGTTTATCAGTACATAACAAATAATAATGAACTGCAGAATAATTACTGGTTGATCAATATAGTCTGATAAGTGGAATGACTTCAAAACAAGATGTTTATATGAGTCAAGACTTGAGGCCCAGATAAGGCCAGTTTAAAAGTGGACTTAGATAAGTATTAATATTAATCATGAGTAAAATAATCATGTTATGTTTGTCCACTTAAACGTTCACTAATTATCTAAAATTGGAGTGTTATATTAATTAATGAGAGTGCACGTCATTTAAAGAAATTTACTCACTAACTATACAAGGGAGAGAATCAGTATTCACATAAACCAGCGACACACATACCAAGTATACAGAATATTTACCTCTGTCTGTTTATCGCCGGGTTTGTTGGACTTGAGTTGGGTACGACCACCACATCTCGCGCAGGACTTTTTATGACAGTAGTGACAAGAGTGGCCCACACCATCAGCGAACTTGGTTTTGTGACATATGTCACACACCGCACCCTCGTCACACTGCTGTCCTGTCTTTTTAGTTTCCTCACTCAATTTTGCAACCGTCTCCTGGTAGTTGATGAACTCATCTTGCATTTGCCTGCAACCACAATAACCGTGTATTGCTAATGACGCACAAGTGTACACATGAGAGTCAGTACTTGCTAATGACGCACACGTGTACACATGTTAGTCAGTACTTGCTAATGACGCACAAGTGTACACATGAGAGTCAGTACTTGCTAATGACGCACAAGTGTACACATGTCAGTGAGTACTTGTTAATGGCGAACAAGTGTACACACGTCAGTTTGTATTGTTAATGGTGTACACGTGTAAACGCATCAGTCAGTACTTGTTAATGGCATACAAATGTACACATGTCAGTTAGTATTGTTAATGGCGCTCAAATGTACACATGCCAGTCAGTATTGTTAATGGTGTACAAGTGTACACACGTCAATTTGTACTTCATGTTAATGGGCACAAATGTCTTAAGAGGACTACAGATATGCCAATGTAACATCAGATATTGAGCCGAATGACCACGTGACCGACAGGATCTGACTTAGAGCATCCAAAATCAGCCAATCCTGTCATTATCCAGAGACAAATCGTTCAGAACCCCACTGGTAAAAAGATTTTTGCTGAGACAGGTCAGTCAGGTTGAACTTACTAATGAACTATGTACAACAGTTATGATTACTATGTGTATTTATTTCTATATATTTGTTATTGTGATTCATTCTTTTCTATTTCTTCTTTCACTCGTCTATCATATACAGTCCCCTCCTAGTTCTATGTATGAAAGACATGTGTCTGGACCATCAGTCATTATTTTAAGTGTCTACTAGAAACTTACGGAAAGTGTTCTGTTTTAGAAACGGCACGTACATGCCACTTTCTTGAGCCCAATTCAATGAACAGCCAGCCGAGGCAAGTCTGAAGATATATATATACACACACACACAAAGACTGTGTTGTACAGTCGTCACTTGGCAAATATCGAATTGTCAGAATGCTCTCACGTCATTTAGATTTTGAAGCAATCTTTCCGTCACCATTATTTCATTTCTCTTAAAATTTCATCTATCCCTAAGTTTTACAAGTATTTGGGTTTTCCTTTTAACTCTTGTCATCGTCTATATGTCATCTATCCCCTAAGTTTACAAGTATTTGGGTTTTCCTTTTTAACTCTTGTCATCGTCTATATGTCATCTATCCCTAAGTTTACAAGTATTTGGGTTTTCCTTTTAACTCTTGTCATCGTCTATATGTCAGGTTGGGATTGGGGGTTCGTGGCTGATTTTGTGATCATTAATATTTATAAAACCTTTAATATTCAAATACTTTGTAATACCTGACTTTACGGAAGTGTGAGTGGACGTATGGTTTAAATGAGTTTGTCTTTTCAGACATCTTTCTTAATTGTCCACATCACACTTGTACAAGGACTTACGACATTCCCCGACAAACGGAAAGTCCAAAGTGACAGCATTTAAGAAGAATTTTTGAATTAACTAAAACACAGAATGGGAGGTCAGCAAAGCAAAGCACAGCACAGAGAGAGAGAGAGAGAGAGAGAGAGAGAGAGAGAGAGAGAGAGAGAGAGAGAGAGAGAGAGAGAGAGAGAGAGAGAGAGAGAGAGAAGACACCAAACATATGCAGTATCTAATCAAGCATCTCTTTGCTCTGTTCCTCTGTTCTCTCCTCGAATGGTGTATTAGTATGAGATTCAAGATATGAATAAGGCGAATTGCTCCGCCGATTATATTGTGTGAATTTGATTGATGCTGTATTTCTTATGTTGTGTGAATTTGATTGATGCTGTATTTCTTATGTTGTGTGAATTTGATTGATGCTGTATTTCTTATGTTGTGTGAATTTGATTGATGCTGTATTTCTTATGTTGTGTGAATTTGATTGATGCTGTATTTCTTATGTTGTGTGAATTTGATTGATGCTGTATTTCTTTTGTTGTGTGTATGTTGGGCTAATGAAATTGTTGCAGGGTTTTGTAAAGTTAAGAATGTTTTGTAAGAGGGAGTTTAGAGATGAAATATGCCTGAAATTTAGTGCTGCATTAATTTGACTTTGCAATGAAAGCACGCCTTTTTTTTCTTTTGCTCCAGGCAGCAGTGACTACTGTACTTGCTTGGTCAGGTTGGTGTGTGAATCCAGCAGTGACTACTGTACTTGCTTGGTCACATTGGTGTGTGAATCCAGCATTGTCATCAACTTATCAGTAAAACGTGTTGCTGTAAGTTGATTGCTGTGAATTCCATTCGAGAGCCAATACAGTGGAAATGGTGGCTTGAGTTTAGTCTCGAGAATTCATGAAAATTATTTTGAAGATTCATCATGGTGTGCTGAGTACTACTCACGAAATATTCGAGAGCATTCCTCCTGATGTGCTTGCTAGTGCATGTGAAATTCAGGATGATTCTCTACAGTGTGCTTTGTGAGCTCATTGAGAATTCTGGAACAGATGTGTAACATACATGTGAGGCCGTTTACTTGAATAAGAAAGACAGTGACTTGTTGCAAACTGCGTGATTGTAAACACGTGCCGGTGACAGCCGCCATCTTTGAAAAAGTTGTGTGCATTGACTTGCATTATTTCTCCGAAACTCTACTTTCATTTCCATGATGATATCCAAGAACTTGAGATAACAATGATCTCTGCATTAATAATGACCATGACTAGCATTGATGATGACTTGTCATTTGTACTAAAGATAATTATAACATTCTGCACAAATGACAATTGTAATATGTGTAATAGGCAGACTATGTGCTAAAACTAGCCATAACATTTAGCTCTGGTTTTTATTGCAGGAGCGAGTTCTTCTGGGACTGGTTTTTGTTTCAAGAGCGAGTTCTTTCGTCAATTTTTTTTATTTCAGGAGCGAGTTTTCCTTCAAGTATAAGTGCAATCATTTCTGGAAGCAAAGGGCATGAGGCAGGTGATGAAATCGATGTCAGTTTTAACAACTTCTCACTGAGCGAACAAAGGTATTTTGCCTCCTGAGAACACTGAGATAAATATACACAAACTATGTGATTGATATTATAGACTAGTCAAATCTCAGATGTCAAATATACACAAACTATGTGATTGATATTAAAGACTAGTCAAATCTCAGATGTCAAATATACACAAACTATGTGATTGATATTATAGACTAGTCAAATCTCAGATGTCAAATATACACAAACTATGTGATTGATATTATAGATTACTATTGTTCTAAACTAGTCAAATCTCAGATGTCAAATAACGTCGTGGGACACACAGAGCTGGTTGATTGGGTGTAATTAAATAAAGCACAAATAATAAAAAAATGCCGCTCTTAGAGTATGACGTGAAATTCCTTAAAATTCGGTGGCTGCAGCTATGGTACCGGCTACTGAATTCTGTGGCAATCCTCTCCTCCTTTGTTGCCCTAAGCACGTGCTTATATTGCTTAATCAATTCTATAAGGAATGCATACATTGTTGATTTGTGTAATTAGTCATGAATGTTTGTTCATTTATAAAATAAGGAATGAATGTATTGTTGACACTATACTTCTTCATGAATTCTTTTCATTTATATAAAAATGGAATGCATATCTTGTTGATTTGTATAATCAGGCATGAATATTTTATTCATTAATATAACAAGGCATGCATGTATGGTTGCTTGGAGTAATAAGGTCAGCCTGTATTGTTCACTGGAGTAATAAGGATTGCCTGTATTGTTCACTGGAGTAATAAGGATTGCCTGTATTGTTCACTGGAGTAATAAGGATTGCCTGTATTGTTCACTGGAGTAATAAGGATTGCCTGTATTGTTCACTGGAGTAATAAGGATTGCCTGTATTGTTCACTGGAGTAATAAGGATTGCCTGTATTGTTCACTGGAGTAATAAGGATTGCATGTATTGTTCACTGGAGTAATAAGGATTGCATGTATTGTTCACTGGAGTAATAAGGATTGAATGTATTGTTCACTGGAGTAATAAGGTCTGCCGTATTGTTCACTGGAGTAATAAGGTCTGCCTGTATTGTTCACTGGAGTAATAAGGTCTGCCTGTATTGTTCACTGGAGTAATAAGGCCTATCTGTAATGTTCACTGGAGTAATACAGTCTGCCTGCATTGTTCACTGGAATAATAAGATCTGCCTGTAAGTTGTCAGCAATAGTCACGTACTGCATTAGCATGCGTCACGTTATGCAAGTTGTCAGCAATAGTCACGTACTGCATTAGCATGCGTCACGTTATGCAAGTTGTCAGCAATAGTCACGTACTGCATTAGCATGCGTCTCTGAATGTGTGAGGTAAGTATAGATGCATTTATGTTTTTTTTTATTACAAAGTAATTCTATGCATTACAATTATATACATAGTTAACATCTTATTATTACTAATTAACTATAATAATTGACTTCTTGCACAATGAACTTCCTAAAGACTTGGTATAAAATAATGATTTAGAATTAGTTATTATCTAATTAATATATATTAGCTGCACGCTTAGCTTTTCCATTTGCTGAAAATGGCATTTCTAATGTACAAGATATTGTCATTAATAATCGTAATCAAGGGATTTTTGACCTACCCTTCTAATAAGGTTTCAAAAATGAGATGGTAAAGGTTGCAGATAAGGGGTGGGAGGGGGGAGAATACTGAAATGTAATGATGGGACACAGGGAGGGGAGGGAAGGAGGGAGGGAAGGAGGGAGAGAGATATAGGCCTACGGAAAAGGACGTAATGCAGGCACGGCGTGGAGAATAAACATGGAGGGAGACAAAGAAAACAAAATCTACCTATCTACCTATCTATCTATCTATTTATCCCTATCCATCTATCTGTCTATCTATCTAATCTATTTATCTATCTATCTATCTGTCTGTGTCTGTCTACCTATCTATCTATCTAATCTATGTATCTATCTATCTATCTATCTGTCTGTGTCTGTCTACCTACCTATCTATCTATCTATCTATCTAGATGAGGCAGCGAGATAAGAGAGAAAGACAAATCAACATAGCGAGTGAGAGAAAAAAGAAGAGGCAGTTGATGAGCTGAGTGAGGGAGGAAGGCAAAGAAAGAAAGTGAAAGAAAGGAAATGGAAAGTGTGAGTGAATACGTGGACAGATACGTACAAAAAAGAATGGACTATTAGATGAAGACGGAAAGAGCTGAATGAACAAGTAGTTGGAGATGGAGGTTAATGAACAAGTAAATGGAGACAGAGGGGAGATATACAAGCAGATGGAAAAAGCAATGGATAGAAAGCAACGGATAAGTAGATGGAGGCAGTAAGAGCTGAAGAACAAGTAGTTGGAAACAGAGGTTAATGAACAAGCAGATGGAGATACACGGAAAAGAATGGACAAGAAGATGGAGACATGAGAATGGACAAGTAGATGGAGACAGGAGAATGGGCAAGAAGTTGGAGACAGGAGAATAAACAAGAAGATGGAGACAGGAAAATGGACAAGAAGTTGGAGACAGGAGTATGGACAAGAAGATGGAGACAGTAGAATGGACAAGTAGATGGAGACAGGAAAGACAAGAAGTTGGAGACAGGAGAATGGACAAGAAGATGGAGACAAGAAAATAGACAAGAAGTTGGAGACAGGAAAATGGACAAGAAGTTGGAGACAGGAGTATGGACAAGAAGATGGAGTCAGTAGAATGGAAAAGTAGATGGAGACAGGAAAATAGACAAGAAGTTGGAGACAGGAGAATGGACAAGAAGATGGAGACAGGAAAATAGACAAGAAGTTGGAGACAGGAGAATGGACAAGAAGATGGAGACAGGAAAATAGACAAGAAGTTGGAGACAGGAGAATGGACAAGTAAATGGAGACAGGAGACTGACAAGTAGATGGAATATAATTTACTGCTGCCAGTGTATACGTCATCCATGCACGACAGAAGAAACCCTGTTCATGACCAGACATAATATTTGCTTTGCACGACTGAGTTAGAAAATCTTTCATGACCAGACATAATACTTGCTTTGCACGATTGAGTTAAAAAAAATTTTCATGACCAGATATAATACTTTGCACGACAGAAGAAAACCTTTTCATGACCAGACATAATACTTGCTTTGCACGACTGAGCTAAATACTTTTATATTATCAGACAATGTCTGCTTTGCACGACAGAAGAAAACCTTTTCATGACTATACATAATACTTGCTTTGCACGACTGAGTTAAATACTTTTATATTATCAGACAATGTCTGCTTTGCACGACAGAAGAAAACCTTTTCATGACTATACATAATACTTGCTTTGCACGACTGAGTTAAATACTTTTATATTATCAGACAAAGTCTGCTTTTCACGACAGAGAAGGAAAACCTTTTCATGATCAGGCATAATGGCTGCTTTGCACAAGAGAATAAGAAAAAATTTTCATGATCAGAAATAATATTTACTTTGCACGACTGAGTTAAATACTTTTATATTATCGGACTTAATGTCTGCTTTTCACGACAGAGAAGGAAAACCTTTTCATGATCAGACATAATGGCTGCTTTTGTACGGCAGTTTAGAAAACCTTTTCAGTATCAGACACAATACTTGATTTGCTTCAATGAGAGTGTCGTGTCTTCTGCGAAGGTAAGAAGGAAGACAGATAGTCTGCAGATAATCTGAACTTGGGAGAAATACCTTTAGCACTATGGATGAGGAGAATAAAGATGTAATTGCATTTTCTGGGAGCAGTTTTAATCCTGGCACCAGCAGAATATTTACTGTTTCCGATTTTTATTTGAAAAAGAAATCTTTATCCCGTACGGTCTGCCATACGAGAGCAACGAACAGTTCTACGATCTTAGACAAATTGCGTGAAAACGCCCCCCCCCCCCCCACTACGACGACAAAACTGTCTAAGTTCTTTATCTTGTTCTAATATACGTTTCTTTGTCTTGCTTAAGTTTCTTCGTCTTGTCATATATAAGTTTCTTTATCTTGCCTAATATAAATTTCTTTGTCTTGTCTAAGTTTCTTTATCTTGACTAAGTTTCTTTATCTTGACTAATATAAGTTTCTTTGTCTTGTCTAAGTTTCTTTATTTTGACTAATATAAGTTTCTTTATTTTGACTAATATAAGTTTCTTTGTCTTGTCTAAGTTTCTTTATTTTGACTAATATAAGTTTCTTTATTTTGACTAATATAAGTTTCTTTATTTTGACTAATATAAGTTTCTTTATTTTGACTAATATAAATTTCTTTGTCTTTCTAATATAACTATCTTTGTCTTGCATACTATAACTTTCTTGGACTTGCCTAATTTAATTTTCTTTGACCTGCCTGACTGAATTAGATCCTTCTTCCCAGAAAAAACAACCTATTTTATTGTGTATTAAGACTGTAAAAGCGAGTCTAGTATAATGTAATTTATTGTGTATTAAGACTGTAAAAGCGAGTCTAGTATAATGTAATTTATTGTGTACCAGACTAAAAACGCTCCTTGTAAAACGTCATTCATTGTGTATCAAAACTGTCAAAGCGTGCTCTTTAAAATGTCATTTACTTTGTACCATGACTAGTAAGGTGTGATCTATAAAATGTAATTAATTTTGTACCAAAACTCTCAAAGAGTGCCCTATAAAATGTCATTTATTTTGTTCTAAGAGTATCCAAAGAGTGCTCTGCAAACTGTCATTTTTTCCTGTATCAAGACTATCAAATCGAGCCCTGTAAAATGTCATTTATCTTGAACTAAGATTGTCAAAGCCCTGTAAAATTTTGTATCAAAACTACCAAAGCTAACCCTGTAAAATGTCATTTATTTTATAACATTACTATCAAAGCGAGCCATGTAAACTGTCATTTATTGTGTAATAAGATTGTCAAAGACTTGTAAAATGTCATTTATTTTGTCCAATACTACCATAGTGAAACCTGTAAAATGTCATTTATCTTGTACCAAGATTGTTAAAGCCCGTTAAAATGACATTTATATCATATCAAGACTGTAAAAGCGAGCATGCACCAAGGGTATAACTTGCATCTTAAGTTGTTACTGGTTAATATTAAACACCTTTCTTGTTAAAATAAGCTTGTGTGCATTGGTTATAATTAGTCAAATTAATTCCAGGAGAAATGATCCCTGAATCTATTAATCTTCTCAGCGACAGCGTTGCTGACCTTACCAAACGACTCTGTAGTCAATGTAAACAGTTTTCTCACTTCATTCTAACTGCAGTCAATGTAAACAGTTTTCTCACTTCATTCTAACTGTAGTAAATGTAAACAGTTTTCTCACTTCATTCTAACTGTAGAAGATTGACGTGTGAGATGTACTTTGTATAGATGTGTGAGTAGTGTAGAAGAAATGTCAGAAATTGATGGATTTGATGAAATATCTGATATGACTAAAATGTTTATATGACAGATACAATTAAACCTTGTGACTGATAAAGCTGAAATATCACTTCTGGTTTGGTATAGATGAAACGTGACTATCCACAACTTTACCCACCTTACTTAAAATACACGACATTTGTAAATCCGAATTTTTTTTGTAGTCACCTTCTGGTTCAATGCATTTGTTAGAGAAAGTCTATTCACTTTGAGCTGTTCGATAAGAGTTATGTCACTGAGCTGTTCGATAAGAGTTATGTCATCTTAGAATATCAAAGGATACTTTGTAAGTAAGACGGGCTCAACAAAACGATATATTAAAGAGATGATCAGGTGGGTTAGAATTGCCGCATGAATGTTCCCAATTTTAACTTGCAGACACTCCACCAGCAGTCGTCTGACTCGAAAGAACTGTTCTTTAAGGATTAACTCTGATATAGGGTTGTCAACAATATCAGTGAAATAAAAAAAAAGAGCATACATAAATATTATGTGGAAGATTTTTCAGCAGCAAAGCAGACAACTACAGTCTCTTGAGGTCTGACTCCGACAATGTTTTATTAGGAAATGTTCAAAACAAGGGAGATTAATTTTTATTGCCTCTTTTAATTGTCTCCAGTGACATGTACATCCACGCAATGCTCGATGTGTTCTAATGCTTCTATTCATGGTTTAAAGCTTAAAAATAATATTAAATGCTAGCGAAACATTGTAAGATTATGACGTGAGAATGAAAACCGAAAGCTGACCACAAAATCTATTTTTATAACAATTGGATTGGATTTCGCATAAATAAAATGTGAGTCTGTGACTGGTATAAATGAAATGTCATTTTGTATTTGGTATTGATGAAATGTCGAATTGTGGTTGCTATGACAAGATGTCAGATTTTTGTGATCGGTGTAGATGAAATGTGAACAGTGATAACAGCCACAATGTAAGTAATAATTAACAACGACAACGGTACGTTTGCTAGTGACGAGGATGCAATATCACTTAAAAGCGACTGATGTAATTGCGCTAAATTATGCAAAAAGTCGTGGAAATTGTTCAAATACACAATTCAAGTCGGCTTATTCATCAGAAAACTCAACCAGTCCAGTACTGTATTCACTAACAACAATTAAGAAACACTAACAAACTGTCTTTCTTTATTATTTTGATTCGGGAGTTTTTCATTCTATCACTTTTTTTATTCCAAGAATAGTATTTCAAATATTTAGCATTTCTAAATTACAAAAATTAATTTAAATTGAAACGATGGAAACTGATATGCTTGTTTGTTTGTGTGCTCATATGTGTTTGTTGGATGATGGTGTCTAGACGTCATCATAATTGTACAATTAGCTAGCGTTTTTCCACCAATCATTTCTGCCTAAACATTTAGCGCTTTTCTGCTGTTATTTTGCCAAATGTCATAATTATTAATTATTATAGAACGCAAGAAATATATACATTAGCTAGTAACTGAAGGGATGAAAGGGGGTCATTGGAAAGTAAACAGGCCAGTTTCTGACTGTTGGGAGAATGGGCGTCACTATAACAGACTTTTGTGAGAAAGTGGATCACAAGCAAAGCATAGTACCACACCAGAATGGTTTGTTATGATTTGACGTCTGCGTTCACTGAGAACAAAGCGGAAGCATCAAAGACTCAGGGCTCTCAGAACTGAAATAAATTATATACATAATTCCGGCGGACAGCTTTGTTTAAATTAAATACTTAAACAGCAAAACTAATTTCAACTAGATAGGCTCCGGGTTTGACTTTTAGGAATGACGTTCTATGTTGTTACCAAATCCACAGTCATCAATAACTAGGGTTGGTTCGACTCATTTATCTTGAGCTGTTCTGTAGATCGATCAGTCAAGAGACAAATATAAAAAATAGGCCAGCTCTTTTCTGCTATCCTGTCTCTCACTTCACAACACCCTCACCCACTCTGCCCACATAGTCTCCAGACCGTATGGTGCGCGAGGCCAAAGACCAAATGAGACACAGACTACGACTAGTGCCATGAACTCCAGAAAATAAATTTGCCTCTGTGCACAGACGGAATGCACATGCATCGAGGCGATGGTTTTAATGCTTTTGAGAGGGATAGGATTTGGTATTTAGAAATGGCGTCCAAGGCTCTGGCACCACCATAGGCCTCATTTTCAAATCAAAATGGCGTCCGACTGGGCTGATGGGGGCAGAGCGGGTGGCAGTAAAAAAAGAATTTGGTTTTTAACAAACTACATAATACGATTATAGGTGAAAGATTCCATCCGACATAAAAATGAAAATGTATAGAAATTTAAAATGGGGTATCTGACCTTATGACCTCTTGCTCGCGCTCCTCTTCCTCTCGTTGGCGCCGTAAGACGTCCTCGATAACACGGCGTTCTTCTTCGGTCAGATGGCTCAGATCGGGCATGGGCGGCAAGGAAGGACGCCGTGACGTTGCCATCTTGTCCCCGCCACCCGCCGCCGCTCCCCCCGGCTTGGTCGTTGTGTCGATCGCTGCTGGGGTTATGGTTGTCACTGCTGCTACTCCAGGCCCGGATCTGGCCGTGCGGCCGGCTGAAGAACGGAATGTGTGCTGTTGTGGTTGGTGTAAGCTGGTGGTGGTGGTAGTAGCCGTGTTGGCGGTGACAGTAAGTGTTCCGGCGCTCGAACCATGTCGGTCACGCTTGATGACGGCGCAGCACCAATACACTTATCTTTATCCACACGTGGTGCTAGTCATCGCCGCCATTGGAGTGGGGACTTGGATGACGACAACTAGGATGGGAATTGAAGACACCACACCGCTAATGCTCTGTGCATAATGCAATCCAAAAGCACAAACTCCGCCAATCACATTAAACCAGTCACTGACGTCACCTTCATGCTGTCCCCGAGTCAGCGCGCGTGTGTGCGTGAGTACAACACGCTTGAAGCACTCTTTACATCAACCATCGATTAATTTTTCCTCTGTTGCTTCTCTGGCTGCTGCTGCTGTTGCGGTATTTGCAATTTTCATTGGCTCTGTGGGGCACCCTGCTTGTCACTGGCTCATTCACAGCTCGAACTGCCATAGAGCTAACGTGTCGGATAGGGAGCCTTCATTTTGCTAGGGACGCAACAAAGATAACAGTAAACAACATTAGCCCTAGTTAATAGAATTAAACATTCAAGCAGCGTCAAAAGAACACTAATCCAAGTTGATGGCAATAAAAACTCAGCTGTACAAAACAGAGATTATAATAAAGAACAATAATCCAAGTTAGCAGCATTATAAAATCAATTGATATTGGAGAAACTTTCAATTTACTGTGACACACATTCTCAAATAAACTCTTTTTTTTTTTTTTAATTCGCTCATTGAAATGGTGGAATGCTTGCGTGAGTGCGTGCATGTGTGTATGTTGTAAGTATTATGTATGGTAGGTTAGAGGTGGGGCTTAGTGTTATACTCTACAATCGAACAATGTATTACCACTTCATCCTAGCGAGCTATTTCTCAGTAGCCATTCTTTAAATGAAAACAATGTATTACCACTTCATCCTAACGAGCTATTTCTCAGTAGCCATTCTTTAAATGAGAACAATGTTCCAGGAGTGTGTTGCAGGTGGATTGCTAAGTGTGAGTACTTTAGAAAAATCACAGTTAAATACGTATTTTTATTTTTATAAGTATGATATTAACAAGTGCAATATAACGTGAAAAGGGAAGAATACATACTGGTAACAAACTCTGTGAAAAGAAAAGAGGAAAAAGGGAAGTGAGAATAATCATGATAAGAAAATTCCTTACAGGCATGGAGGATTTTACAAGTACAATTATAACTTTCTAATGAACCTTAAATACAAAATAGTACAATTATAATTCTCCAATGAACATTAAATAAAAATTAATACAAATTTCGGTAAGGTATAGTGTTTGCATCTTATACATTATTAACATATTCCACCATTTTCTCAAAGAACTTTAATAAAGTTTTGATTGAATTCTTTCAGCTTATAAATCCAAATATTTAATTGTCGATATTTAATGTCTTCGTGATTTGTACTCAAGTTTAGAGAACACAGTTGAAGGATGAGAAATCGAACAAAAGACTGGTACCTGATTACCGTGAATGAGATCAAAGATTCTAAAATAATTGATTTTTCTTCGAGAGAGTTATCTCAAAGGACGTGTATAAAGGAGCTGATTATCCTTTAATTGGCATATTACACTAGAGTTATCTCCCAGGATTTGTATAAAGCTGATTAATTTTAATTAATTGACATATTACACTAATTACACAGGCTGTGTATAAAGAGCTAATTATCCTTTAATTGTCATAGTACAGTAGAGTTATCTCCTAGGATTTGTATAATGTAAGGAGCTGATTATCCTTTAATTGTAATGTTGCAGTAGAGTTGTATGTCAGGATTTGTACAGAGTACGGAGGTGATTATCTTTTAATTGTCATAGTACAGTAGAGTTATCTCCCAGGATATGTATAATGTAAGGAGCTGATTATATCTTTTAATTGTCATATTACATTAGAGTTGTCTCCCAGGATTTGTATAGAGTAAGGAGAGAGGTGATATAAATTGACATAATACAATAGACAAATAAAACTATTAGATTACTTGGTCAAGTGAATTACAGTAAATGTGCAAATAGTTCGATAACTGTGATTTTATTTTGTTTATGAAGTGACTAGTAACGAGTGTGTACAGAAAACATAGAATTGAAACATGCCAAACAATTTTGTGGATTTTTTAAAAACTTTATGTGTATGGTATATATACCGACATAAAAACTGCTAACCCTTGTAGCATACTGTCATGACTACATGATCCAAAAATGTGAAGTAATGTCAGTGTTGGAAGCAAAGATTGAGAGCTAGTATAAATAGACATGTGAAATACTGTCAGTGTTAGAGCAACCTCTGTGATCTCTACATAAACATAGTTATTAGTAACGCACTCAACCTCTGTCGGAGAAAAATATTAGGTCGGTATAACAATCATTATATATTAAAGATACAGGAACATTTTGCACAATATTTCATCAGTAATATAAAGCAACAATTTCTAAGAAGTCAATATATTTATCACTTGCAGAAAACGTGCCACGGCTTGTCTCAGTACGCGAAGATCTACCCTTAAAGCTGGGCACAGTGCGTATGCTAAACACGGCTTGTCTCAGTACGCGAAGATCTACCCTCAAAGCTGGGCACAGTGCGTATGCTAAACACAGCTTGTCTCAGTACGCGAAGATCTACCCTCAAAGCTGGGCACAGTGCGTATGCTAAACACGGCTTGTCTCAGTACGCGAAGATCTACCCTCAAAGCTGGGCACAGTGCGTATGCTAAACACGGTTTCATTAACTCGTGTATAATTATGAGTCTGGGTCGGCCGACGGATTCATCTACATCACTATTCGGAACGCAAGTGTCCAAATATGGGCGTCACGCGTCCGGTCACCATTCCCCCACTCTTACGGTCACCCTCACCGCTCGGTGTATCTTTCCACTGTCCACGCATGATCAATGAACTTGACTTCTATTTACTACAAGTAGCGTACAGGGGTGCGGCAGAATTGTATAACCGGCAACGCGACTATACTGCTATAATTAACTATCACCTACGGATTAGAAAAAAAAAGGAAATAGAAAAATATAATGACATAATTTGCCTATGATCCTATCAACACAGCGTGCATTTCTGTTACATGTAACACTCCTGTACATTTCTGTTACAGACACTTCTGTTACTGTGCATTTCAGTTACGAACACAGTAATACTTCTCTGCATTTTTGATACTGACATACTAATAATGCTGTACATTTCTGTTACAGACATAATACTGCAGTGCACTTCTGTTGCTGTGCATTTCAGTTACGAACACAGTAATACTTCTCTGCATTTTTGTTACAGACATAGTATCACTGCTGTGCATTATTGTTATGGAATAGTAACACTTTTGTGCATTATTGTTACATATATAGTAATCATTATTTTTTTGATATGCATGTGAGGCTGATTGTGTAGTTAACATTAGCTGGGCAAATAGTCCTCCCCTCATGTTGCTAATTCGCTGGGCAAATAGTCTCCCCCTCATGTTGCTAATTCGCTGGGCAAATAGTCTTTCCCTCATGTTGCTAATTACCTGGGTATATAGTTCTTCCCCGTTCCCACATCTCTAATTAACTGAGGGCATAGTTTTCCTTACTTGTTGCTAATTAGTTGGGCAAATAGTCTCCTTTACATGCTGTTAATTAACTGGGCCAATAGTCTTCCCCACAAGTTGCTAAAATAGTTGGGCAAAACAGTCTTCTCCACAATATGCTAATTAGCTGGGTAAATAGCCTTCCTCACAAATTGCTAGCTGGGCACATAGTTTTCCCCCCACACGTTGCTAATTAACTGGGCAAATAGTTTCTCCACCTCCACACATTGCTAATTAACTGGGCAAATAGTCTCTTACACGTTGTTAATTAGCTGGGCATATAGAGTCTTCCCCTGCACCGAACTTAAGCTGTGCAAATCATCCACACTGTCACAAAACAGAATCATATAGACATTTTACAAATGTATACTTTGGCGATTGAATTTATACTCAAAAATTATATAACTAGATTCATACAAGATAAATCAGAATACAAAAGTCTAAGTGAAGTTTGTATAAAACGGTGATCATTTACTGCCCTCTAGTTCTAGGTGGTTGGGATTTTAAATTAGGTCTCTGGATTACAGGTTGAACACATTAAAGATGTAAAGAGATAAGGGGGCAGTGTTTGGACAATATTACCTCCAACAGCGTAACATACTTTATGAACAGTTCTTAAGTCTACATTTTTGGAAAGTATTCAGTGAAGCTAAACAAGTAACTTATCCAGTAAATATATGGTTCACTAAAGTGTACAATGAAACTAAACGAAGCCACTTACTCAAAAGATAAATAAAAGTAAAAACAACTTATTATAAAGCCGTGGTAATTGATGACAAGCCGACTGACAGACACCAGTGTCATTGCATAGTTTTTCTTTCCCTTTATTTTCGCGACAAGGTAAACCGCTCCTTTCGAATAGGCCGAGTCAATCGAACTACGGATGACCAAAAAGCTCTTTGGCAACTGACAGATAAATCAAGGCACGTCTAATTATTTTCTTTCAAAGTTGTTGTTGTTGATAATGTTTGATTGTTTCCTATTTTACTTTGAGTATCTTGCGCAACGTCAAAAAGTCGACAACAGGCACCTCCCTCCCCCACCCCCGTGATTCTCCGTTAAGTACATTCATTATCGCGAGAAACAGAACATCAAAATGTACCTAAACAAATGTTGATTTACCTTTCAAAATAGCCATGAAGCATCTTAATAAGATGCCTATAAGAATATTGGGAACAATCATGCAATGTGCAAAAATATTGAAAATATAGGGACATAAGGACTCTTAATTTCACTGTACAATCCCGTTGATGCGACTGTTCTTTGTGTTGGAGATTCGTCTAGACATTTTCTCCCCAGTTCAAAACTCCCATCTTCCAACAAGAACCAACAAGATAAAGAGTTGTTAGTTGATCAGCCTGACAAGGAAAATGTCACACATGCACTTCTTTTGTGGCTGTCTCTATTTGATCAATAACTTAAAGACATCAAGGGAAGTCACCCACTTTTCATTTACGTCATCGTGAAAGCTACGAAACTTGACTAGTGTAGTACAGTAGTAGTAGTGGTTAAGATGTGCTGTTTATTGATGTACACATTACAGGTAATCCACTCCTCCCCTCTCTATTTCTTTGTTTCGTAAGGGAATGTATAAGGGAAATATTCTAAGAACTACTTTTGTTAATTGCCATTCTATTCGTCAATCATTCGAAATTATGAGTTAAACGTGTGCTCTTTTAGAAAAATACCGAACATTATTATTAGTTTAATAAAATTAACAACACAAAATACTACCAACACTCTTGCCCCGTGCTAGTATATAGAGTTCACTGGAAATGGAATCATCGACATAAGATTTCGTTAATTACTGAGATTAATAATATTCCACCTACAAATGATTTGACTCCAGACACTCATGATGGATAGAAATGGAGAATTTTTATGTCTGCTCACAGCGAGTGCAGAGCCTGAGAAGTGAGATTGATGTAGTGTTATACAAATTTTATTTTCATTTATTTTGATTAAGGACCTGTTCAGAGCTAGAGATTGCTGTTACACAAGTTTTGTATTATTTTGAATTTGAGTAAGATTATTAAGAACTAAGATCTTGTTCAAAGTTACTAACTTAGTTCGAGATTGCTGGTGCACAAGCTTTGTATTATTTTTAGCAAGGCCTTGTTCATAGTTAGAGATTGCTGTTACACAAGCATTGTATTGTTTTGAGTAAGATCCTGTTCAAAGTTAGAAATTATTTGACACAATATAATTTTATTTCTTATTTTTAGCAGTGATGTTCATTACAGAAATAGACAAAGTGTCAAAATCAAGCATTATAAACATCTCATTTTGATCTGCAAACTTAAGTGTATACTATATGATATCAGACAAATTTAGTGTTGCCAGAAATTACTAATTTACCAACTGTTGATTTCTTGCTCAGAAAAAAATTAAATATCAGGGATATTACATAGTACATGAGATTCAAATGCTGTTTATTTGTTGTTTTTAAAATATTTTTAAAAAAAGCAAAATCATCAGCATCTGCTAATTTGAGGTTTGTAAAATATTTTTTTGTAAAATATCTTTTTGCATTAATATATCATATGTAATAGTAAATATTTTGTAATTTGAGGTTTATAATAAAAACAGTTAAAGTACCATTTCTTCACTGCAGCTCAATTTGATGGTATTGTTAGCTACAAACTAACAATACTTTAGCATTTTATGAGTGGTGTGTTAATGCAGATATAAATGATGTCTCCCTAAACTCAGTTTGAAATTGTTGTCATTTACATACTCATTATGGTGTATATGCAGGTTGCTGGTGACATATACAAATCATGATGTTACAACCAACTCTGTTTGACACTGCTTGGTGACACTGACAAATACTAATCACAATGTCACAGCCAGGAAGCCGGACCAGCCTGTATATGGCTGCTTTGTTTTGTCTACTATTTGTATCCACAAATTTTGTCAACAAGGTTTTTTTGTGTCTTTGCATGATGATTTTATAATTCAACTTTTAAATTGATTAATGATGTTTAGAGACAAAGGCAGATGTTATTAAATTCACAAGCAAAATTATTTATACAAATTTTGTTAACAAGGTTTTTGTGTGTCTGTGCATGATGATTTTATAATTCAACTTTTAAATTGATAAATGATGTTCAGAGATGAAAGCAGAGGTTTCACTTTTACAAACAAAATTATTTATACAAATTTTCTGAAATATCTAGCAGAATGGGAATGGCTTTAGATTAATGAGACAGAGATTCAATAACTCTAATTATTAAATAATACAAATAACAACTGTAAAATAATAATTTTAAATCACAAATAACAATAGTGAAGAGAACAAGAACTAATGAATAATTAATGACTTTGTACATCTAATAAATAGCTGTCTCAGAATTATTATTTTAATAATAACTAATTTATAATACTGGATTACCCAGGCTGTGTTACGCCTCTTATGATATTTATAGACTGGAAGGATCAGTTGATTGTCTTGTTGCATTTTAAACAACTCTTCCACATTCTTCAAAGGCTTTCCCAATGAAAAGTGCATATTTCAGTGATTTCATAAATCATTAAATGCAAATTAGTTTTAAAAACTAGCATACTGAAAACACTTAAAAAAAAATTAGCATACTGAAATCCCTTAATAAACTAGTATACCTAAATCACTTAAAATCTAGCATACTGAAGTCACTTTAAAAACTATTATGTTGAAGTTACATTAAAAACTAGTACATGTATAATGAAGTCATTTTAAAAACTTGTATACTGAAGTTACTTTAAAAACTAGTATACTGAAGTCACTTTAAAAACTAGTATATTGAAATCATATAATAAACCAGCATACTAAAATCATTTTAAAGACAAGCTTTCTGAAGTCACTGTAAAAAACTAATATACTGAAGTCACTTTAAAAACTAGTATACTGAAGTCACTTTAGAAACTTCTATACTGAAGTTACTTTAAAAACTAGTATATTGAAATCACTTTAAAAACTAGTAAATAGTATATTGAAATCACATAATAAACTAGCATACTAAAATCACTTTAAAGACTAGCATTCTGAAGTCACTTTAAAACCTAGCATTCTAAAGTCACTTTAAAAACTAATATACTGAAATCACTTAATAAACTAGTATACTGACATCACTTTAAAAACTAGCAATGTAGCATTCTAGAGTCACTATAAAAACTAGTATACTGACATCACTTTAAAAACTAGCATTCTAAAGTTACTTTATAAACTAGTAATTTAGCAGTTTAATAATAGAAATAATAAAAAATAATATTTACAAGTTAAATGAAATAGAAAGTGAACACATTTTAACCCCATTATCAGTTATCCCATTATATAGTTTGTTGAACAGACTGTTAATTCACAAGGGTCCTGAGAGCCTAACTTAACTTTCATTCCAAGGTGATGGTGGCAGATGTGTTCCCAATTTTTTCCTTGACTAGCAGGGATTATGTTCTTGCTGGTTTTCTGTTTCTTGATTTGCCACTACTCATGCAAATGGTAAACCTGATGTATTCTGTCTCTTGTTTGGTTTACTGAATTATGTCACTGGTTGACAGACCAGAAGCTCATCATGTTCCTTCAGCATAGAATTTTTGGTGACACATCACAAAAAATTACCAGTGAAGAAATCCTATGGAGAAGTGGATCCAAAAGGCTACAAGACATTCATGACAGAACATTGACACACATCACAGCCTAATTAGCAGTGAAGAAATCCTATAGAGAAGTGGATCCAAAAGGATACAAGAAATCCTTTAGAGAAGTGGATCCAAAAGGCTACAAGACATTCATTCATGACAGAACATTGAATGCATCTTGCTGGTCATCTACCAGTTCAGTCTCACTTTAAAACTGTGATGCAATGGACGCCATCTGGAGGATATATTGAAGATACAGGTAGGCCATGCAAAACTTGGCACCAGGCATTCACAGAGGACCTGCAAGTACTTGAATCAAATGGAAAGTGATTATAAACATCATGGCCACCTGAGAAAACTTGCTGCCCATATTTTCCAGATATAGGCAGACCTAAGTCTAAGACTAGAATAATAGAAACATAATTTTAAAAAAAAACACAACTTAGTTCTTAATCTTAATTCTAAATGCTAATGGCATTTAATGTATCTCGTAAAATGAATATACAAATATTTTCAGATCATCTTAATAAATAAAATCTTAATTTTTGTAAACAGTAACTGAGTAAGAATAAATGGAAACAATTTTAGAATTTGCAGTAGGAATTCAGAATTTAAAAAAGAATGAATTACAAAAATATTTAAAATAAATTATTAGATGGTTGTAGTTTTAGAGATATGTCAGTTGATAGGTAAATAAATTAGAATAAATATTCAGATATACTGTACTTTAATTCTTTGCAAGTTTAAAGATTAAGATGCTGAGATAAAATAATAATTAAGTAAAGAACCGTAAAGTAAAGAACCGTGTAAATGTATACTTTTCTATAAGTATTCTGGGATGTTTGTTCACGTGTACTTTTCTATAAGAATGCTGGGAAGTTTGTTTGCATGTTTGCTTTTCTCTAAATATGCTGGGATGTTTGTTCACGTGTACTTTTCTATAAGAATGCTGGGAAGTTTGTTTGCATGTTTGCTTTTCTTTAAATATGCTGGGATGTTTGTTTGCATGTTTGCTTTTCTCTAAATATGCTGGGATGTTTGTTCACATGTACTTTTCTATAAGTATTCTGCGATGTTTGTTCACATGTGTACTTTTCTCTAAATATGCTGGGATGTTTGTTCACATGTGTACTTTTCTCTAAATATGCTGGGATGTTTGTTCATGTGTACTTTTCTCTAAATATGCTGGGATGTTTGTTCACATGAGCATGACTAGAGAATTTCATATTTGCCATATTATTTGTTATGCTTATTATTTAATCTCATACAAATCACTTGTATTGAAATCTTGATTATGACTGGTATTTTTGCTTTGTTTGCAGTATGTGCTGTCAATACTCCAATTTACCTATCCCACCATATTCCAGGGGTAAGTATTTTTGTCAACTTCAAATGCTCCATTATATTTCTTTTAACAATTACTTTCTTCAATGATGATTTTTTTCAATACATTATTTATTACCAGCATCTGCAAGAGTATATTCAACAGTGAATACACATTGGATAAAAAATACAGAACCCCCCCTGCAGCTAAATAAATAAAAAGAGCGACAGGTGGGCATATAGGTGAGTTATGAAGATGTGCTCTCTCATAAGAGCACACTGGATGAAAAATATGAAAATCGACTATTAAATTAATAAATAGAGTAGTGGACAACTGGGTGGGTTATAAAACTACTTTCATAGATGAACACACAGTGAATGAATGGGTTATAAAGCTGTGCTGTCTCTCATAAACATACAGTGAGTGAATGTGTTATAAAGCTGTCTCTCATAAACATATAGTGATTGAATGTGTTATAAAGCTGTCTCTCATAAACATATAGTGAATGAATGTGTTATAAAGCTGTCTCTCATAAACATACAGTGAATGAATGTGTTATAAAGCTGTCTCTCATAAACATACAGTGAATGAATGTGTGGGTTTTGAAGCATTGGATTGTTTTTAAATTGAGAAAGAAAAAGTGATTGCAACATTGTTACAGATGGCAGACTTTGGTTGGTGCATTTGTTCTGAAGATGTTGACCAGTGCAGGGAAGATGGAACCTTTACTCAAGGAAGTAGACAGGTACAACTGTAATGTTTTGCATTTAATAATGTTGTCTGCACCTGTTGGCAAATTGTCCTAACAACTAAACTTTCTTCACTTTCATATGAGCCTCTCCATTTAATCTAGTGCAGTCTACACCTTGTCCTTAAAGTTTGTTTACCAAATTGTCACAATCAGTCTAATTTTTCATATCATTTTTAGATTTTCAAATTGAACTTTTGGAGGCATTTTTATTGAAATTGTTGCATGTTTTGATAAGAGTTTTTGACAAAAATTTAGAACCACAAATTTTATTAGCACCACATTTGAGTATACAGAAATGTTTGGCAAATAGAATACTTTGAGTAAAATAAAAGTACATGAATACAGTTATTTTAGTGGTTCACTTTTAATTAAAACTATTGTAGAAATAAATATTTTAAGGGTTCACTATTAATTAAAACTATTGTAGAAATACATATTTTAAGGGTTCACTATTAATTAAAACTATTGTAGAAATAAATATTTTAAGTTCACTACTAATTAAAACTATTGTAGAAATAAATATTTTAAGCGTTCAGTACTAATTAAAACTATTGTAGAAATAAATATTTTAAGGGTTCACTATTAATTAAAATTATTGTAGAAAGGATTAGTTTTAAAGCAGCATATTTAGAATAGTTTGAAAGCAGCATATCTGGAATAGTTTTAAAGCAGCATATTTAGAATAGTTTGAAAGCAGCATATCTGGAATAGTTTGAAAGCAGCATATCTGGAATAGTTTGAAAGCAGCATATCTGGAATAGTTTGAAAGCAGCATATCTGGAATAGTTTGAAAGCAGCATATCTGGAATAGTTTGAAAGCAGCATATCTGGAATAGTTTGAAAGCAGCATATCTGGAACCAAAACTATTTAAAACTATTCACAATCTTCACACAATTGATAGAGTAAAAATCTAGTGTATTCATTGATATACTATTAGTAAATAAGTATTAGTTCTGCTCATCTTCATGATCTTTGATTTTTGTGAAGAAACTTCAAGAAAGGTCCCAAAACACTATAGCTAAGTACATTGTTAGGGCACTAAGAACTGATCATATCACACCAGTTCTCCTTAGCTATGCTAGCTTTCTGTTGTTTTGCATCAGTTGTTTTTATTAATTGCATCAATTGTTATTCATACTGCTCCAACACAATCAGAGGGTTTTTGTTATGTCTTTATGTGTTTGAAGTCATACTGCTCTCATACAGTGTTTGTGTGAGGATTTGTGTTATGTCTTTATGTGTTTGAAGTCATACTGCTCTTATACAGTGTTTGTGTGAGGATTTGTGTTATGTCTTTATGTGTTTGAAGTCATACTGCTCCAACACAATCTTTACATGAGGGTTTTTGTTATGTCTTTATGTGTTTGAAGTCATACTGCTCTCATACAGTGTTTGTGTGAGGATTTTTGTTATGTCCTTAGAGTTTAAAGTCTTACTGCTCTAACACTATATTTGTTTGTTGGTTTTTGTTGTCTTTTTAGTGTCATACTGCTCTAACTATGATTGTGTGAGGGTTTTTTTGCTTTTTAGTGTTTAAAGCCATTCTATACTAACACAGTATTTGTGTGATGGTTTTTTTTTTTAATGACTTTTTAGTGTTAAAGTCATAGTTCTAAGACAATTTTTGTGTAAAGGTTTTTGTTATGTCTTTTTGCATTTGAAGTCACACTGTTCTAATACAGTGTTTGTGTGATAGGGTTTGTTAATGTTTGTTATGTGTTTGAAGTCACACTGCTCTAATACAGTGTTTGTGTGATAGGGTTTGTTATGTGTTTGAAGTCACACTGTTCTAATACAGTGTTTGTGTGATAGGGTTTGTTATGTGTTTGAAGTCACACTGCTCTAATACAGTGTTTGTGTGATAGGGTTTGTTATGTGATTGAAGTCACACTGTTCTAATACAGTGTTTGTGTGATAGGGTTTGTTATGTGTTTGAAGTCACACTGCTCTAATACAGTGTTTGTGTGATAGGGTTTGTTATGTGATTGAAGTCACACTGTTCTAATACAGTGTTTGTGTGATAGGGTTTGTTATGTGTTTGAAGTCACACTGCTCTAACATAGTGTTTCTGTGAAGATTTTTGTTATGTCTTCTAGTGTTTAAAGTCATACTTCTCTAATACAATTTGTTTGTGTGAGGGTTTTTGTTATGTCTTCTAGTGTTTAAAGTCATACTTCTCTAATACAATTTGTTTGTGTGAGGGTTTTTGTTCTGTCTTTTTAGGTTTAAAGTTACACTGCTCTAAGATAATGTTTGTTGTGTGAGGGTTTTACATCTTCATGGGTTCATTATGAGAGGCCCATGGAAATTTTATTGAATCATCATCAGTACAGTGTTATTAACAGCAGAATATATTTAATTTTTTTACAATGACACTAGTAATATTGATAAATATAATAAATGGGTTCTATTATTTTAATGACATGATAACTTTATTCTTATTGCCTTGTTTTGCAAAGATTGATTGACATTGCATTGTTCTTACTGTCTTTTTTTCTGAAGATTGAATTGAATTTCAAAATGCTTTTTGTAAAGTGTTTGAAATTTCTTCTTGCTTTTAGTTCCCAGTTAACATATTGCAGTCTTATTACTTATATTGTTGATTGCACATTGTTCAGTAGTCTATGGTATCAGTGTTCAGTAGTTTATGGTATCATTGTTTCAGGCGTTCTGTAGCACCTTGGATACCAGGGATGATGCTCTTTCTGGCATCCATATACTCTGGATCTCGGGCCCTGACCAATTTAGTAAGCCAGTTCACTCTTTTGCAGAATCTTTGTTAACCACTTTAACTCATAGTCATACAAGTACAAAAGAGGTTTCATAATCCTAATGAGGTAGTTTACAATTGCAGGTCATACCATAAGTAATGTTTCCTTTGAATGGACCAGACTACAATTAATGAATTTGCGGAAAATTGTGACTCTCTACTGTTTAGATCTGAGCACATTTCATTGGATGACCTAAAATAATTGTGACTCCCTGCTGTTTAGATCTGAGCACATTTCATTGGAAGACCTAAAATAATTGTCTAGTGGAAGCATGGGAAATACGGTGAAGAATGTAAACTCTGTATCACATTCACTGACTGTTAAGATTAATCATTTGACATCTTTACCAAGTCTGTGTTGTGAATGCCAGTGCAAGATGAAATTATAGTAACTCATTTATACCCACTCTTAATTTAGATATTAGAAAAAATGAAAATCAAGCTAATTTTAATTTCTATAGAGTATTCACTCTTTACTGTCATTGGTATAGTGTTATTTTTCAAATCTGATCACTTATATTGTGCTTCTGGAAGTCAGAGGAAAAGATGGGAGGTTAACATCTCAGTGGACAGGAATGAAACTGAGCAATACGGTAAGATTAGCAGAGAATGGAATGGAGGAAACTGGTTGTCAGGTGATCAGTGGTGCCCCAATGGCTGGCTGGCTGGCTGACTGACTGACTGACTGACTGACTGACTGACTGACTTGACTTGACTTGACTTGACTGACTGACTGACTGACTGACTGACTGACTGACTGAAACAATGGTTTCAAATGCTGCAAGTAAAACTTTGGGCTAGTTACTTGTGTTAGATTGTCTATTTGTGCTAAACATAGTGTTTCTAAGGAAATTAGCTAGTGACAATAGCCAACCATTTATCATCTCTTTTCTCAGGATGGTGACTTATGGGGTTCTTGCCAAATCTTGATGACTAATTGTTTGATTTGCACCATTAAAAAGTAACTTCTATTTTTTGCTGTAAAAAATGTCTGAAATCAGTGAAATGTGACTTGCCATTCATTTTGTGATGGTGGGTCACATATAGTTAGAAACAAGTGATATATGAATAAAACATGGACATACAAGAGTTTTTACAGCATACAAGAGAATCAAAATAATTATGATTTCAGGTTCATGAAAAGCTGCTACTATAGGTGAAGTATTCTCCAGTAAATATTTATCTCTTCTGCATGACAGAATTCACCAGTAAATGAATTAAAATAAAGCAGTCACCTAAATTGTCCAACATGTTTAGATTTAAAAAAATATAAGTATGAAAGCTTTTTGTTTTTTTTTATAGAAAAAAACAATTTATTAGGTGGGATGTAAGCCATGTTCATTGAAGAGTTAACTTCATTGCTGCCTTTGATTATTATCTAAAAATATTTCAAATTAAATCAGAATTAAATGATTTTGACAGTTATTAAAGAGTGTAATAAGATAGATTCTATTAGAAGTGAAATAAGCAAATTTGTTTCTGCTGAAATTGTTTTATTGAGTTGTTTCTTAGGATCCCTATGGTCATTATTGACTTTGTTTAATCATTTCTGCCATTGCCTTTGTTTCAACAATTTTGACTTTGCTTATTAACTCTACTATTGTCAGTTGTACCATGTTTTGTTTTATGAAATCTATTATGTTTTTGTTTATCATCTCAACCATGATTTTTATTTGATCAGCTCTACAAGTGTTTTGCTGAAACAGTTCAACTCTTACTCTGCTTTCTCAGGTCCACTATGGTTTTGTTTTTGCTCTACCCTGGTTTTGTTTTTGCTCTACTATGGTTTTGTTTTTAGCTCTACCATGGTTTTGTTTTAGCTCTACTATGGTTTTGTTTTTAGCTCTACCATGGTTTTGTTTTAGCTCTACCATGGTTTTGTTTTAGCTCTACTATGGTTTTGTTTTTGCTCTACCATGGTTTTGTTTTAGCTCTACTATGGTTTTGTTTTAGCTCTACTATGGTTTTGTTTTAGCTCTACTATGGTTTTGTTTTTGCTCTACCATGGTTTGGTTTTAGCTCTACCATGGTTTTGTTTTAGCTCTACTATGGTTTTGTTTTAGCTCTACCATGGTTTTGTTTTAGTTCTACTATGGTTTTGTTCTAGCTCTATCATGGCTTTGTTTGCTTCATCAGCTATACATTAACTTTAACCTTTTATTTTTTTATTAATTTACTTTTTCAACTCTACAGTTGACTTTGCATGATGAATTTTGAATTTGACTAAATTGTGCTTCTTTTTTTACTTTATCTGCTTTATCATTGGCTTTGTTTTTATTGACTTTACCGCTGCCTTTGTTTCATCCACTTTACCATTGGCTTAGTTTCACCAGCTTTATCTTTGGCTTTGTCTCATCATCTTTACCTTTAGCTTTGTTTCACCAGCTTTACCATTAGCTTTGTTTCATCAACTTTACTATTGGCTTCATTTCATAAACTTTACCATTGGCTTTGTTTCATAATTTTTACCTTTGACTTTACAGTGTTTAGTTTAAAGACAACTTCAACTTATCGTTGATTTTACAAGTATTTAATGTGATACTTTAATTAATTAATTTGATAAGTAATGTTAATAATCTTGCTCCATATGTTACACTGACAATGAAACACAAAATGTTTCAAGATCATACAAAACCATTGATAAGAGTTTATTATTTGACAGCCAGTGCCCGTTTTCTTCACCATGCAGAATACTACCTTGCTGTTCAAAGTCACAACACGCATTGTGCAGCACAGGCAGGTGTGTATTAACTGGATTTTCGTTTTATGTTTGTTCAAAAATTACAGCTTTCAGTCTTTAACATTTTTATATGCTTTCATTTCTGGAAAGGAATAAATTAAGGTAAATTAGATTTTAGTTAAATGTTTGTTCAAAAATTACACTTTACAGTCTTTAACATTTTTAATGCTTTCATTTCTGGAAAAGAATAAATTCAGGACAATTAGATTTTAGTCAGTATCATCCCTTTACAAGAAAAATGTTTACAGAGCCCAATTAAAAAACAATAGTGTTTGAAATTGAATATAATGTGCGACAGAGCAGAGTTGTCTGTCCCTATTTTAAAATTAAATATTATATTATTGTTTAATGTCATCATGACATGACTTTGGGTACTGTGTATTTTGTTAGGTACCAGAGTTAAAATAACAACTCATGAAGAGAATATGCTAGAACTTGCTGATATAATCTAAACTGGTCTTATGTGGATAAGTAGTTTTTATTATCCAGTGTTTAAGATTTACAAGAATGAGACCAGCCAATGGGCTTAGATCAAAGTTTACCTGCTGAAATAATTCTGTTCTCTAATCACTTTGAATTTGGTATAGCTAAAGTCTGGTCATAAAAGGCAGCCATTAGCTTAATGGTGAGTTAACTGATTGATTGAAAGAGAATGGACTTCGGAATATTTCATGCATTTTGCTATTGATATATTATACTTGCATTTTGTGTAGAAATGTATTCTGTGAATAGACTATTACCTATGTTTGTTGCTTAAGTTTTCATTCTAGATTTGTTTTTGTTTGTTCTTGGTTTCAGTTGCTGAGTTGTTTCTCATACTTTATGCTTATGACATCATTATTATCAGCAGTAGGAGTGTCACTCACAGATCCACAGGTAATTAATTCTGAGCAAAAGTGATTTCATCATTGTCATTGTGATGGGGCCTCACCTAACCATAGGCTAGCCCCCAAACGCACCCGCTGGCTAGTCACATGTATTGGAAAGAAGGAAGATAGGATAGAACAGAAGAATGATAGACTAGAATAAAGCTCCAATTACAAGACCCATGATACATACAACCAGAAATATTAGACAAATGACAGACTAACAACATATAATATGTAAGCCATGTCAACATTAGTGATCTAAGTATCAACAATTATATATATTTAAAAAGGGAAATGAAAATAGAGCTGTCAGTTACATTTAAACAGAGTGAAAGAATAGAGTTCATTAAAAAAATAGAGTTCATAATCAAAACTATATGAGTCTGATAAAGAGTTATTGTGCTCTGAAGCATATGGAAGAAGCTATGATGCTATTGAAGCTAGCTGAAACTATATATGAGGGAAGCTGAAGTTGTTGATCATATAGCCCACTTATCTCAGTAAGGCATCCAACGTTGTTGTCTAGGGTCGTAGTGGGTCTTTACAGAGGTGGTGTATGTGGGTCCTTTGAACTGTGCTCTGGCCCGTGGTCCTTTCCACTCTGGAATTGCCTTCACAGGCTGAACACTTGTTGAGGTTCATCATTGAAGATAAAATGCCACAGGGACTTAGGTTTGTCGACCTGAGTTCCCTGACAGAACACTCTTGTGCACATAGTTTCATACAATCTTATGTCCTAAGCAGGATGTATAGTAAATATGAGAATATAAAACATAGATATAATATTTATACACATAAGCAAAACCACATACCTTCAGCAGAATATAATACAAACAGCGGATGGTTCCCTGCTGAATTAATTATTGGCCAGTAATGATAGAAGCTCACATGATATTATGCTTCTATTGAGGAGCCTGGAGTCCATCTTGTCTCAGTGGTCAAGTAGCACTGGTCTGCCAGTTAGCAGTAATTCAAACATCACATTCATTTTGCCCTGTCAAGCCTGGCTCTGAATGGTCCTTTTGAAATGAATTAAAATATTAATAGAGTCTAGTCAGTTACTGCCCTTTTTATAGAATCAACATGGCACAGAAGGACGTTTGATAAATTCAACCCTTCACTTGCAGATTTTGACTGTTGTGCTTCTTGCTAGATACTTTGAAGCTGATGATATTGATATGCAAAACAAAACTGTGTATTTTTGTCAGCCAAAGGTGCTAAGTAGTATACGGTAGTCTATTAAAGTTACTTTGTTCACCTCTTGTGTGACCCAACAAATGTGCGAAAGACAATTGCACAATGAAGACCTCTTTGGCAAACTTGCAGTGGAAAAACTTTAACTAAGATTTTGGCTTGTTGAAATAGAAGTCCAAGAAATGCTGCTTGTTAGTATAATTAAACCATCCGACTCACCCTATGCTGCGCTGATCAAAAAAGATGGAAAGCACAGGTTTTGTGTTGACTACACAGTGCTTTGATGCAAATAAGGCCAGCATGGGTAAAAGCTTTTAAAAATTTGTTTAAAAATTATCAACACTGACTGATGTCATATTGGCTTTAAAATCTTTCTCAATTTGGTAAAAAAAACATCTGTTTTTGTCATATGCTTATGTCATAGAGAGAGTAGTGCGCTCAGGTGCACTTCTGTTATCGACAGTGCAGTGCGGAAAACATGCATCTGTCAGGGAATGGATTATGGTTTACACCATATGGGGATCGAATCTAGTAGTATCACATAAAACTATTCTATTTAATGCGTTATTCTTTAGGAATAAAACAGTATGAGAGAAAGCTTGTATTGCATGAGTTAGAACTTCACTGGGGTGATTAACTAACAGTGTCCAAATGTCAAGTGTCTGAGCGTAAAGGTGTATGCTGAATGAAACTAAGAAAGAGATAACACTCTTCTCACAGTGCAGTATTCCTAGCTTCAAATAATATTATGATTTCACACATGCTGTTTGCTACATTATGATTTCACACATGCTGTTTGCTACATTATGATTTCACACATGCTGTTTGTTACATTATGATTTCACACATGCTGTTTGTTACATTGTGATTTCACACATGCTGTTTGCTACATTAGGATTTCACACATACTGTTTGTTACATTGTGATTTCACACATGCTGTTTGTTACATTATGATTTCACACATGCTGTTTGTTACATTGTGATTTCACACATGCTGTTTGTTACATTAGGATTTCACACATACTGTTTGTTACATTGTGATTTCACACATGCTGTTTGTTACATTAGGATTTCACACATGCTGTTTGCTACATTAGGATTTCACACATACTGTTTAGTGGAAATAGGACAATTTCTATTTGGTAGTTTATGACTTCATATTTGCAATATATATTTTTGCCCACTAAAACGCATATGTATTACATAAGTTGTCAAATACAAATTATGATTGTGTGTGGAGGCCTTAATACTTTTACAGCAGACTGACCATCAGTTGCTCTTGGCTCTTTAAATCTTGGTTGATGTTAATTGTTACAGTTAACAATGATCATTTAACCTAAAGTCTGCTTGATTTAAAAATTGCAATTAAGCAAAGATTTTTTGAGAGTCAGTCAGTTGATGTAAATTTATTTGACTTAAATTGTTACAAATAACAGATTATTTGACCATTAGACTATGTGTTTCTAATGTCGCAGTTTTCAATGGAAGGCTATTTTTGGATGGCAGTACATGTCCTTAGTACAGGTTAGTTTATTATGTTTATTTCGGTCACTTACATTTAGTAGATGTTTACATTCAAGATATATTGATATGTTTACTGATATTATCTGTGCTTACTTAACTCACTGACACTTGGTAGACATTTACATTCATTAGATTCTGAGATGTTTACTCATATTGGTTATATTTACTGAATTACAATCACCAGAGCTTTACTGCAATCTGTAGATGTTCAGATATTTACTGATACTGGTTTTGTTAGTCAGTAAAATGTTTACACTTGATAGTTGAAATGATTATTGGTATTTGTGTTGTTTGCTTCAGTCAATAGATGTTGACACATTTACTGATATTGCTTGTGTTTACATAAATCCCTTACAGTCAGCAGTCAGCAGAGCTTTATTGATATTGGTTATGTTTATTTAAATGTCTTCAGTCGATAGATGTGGATATGTTTACTGATATTGCTTGTGTTTACATAAATCCCTTACAGTCAGCAGAGCTTTATTGATATTGGTTATGTTTATTTAAATGTCTCCAGTTGATAGATGTGGATATGTTTACTCATATTGGTCATATTTGCTTAAATTACTTACAATAAGTAGAGCTGTACTGATATGGTTATATTTATTATAATGACTACAGTCAATAGATGTTTATGAATATTGATCATATTTACAGTCATGACTACAATCAATGTTTTACTAATATTGATCATATTTACAGTCTTGACCACAATCAATGTTTACTAATATTGATCATATTTACAGTCATGACTACAATCGATGTTTACTAATATTGATCATATTTACAGTCATGACCACAATTGATGTTTACTAATATTGATCATATTTACAGTCATGACTACAGTCGATGTTTACTAATATTGATCATATTTACAGTCATGACTACAGTCGATGTTTACTAATATTGATCATATTTACAGTCATGACTACAGTCGATGTTTACTAATATTGATCATATTTACAGTCATGACTACAGTCAATGTTTACTAATATTGATCATATATACAGTCATGACTACAATCAATGTTTACTATTGATCATACTTATTTGAATGACTACAGACAAAATCTGTTTAGTATTTTTGATCATATTTACAGACATGACTTAAGTTTCAACTTATATGGTCAAAGTGACCTTACAATTTATTATAATCCCCTATTACTGATATAAAATGTACAGGTTTTGTGTTGTCGTATTAAAATCTTCTATTAATTTCATGATGTATACAGCTCTTGTGTTGACTTATTAAAATCTCCTATTAATTTCTTTACTTTACAGCTCCTGATTTTGAAAATGTTAAATTACTGCACAGTATGGATTTGTTGATTCATGTTCTGAACTTTCCTTTAAGTGATATTTTGTAATTATATCTTTGTACACATTATTTCACTATTTTACGTTTTATAAGTGTTATATTATATTGTAGAATTTGTAGTGTGTTTTGAATGTTCTTGTGCCCTGTAACTTAGAACTTATGTTTTGTTGGTGTTCATGAAATACATTCATTTTCTTAATTAAATATTTGTCATTTATTCTGAAATCTTCCTTAGTCCTGTTGCATAATTGTAGATGGGGGTGGTGGCTGAGCCACTGATAAATAATTATACATAAACTTCAGAAGATCTTCCCAACCCTACCAATCGAGAGCTAGTCTATAAGTTGAAGATTACTGATATTTATAAAAATTAATTTCATTTCCAAATGAAGCTAAGGAAGAACTTCTCTAGGACTACAACACTGCTAATAGAGTCAATGAAGAACTTCTCTAGGACCACAACACTACTAATAGAGTCAATGAAGAACTTCTCTAGAACCACAACACTACTAATAGAGTCAATGAAGAACTTCTCAAGGACCACATGGATTCCAGCACACTAAATACAGTTAATGAAAAACTTCTCTAGTCCACAACACTACTAATAGAGTTCTAAAGAACATCTCTAGGAACTCAACACAGTACTAATAGATCTAATGAAGAACTTCTCTAGTATAAAAAACTCTACTAATAGAATTAATGAAGAACTTCTCTAGGACCAAACACTCTACTAATAAAGTTAATAAAGAGCTCCAGAACCAAAATGTTAATGATAGATCTAATGAAGAAATTTTTATCTCATTAGTTTCTGCGCATATTTATTTCCAGGTATATGATCATTGCTTGTTTTAAACATTATTAATACACAGTTTTAATTGAACAATCTAATCAGTGAATATATTAATACATTATTAATACACAGTTTTTTTAATTTGAAGCAATCTGAACACTGCATATATTTGTACATTATTATTTATTATATATATATATGAAACAATTAGATAATTGCCATTTTTAATACATACTAATGCACAACATGACTACAACTGTTGCAGGATTTTTCCATTTGTATACCAGTGTGGTTAAAGGGAAATTAAAACTGGAGTAAGTACTAATTGGAATAAATATTAACCCTAATTTATTGAACATTCTTCAGATATTTTAGTAGTGTGACATTGGAAGAAAATAAAGTATTGACATTGTTTAACTATCTGAATACAAAAGAATGCTGATTATTTATATGAACAATAGGAAACAAACAATCAAAATTAAAAAAGAATAATATAATAATGCATTTAGCATATTTTACAGTGTTTAGGGAAAAATGCTGAAAAATTGGAATCTGACATTTGGTATTTGCAGAATTGTTGATAAACTTTAGAACGGTAAAACTTAAAACACTGAAGCTAGTTGAATGTAAGGTAAAGTACAGAGAGCTATAAAACTTACAGGTACTAAGTGTAATTGTAACCAAGATAACAAAAAATACATCATATATAGATACCTACTGATAAAGCCCAAAAAATTCACTAAAACTAAATACATATATTAATAAATTACTTAATATAATAATTATATAGATGCACACTGTTTTAATGTAAAATCACAGTTAAGTAAACAATTCCCATAAAGAGTTGGGTTGAAGAAGAATAACACTAGCCACAACTGAAATATTTTGCATGAAGATCATAAAATTGCTGCAGCTTTTATTAACTGTTTTTACATAAATTGCTGCAAAAGCTGTGACTTAAAAAATTATAATCTTGTTTTTTTATAACTCTTGTAGGTTACCGGAGTCTGAAATTATCCATGAAAACATGGTAGTGACCATGTACTGTGCAGTCAGTAGGACTAAGATTTTCATAATGGTGCCCTGCAATGCCCATGTCATCTAAATATAGCTTTATCCAGTTCATATTTAGACACTAAACAGTAATAGTTTTATCCAGTTCATATTTAGACACTAAACAGTAATAGCTTTATCCAGTTCATATTTAGACACTAAACAGTAATAGTTTTATCCAGTTCATATTTAGACACTAAACAGTAATAGCTTTATCCAGTTCATATTTAGACACTAAACAGTAATAGTTTTATCCAGTTCATATTTAGACACTAAACAGTAATAGCTTTATCCAGTTCATATTTAGACACTAAACAGTAATAGCTTTATCCAGTTCATATTTAGACACTAAACAGTAATAGCTTTATCCAGCATCATATTTAAATGACCATGTCTTTAGCCACTAAATATTAATAGCTGTTTTACACAGTATCATTTTGATTTATGCTTGAATGTTTATGTCTTTAGCTGTAAATATTAATTGCATTCCTTTTAGTGTTATGTTCGGTTAGTCAGATTTAAAATGTGTGAAAAATTATTCAAAATAATTCTTAGTTTGATACCTAAAAGTAACCTCAATATTTCCTTTCTCTGAATATGGTAACAGCCTCAAGCAACTTCACTTATTCCCTATTTTAAGAGGAGAATAGCCACATCTACAAATAATTTCAACTATTTACTTTTTTAGAATAAACTACATCCAGCAACAGTTTCAACTCTTTCCTTTATTAGAGTAGCATCATCTAACATCAGCTTTAACTAAATCCTTTTGTTTTAAGAGTAGAATAGCAACATCTAGCAACAACTTAACTATTTCCTTTTTTTTTTTTTTAGAGTAGCACACTTTAACAATAACTTCAGCATAGAATGTGTAAACAAAATCTATCAGCAACTTCAAATATTTATTTTATTTTTTTAGAATACTCAAACAACATTCAGCAGCATCTTAAGATATTTATGTATCAGAATACTGCAACAGCATCTAGCAACAACTTCAAATATTTTTTCCTGTAATTACATCAGTTTGTGCCCTTATTAACCTCTAATGTAACATTTTGAAATAAATCATTATTATTGACTTGTATTTATTATATGTTCATTTCTGCATAATTTCAGTGCACTGGACAGACTTTATACCTGTTATTTATACAGGTAAGAACTCTTTATATATAATGTGCTTGTATGAGTAAATGTTTGTCACTGCAGAATATAACATCTAGGAATGGTCACTGTATCATGATTGAAAGTAGTATAACAGAACTAGAGACAATGTATCACCAAATTATGGTCTAAGTCTTACCATTCACTAAAGAGGGGATATTTGTAGATTCAGATCCCTCCCCTCACTGTATCATGATTGAAAGTAGTATAACAGAACTAGAGACATAGAGACAATGTATCACCAAATTATGGTCTAAGTCTTACCATTCACTAAAGAGGGGATATTTGTAGATTCAGATCCCTCCCCTCTAAACTTGTTTTAAAAACGATTTTGCCATATGAATATTTGACTATTTATTTTAATAACTGACTATTTAACTTTATTTAATTTCTGCATTAGATTTGAAAATCCATTTTCAATTTAATTTTTATTCATTGAATCAGAACTTCTATCAGAATTTCCTCCCTTTTTTTGACTTTCATATTGTACTGAAGCATGATAATACTGTCTGTACAGATTAGTTATAATTTGATCATTCAAAAACTGACAGCAGTTTTCCCCCTGTACTCTTTTAGCCAGTTTGGAAACCCAATTACTCAATTTTGAATACAATGGGCATATGTTTACTTGTCAGGTCATAGCCATTAATAATTAATTTATTTTGTTTTCATGTTATAGTTGTTTTTGATCAATTTATTTTGCTTTCAAATCATAGTTGTTATTGATTAATTCATTTTCATATCATTGTCATTATTGATTAATTTATTTTTTTCATTGTTTTTATTGATTAATTTTTGTTGTCTTTATTGATTCATTTATTTTTCATTGTCTTTTTGATTCATTTATATTGTTTTTGTCATTGTTATTATTGATTCATTTATAGTATTTTAAAGTCATGGTTGTTAATGATTAATTTGTATTCTTACCAGATCATAGTCCAAGTTATAATCATTATTGATTAATTTATATTATGTTGAAGTCAGTCTTTTCTAAATTATATTGTCAGGTCATAATAAATATTGATTAATTTATGTTCGAGTCATAGTCATTAATGATTAATATATATTATGTTCAAGTCATATTTGTTATTGATTAATTTATATTATGTTTGTTATCATTATAGATTAATTTGTATTATTTTAAGTTATAAATTATAGATTTATTTATATTGCTTTATGCTAAATTGTGAAAAATAAAGCCACAATATTTTTATTGTAGTAAACTTTAATTGGGATGTTTATAATAGAATGTTTATATTATTTTTTGGTTGTGTTATTTTATTGTTACAGTGTTGTAATGCTGGCACCATGCAGCTATCTCTTAGGTACGTGATATTATAGTGTTTGTAAGATCATGCATGAATGCGTAATGTTATATTAAAACACAACGTATATGATATATATAATTGTGTGAGTTGATCAGTTATATAGTTGTAAAGGCAAGTCATTTTCCAATGTCACACACCACATGACATATTGTCTGATGTTATGGTAGGCAAAAATATATTAAATCACAATGAAAGTTTTATCATTTAGAATCTGTTCAACAATACATTTTAAATATGGTAACAAGCTGTTGTGCATCTAATTGTGCAAAACATTTTAGGAAAAGTTCAAATATTCAGTTGTTTTGATCACTGAGGGAAAGCATTAGGAAAAAGAGTTAGATATTTGTGCCAAAATGGGTGTGTACCAACAATTCAAAGAAAACATTAGATCATGCTGATCATATTTGAGTTTGTAGCTATCACTTTGTATCAGATATAATAGTAGGTAACAGTTTCTTCTGTTACTTTATAGTAATTTCATGTAATTTTGTAGTATTGTAGTAAGTGTAAAAGTATGTATAATATATATATATATATACATCTATTTTGCTTGAAAAACTAATAATTTGTACCAGTTAATTGACCTACTTATTGAAGGCAGACATGTTCATTGTAAACATGCAGTCAAAGAGTTGTCATAAGCTCAACCAGTCATGAACACTTTGTAATATTTCTTAATAGTGATTATTTTTCTAAATCATTAATTGTAAAATGTATTAATAAATTGGATCAATAACAAGAAAACAAATTGTGAATTGAAGGGAAAAGAGATTACTGTTTGTTATTTCACTCCTATGAGAAATAACTCAACAAAATAAACAGCTTTGTATGATTGTTAATTACTATTTTACATTTAAAATATATTTTCTTCAGTGGATATAAATATTAATTTTTAACAGTGAACTGCATACTGATGAAATACTAACTGTGTAACAAACAGTAATATGTAATTATTTTATAGTACACTATATTAAAATAATAAAGTAGTTTTAATTTACTTTATTTAATAATTATCATTTGTGAAATAATTAAAGCTATGTTAAAATTAATTACCATAAAAAACAGTACATTGATTTTAAAGAAAAAACAACTTATTAACAGCATCTGCATCCCATTCTAAAGCCAGTAATCTGTACAGATCGGATAGTTATTTTATTGCCAGCAAGTTCTCTTGTACATATATCCTCATAGAATACCGGTAATTTTGATCTCGTGTCAAGATTCTCAGTGTAAATTATGCTGAAAGCTAGTTGAGATTCATTACACATTCTGATATCAACAGTTTAAGAAAGATGCTTTTTGCACTAATTGTGCATGTGCTGAAAGATCCAGATGATAATGAAAAACAATTATGTCCTACTTGCAAAACAATGTATTTTATGTTTTTGAGTTTATGTGTCTGTGTATACATGTTTGTGCTTTTAAATGTATATTTTTATGCAGTTTCATAAATGTGTGTTTCAAAGTGTACAATTGTAATGGAAGATAGTGTAGATGATAATGTGCCCTAAAGGTGCAAATGTAAGTTCTTAAGTCCGTATAAAAGTATGTATTAGAAGACAATGTATATGATAGTGTATTTGTAGATAACTTCATGTGATATTAAATTAGGTACTAACAAAACTAGTATAACTTCTTAATTTTACAGGTGATGTTAAATTAGGTACTAACAAAACTAGTATAACTTCTTAATTTTACAGGTGATGTTAAATTAGGTACTAACAAAACTAGTATAACTTCTTAATTTTACAGGTGATGCATTGGAAGCTGTGAAATATCCCTACCTTTACTTCACCAAATTTTATCTAGGGTGCATTTTCAGGTGAGATGCCATTTGTATTGTTGAGTTTATACATTTTTGTTTAAAAGCAAAATCACTTTGTATAGTGACATCTTTAACAAAAAAACATTTGCTTCTTCTCTCTTCCACACATCATACAATGTGTGTGCATATACATACACACACTAGCATGCATATACATACACTCAATCCATGTACACAAACATACATACACTCAATCCATGTACAGAAACATACATACACTCAATCCATGTACACAAACATACACACCCTCAATCCATGTACACAAACATACACACCTTCAATCCATGTACACAAACATACACACCCTCAATCCATGTACACAAACATACACACCCTCAATCCATGTACACAAACATACACACCCTCAATCCATGTACACAAACATATAAAATCCCTCCATGGCATCTTGGTAGGGGTTTGAAATTTGAAAGCAAAATCATTACACTTTCTATTAATGAGTCAGCCCACACACTACATGATTACCAATGGCAAAAAACAAGTGCACCATCTAGCAATCACTGCAGACAGAATTGCAGCATTGAATGCACACATGTTCATTACTGAGTGCATCGGTGACAACTCGGTCTTTTAGGCCACATGCACATCACCTAGCACTCAGTGTCTCATTAAAATGGCAAGATGTCCAAATTCTGATTGTTTTCTTGATTTGTTCTTTAAGATTTATCTCAAGTAAAATTTCCCTGATTAGCTGATGGCCCTATTAACCTGAACCTGTATGCATTTGTGTGTTTGTGAATAAATTGATGTGTGATAGCAATAGAAGTATGTTTATGAGTCTTAGCAAATATAGTCTTTTTCCTTTTAATTAATTAATTTATTCTTTTTACAGTGGGGTGCTTGGCATTTTTCTCAATCTGAGTACAATTCGACTTCAAGACAGTGATTTCTTACCATCAGGCATTGATTTTACTGCTATTCAGGCAATTGCTAGGGTAACTAGATACTTATTTATAAAATGTGTTTTAGTTTTATTGATTTTTTTTCTTTTTTGTTTGTTTGTTGTTGTTGGTTGTTGTTTTTTTTTTTTTTTTTTGAGGGGGCCAGTTTTTCTTTTTTTATAGATCACATATATTTGTCAGCCCCATAAAAAGTTCTTCATCCTATATTTTCTAGACTTAGCCCTTATTGAAGTCATATAATTTATATTCATATATAAATACACTGCAGGTTTTCAGTGTCACGGCTAATTGCACCAGGTAAATACCATTAAAGCGAATCCACTTTAGGCAAAGAATGTCTTTTTATAAGAAATAATGTAAATAGGAGTTTGTACACTGGAACTTATCAAATTGCGTGTTTGTGCTTAAGGATGGTGTACATTACTTTTCTTTTCATTAAGAAACATTAAACATATCTGACCAACCTTTATAATAATAAATTGTTGAAACACATGTTTCAGTGACTTTTATTATCTTTAACTGTACATGTAGAGAGGCTGGGTAATATTGGGTGGTCATGGGAGGGCATAGCAAAAGAATTAGATGAAAGAAGAGGAAATTGGAGATGCAGGACCAGTAAACAGGTCATATAATGCCATTTCCTTGTGCCTAATCATCCTCACAATATTACCTGAAAATGGGAATGCTTCATTAATTGAAGTGTCAATATTTATGTTGCCCTCAAAATTGAGTGCATTGCCAGCAGTTGTCTTGAAGACCGGTATTTCAACATTGAATGAAATGCCAGCAGCTCTGTTTTGTATTTCATCACTGAATGTAATGCCAGGAGCTCTCTGTCTTGAAATAAGGTATTTCACTAAAGTACAAGTCATAGATAGAAAGGCACTTGCTGATATATATCAGTGTGTGACATACAGTAAATGCCTGAATATGTATGCTAATCAAACATCCACTGATTTGTATTTCTTCATTGTCTGCATATTTTAACAAGTCAATTTTGCAAGCATTAGCCTTCATCTCCCACTACTAAAACATATGTGATATTAGTGTGTACACTGCTACTACCTATTTTCATAATTACCTGACCTGTGAAATTGGATGTTAACATTTTATATTTCAGACATTGTAGTCTTAAAATAAATGCAGTTTTAAAATAAATTTCACTGTCATTTCACCACAGCAATTTCAGTAAAAATTGATGCAATGCTTATTATCAATCACACATTCACTAAGTTACTTTCCCTTCAGTGATATTTGCAAGTCTTTACCTAAACCAAAATAACTTCTCCATCTAGTCACACAGTAACCAGACATTCTTGTAATAACCAGACAAACTACTCACAGTCAACCAGTCATACTCATGTAGTCACCAGTCACTCATATTCATGTAATTACCTGTGGCCGATTGTTAATTACCTGTGAATGCAGGAGGGAAGAAAGACAAGAAAATGAAATATTGGTTAATTATCTCCCTCCCTGCTTCTGGAAGATTATTTGATTTCATGGACACATGCCGCACAAATAATCAAACAGATGTACTGACACACAACAAAGATGGCATGTCATGAACAGTCTAATCCTAGGGTAAACACGTAAAGTTTAATAAATAGTTGGAGGCTCCCCCCCCCACCAAATCCTGTAGTGGATACTATCCCTATCACTAGTACACATACAACATAACAAGATGATACACAGAAAATCAAAATTGAAAGTTTAAACAAATTTAATAAAGAAACAAAGTTTGAGAACCGTGGGCCACAGTTTTTGCACCCCTGCTATATAGTAACTTACTATACTATGTCTGAGTTGAATTTAATAAATCTCTTTCTATTTCTCTCGATTTTGTATTTCATCCCTTCCTTCCCATCATTGCAACCATGACAGGATTTTTTCAATTTTTTATATTTTGGGGTGGGGTGGGGTAGATTATGCATATAGATATCTTGGTTAATGTGTATGTGGACAAGGACAATTAAATGAACAATAATGTCTTTGCTTTTGCCTGATTTTAAGCATCTAATCAATGTAAACTTAATTGTGTCTGTTGTGTCACTTGAATTTAGATATGAAAGTTGATTAAAATTTAAACAGATTATGTTTCTTGTTTTTTCTGAATCTAGGTCACTGTAAAGTGGAGAGAAACTCCCTTGTTCAGTTTTTGGCATAGTATAATTAATTAATATTTTAGTGGTTGACATTAATGAATTGATTGCTATTCATTCACTCAAACTCAAACTTTGACAGAACAGAACTTTTCATGAAACTATTTGACTAAAGACCTGCAATCATCAGTCATCTGAACAAAAATGACATTCAAAGTGCTGATTATAACTATAAGATATCCTGTTCTTTTTTTTTAAATATACAATCAAAGAAATAACTTGATTCATAGGTGAAGGATTGCTTATTATTTTCTTTATAACCTTATGTTGATCATTGTATTGTTATTTTTCTTTCAGATTGGTGGATCATTTTTGTCTCTGTTCATCTTTGATACAATATTGACATCCAACTTTGCATTCCTGTAAGTATCTCATATTTGTTATCATGATCTTGATATTCTTTTAAAATTATTATGATCTTGATATTATTTCTTTTCAAATTTCTTTTAAATTTCAATTTTATGGAAAGGAGAGTGAGTATTAAAAGAAAGTCATCCTAAACCATATAAAGCTCTGTGCTGTGTTTTGTGACTCATTTATCTCTAGATGAGAAAGAAAGAGGAGTTGTTTAACAGCTAAAGTGGTCATAGTTTGGTGGTGTAAATTTGCCTATCCCTATTTCTAGACATAATTGTTATATAAATTATTAAATTGTCAAAGTAACCTGGCCTTGGGCACTCCTTATGATGATATTTTTTTGTGTCAGAGTTGGAAGTAAACAACTCAATTTGAGAATATGCTAGAAAATTGCTGATGCAATCCAAACCAGTTCCAACTGGATGAGTAGTTTTTCTGACTAATAGTTTCACACTTGTTCATATCAAATTCATCCAATGCGGATGGACAATAAGTTTCTTTGTTGAAGAAGCACTCTATTCTAATCACTTTGATTTTGAATGTAATTCAAGTCCAGTCATAAAGGCAATTGTTAGCTTATAGTAACAAAGATAAATTATACAAAAGCTGAAATATTCGTAGTATCACTGGACAGTGAAAAAAAGAGAGTTGTTTAACAACTGAAATATTAATATTATCTCTTGACTTGAAACAGAATAATAGTTTAACATCTGAAATAATTCATAGTAGTACTTTGACCTGAAACAGAGAGTAGTCGTTTTAAAACTGAAATATTCATATCTGACATGAAACAGAGAATATTTGTTTAACAACTGAAATATTCAATGCATCAGTTTACATGAAACAGCAAATAGATGTTTAACAATTGAAATATTCAAGTATCTGACATGAAAATGAGATAGAAGTGATTTAATAGCTAAAATTGTCATATTATCTGATGGCTTAAAAAAATGAGAAAAATTATTTAATTGCTTAAACATCCACACTAATGATTGATGTTAACAAAGATAAGTTATTTTAAAGCTGTCTTGCTCTTAGTACCCTTGACACACGCAAGAAAAAGTATTTGCTTAACTACTGAAATATTCATAGTATCTTTAGACATGAAAAAGATATAGACATTGTTTAACAGCAGAAAGATTTATTGTATCTCTTGACAAAAAACAATTATCTGATGACAGTAGGAAAGGTGGAATCTAATAATTCTCCTATAAACACCGCAAAACAAAGAGAAGTGCAATAAGGAAAGTAATTTATTCCTTCTCATTTTGTGTATGTGGTATGTACTTTCTTTCTAGGCTTGAGGAAAGCCTTCTCATTTTGTGTATGTGGTATGTACTTTCTTTCTAGGCTTGAGGAAACCTGGATGGAACTTCATGTCAGGTTTTGTTTTTGTTTTTCATTGTAATAGATTGGCAGTGAATCAACTGTGTAGTGTTGCAGTATCAGATGCAATCAGCCATAGACCATTGCCACATGTCATATTGTCTGCTGTCAGCTCCAGACACCAGGTCTCTGTGCCAGATGTCCAGCATTTGGAAAGACATGAACTGCAACGTGACATGCTTCGCATAGAAATTACATGATTGGAATTAACCATTGTCTCACACAGTTTTATTGCTCAGACTGACTTCTGATGTATGTGAATTCTACCTGGATTCTTCTGCCATTGTGTATTTAGTGTTTCATGTGTGTGTGTGGCATTGATATCATTGCATGAAAGGAAGACTATTGGAAAGTCACAAAATGCAAGATGGTGTCTAAATAAGCTTGCCTGTTTGGCACAATGTGACCGCACACATTGTTACAGGAATTAGCAGCAGCAGACAGTCAAAAAAAGATTTATCAAGTTTCTGATATAAAGTTTAGCATGCAGGATATGAATTGATTTATTTTAAAGTTAAATATTAAGTAATAATTTTAAATGGATTTAAAATACATTGAAAAACAAACTCATATTTAGAAATTATTTAATTTGTAGTTATGAACAAGAGTCTTACTTAGTAATGGTTGATTGAAATTTAGAAAGTTTGCTGAAATATTATTTAATATCTTTGATTTGAAAATGAGAAATGTTTATATAAATATAAACAAAAGTCTTATATAAACAAAAGTCTTAAATGAGTTAAAAGGAGAAAATATTAGATAAATTTATAAAGTCTTGACAGAGATAAATGTTGGCATAAAATGATAAATATTTAGTGTAAATGAGTTCAAAATATGTTTAATAAATATCTCTTGACTGATTGACCTGAGAAATGTTTTGAGAATTACATATTGTGAAATAAATAATGACCTCTCTAAATATGAAACTGATGGCAATAATTAATGACTGTTTACAAATGTACTGGAGTTCTGGCTTGTGAAAATCAATTACTATTAATATTTTATATATGATCGATCATAGGTTATATGATTTAAAATTATATGTCTATCTAGTCATGTGGGTTAAGAGTAATATTATTTTTTTAAAATTTAACTAAAATGTATTTCACATGAGATTTGTTACTGTCCTATTTATATATATGCATAGCAGGCCTGAAAAACACATAAAATAATTTATAAATATGTATGAACTTCCACATTTGTATAATTATGCATATTGTAATATGTCAAGAAATAAATGAGGATTTATATATGCATATTAACCATTCCTTGAGAGGAAGGTTATTTATTAATGGTTTTACATTTGAATATTAACCACTCTGTGAAATAGATAGTATTTATTTATTAGATTTGAAATATAATGAGAAAAAATATGATATTTGAAATATGGTAAGAAAACTGATGACATTTAAAATACTGTGAGAATGCACATGACATTTGGAATCTGGTGAGAAAACTGATGACATTTAAAATACTGTGAGAATGCACATGAAATTTGGAATCTGGTGAGAAAACTGATTACATTTAAAATACTGTGAGAATGCACATGACATTTGGAATCTGATGAGAAAACTAACTTTGGTCATGGTGTTGGCTAATATTTTGTCTACTAATAATGTAAACAATGGATATGACTGATGAGTCAACTGTTATAACGTGACAAATCTTTGAACTTTTTAAAAATTTTAAATTTTTAAACTTTTTAAATGACAGATTGGTGGACTCAAGTTGTTTAGCTTCTTGGATGACAAAGTGATTAACTTTTGAAATGAAAAACTGTTTAACTTTTGAAATGTTAAATTAGTCAGCATAAATTTAATTAAACATTCTGTTTGGGGCATTAGGGATGGATGGAGTTAGATATATGAGGGATGTTATTTCATTTTGTGTAATTGTGATATTTGCTGTATTTATTAAACTGATATGAGTAAGCATTTAAATTTAACTGTTTATATTATAATAGTACTTTTAACATAACAGTAAAGGCATTTTTTAAAATTTCAGCTTTTAGTCAGCAAGATTTGCATGAGAAAATGGAATTGAATTAAGTCATTTTATAAAGCAAATCTATGCTTCATGTCACGGTTTCAGGAACCATAGACAATAAATGAAATGATGTTATATGTGTTGATTTCATTCATAAGAAGTACATGGAAATAGATAAAAGAGTTTCCATTACCCCCAGTGCATAATATTAAGTGAATCGTTTACATTTAACTGCTTGGGTGGTACGTAATAAATTTTTCTCACCTTGGGTTTCTCTTGCTTTTCCCATCATCGGGTGCAAGGACTCTTTCCTGCCCTTCTAAATAAGCATCATGGACTGATTGGTTAGGGCAGTGGTTGCCAACCAGGTGACCATGGGCACTCTGTCGCCCACTGAGGCATTCACATGCACCCACAACGAGGTGTGAAAAGTAATGTAGATGTAAGCTGTTCCATCCAACCTCTGGTCACTCATTTTAGGTTTTATAAAATAATTCAAAGCAAAACTGATCTTGTCTCAAATGAAGATTGAAGATTCTTGTAAATTTCACCTGTGTGAAGAAAATGGTATGTGAAAGCGATTAGAGCTTTTTGTTACTTGTTATACACATTCAAAACTGGGAGCAAGTTGAAAAGAGATTTCAACAGTTCATCATTGAGCCTATAGTTGCCTTACTTGTGAATTCTTGTACTTTCCAGCTAGTGGTAACTAGCTGGAAAAAATGGCTACTGTGATTTTTTGTCTTCTTTAAGTAAGAAGGAAAGTAGAAAAGGAGATTTTGAATTTTCAAAGTGATATTGTTCTAAAATCACACAACAGATGATATTTATTTAATTCTGGTTGACCAAAAAGTGTTTCCTGTTTTTAGAGATGAAATATGCCTGAAATTTAGTGCTGCCTTAATTTGACTTTTGCAGACATGAGCACACCTTTTCTTAATTTTGTAGTCTTGTACCTGCTTCAGACTGCAGTGAATACTCTACTGGATCACATTGGTGTGTGTATCCAGCGTTGTTATCAAACTTATCAGTAAATGTGTTGCTGTAAGTTGATTCCTGTGAGTTCCTTTCGAAAGCCAATATGACAAAAATTGAGGCTTGCGTTTGGTCTCAAGAATTCATGAAAGTTTCTTGAACATTCCTCATGTTTGCTGAGTAGCGCACATGAATATTCTAGAACACTCTGCATTATATGCTTTGTGAGTGCATCAGAGATTCTGGAACAGTTGTGTCATGTGTGCTTTGTGAGTGCATCAGAGATTCTGAAACAGTTGTGTCATGTGTGCTTTGTGAGTGCATCAGAGATTCTGGAACAGTTGTGTAACGTGCCTAGAAGGAGTACGTTGGACCGTCACCTAATAAAAGAAAGATTTTTAATTACTCCTTTAGTAAGAAGTTTCCACCTACAGAAAACATGCGACAGTAAAACATCTATCTTATTATTATGTAAAGAGTATCGTTTTAAGACACCCTTATAATGCACCAAGTGAGAGACATATTGGTCTTGTGGGAGAATTATTAATAATTATAAATTAAGATCCTCGATCACTTGTAATAATTAATTATGTGTTGTTAATAAATAATAATCACAGTGACTGAAATGTGCACAAAGGTGTCACAAAATGTACAGTGACACAAGTATTAAATAAATGTACGTTGACAAAAGACAAAACATAATCAAGCAGAAAACCAAAATAATAAATAAAAGTATAGTGATACAAAATCCTGCAGTGACTTAAAAATGCTAAATAAGCATGCAGTGATAAAAGCTACTGACAGTGACCTGACAGAAAATGCTAAATAAATTTCAGTGAAAAAACCAAATAAACATACAGTGACACAAGATAATAAAGATATAGAGATATTAGATCAATAAATGTACAGTGGCACAAACTACTAAATGAATATAAAGTGATACAAGATATTAATAAATATACAGTGATACTAAATAAACATATGGTGACCAAAATTACTAAATGAACAGGATACAAGATAATGATAAATAAACATATGGTGACCACAAATACTAAATGAACAGGATACAAGATAATGAAAGACTTTAGACACTAATTAAATGTACAGTGACGCAAAATTCTAAATAAATATTCATTCACATTATTTGTGATCTATATGTCACACAACAAGCATTACTTCCCATTTACCCAATAGTTTATATTTCACACAGCAAGCATTACTTCCCATTTACCCAGTAGTTTATATTTCACACAGCAAACTTTACTTCCCATTTACCCAGTAGTTTATATTTCACACAGCAAACTTTACTTCCCATTTACCCAGTAGTTTATATTTCACACAGCAAGCCTTACTTCCCATTTACCCAATAGTTTATATTTCACACAACAAGCATTACTTCCCATTTACCCAGTAGTTTATATTTCACACAACAAGCATTACTTCCCATTTACCCAGTAGTTTATATGTTCACTTACATTTGCAAGTAGGTTACTTACCACACTTCAAGCTTTAAAAATCTAAGCTTTAACTTCACGTTTATCCAGTAATTTACGTCACACCAAGCCCAAGCTTTAAGTTCTCTTTACCCAGTAGTTTAGATTATATGATTTTTCACACCAGGCGTTAACTTCCCTTTACCCAGTAGTTTAGATTAGATTATGTTTCACACACTAGGCGTTAACTTCCCTTTACCCTGTAGTTTAGATTAGATTATTTTTCACACACCAGGCGTTAACTTCCCTTTACCCAGTAGTTTAGATTAGATTATTTTTTCACACACCAGGTGTTAACTTCCCTGTACCCAGTAGTTTAGATTAGATTATTTTTTCACACACCAGGTGTTAACTTCCCTGTACCCAGTAGTTTAGATTAGATTATTTTTTCACACACCAGGTGTTAACTTCCCTGTACCCAGTAGTTTAGATTAGATTATTTTTTCACACACCAGGTGTTAACTTCCCTGTACCCAGTAGTTTAGATTAGATTATTTTTTCACACACCAGGCGTTCATTTAATTTGTTCCTAATAGTTTACCTGTCACACACTGATCTTTAAGTTCACATGTATCTAGTAGGATACTTATCACACATCAAACGATTTAACTTCATATTTACCGAGTATGTCACTTATCATGCACCTAATATTAAGTACATAGGCCTAATAATAATAATAATAAGTTCTTTCCTGATTATTTTTTTACACCCATACAAATGCTCCAAATCCTCTCTAGTAATAATATATGTATCCATATATTGTCTGTCTATCTATCTGTCTGTTTGTCTATCTGTCTGTCTATCTATCTATAAAACCACTCAATTGTTCAATGTATCGTTCAGTCTTTCGGTTTGTCAACATATACAAGAACCCATACAAATATACATTTCACCGCATAGAAGTAAAACTATAATTGTGCATATACTTGCAAATGTCTTTCGTGGTCTGTGTATTTAATGTGTAAACGTAGTTGTTTTTTTTTATAGGCCTGCCAACGCCTAGACCAACAGCTGAGCGTGCTTACATGTTTTTAATTAGTTACCCACGCCATATCAGTCCTTTGAAATATATTCTTGCTGAATTCTATCAAGAGCAATTTCGGGCACGCCCTTAGCAAACTGTCGCTCAAGTACTTAGCTCTTAGAATAACTCCCATTCCTTGGCTTTCTTTTAACTTAGTTTTCGTGAGGTATAGATGTCAATATCATTACTTGACTTGCTTTGGAATGGGTTTTGTTAGGGTACAGTCAGAACTGTACCTACGTTTCATAACTTTCCCTCGAATTGGTTTTTCAGTGATAGAAGCTGTTTCTGACACTTTACATCATAGTGTTATTTTAAATATATTACTACATTTATCTAGTGATCTAATTTTTTTTTTTAAACCATGAAGATGACGGCGAATGAGCGTTAAAAATTTCACCATAGAACTGCAAAGTAAAGAAATAGCCACAGTATATCCACGTGACCGTAATAAATGTCTACATTAGGCCACAAACAATAAACTAACAACAATTTCATATATAAGGCTCTGTGAATTTTAATCAAGTCCGACAGACGTTTATTTTCCGCTTTAGTCTCGTTAAGTATGTTTAACGTCTTTTTTGTCTCGTACTCTTTTTGATTCGTTCTGTACGTGTATCCTTTTTGTTTCGTAGTGTACGTTTATCTTGTTTGTTTTGTAGGCTTATCCTATGTTTTGTTTCGTAATGTACGTATATCTTGTTTGTTTTGTAGGCTTATCCTATGTTTTGTTTCGTAATGTACGTATATCTTGTTTGTTTTGTAGGCTTATCCTATGTTTTGTTTCGTAGTGTACATTTATCTTCGTTTTTTTGTTTCACAATATTTCATACATCTTTTTATTTGTTTCGTAATGTACATTTTAGAGCTTCCCATCTTCTTTCCTTCTATTGTATAGTCACTATAGTGTAACGGTTCTATATTTTTTATACTGCATTTATATTGTAACGTTTTCCCTTTTCAGTCTTGTGTTGTATATTGTAACGTTTTCCTAATTTATGTATGTACTGTGTATCGTGACGTTGTCTCACTTGATGTCTCCTAGTGTCAATTGTTACGTTTTCCTCTGTTTTATTTTAATATTTATATTGTAGTTTGTCACTATCTTGTTTGTATTAATATTAAAGCTGTCCCGTTTCTTGTCGTATATTTAAAAAAAAAAATAATCCGTTGTCTTGTGTTTATAGTGTATTGTTTTCCTATTTCAGTCTTGTACTTATATTGTAATCCTTTATGAAAGTGAAAAGACAACTATTAGAGATTCGATTGTGTAGATTGTGGACAAAAGAAAAGTATTCATGGTACGTAGTATGATCTCTTTATCTCCATATTCTATAAAACATTAATCATCTATACAACATCGGTAATCTTTCATCCTACAACTTTAAAAATCCTTACAACATCGGTAATCTTTCATCCTACAACTTTAAAAATCCTTACAACATCGGTAATCTTTCATCCTACAACTTTAGAAATGCTTACAACTTCGGCAATCTTTATTCCTGCAACATTAATAATCCTTACAACATTGGTAATCTTGACAGCAATAAAGAATAATCTTTGTCCCTGCAATAATTTAGAAATCTTTACAAGAGTAAAGAGTGGCGTTTAGTCCTTCGGACATCATTACTCTTTACATCAGTGAGGAGTGACCTTAAAGTGTCCTTGCAACATCATTAAACCTTAAAACAGTAACATCGCGAATCATCTTAACATTAATTTTGAAAAGGAGTGATCTTTGACAAGCAAAGCAAACACTTTATAAGGGGAAATTGAAAAACGAGATATCAGTAATTTTTAAGCAGTATGAAATGAGTTTTTTACTTACAACATCAGTCCTCTTAATAACAATTCATGCAATATATATACATATAATAAAATTGATACATTTGTGGGTTTGGGAGGGGTTAATTCTAAAGTACAGGACATATTTTTATTAGATGTATACCTTAATGCCCTAGAATCAAGATAGGCTATATAACATCACGCTATCCCATAAAGGAGCTCGCCAGATAGACCTAAAACTATGAGCCAGAAGTCCTAAAACTTTGAGCCAGTAGCCCTAAAAATATGAGCCAGAAGTCCTAAAACTTTGAGCCAGTAGCCCTAAAAATATGAGTCAGAAGTCCTAAAACTTTGAGCCAGTAGCCCTAAACTATGAGCCAGTAGCCCTAAAACTATGAACCAGAAGTCCTAAAACTTTGAGCCAGTAGCCCTAAAACTACAAAAAATAGTAAAGCGCGTGGACCACTGAGCGACTCGGCAAGATATAAATAGCCCTTTACTGCTCTGACCTCCATGCACTGCAGGTACTTACTAGTTTCCGTATATTCACTGAGATTAAACATTTTAAGCTGTAGTAATTGTTACATTCTGGTGTTACATTTAAGCTGTAGTAATTGTTATATTCTGGCGTTACACTTTAAGCTGTAGTAATTGTTACATTCTGGTGTTACATTTTAAGCTGTAGTAATTGTTATATTTTGGTGGGTTATTTTACACTGTGTGGTTAGCTTTTATTTTGCATTCTTATTTAACACCCTTGTGAACCAGTTCATTATCAAATTGACTTTCCTAATATCAAAACGGTTTCTTGATTTCCTGCCAATAAAATATTACTACAAGTTGGTGCACATAATTCTGTTTCGTCATCTGAACCTTCCAAAATTATGTAATAGAATAAGGTTTGGGATGCAGCAGTTGATGGGGCGAACATATTGTCAGTCTGGTAAACGCGAGCAAAGCCGCGGGCAATCCTAGTCAGTAATATTTTACAACTATGGAGTAACCATGAACTCTGCAACATCAGTAATACTTTACAACTATGGAGTAACCATTAATTATGCAACATCAGTAATACTTTACAACTATGGAGTAACCATTAATTATGCAACATCAGTAATACTTTACAACTATGGAGTAACCATTAATTATGCAACATCAGTAATACTTTACAACTATGGAGTAACCATGAACTCTGCAACATCAGTAATACTTTACAACTATGGAGTAACCATGAACTCTGCAACATCAGTAATATTTACAACTATGGAGTAACCATGAACTCTGCAACATCAGTAATACTTTACAACTATGGAGTAACCATGAACTCTGCAACATCAGTAATACTTTACAACTATGGAGTAACCATGAACTCTGCAACATCAGTAATACTTTACAACTATGGAGTAACCATGAACTCTGCAACATCAGTAATACTTTACAACTATGGAGTAACCATGAACTCTGCAACATCAGTAATACTTTACAACTATGGAATAATCATTAATTATGCAACATCAGTAATATTTACAACTATGGAGTAACCATTAATTATGCAACATCAGTAATATTTACAACTATGGAGTAACCATTAATTATGCAACATCAGTAATATTTACAACTATGGAGTAACCATGAACTCTGCAACATCAGTAATACTTTACAACTATGGAGTAACCATGAACTCTGCAACATCAGTAATATTTACACAGAATGGAATGATCTTTGTATTTTCAACATTACTCCCTTTAACAACATGTACAGAGTGACCTCTGTCCGAGCAACATCTGTGAAAGATCTCTACAACACCTTTGGAATGACAAAACATGTACAAACGTATACTCTCTCTCACACACACTCACTCACTCACACTCACTCACACACACACACACACACTCACACACACACACACACACACACACACACACACACACACACACACACATTAATAATGCAGCTCAAAATTATCATGTTGCAAAACTAAACTTTTTATTGTTGTGAACATCAGTAAGGAGTGCGACTTGATGACGTCTCGAAGTCGCAGTAGCAGCCCTCCTGTACACTCTTTCCCTACAGTTGAGGTGACAGCAGTTGACTACTGACTGTTGTTCAGTTGAAGTGACAGCAGTTGACATCTGGGTGACAGCAGTTGACTACTGACTGTTGTTCAGTTGAGGTGACAGCAGTTGACTACTGACTGTTGTTCAGTTGAAGTGACAGCAGTTGACTACTGACTGTTGTTCACTGGTAAGACATTTATTGCGAGTTGTCTGCATTTAGTACACGTGTAATAGCATTGATTAAATTATTTGCATTTGCGGCACAGTTACATGGTTTTGTGTATGTAAGTGTGTATCACATTAGTTATCTGTGACTGTGTGTTTTGTATGTAAGTGTGTATCACATTAGTTATCTGTGACTGTTTTTGTGTATAAGTGTTTATCACATTAGTTATCTGTTACTGATTAGTAAAACATGAAACAAGTTTGCTAAACTGAGCAATCATATGTATTGTGTACCTTTGTTTAACTGTTGCACTGTCTAGATAATTTCACCATTATGATTTTTGTATAAATGTGAAAGTGTTTTTTTTGGGGGTGACGCCATTTAACCCTTGTCACATGTGTACATTGTACTAAATGGTTAAAGTGCACGATAGCGCATAGACAGGAGGAGCTAACAATGTAGTTAAAAATAAAACCGTTAACACCCCCGCCTCTCTCTCTCTCTCCATCCATCCGCCTATCTATCTGACTAGGAATGAATGTATATATAAGCGTGTGAGAGTGCATATATGTGCTGAGTGTATTTGTATGCAAGCGAGTGTGTGTGAGAGAGTGTGTATGTTGCGTGCGTGTTCTTTTGAATTTCTAATATATTGGTATGCGCCATTTTGTTTTAGTTTTATCACACACAAAAAATCACTATAATTTTCCTTAGAAACATGACCCGTTTTGTCTCCGCACTTAAGGAAATACAAACGCAAATTATATGCAAAAATCATTATCATTATTTCTTTTCTTCTTGTCATGGAATAATACAAATGTACAGTCACGTTAGCATCATAGAAATGAACTCTGGGTAAGATTATTCCTTGCTCTCTATAGTAGAGAAGATACAGAATATTTATATAAATGTTTCGCAGCATTTACAGAAACTTACACTTCCATTTCTATTGCTCTGGACAAATAGCCGACCCCTACACTTCCATTTCTACTGCTCTGGACAAATAGCCGACCCCTACACTTCCATTTCTACTGCTCTGGACAAATAGCCGACCCCTACACTTCCATTTCTACTGCTCTGGACAAATAGCCGACCCCTACACTTCCATTTCTACTGCTCTGGATAAATAGCCGACCCCTACACTTCCATTACTACTGCTCTGGACAAATAGCCGACCCCTACACTTCCATTACTACTGCTCTGGATAAATAGCCGACCCCTACACTTCCATTACTACTGCTCTGGATAAATAGCCGACCCCTATATTGTTGGTGCCTTTGATGAATTAATTCAGAAAACCACAATAATGCATAATCAGCCTACAGTGAGTTTTTTCCGATGCATATATTTATCCTTCTACATTTCCCATGCTGATCATGTTAATGTCTGTTCAAAGTATGCAATGTTCTCTCTACTACAATATAAGATATTTTAGCAAAATAATTTTCTATTTTAAGAAACTATAAAAAATAGTGATCTCTATGTACGAGAATCTTTCTTAGTGGAAAATTCAAATCTTGCTTAGTGGAAAATTTAAGTCTTGGAAAACTAGATTTAGTGTAGTTGAAATTCGTTTCGTTTATGGAAAACTCAATTCTAGCTTTGTAGAAAACTCGAGCCTTGTTTATTAAAAACTCTATTCTAGTTTTGTAGAAAACTCAAGCTTTGTTTATTAAAACTCTCTATTCTAGTTTTGTGGGAAATTAGAATCTTGCCAATCAACACTGGCCTGACAGTGATCCGCTCTTTGTCTTAATTAAAATGAGTCTAGTGGATCTGTGTACAATTTTTTTAATGAAAATGTAGCTTTTAAAATATAACCGTCTGATGTAGACACTACAACAGTAAATTTGTTACTGTAACTCTACATATAATTATTTTAATTATAATATACTCTGACATAGTTTATTCAAGTCATTACATAGAACTACTTGTGCATATAATTTATACGAAAACCTAAAATATCCCATGTAAGTGAGATTTTTATTATTTTTAAAATATTACTTGTACATATAATTTATAAGAAAACCCAAAATAGTCCATGTAAGTGAGATTTTTATTATTTTTAAAATATTGGTTGAATACATTCTACAGGCTGGACAGTTATATTTATTTGTTTGTTGTGAGTTATCTCTCTTGCACGAAAATTGAGTCATGCTTTCCCCGTCTGAGTTGCACAGAGCAAGACACACCTACAGATAAATGGAGTGCCACTTGTTTGAAGAGCAATGAACTGCTTGTTTAGCTCGCACATTGAGAAAGCCCTCGCCATTTTTATTTTTATCAATCCAAACTGCCTTGATGAGAATGACCAACAACCAAGAGTAGACAACTATCCCTGTTTCAAATATCTCATGGTTTAATGAATTGGTGAACGTGATAAGGTATTACCTTTTAATTAATGAAGTGATCAAAAAGTGATAAGGTATTACCTATAACTTAGTCAACAAATTCTAGACTTCGACTCAACAGTTGCCTGGTTGTATTTTATTTTTTACGATGTACTTGACAAAGTGCAGTGAAAAGGAAAGGGGGGGACCTTTGTGGGGTACAGAAGAAGGCGGGGTTTAGGCATTGATTGTGCTAGCACAGAAAGTGAATTGACGATCCTAGTGAATACTACAAGTCACAAGGTGCCGGCAGCGACAATAGTCCCGCTGTCTCCACAACAGACTTCTAACTCCCTGTAGACACGAGAAGGGCTGGCGGTGGCGGGTGGGTGTAAATCTGTCCGACATACCCATTTACACTTAGTGACGAGCTACTTTAGCGTACATCCTGCGACTAGGGACGTGATGTACGCTGCACGTCCCGTCACAAACCACTCATTATCTCGACACTCTTCGTCTTTCCTCTCACTGGCAGTGGCATTCAGTCCATGCAATCGTTGCTGGTTGTTGCAGATAAATAAGCAGAATAAGGACAACAACTGTGTATAATAAAGTGAACAATGAGGAAATAACAAACATAACAAAGTTTCAGGACGGATTTGAAAGGAAAGTAAGTTAGCGATATATATTTTTAGACACACCTAGGTCCAGAACGATCGCATTAGAACTAGACGTTAATCGACACTGGTGAAAAGTAGTGTGTATTGTTTGTCACGATTAACTGGACGTTAATCGACCTGGTGAGAAGTAGTGTGTATTGTTTGTCACGATTAACTAGACGTTAATCGACACTGGTGAGAAGTAGTGTGTATTGTTTGTCACGATTGACCAGACGTTAATCGACACTGGTGAGAAGTAGTGTTTATTGTCACGATTGACTAGACGTTAATCGACACTGGTGAGAAGTAGTGTGTATTGTTTGTCACGATTGACTAGACGTTAATCGACACTGGTGAATTGTTTGTCACGATTGACTAGACGTTAAACGACACTGGTGAGAAGTAGTATGTATTGTTTGTCACGATTGATTAGACGTTAAACGACACTGGTGAGAAGTAGTATGTATTGTTTGTCACGATTGATTAGACGTTAATCGACACTGTTGAGAAGTAGTATGAATTGTTTGTCACGACACTGGTGAGAAGTAGTATGTATTGTTTGTCACGACACTGGTGAGAAGTAGTATGTATTGTTTGTCACGACACTGGTGAGAAGTAGTGTGTATTGTTTGTCACGACACTGGTGAGAAGTAGTATGTATTGTTTGTCACGACACTGGTGAGAAGTAGTATGTATTGTTTGTCACGACACTGGTGAGAAGTAGTGTGTATTGTTTGTCACGACACTGGTGAGAAGTAGTGTGTATTGTTTGTCACGATTGACTAGCGATAGCAGGCCACCATGGTCGTAGAATGTCGTATATTAGTGTAAATAATTGTGCATAATAATCATTTTAATCGAAACACTGCATTATGATAAAGTTGTATTGTTAATTGTTTTCACTCGTGTCGGTCATGATATTAGTGGCAATGAGTGCCGTTACATATCGTGCCCTGAAGTTTATGCCGCGCTTTGACATCGGCAATTTGTGTTGTCACATACCTCAGCAAACAGTTAACAGTTCGTCACATGTATCGTGTCATAAAGTAAACAACTTATGTCGTCACATACTGTGTCCTGAAGTAAACAGCTTAACTGTATCGTCACATATCGTGTCCTGCAGAACAAATAGCTTATGTCGTTATATATCGTTTCCTAAAGTAAAAGCTTGTGTCGTTATATACCATGTCCTAAAGTAATAACTTGAGTCGTTATACATCGTGTCCTAAAGTAAACAACTTGTGTCGTTATACATCCTGTCCTAAAGTAAACAACTTGTGTCGTTATACAACGTGTCCTAAAGTAAACAACTTGTGTCGTTATACAACGTGTCCTAAAGTAAACAACTTGTGTCGTTATACAACGTGTCCTAAAGTAAACAACTTGTGTCGTTATACATCGTGTCTCGAAGCAAATAGTTTGTTATATATTGTGTCCGTCCTGAAGTTAACATCTTGTGTCATTATATCGGTGTCCTGAAGTTAATAGTTTGTGTCATTATATCGGTGTCCTGAAGTTAATATCTTGTGTCATTATATCGGTGTCCTTAAATTAACATATTGTGTCATTATATCGGTGTCATGATGTTAATAGTTTGTGTCATTATATCGGTGTCCTGAAGTTAATAGTTTGTGTCATTATATCTGTGTCCTGAAGTTAATATCTTGTGTCATTATATCTGTGTCCTGAAGTTAATATCTTGTGTCATTATATCGGTGTCCTGAAGTTAATAGTTTGTGTCATTATATCGGTGTCCTGAAGTTAATAGTTTGTGTCGTCACATACCGTGCACTTAAGTTGACAGTTTGTCAGACCTGACAGATCGTTCCCTGAAGTTAACAACAGTTCTATATTTATATATAAAGACATCAGGTCTAATCAAGTGTGTATCTACTTTGGCTGCTGGCATTGTGTATACTAATGTATGCATACCTATAGCCGTTGCTGAGATGACGTATTCAAGGAAATATTTTTCGAAAGATAGGAGTAACAGTGTATTTCAAGCCAATTTGCTTGTAACAGTCAGTTGGAGTGGCCAGACATAATGTTTTCCTTAATAAGCAAAGTGACACTTTTCAATAACATCTCCAACTCGCTATGTGTAGTATTTGAACACCATTTTACTTCTAATGACTTACTACTTTCTTTTGTTGAGCATTATTTTTATTATGTTCCTTTATGTACACTTTTTATTCTAATGACGTTATTCTAAAGGAAATTATATTTCCTTCTTGTTTCTGAAAATAGAATTAAGAGCCGTCTCTTTTTTCTTGCTATGGTTTTAAACTGTTTGTCCATGTAATAACTGACATGTTTACAAACTGTTTGTCCATGTAATAATTGACATGTTTACAAACTGTTTGTCAATGTAATAATTGACATGTTTATAAACTGTCCGTGGAACAATTGACAGGTTGATAAACTGTCCGTGTAAAATTTGATAATCTATTTATAAACGCTCTGTCAATGAAATATCTGATAATTCAAAGTATACCTAAATAAAATTTATTCATTGTTAAAAAGTATACATTGTCCCACCCCATTCCCTAAAATATACATTTTCAAAAATATATCACATGTCAAAAGTATTAAAAAATTGCACTCCCCTCCCCAAACAAGACCAACAGCAAACAAACAAAGAATAAAGTACATTGTCAAAGTACATAATTTATTAACAAAATGTACACTAGCTTAAAAGTATGCAACATTGTAAAATATTGCTGCAAGTATATTAGTTTTTCATTTATTTACAATGTATCTAAACTTAAGAGTTTTGAAAATATCCTTGTCATTAATACAATATCTCTAGGAAAGCAGAAGAAATAATGTTTATGTTTCATTAAGGCGTCCATAGTAAACATAATAATGTTATGTATTGTTTTATTCATTAGCATTTGGCTGTGTTATCTTGACATTTCTTTGATGATGAAGCAATGTTTTCTTAATGACGCCATATTATCTTGACATTTGTTTGATGATGAAGCAATGTTTTCTTTATGACGCCATACTATCTTGAATTTGTTTGATGATGAAGCAATGTTTTCTTAATGACGCCATATTATCTTGACATTTGTTTGATGATGAAGCAATGTTTTCTTAATGACGCCATATTATCTTGACATTTCTTTGATGATGACGCAATGTTTTCTTACTGACGCCATCTGAGACGCTGTGTTAGCTACACATTAAGACTAGGACAATGACGAATAGAGTACAAACATGTAGATTTGAAATCAGATTGCTTACCTAGACAATTTTTGTTTGGCGTCTATAGAAATAAAGAAAGAAAACTAGTGGCGTTGGAACTGTTCTCTCACTTCGCTAAGAAATACTTGCACACAATGTAGTAGTATCAGAGCAGATGAATTTAAACCGGCATCGCTCCCTGAAAAAGACAAACAGGTGAATAAAATGTAGGGAAAAGTAGCCTAAACAACTCTCAGTAAGTAGAAATAAAGTAGAAATCTAGATATTCTGATCTGGAACAATATAGTGCTAATCTTGACACTTAATTTGGGAGCAAATAAAGTATAAGTCTAGGTGTCAAGATGCCAAACTATGGATTAGATAAATCAATGTAAATACTCATCTACAGAACATGTAAAGAGTTACTTTGCATACTCAACATTAGAGCTTTAAAGTACTAACTTTGATACTAAACATTAGAGCTTTAAAGTACTAACTTTGATACTAAACATTAGAGCTTTAAAGTACTAACTTTGATACTAAACATTAGAGCTTTAAAGTACTAACTTTGATACTAAACATTAGAGCTTTAAAGGACTAACTTTGATACTAAACAGTATAGTAGATAAAGAAATAAAATATCGAGAAATACACTAGATAAAGAATTAATTTACCATGCTATAAATTATGATAAAGTCATGGATCTATTTAAAAAACGAAAAAGCATAGCTTATATTTAAAAACAGATAAAGTACCAAATAATAGTAATCTAGATAACAATCTAAAAGCGGATAAATTATTTGTACTAAATGAAAGCAAAAAAAAGGGTAACTTAGATGCCCACTTTAGAAAACGCAAAAACAACCAAAATACACAAATAGAAAAATCAAATAAAATTCAAATAGATACTAGCTAAAAGCGTATAAAGCGCTAACTTACAAAGCCACTTTTATAGATATAGTACATACACTAACATAGATATCCATCTAGACATCAGATAAATAGTACATACACTAACATAGATACCCATCTAGACATCAGATAAATAGTACATACACTAAAATAGATACCCATCTAGACATCAGATAAATAGTACATACACTAAAATAGATACCCATCTAGACATCAGATAAATAGTACATACACTAACATAGATACCCATCTAGACATCAGATAAATAGTACATACACTAACATAGATACCCATCTAGACATCAGATAAATAGTACATACACTAAAATAGATACCCATCTTGACATCAGATAAATAGTACATACACTAAAATAGATACCCATCTAGACATCAGATAAATAGTACATACACTAAAATAGATACCCATCTAGACATCAGATAAATAGTACATACACTAACATAGATACCCATCTAGACATCAGATAAATATTAATTTAGGTATTAAGCTAAAACGCATAAGCAATACTAAAAAAAGACGGACATTTGCAAAGAGCAAACTTTAATACCCGGATGTAGTACTAGTACTAGATTTATGAAATCTGATAAAGTTCTAATCTAACTACTCAGCTGTAAAGTTCATACAATACCAAATAACTACTCAGCTGTAAAGTTCATACAATACCAAATAACTACTCAGCTATAAAGCTCATACAATACCAAACTAACTACTCAGCTATAAAGCTCATACAATACCAAACTAACTACTCAGCTATAAAGCAGATAAAGTACTGTCTAAATACATATTCAAATGCTAAGCTGATAAAATAATAGTCCATTATTCAAATATTAAGATAATACATAGTATATATTCAACTATGCAACTGCTAAATTACTGTCTGATGCAAAACTGATAAATTACCGGTTCACAATACTCTTGCACTTAGTTTATGTAACAGAAAATTTAGACATTTCTGATTAACTCGAAATTTGAATTTTGCTATGATCAATTTCATAATCTCGATTGAAAGTCTTTATTGGGGAAAGTCTCTTAGAAAAATTTAGGAAAATTCACACTCAAAGACTCAAATGAAATATTATTTTTAAAAGAGGGTGGGGTAAAGAGTTCAATTTTTAGGAAAATTCAGACTCTAAGGCTCAAATGAAATATTATTTTTAAAAGAGGGTGGGGTAAAGAGTTCAATTTTTAGGAAAATTCAGACTCTAAGGCTCAAATGAAATATTGTTTTAAAAAGGTTGGGTGGGTAACGAGTTCTGTTTGAGTTTTTTCTCTCACATTTTTTCTCTTTTTCTTCTCGCTCCTCCCCCCCCCCCTCTCTCTCTCTCTCAAAGGATCAAACCATTATAATTACAAATCTCCAACAGATAATCTTTGATAAACACAAAATAATAAAAGCCGACGTCATATAACAAACAAATAACAAAGCACGTACACCTTGGAAGTAAATGACACTTTTCATAGTGATAATGATGAGGTATTTAAGGCACAGAATAAATGATAGAATGTCCTTGATAATGATGAGATATTTAAGGCACAGAATAAATGATAGAATGTCCTTGAGAATGTAAAATGAGTGGAGGGATGAGGAGGGGGTGTTCATCATATCTTGCATATACAATTCTGATATTTTATAATAAACGGGTCAATATTTGCATGTTAAGTCTTAATTTTGAGATTATATACCTGGGTACTTTGATTTCAGGTGACGCTGGGTGTCAAGTACACGTTGCCATGTAACAGGTAGTGCAGTCTGTAAAGCACATCTACACACTTGTCATACAACAGGTAGTGCAGCCTGTACACTTGTCATACAACAGGTAGTGCAGCCTGTACACTTGTCATACAACAGGTAGTGCAGCCTGTACACTTGTCATACAACAGGTAGTGAGGTCTGTACACTTATCATACAATGGAGCGAAGACGAAGACAGCTAAAGAGCAATGAGTGATCTCTTGCAAAGCCATTCCAACCGGAACGTTAATTGTCCGATGTGCAAGTCTGTAAGATCGACAGTGTTTTTGTTAAAGCAAGCGAAAAGTAGATGACTCATGATGTCCAAATTGGCCTTGAGTGTGAGATTCGTAATCGAGAATACATATCTTCATCCGGTGAAAAATGAATGGAGTTTATTGTCATGTCAAGTTCGCGCACCAGATCTCGCTGGAAATATGTTTTAAAAGTGCAACTCATAATGTGTAGTATAACATAAAGATTTCATAATACTGTGCAATGAAAATGAATACGATGTACTTAATACTGACCATATGTTTTCTGTAGAACACAACAAAAAAATAAAAAGATGGTTTGTCTGCTTTCATAAACTGTAATGTGTCTTTAAGGCCACAAGAAATGAGATAACGATGGATTAATGGATTAATTTCTTTGTAGCTGTGTTGACATACATTTAATAAAAGTATCTATTGGCCTTCGCACTTTCCCCTCTTCTGAATCTAACAATTGGTGAATAAATTTATTTAAACTTGTAAGTTTCCTAAGCAAATAATGCAACATGACGTCAGTTCTCTTTGGTGTCAAACAATCTGACAGAAAGCCAACCATGTCTGTGACCTTGGACCCAGTGCACAAAGGTCATAGAGTACGGCGAGCAAAGACCACGTTGGACAATGACATCATATCCTCTTACAGTGGTGAGTGCAATTAACTGTTAGTGCCCATGAGAAATATTACTGTGCAAAATGACCACTTTAGTAGGCTGGTGTTTTTGATACTAATACAAATAAGTGCTTTGTAGCGTTCAGGTAAATCACAACTAAGTAAATTACATCTAAATAGGTCACATCTAAGAAAAGCACACCTATATAAGTCGCATCCAAGTTAATCACACCAATATAGTCACATCTAAGTAAATTAAGTCAATATCAGTAACATCTAAGTGAATCATATCTAAATTTTCATTTATGCATTAAAATCTTTGCATATTGTAAAGAGTTGCATTTCATTATTGTATATCTTGTTTCAGTAATTAGTCACATTTCATTATTGTATATCTTGTTTCAGTAATTAGTCACTTTTCATTATTGTATATCTTGACTTGTTTCAGTAATTAGTCTCATTTCATTATCGAATCCATGCTAACAGCAAACAGTTACTTTTCATCATAGAAAATAATCGCTTTCCATCACCACCAGACGAACAACACACTGTGCCATCATGGGGAAGGGCTTGGCCGCACGTGATCGTTCGGGACCCCATGGGACGCACACTTGACACGTTCACCACGCTACAGGACGCCATCTACCGAGCAAGCTGGACAATGAAAGTAAGAGTTGCCTCTCATTCAGATCATTTCTTTACGGCCCCCTCTATCATCTAAATGGCGCCCACTTTCACCTGATTGACCCCGGCTATCATCCAATATCATCGTATTGGCTTCGTCAATCAACTAATTGGCCCCCGGCTATTATATAATTGGCCTGTCTGTCATCTATTATTGTTCTCGAGTATCATCTGTTATTGGCACCGTCTATCATCTAATTGAAATAATATGTTATCTCTTTTATTTTAATATTTTATTGGGATTTGTATGCATCTCATTATGTAAAAGAAACGGTTTACTGTACTCGAGATACGTGTGGATTAAAAGATAAAAAATGTTGCAGAACCGACATGCAGTGGTTGTGGAGCATTTCTATCTCAGCATGTCTCCGCTCATCTCACGCAGTTCGAATACTTTATGCAAAGTTATAAGTGATCAACAAATCATTCAGCATGTCAGAGGCCGACATATTTGGAGTTAAATATTTTAACTGAGATATTTATGTCAGTACTTCATTTTTGCTTTTATATAATATTTTTTCTCTTCGTGCGCGCATGCAGATGTTATATATGTGTATGTGTTTATATGCGTGTATGCACATATGTGAATTTGTACTATTTATAAAGTACATGATAAAAATTGCAGACTATGCACGAATGGCCGACCACATCACTACAATGGCGTTTACCCAAAGCCCCGGTCCCGTCCAAACCGGACTTTTCTCGTGCTGGTTCGCGCTCTGTGACGACATACAGCCTTGATCTGGGAAAGTCTTATCGGAAAGAAATTCAGTACACACCAGAAGTGCCTGTTCTGGTAAGACCTTTGACCTTCTTTGATATAGTAGAACATCGCTTATATCCAGGCAGACGTTAATTTACTCGCTACTCTTGTTACTGCTTGCAAGTGTTGTCAAGTGAGTATAGTCAAGTGAGTTGTCAAGTGAGTATAGTCAGATTGTTCACGTGTTATGTCATCAAGGCATGTTCGACTTTGGAAACAGTGTTGAGTTGTGTGTTAGGATATAAGACTATTATAGTTATTAATATTATTCGAATGTGGTTTCATGGAAATATTGATGTCAAGTAATCCTTTTCATTGCATTTGTTACATGTATATTTGATTGTTATTTAATAAATTATTGTTAAATTTATTGACCTTCTTACACATATTGATAACCTTATGTTGGAGAAGAAAGTGGGTGGACGGGGGCTCACTAAAAATAGATTGAAAACAAATTTGACTTTTCCTTTAGTAAGAAGTTTTCTACTTATGGAAATATCGTGTGATGGTAAATGTTTGTCTTTAATGTTGTTGAAGAGAGAAAAAGTTTACAGCACCTGTATATCCACCAAGTGAGAGAGACGAGTGGTGTCTTCTGGAGAATTATTAATTACATAAATGAAGATTCTCATCATTTGTAATTAGTTATGGACGATTAATTAATCAATAATAATCATACCCATTAACTAAGTGGCATTGACGTCACATATTACTATTAAAGCGTTAATTCTAACAATCAATTGTTAATCCTAACTATCAAAGTGTTAATCGTAACTATCAAAGTGTTGATGCTAACTATCAAATTGTTGTCCCTAGCTATCAAAGTTTTAATCCTAACTATCAAAGTGCTAATCCTATCAAGGTGTGAATCCTACCTATAAAAGTTTTAATCCCAACTATCAAAGAATTGTTCCTAACTATCAAAATTATCCCAACTATCTAAGTGTTGTTTCTAACTTACAAAGTATTCTTCCTATCAGATGTTAATTCTAACTATCTAAGTGTTGTTTCTAACAATCAAGATGTTAATCCTAAATAACAAAGAATTAATCTTAGCAGTCAAACTGTTGTTAATCCTAACTATTAAATGTTGTTCCTAACTATCAAAGTATTGTTCCCAACAGTTTAAGTGTTGTGCCAAGCGTTGTGAAAGTATTCTGTCTAACAGTCTAAATGTTGTGCCTAACATTACAATTGTTACGCACAACACTTTGTTTATGTTGTGTTTTATAGGTACTGCTGCTACACATAATTTTCTGTATTATCAGTACAACACTTCCAGTTTGTTCCACTATTTTCTCTAATTAGAAATAGGCCCCTTCACTAGGAATGAAATAATACATTCCAAATGATGTACTCAAGAAGGATGTTTAGAAAGAACACGTAGAAAATGTTAAAAACAGAGAGTGGTGGAGAGAAACGCAGTGAGAGAAACGTTAGATAAAATGAGATAATGTGGTTTTTAAAAACTTTGAAGAGGTCACTCTATCATAAGATTAGACTGGGATACTCCTTGACAATCAGGTTTCCTCTGTCGCGTTTCAATGTACAATGTACTTTACTTTTCCAGTGTACTCACAAATTTCAATGTGGAATGTACTTTAGTATTCCAATGTACTCACACATTTCAATGTACAATGTACTTTACTCTTCCAGTGTACTCACAAATTTCAATGTGGAATGTACTTTAGTATTTCAATGTACAATATACTTTACTCTTCCAGTGTACTCATACATTCCAATGTAGAATGTACTTTAGTATTTCAATATACTCACACATTTCAATGTAGCATGTTTTAGTTTAGAAATTTGTGCAAAGATTTGTGCAAGACACTGACATCATTATACACTGTATTAACTAGTTGTAAGTAAGACACTGACATCATTATACACTGTATTAACTAGTTGTAAGTAAGACACTGACATCATTATACACTGTATTAACTAGTTGTAAGTAAGACACTGAAATCATTATACACTGTATTAACTAGTTGTAAGACACTGAAATCAAGACATTTACTAGTCCGACCCTCATTCTTGTGCCACTGAAGAGACAAGACATTGTAGGCAAATATACATTTCATAAATAAGTCAATGTCAGCACACAAAAATAAATTACTGACCCATTCAAAAACATTTACGTTATTTGGCTAGCCTGATCAAACATTATTTAAAATATTTACTTTCTAGTCTTATAAAAAAAAATTCTATAATAAAGTTATATTTACTTGTTTGGTCAGACATTCTATCATAACATATTTATGTACATTTGTGTTTTACAAAATTCTTTAAATATTTACCCTCACTAGTCTTGCCAACACTCTCTAACAATATTTACATTTACATATTCTCCAGAACATTTACATATACTAGTTTGACAAAGCAATCTCTAAAAACATTTACATATATTAGTTTGACAAAGCAATCTCTAAAAACATTTACATTTACTTGTTTGACAAAACAATCTCTAAAACATTTACTACTTTGACAAAGCAATCTCCAAAACATTTACATGTACTAGTTTGACAAAGCAATTTCTAAAATTTACATTTACTAGTTTAACAAAGCAATCTCCAACAACATTTACACTTACTAGTTGACAAAACAATCTCTAAAACATTTAATTTACTAGTTTGACAAAGCAATCTCCAACAACATTTACACTTACTAGTTGACAAAACAATCTCTAAAACATTTACATTTACTAGTTTTACCTGTTTGACAAAGCATGCTCTAACAAACATTTACATATACTATTTTTCCAAATCAATTTCTAATAAAATATTTACATTTACTAGTTTGACAAAGCAGTCTCTAAAACATTTACATTTACTATTCTGATCGTATATTCTCTAATAACAATATATTTACTAGTTTAGCCACATATTCTCTAAAAATCATTTATTAGTCTGACCATACCTTCTCTGACTCATTTACAGTTACTAGTAATATTACCACTCCTCGAAATGAGACCAAATACAAAACAAAACAAAATCGGAACAAAAGGAGGGAGGGAGAAAGAGAGATAGCAAGGCCGAGAGAAATAACATTAATTAGCGCCTTTTCAAAAACTATCCCACGAGTTTAGCCATAAATGGATTAATGTCCTCACTAAATGTTTAATCAGAAAAGTATTGTAAAGTATTAAGCATTTCTTTCTTTTCTTTGTTTATTATCATGTCAAGTGCGTTTGAAATTACTAAATGTTTTGTTGAGAGAGTCTGTTTCGTGTAAGGTTTCAAACTACTCAATAAATGTTGGGTTGATAGAGTCTATTTCTTGTTAAATATGTTTGAATTTATTTAATTAAATGTTGGGTTGATAGAGTCTATTTCATGTCAGATACATGTACATGTACTTCTGTCTCTCGTTCGTGTGCGCTAGAGATCATTAAGTGCAGCTAGTTAATAGAAAAATAAATCTGGTAACTGCTTGCTCTTTTTTTTGTTTTGTTGTTGTTGATGAAATTGCTTCATATTTCATACAGATAGGTTGACAACTTAGGTCGACAGTGCGGCAGGTTGATAGGTCGACAGTGCGGCAGGTTGATAGCTTAGGTCGACAGTGCGGCAGGTTGACAACTTAGGTCGACAGTGCGGCAGGTTGATAGCTTAGGTCGACAGTGCGGCAGGTTGACAACTTAGGTCGACAATAAATATATTGTTTATGAGGATATTCTCCACTCAAGCAGTGGCTATCACCATTTTCAACTTCTACAAGACATTTAGTTAGATCTGTTGACGAAAGAAAAAAAAAAAGAAAAGGACAGAGTGATAGAGAAGGGGGGGGGGGACAGCCATGTAAAAGATATACGAATCAAGCTGCTTTGTGTTCGCATAACAAGTGTTTGGTGATGGTGGTGGATGCAAAGGGGTTGGGATGGTGGTGAGACGATATGACTAAAATAGTTTTGATTTTTTACTACTTTTTGTTAGCTGAATACTTGTTTGCTTCGGTGTGTGCACTGCACATATTGTAAAATAGGAATTCGTTTTTTTCAACACACCTCTTCCTTTTCTCGCCTGTCATCTTGATGACATTTGATACACCCCCTGTCGGCCTTATTGTGAATGCGCTCGCGTTGTCAAGACATAGCTGGATATGTCGGTACGTGCCAACAGCTTGATGGAATAGAACAGTGACAATGCCGGCTTTGTTGATTTGTATTCCAGTTAGTTTAGGCTGCAATCCTGCCAGTTGTCATTTGAAATACGGAGTCATGAACTCGATAAGGATCTTTGAACAGGTTCTTGTGTTTTGTGCCCACCCCGTGTAGCTCGCGCCTAACTAGTTATTTCCCCTTCATTTGCAATGAATAGCAAACGTTTGAGGTAGAACCAGTATTTTACAATTAGACAACTTCTTGAAATTAGATATGGCTTTCTCTCTATATTTATCCACAACTTTCCCCGATCTTACTGAAAATATATGTCACGGTCGGTGATATTTATAACTCATCAAGATTTTGTGGTCAACTTCCAGTTATGTGAAATTGTTACTGAGAAAATATATTCACTTCGATACGTTCAGTAGAAGTTGGCCATTTTTAGAATCTCAAAAACACTTGGAGACTTTGAAAGTAAAATGGAATCATGAAAAGATGTAAAGAAGGCAGTCAGATGGGTTAGAGTTGCCGCATTGACTTTCTTTTCTCTAAGTTTGACTGGCATGCTTGTATATGTATTTGCAGCAGACGAGATCGTCATTGGACAGCTTACAATCACTCGACGCTTTTTAACTACCTTTCCTTTATGACCAAGTTAAAACTCTAGTACAGGGTTGTCTTTCCTTTATAATCAAGATAAAACTCTAGTATAGGGTTGTCTTTCCTTTATAATCAAGATAAATCTCTAGTATAGGGTTGTCTTTCCTTTATAATCAAGATAAAACTCTAGTATAGGGTTGTCTTTCCTTTATAATCAAGATAAATCTCTAGTATAGGGTTGTCTTTCCTTTATAATCAAGATAAAACTCTAGTACAGGGTTGTCTTTCCTTTATAATCAAGATAAATCTCTAGTATAGGGTTGTCTTTCCTTTATAATCAAGATAAAACTCTAGTACAGGGTTGTCTTTCCTTTATAATCAAGATAAAACTCTAGTATAGGGTTGTCTTTCCTTTATAATCAAGATAAAACTCTGGTATAAGTTTGTCATCGATAGTTTTTTTTTTTTTTTTTAATCACTATTCCTAAACACGCTCTAGATGATTTTTCAACTGCAAAGCAGAAAACCACTGTCTTTTGAGGTCTGGTTCTGATAATGTTCGATAGCAGCGAAGAGTGTATCATACTGACGTCACATTTGGTTGGAAAATGTTCAAAACAAGATTGATTTTCTTCATCTTTTAATTTTCTCAAGTTTTATGCACATCCACACACTGTACAGTGTGTTTCAATGTTTCTATTCATGCTTATACTTAAAAAAAATAAAGTATTGTATGCCAGTGGTTGTTGTAAGATTATAGCGTGAGCAGGAAAAGCGAAAGTTGACCACAAAAATCTATTTTTAGAACAGTAATGACAGTGCCATGCTATCTGACCTATGTGTCCAGGAAAGTCGTGGATATATATAGTGTAGTTATTTTTTGTTTGTTAATGTTTAAAGAGCATCTAAAGCTATGCTTGATTGATAACATAATAATTTATTTTGCTAGATTCTATTGTCAATTATTGCTATATCTAATCTGTTAGTTGTTAAGGAAAATATGCTATATATAAACTGTTAATTTCCTAGAAGAATTATTGCTAAATTAACCTGTTAATTACTTTAAAAACAAAACACCATCCGTATTCTTAAATGAGATAAAATCGACATTGTAATTAAAACTGTCACAGTGGTGTCAAATCCACCAGCAATAAAAGAAACAAATAAACCTCAAAGACTCTTAAACCGCCCAAGATATCAACAAACGTTTGAATAATAATTTTCTTGTAAAAGCTCTAATCGCTATACAGTATATGTACAAAATACATGAGGATTTCATACAAACTGCCTAAGAAAGCTCCATTAAAAAAAACTAAAGATACTGTAAGGTATAAAATAATGACTCCATATGACAGTATATTCCAATCCAAATCCACAAGACAATATATAGCAATCCAAATCCACATGACAATATATAGCAATCCAAATCCACATGACAATATATAGCAATCCAAATCCACAAGACAATGTATAGCAATCCAAATCCACATGACAATATATAGCAATCCAAATCCATATGATAGTGGAGTAACGTCATTAGATAGGAATTTCCTAGTGAATTTATCAGCACTATTCATGCAAAGTATCTATATTGGGTACATTGCCTTTACAAGTTTCTTGGAATAAACATTACGTGTACAACTCTAGCACACAATACCACATTAGATGGTTTAGAAGAGTTTTGTAGTGGTATCGTAGTCGGTTCTCTCTACACTCACTCACTCACACACACACACACACACACACACACACACACACACACACACACACTCACACACATACACACACACATACACACACACACACTCACACACACACAAACACATACACACACACACACACACACACACACACACACACACACATACAAACGCACACACGATCATTTATAAACATAGCCTCATGTACTTGCAGTAAACTGTTCTTTCCGCTTACTTTGTCCAGTATGGGGAGGTAACTGACCAGTGTAGTGAGGTTAGAGTGCTTTACAGAGACTGGCACTGCTTCTATAACTGCCATATATTTCTTCTCTTCTCTGTGCCTTTATTTTCACCTCTTTATCTGACAGTTATTTGTCAGCCATTTTTTTGTGCCGATTATAATTGTGCCTGCACTGGTCTTTATTTTATGCGCCAAAGTCATTCGTGACTTTGGCCTCCTTTATTGCTGATTATAATTATTTTTCTTCTCTGAGCCAATTATAATTTTGTGTCTTCTATGAGCCGATTTTTCTCTTCTTTGTCCGTTTATTTTTTTCATCTCTCTGCCAGTTAAAATGTTTCTCTTTCTTTGAGTCGTTTATTTGTCTCTTTTATTGTGTCGGTTATGCCGACTATAAATTTTCTCTCTTCTAAACACTGACTCCACTGTTTTGATTATAATTATTGTCGACTATAAATTTTCTCTCTTCTATACATTGACTCCACTGTCTTGTTTATTGCTGACTATAAATTTTTTCTTCCATGTGCCTTTGTTTATTTTTTTGGCAGTTATTTGTCTCCTAATATTGCATTCGTTTCTTGTATTGCAGGAAATAGATGTGGATGACGTGTCATTTGTCGCAGAAAGGTAAGTCAGGAAACGAAGATACGCTGTAAAATGAATTTTAAAAGTAAACACACAAACACACACACATACATACAACTCACTGATGCCTGTTTTCCTTTGCTAACATTGCTTGAACAAATATAATGAATTGTTTTTTTTTTTACTTTTCTTTATCTCTCTTTCGCGTTGTCGTTCTCTTCCTCTGTCATTCTAGTTCCTCTTTCTCTTCCTCTGTCATTCTAGTTCCTCTTTCTCTTCCTCGTTCTCTTCCTCTGTCATTCTAGTTCCTCTTTCTCTTCCTCGTTCTCTCATCTCTGTCGCTTATTCCCTCCTCCCGCCTCCCTCTCGCGTTCTTTCTTCATTTCCATTTCATTCATCCTTTCCCTTCTTCTTTACTTCCTCTCTTCTCTCTCTCCCCCACTTTTCCATCTCCATTTCATTCACCCTTTACCCTTTATCATTACTTTCTCTTCCATTATCAAAAGGAATATTCTTTAACTTCATTTGTATTTTAACATGTTTGTTTGTGGACACAGCCCTTTGAAATCTGGTTATACAGTAGGTCTACAATCTGCTGCTGATGGTTATTACATGGATAAAACTCTTGGTAGTATTGGATAAATCGCATAACAATTTCTTTTCTTCTATTCCTGTTTATGTTTTATCCTAACTCTGTACTGTAACCCGCAGTCTAGTTCTTTAATTTGTATTATATCTTGCAGTATTGTATGTTGTATTGTACCTTGTATTGTAGCTGCAGTCTAAATAGGTATTGTAATCTGCAGTCTAGTTCCTTAATCTTTATTGTAGCTTGAAGTCTAAATCTGTATTGTAGCCTGCAGTCTATAGATGTACTGTAACCTGCAGACTATATCAGTATTGTACTTTGCAGTCTAAATCCATATTGTAACCTGCAGTTTAGTTATTTAACCTGTATTGTAGCCTGCAGTCATGTTATGTAATGTATATTGTACCATTCATTCTTATTATTTGTTCTGTATTGTAGCCTGCAGCACATTATATAATGTATATTGTACTATGCATTCTTGTTATTTGCTCTCTACTGCAGCCCTGCAGCCTAGTTCTTTTTTTCTCTACTGTAGCCTGTAGGTTTTCTTTATTTGCTCAATATTGTAACATACAGTTTTGCTATTTGTTTATTATTGTAATCTAGCCTTCTTAATTGATCAATCATATGCAGTCTAGTTCCTTTATCAGTATTGTAACATTCACTGTTTTTATTCTGTATTGTACCGTAAATCTTGCTCCTTGTTCTGTATTGTACTATAAATATTGTTCCTTGTTTTGTATTGTACCATAAATCTTGCTCCTTGTTCTGTATTGTACTATAAATCTTGCTCCTTGTTTTGTATTGTACCATAAATCTTGCTCCTTGTTCTGTATTGTACCATAAATCTTGCTCCTTGTTTTGTATTGTACCATAAATCTTGCTCTTTATTCTGTATTGTACCATAAATCTTGTTCCTTGTTCTTTATTGTACCATAAATCTTGCTCTTTGTTCTGTATTGAAATGACACTGTTGGTCTTTGTTCTGTACTGATCAGTCTTCTTTTGCCGTCATACTTTGGCTTGTATTTGTCTTGTTCATTGCTCTATAAGCTATATTGTAGTCTACAGTCGTTTAGTTTGCTGTGCATTGTAGCCTTCATTCGTGTACTTTTGTCTGTTATACAGTCAACAGTATTGTATTTTGCTCTGCATTGTAGCCTTCAGTCGTGTGCTTTTCTTTGTTATAAAGTCTACAGTCGTGTGCTTTGCATTGTAGCCTACAGTCCTGTACCTTTGTCTGTTATAACCTACAACCTACAGACGTGTACTTTTCTGTGTTATATAGTCTACAGTCGTTAACTTTTATCTGTTATACAGTCTATAGTCGTGTACTTTTCTCTGTTATACAGTCTACAGTCGTGTACTTTTCTCTGTTATACAGTCTACAGTCGTTAACTTTTCTCTGTTATACAGTCTACAGTCGTGTACTTTTCTCTGTTATACAGTCTACAGTCATGTACTTTTCTCTGTTATACAGTCTACAGTCGTGTACTTTTCTCTGTTATACAGTCTACAGTCGTGTACTTTTCTCTGTTATACAGTCTACAGTCGTGTACTTTTCTCTGTTATACAGTCTACAGTCATGTACTTTTCTCTGTTATACAGTCTATAGTCGTGTGCGTTTCTCTGTTATACAGTCTACAGTCGTGTACTTTTCTCTGTTATACAGTCTATAGTCGTGTACTTTTCTCTGTTATACAGTCTACAGTCGTAAACTTTTCTCTGTTATACAGTCTATAGTCGTGTACTTTTCTCTGTTATACAGTCTATAGTCGTGTACTTTTCTCTGTTATACAGTCTACAGTCGTAAACTTTTATCTGTTATACAGTCTACAGTCGTGTACTTTTCTCTGTTATACAGTCTACAGTCGTAAACTTTTATCTGTTATACAGTCTACAGTCGTGTACTTTTCTCTGTTATACAGTCTACAGTCGTAAACTTTTATCTGTTATACAGTCTACAGTCGTGTACTTTTCTCTGTTATACAGTCTACAGTCGTGTACTTTTCTCTGTTATACAGTCTATAGTCGTAAACTTTTATCTGTTATACAGTCTATAGTCGTGTGCGTTTCTCTTTTATATAGCCTACAACACTTGCCTCAGTTGCCTTCATTTGCATTTTTGCGTCACTCGCTGCTGGCAGGACAACGTACGTACTTACGTATTGTCACTAGCATCCTGCTGCATCAACGTCAAATGTCTGTGCCCGACAAACGCCAACCGGTGTTCGAATTTCCAGGTTTTTGCTACGGATGTCGTCGCGCAGGACTATGCTACGGATGTGACCAAAGTAGCAGACCTCAGTCAGTACAATTATTTGCATAACGAAAGGGGTGGGGAATGATTGAGATTTTTTTAAAAGTTGAATTTGTGTTACATTGATACTTATTATGCCGATAAAATTGTTACAGCCTGTAGAATCAGGCGAACTTTGAACTCAAACGATGTGAAATAAAAAGGATAATATTTGGATTCAAAATGCACCCGGAATCATTGATTGTGCAATCCGGAGGCAACTGTAGACGCGGTTTTGAAGTGTTCTGACATGGAATGAATTCTGGTTAACTGAGTGTAGGAGGGAGGGAGGAGACTGGAAAGAGTAATTGATATTTAAGCAATAGTGGTCAGGGAGGGAGGAGATTGGAAAGAGTAATTATGGTATTTATGCGAACATATTGTTCTATCTTCTCAATTACTTCACTAAAACAATAAAAAATAAAATGTCTATCATGTTTTCATCTTCAGGAAGTTAAACACATCAGTCTTGCTCTATCTTTTTAACTTCATATAATTATACACCAATAGTGCCTTAAGTTGACAGTCAGTCAGTGAGACACATCAGTTTTGCCGAAGGTTGTCAATTTCAATTACTGCAATGCATCAGTATTCCGTCAATAAAACACATCAAAAGTACTTTTACTTGTCAATTTCAATTACTGCAATACATCAGTATTCCATCAATAAACACATCAAAAGTACTTTTACTTGTCAACTTCAAAATTTATATGCAAATACATCAACATTTTCTCAGCTTTATCATTTTCACTCAATGAAACACTCCAATCTAGTTCAATATTGTCAACTTCAGTATATAAAATATACATTTTTCTCAAAGTTGTCAACTTCAGTATACAAAATATACATTTTTCTCAAAGTTGTCAACTTCAGTATATAAATTATACATTTTTCTCAAAGTTGTCAACTTCAGTATACAAAATATACATTTTTCTCAAAGTTGTCAACTTCAGTATACAAAATATACATTTTTCTCAAAGTTGTCAACTTCAGTATACAAAATATACATTTTTCTCAAAGTTGCCAAACTATTATCACGGAATGACGTCAGTTTTACTAAATATTTTCAACGTCAATCAATGGGAATGTTATCAGTATTGCTAAAACTTTTGAGCGTCAGTCAATGAATGACATCAGTATTTCTAAATCCTTTCAATATCAATGAATGACATCAGTATTTCTAAATCCTTTCAATATATAATAGACAATATTGCTAAATCTTGTCAACTCCAATGGTGAATGACGTCATCTATCTTTAACCTTTAACTGGGCAGTGTTTATAAACTATGTGGCTTCCATATCACCTAGTGTAAACATCTCGTGAATCTTGAAAAGAGATGTGATTTGGGACACATATTGCCTGGGACAGGAACACGAGTTTAATATTTCATTGATTCTAGACATGATGTTATCTGAAATAAGCTACAACGACCTGAATTTAATATTTCATTGTTCATTTTTCATTGATTCTAGAAATGATGTTATCTGAAAATTAGCTACCGGAAGTCGAATTTGATTTTTTAGTAATCAGTTTTCATTGACTTTTTTATATGATGATATGTTATATGAGAAAACTAAACAGAAAAATGTGACGTCATGGTAATATTGTTTTATATGATGGCGTCATGGTAATATTGTTTTATATGATGACGTCATGGTAATATTGTTTTATATGATGACCGTCATGGTAATATTGTTTCAGTGTTCATGAAGATATACCGTTACGTACTGGTGGCGGATTTGTGTACTGGAGACCAGACAGACCTCAAAATCAACAGTCTTACCGACATCCGAACAGTTGGCCCACGAGTGACGAATATCTGAAAAACATCATTCAAAGTGTGTCACAATATATTTCTCAGTGATATTTAACTTAGAGGCACAGTATTGTTGGCTTCTTGGTCTTATTATTAAAAACACAGTATTGTTGGCTTGGTCTTATTATTAAAAACACAGTATTGTTGGCTTGGTCTTATTATTAAAAACACAGTATTGTTGGCTTGGTCTTATTATTAAAAACACAGTATTGTTGGCTTGGTCTTATTATTAAAAACACAGTATTGTTGGCTTCTTGGTCTTATTATTAAAAGCACAGCATTTATGGCATCTTAGTCTTACTGTTAAAATTACAGCGGTTATTAGTCTTAACTATAGTTATAACATTTGTAGTATTTATGACTTAGAGTTACAGCATTTAGGGTATCTTTTTCATAGTACACATATGGTGCTAGAGTTGCAGCATTTAGGGTATCTTTTTCATAGTACACATATGGTGATATCTTAGACCTCGCGCTAACGTTCAGCATTTGTGGCATCTTAGTCTAGGTTCTAGAGTTGCAGTATTAGTGGTACCATAGTCTTAGAGCTAGAGTTACAGCATTTATGGTATCTTACTTAGTCTTATGGTTAAAGTTACAGCATTTATGGTATCTTACTTAGTCTTATGGTTAAAGTTACAGCATTTATGGTATCTTACTTAGTCTTATGGCTAAAGTTGCAGCATTTATGGTGTCTTAGTTTGATTGTTAAAAGAATAGCATTTAAAATGTCAGTCTTAGTGCAAGAGGCCCAGAACTAATAGTATCTTGGTCTTAGTGCTAGGCATAGCATTAATAATCTTATTGTAAGAGACAGAGTTTATGGAATATTAATCCTAAAGATAATGTAATATATTAATCGTATTGCTAGAAACACAGCATTTCGGTATCCTAATACTATTGATGTAGACAACATTTTTGTCATCTTTTTCTATTTCTTGAATCACCCTTCTGATATCTTAATAGCACTGTACACACAGTGTTTTGATATCTTAATAGTCTTAATAGCATTGTAGACACAGTGTTTTGATAACTTAATAGTATTTTAGGCACAGCTTTTTTATATCTTAATAGTACTGTAGACACAGCGTTTTGGTATCTTGTTGTAGATACAACATTTTGATATCTTGGTAGTATTGTAGACACAACATATTGATATCTTGGTAGTATTGTAGACACAGCGTTTTGTTATCTTAATAATACTGTAGACCCAGCGTTTAATATTTTTATAGACACATCTTATATCTTAGTAGCATTGTAGACACAGCGTTTTGATATCTTAATGATGCTGTAGACCCAGCGTTTAATATCTTTATAGACACACGATATATCTTAATAGCATTGTGGACACCGCGTTTTGATATAATATTATTGTAGACACAGCATTTTGATGACTTAATAGTATTGTAGACATAATGTTTTGATATCTTAATAATACTGTAGACGCACAGCGTTTTATAACTTTAAAGACACATCTGATATCTTAATATGTATGTGTATTATATATATATTAGGGTGTATTTTATATATATATATGTGTGTGTGTGTGTGTGTGTGTGTGTGTGTGTGTGTGTGTGTTTATTATATACGTTTACTGTGTGTGTACTATGTACATCAAATAAAGGTTAAAATGGTTTGTGGAATTCGCAGAGTGCGGAGGACTGGAATCCTATGAGCGATCTGCATTGGCTGCACACAAGGCTTTAATGTCTGGCACCATGGACTCAGGAGTCTTAAGTTCATTTCCACGTTTCGAACGAGTGCGATTCATGGCAGGACCTTGTGAGTTCTTTCCCTTAGTCATAGTCTATGCATTATTCTAATTCCACTTCTCCCATTTCTGGATTTCCTAAGTGCTAGGTTTAATATTTTTTCTTCCTTAATGTTAGTTCTTTGTATTCATATTTTAATCAGTATCCGTTCTTTGTTGTCATCAGTCTTAGTTCTTTGTATTCAATAATTTACCCATTTGCTTGTTACTTTTTTGTCAGTGTTAGGTTTTTCATCACTGTAAGTTCTTTGGTTGTATATATCTTGTTATAGATTATTAAAAAATCTTTGTTTATTTAGGTATTTTATGTCTTTATGCCTTTAATGTCTCGATTAATGGGAGTTACTTCTCTTTGTATGCGATCATTTTACATTTTGTATTTTCTATTGGTTTCCATGTTTTCAAGAGTTTTGCTATTTTTTTATTTTCTTCTCCTTATATGAGAGCGTTATTTTGACTAGTTTATCTCTCGTTACCTTAGTTTCTTTCATATTTGTTCATTTACAGGATCATTGCAAATGCATTATAAATCAATATTTTTTTCATGAACGGATGTGTTATGCGTTTGCTAACTAGGGCCTGGCCACTCCAACATCTTCAGTCCAGTGCTGCCATTTGCACGACAAGGTATCGACAAAGGCGTTCATAATGATGACGTCATTTATGCAGAACAAAACGACAATCGCCAATTGATCCGAACAATACGTCAATCGTCTGATAAAGCTTCCTATATGTCTTCCAAAGACAACTATTCTAACGGCTCACCTCCAGGTACCCTTGACGTCTTCTTTTTTACTTTCAAAGCTTGTCAACAGCAGTCCCAATGAGTACCAGGTTCTTGTCCACGACATCTTTTCTTGTTTACAATTCTTTGGCCAACTCTTGTCCACGACATCCTTTCTTGTTTACAATTCTTTGGCCAACTCTTGTCCACGACATCTTTTCTTGTTTACATTTCTTTGGCCAACTCTTGTCCACGACATCTTTTCTTGTTTACATTTCTTTGGCCAACTCTTGTCCACGACATCTTTTCTTGTTTACATTTCTTTGGCCAACTCTTGTCCATGACATCTTTTCTTGTTTACATTTCTTTGGCCAACTCTTGTCCATGATATCTTTTCTTGTTTACATTTCTTTGGCCAACTCTTGTCCATGACATCTTTTCTTGTTTACATTTCTTTGGCCAACTATTGTCCATGACATCTTTTCTCGTTTACATTTCTTTGGCCAACTCTTGTCCACGACATCCTTTCTCGTTTACATTTCTTTGGCCAACTCTTGTCGCATAACTTGCACAAGCTCTCACTCGTGATGATTTTTCATACTAGCAAGTTCCAAAGATCGTAAGTCCACCTGAATGCCAGCGTGTTCCAAGGTCACATATAAGTCTTTCTGAATACCAGCGTGTTCCCAAGGCGAGAAATAAGTCTTTATGAATGTCAGCGTGTTCCAAGGTCAGACATAAGTCTTTATGAATGTCAGCGTGTCCCAAGGTCAGACATGTCCAACTGAATGCCAGCGTGTTCCAAGATCACATATAAGTCTTTCTGAATGCCAGCGTGTTCCCAAGGCGAGAAATAAGTCTTTCGAATGCCAGTGTTCCAAATGTCCGAAATAAGTCTTTATGAATGTCAGCGTGTCCCAAGGTCAGACATAAGTCTTTATGAATATCAGCGTGTCCCAAGGTCAGAAATAAGTCTTTATGTATGTCAGCGTATTCCCAAAGTTAGAAGTAAGTTTTGTAAATGTCAGCCTTGACAAGATCTAATCAAAGTTCTAAATGTTTCTGTAATTAACTGTCACTCAACTCAGACAGAAATGATTAGAATTTTCTTTATAAAGAGGTTAGTTACTCTTTCTTGTTAACTAATCTATAAAACGGGAAAAATAACATCAGTTCAGAAAATGTCCATAGATGAATGGACAGCAATGATGCATGGATGGACAGACAAACAAGTTGACAGAGAAGTGCGAATGAATTTAGATGATTACATATATAACTGACGAGCCTGAATTGGGTGAGTGGAAATGCGAGAAATATGGCGAGATATATGACATAAAAGTTATATTTGATGAAACAGACTATTATAACATTGTATTTGAATTTAATATCATCGGAAGAGAAGTTACATTTGATGAAACATACTATTATAACATTGTATTTGAATTTAGTATCATCTGAAGAAAAGTTATATTTGATGAAACAGACTATTATAACATTGTATTTGAATTTAGTATCATCTGAAGAAAAGTTATATTTGATGAAACAGACTATTATAACATTGTATTTGAATTTAGCATCGTTTGAGGAAGTCAAGCGCAGGAGTGGCCGTCGTCCAATACCTCAAGACCATGCAGCAGTTCCAACAGGTGCTGGTTCATTTATTTCTGTGGACGATGATGATATTAATGACCAGGAAGAGGGAAACGTTCCAGATGAAGATACTGACATCATGGATAAGGTAGTGACGAAAGACGAAGTAGGCGACTGGTTGCTCAGAGCTGGTGAATCTGGCACTGGAACAGAGTATGATAGTGGAATTGAAGTTAGTAGCGGAAGGATTCAAACTGGTCGCCGAATTGGAAGCGATCGTACACGTGCCACTACTCTGACCACACCTTCACGTTCTTTGACTTTGACCACACCTTCACGTTCCTTGACTTTGACATATTCTGGAACAAGGTCAAAGTCAAAAAGTCCCAATGTGATATCTGATGCAAGCAGAAGCGCCCAAAGTCGACAAATAACAGGTAAGTCTCTGTGTAGATTTATATTTCGTCAGAAAACTGGATATAGTGACAGATTTGCTACTGTTAACATTTTTATACAGAAACATATTTCGAACAGAGACAGCTAAAGTACATAGGGAAACATTTGATACAGACGCATGAAGACAAATTAAAATATACAACTATATTAAAGAAGAAAACATTTTACACAGAAGCATTCGACATGAAGACGAAACAGAGACAGTTGTAGTACAGAGAGAAAACTTGATACAGACATTTGATATGAAGACAAACTGAAATAAAGACAGCTATAATAGAGAGGGAAAACTTGATACAGACATATTTGATATGAAGACAAACTGAAATAAAGACAGATATAATACAGAGGGAAAACTTGATACAGACACATTTGATATGAAGGCAAACTGAAATAGAAACAAGTGAGAAAAGAGAATCATTAGCTGACGTCATTAGTCCAGTTTGAATATAAGCCGTCATTCATTATTTAAATTATTCCATATTCGTCAATGATGGCACCCATCGTAATAAAAAGGCTTACTGACTTGTAGTTCAGTTTTAAGCCATTAACACTGAACTAAAAGTGGAAAAATTGTTGCAGTATGGAAGCATATGTAATACATAAAGAATATATTGAGTTACTGTCTCCTGATAGTACGAGAGTGTAAAGCTACTCCTTCTGAAATATATTTAATGAGTTACTCTCTCCTGATAGTACGGGAGTGTAAAGCTACTCCTTCTGAAATATATTTAATGAGTTACTCTCTCCTGATAGTACGAGAGTGTAAAGCTACTCCTTCTGAAATATATTTAATGAGTTACTCTCTCCTGATAGTACGAGAGTGTAAAGCTACTCCTTCTGAAATATATTTAATGAGTTACTGTCTCCTGATAGTACGAGAGTGTAAAGCTACTCCTTCTGAAATATATTTAATGAGTTATTGTCTCCTGATAGTACGAGAGTGTAAAGCTACTCCTTCTGAAATATATTTAATGAGTTACTGTCTCCTGATAGTACGAGAGTGTAAAGCTACTCCTTCTGAAATATATTTAATGAGTTACTGTCTCCTGATAGTACGAGAGTGTAAAGCTACTCCTTCTGAAATATATTTAATGAGTTACTGTCTCCTGATAGTACGAGAGTGTAAAGCTACTCCTTCTGAAATAATAATGCCGTCATTGTTCTTGCTTGTTTGATTATATTTTGACTGTTTAATGTTGACTTTCTTTTGACTTTCTTTTGACTTTCTTTTGACTTTCTTTTGACTTTCTTTTGACTTTCTTTCAGCCCAATCTGGAGAAAGTCTCAACTCCAACAACCAAAGCAGCATTCCGTTTGCTCAGATGAGGAGCGATGTGATTTATAAAGGTAATAACTACATTAATTTATATAAAATTAGTCATATGAAAATAATCTTTTTAAAGGTAATAACTACATTATATGAAAATAATCTTTTTAAAGGTAATAACTACATTATATGAAAATAATCTTTTTAAAGGTAATAACTACATTAATTTATATAAAATTAGTCATATGAAAATAATCTTTTTAAAGGTAATAACTACATTATATGAAAATATTCTTTTTAAAGGTAATAACTACATTAATTTATATAAAATTAGTCATATGAAAATATTCTTTTTAAAGGTAATAACTACATTAATTTATATAAAATTAGTCATATGAAAATATTTTTTAAAGGTAATAACTACATTAATTTATATAAAATTAGTCATATGAAAATATTCTTTTTAAAGGTAATAACTACATTAATTTATATAAAATTTAAAATTAGTCATATGGAAATATTCTTTTTAAAGGTAATAACTACATTAATTTATATATATAAAATTAGACATATGAACATATTCTTTTTAAAGGTAGATACACTGAGGTGTGCAGTGAGAGATAATGCGATGTGTGAAGTTAGAGATTCGGTGAAGAAATGTTTGCAGTTGTAGATTCAGTTATGTAATGTCCGAAGTTAGAGATTTAGTGATGTAATGTGCGAAGTTAGAGATTCAGTGATTTAATGCATGAAGTTAGAGATTCAGTGATTTAACGCATGAAGTTAGAGATTCAGTGATTTAATGCATGAAGTTAGAGATTCAGTGATTTAATGCATGAAGTTAGAGATACAGTGATTTAAAGTATGAAGTTAGAGATTTAGTGATGTAATGTCCGAAGTTAGAGATTAAGTGATTTAACGTATGAAGTTAGAGATTAAGTGATTTAACGCATGAAGTTAGAGATTCAGTGATTTAACGCATGAAGTTAGAGATTAAGTGATTTAACGCATGAAGTTAGAGATTAAGTGATTTAACGCATGAAGTTAGAGATTAAGTGATTTAACGCATGAAGTTAGAGATTAAGTGATTTAACGCATGAAGTTAGAGATTCAGTGATTTAACGCATGAAGTTAGAGATTCAGTGATTTAACGCATGAAGTTAGAGATTCAGTGATTTAACGCATGAAGTTAGAGTGATTTAACGCATGAAGTTAGAGATTCAGTGATGCAATGGGCGAAGTTAGGGATTCAGTGATGTAATGGGCGAAGTTAGAGATACAGTGATTTAAAGTATGAAGTGAGAGATACAGTGAGGTAATGGACGAAGTTAGAGATTCAGTGATTTAAAGTATGAAGTGAGAGATACAGTGAGGTAATGGACGAAGTTAGAGATTCAGTGATTAAAGTATGAAGTGAGAGATAGAGTGCTGTTTAGTAAAATGAGAGACACGCTGATGTAACGAATGAAGTGGGAGATATATTGATGTAGGAAATGAGAGATACAGTTATGTGATGAATAAATGATATATATCATATATATAATTGATGCATTATAAAGTAAGAGCACTTTCATGGAATGTATGAATTTATAGAAGAATCCTGATGCTATAAATGAAATGAAAGATAATTAATACGATGTATAAAAAGAGTGATAGGTTAATATGATTCTGAAACGAGAGGTAGTCTGCCTAATGCTCTAATACATATATTATTGGCAATAGAATAATGTTCACACGGCAATACACGTCGTATTTAATGTGAGTGTCAAGATTGTATCCGCACTATCAACAAAACTTTGCGTTTATCTCATTCATTGCAGCACTAACATGAGACCTACACGCGCATTATTTTCAGCAGAACTGACATGAGACCTATATATACGCATTATTTTTAGCAGAACTGAAATGAGACCTACCTACGCATTATTTTCAGCAGAACTGACATGAGACCTATATATACGCATTATTTTTAGCAGAACTGAAATGAGACCTACATACGCATTATTTTCAGCAGAACTGACATGAGACCTATATTCGTATTCTATTCGGCATAACTGATATGAGAATTCCACATGTATTATTTTCGACTGAACTGATATGATACATTCGTATTATATTTGGCAGAACCGCGATATGAGATCTGCAGTTCCGCACATGTGTTATTTTCTGCAGAACTGACTTGAGACCTATATATAAACAGAACTGACTTGAGACCTATACATAAACAGAACTGACTTGAGACCTTACATAAACAGAACTGACTTGAGACCTTACATAAACAGAACTGACTTGAGACCTATACATAAGCAGAACTGACTTGAGACCTATACATAAACAGAACTGACTTGAGACCTATACATAAACAGAACTGACTTGAGACCTATACATAAACAGAACTGACTTGAGACCTACACATAGACAAAACTGACCTGAGACCTACACCCGTATTGTTTACTGTTTTCACAGCTCCTGCAGCATTCAAACTTGCCAAACGTAATCGACGTGTGGTTGTCGCACGTGACCCGTTTAGCAAGGAGCGTAACTACAACATTCCAAAGGGCGGACAATTTCAGTTGAAAACAAAAGAAAAAAAAGTGACGCAGTTTATAAACATCAAACGTGGGGACGCTAGCTGGACGGTAAGCAGAGTTCACTACATTTCCATCATCTATACAGTTATCGTGCATTATGTATACAATAATCAAACATCATATACACACCATGATTACAATTATTAGATATAATGTTTACAATAATCAAACATACACACACCATGAATACAATTATTAGACATAATGTTTACAATGTTATCAAATATAAAAAGAAATACGATAATCGCTCTTACTGTTGCAAAAAGAGAGCCAGAGGTATCGGCCCTCCTGAGGCGGAATATGCCTGTTGTCTCCTTCATAGAAAGTAAGGTCAAACTTATGTTCATAAATTTTAGAGCTGTCAAAACACTTTTGTTTTAAGAATTATATATAGATAAAATGGTTTATTAGCCACACCATTTTATAAGTCATAAGGTGGTGACTGAGACTTTTATCATAATTCTGTTGATTACAATTATGTTCCTCAACTAGTGACTAAAATCGTGTTCCTCAACTAGTGACTAAAATCGTGTTCCTCAACTAGTGACTAAAATCGTGTTCCTCAACTACTGACTAAAATCGTGTTCCTCAACTAGTGACTAAAATCGTGACCCTTAACTAGTGACTAAAATCGTGTTCCTCAACTAGTGACTAAAATCGTGTTCCTCAACTAGTGACTAAAAATCGTGTTCCTTAACTAGTGACTAAAATATTCTTCCTTAACTAGTGACTAAAATATTCTTCCTTAACTAGTGAATAAAATATTCTTCCTTAACTAGTGACTAAAATATTATTCCTTAAGTAGTAACTAAAATCGTGTTCCTTAACTAGTGACTAAAATATTCTTCCTTAAGTAGTGACTAAAATCGTGTTCCTTAACTACTGACTAAGTTTATGTTCCTAAACTGCTGACTCTGATCTTGAACTTTAAACTGTTAACTGAAACTTGGTCATGAAACTGTTGACTGAGATAAAGTCCATTAATTGCTGAGTGAGATATTGGTCTTGAAACAGTTGTCTGTGATCTCGGTCTTGAAACTGTTGTCTGAGATCATGGTCTTGAAACTATTGACTGAGATCTTGGTCTGCAAATTGTCGAAAGATATCATATTCTTTAACTGTTAACTGAGATCTATTGACTGAGATCATGGTCTAGAAACTGTTCACTGAATCATGTTCCTTAGCTATTGACTGAAATCATGGTCTAGAAACTGTTCACTGAATCATGTTCCTTAGCTATTGACTGAGATCATGGTCTAGAAACTGTTCACTGAATCATGTTCCTTAGCTATTGACTGAAATCATGGTCTAGAAACTGTTCACTGAATCATGTTCCTTAGCTATTGACTGAGATCATAGTCTAGAAACTGTTCACTGAATCATGTTCCTTAGCTATTGACTGAAATCATGGTCTAGAAACTGTTCACTGAATCATGTTCCTTAGCTATTGACTGAGATCCTCGTCTTGACAGATCATGTTCCTTGACTGTTGTCTTACATCTTGGTCTTGAAACTCTTTACTGAGTGTCTAATGACTGTTGTCTTACATCTTGGTCTTGAAACTCTTTGCTGAGTGTCTAATGACTGTTGTCTTACATCTTGGTCTTGAAACTCTTTACTGAGTGTCTAATGACTGTTGTCTTACATCTTGGTCTTGAAACTCTTTACTGAGTGTCTAATGACTGTTGTCTTACATCTTGGTCTTGAAACTCTTTGCTGAGTGTCTAATGACTGTTGTCTTACATCTTGGTCTTGAAACTCTTTACTGTCTAATGACTGTTGTCTTACATCTTGGTCTTGAAACTCTTTACTGAATGTCTAATGACTGCTGAAATGCTTTTTGGAACTCTCTGCGCATGAACAAGAATATGAGTGTCAGAAAGTAATTAAATGGTTGAAAAAGTATTTGTGGTAAACTTCAAACAGGTATTTAAAGCAGTCAATCAACTTGAAGATAAAAATGATAGCAAAGTGTGCTTTTCTACCATTTCCAAGACAGGGCCAGGATTTTCAAATATCAAGGCCTGATATTTGACTTGATATTTGTCATTTGTATCCAAATGTTATTTGTAATTTTCTTTGACTGTAATATTTGTCTTTTGTCTTTGACTGCAGTATTTGTTATAGGTCTCTAAATGTAACGTTTGTTATTTATATCAAAATGTAACGTTTGTTATTTATATCAAATTGTAACGTTTGTTATTTGCTTCTAACTGTAATAATTACAATAATTTCCAAGTCAGATATAACCTCAATCAAAATCTGTTACAGCCACCCAAGAAGTTTGAGTTGAAGCAGTTGGATAGAAAAGGGACATCACTCTTGAAACATCACAGCAAGACTAAAGGACACAGGAAGGGTCGGCTGGGTAATGGTGACACCGACGACGACGATAAGGCTACCAGACGTAGAAGGTAATTTCATACCAATTTTACCTGTTTTTCTCATTTCATAAGGCAAACATACCTGCATTAACATTCTATTTTCTTTCTCAGTTTCATTCCGTAAACACACCTATATTACCATTCTATTTTCTTTCTCAGTTTCATTCCGTAAACACACCTATATTACCATTCTATTTTCTTTCTCAATTTCATTCCATAAACATATCTATATTACCATTCTATTTTCTTTCTCAATTTCATTCCATAAACATATCTATATTACCATTCTATTTTCTTTCTCGCTTTCCTAAAGTAAACATATCTATATTACCATTCTATTTTCTTTCTCGCTTTCCTAAGGTAAACATACCTATACTGACATGCTATTTTTATCACTTATTTAAAGTAAACATATCTATATCGATATTCTATTTTTTGTCACTTTCATAAGATAAACAAACCTGTATTACATCCTATTTGCTTTCTCTCTTTCTCAAGCTAATCTAATGCTCCAAACTATTCATTTATACCGTTAATCTACCTGATCTAAACCATGCATAGATCATGTGTGTTCTATCAAATTCACACTTTCTATATTTCAAAAAATCTCAAAATAAAATATTTCATTTTATTAAAATCGTAAATAACTTGTCATTATTTCATTTCATTTTCTAGTAGCTTTCTTATTTCCGTTTTAAGAATAATTTCTCTTTGTGATGGCAATTTTGATCGATTTCATGGTTCTTGCTTTGTACCTGTATTTTTATTGTAATGCATATTTTGCTCGTATTTATTTAACATTAGTTATCCGTTTTAATGAAATCGTTTTCAGGTGATTACATTAAGCCAATAAATTGGTTCAGTTTCATTTTCTTGTATTGCAACTGAAAACACAGCCAATCACCTAACTAGTCTCTTACCCCCCCCCTCCATCACTCATACATCTTACTCACATATCCACTGACAATCATATCGATCCTTTTCTCACATCCACCCCTTTTGAACCCTCACAACGTTACGTATCCACCCTCTATCGCACACTCCTCTCAAATAAATGCTTCTCTCTCATGTCCACTCTTCACACAACTATTTCTTTTACACCTCACTCCTCACACAACTATTTCTTTTACACATCACTCCTCACACAACTATTTCTTTTACACATCACTCCTCACACAACTATTTCTTTTACACATCACTCCTCACACAACTATTTCTTTTACACATCACTCCTCACACAACTATTTCTTTTACACATCACTCCTCACACAACTATTTATTTTACACATCACTCCTCACACAACTATTTCTTTTACACGTCACTCCTTACACAACTATTTCTTCTACACGTCACTCGTTACATCACACACCGTTTTCACTCAATAAATTATTGCGATTAAACTAACCACCCAAGTGAAATGGCTCCAGTTATTTTGTTAATCTGAAATAGATGTTGTGAACATTGAAATAAAATTGACTCCTTTTCTTTAAAATGGGGTCTGATGTCGTCAGATCTAATAAAACTAAAACAAACGCCCACATTAGCGACAACAATAGTAACAGCAATAACAGCAATAATAATATATCCAAAAGTTTCATGATCAGACGCCTAAGAGAGAAGGTTCGGAGCCAATGAGACAGCATTATATAGACAGCTCTTAGCCAATGAGACATCTTTTGATAGACAGCTTTTAGTCAATGAGACAGCTTTTGATAGACAGCTCTTAGCCAATGAGACAGCTTTTGATAGACAGCTCTTAGCCAATGAGGTAGCTTTTGATAGACAGCTCTTAGCCAATGAGACAGCTTTTGATAGACAGCTCTTAGCCAATGAGACAGCTTTTGATGGACAGCTCTTAGCCAATGAGAGATTTTGATAGACAGCTCTTAGCCAATGAGACAGCTTTTGATAGACAGCTCTTAGCCAATGAGACAGCTTTTGATAGACAGCTCTTAGCCAATGAGACAGCTTTTGATGGACAGCTCTTAGCCAATGAGAGATTTTGATAGACAGCTCTTAGCCAATGAGACAGCTTTTGATAGACAGCTCTTAGCCAATGAGACAGCTTTTGATGGACAGCTCTTAGCCAATGAGAGATTTTGATAGACAGCTCTTAGGCAATGAGACAGCTTTTGATAGACAGCTCTTAGCCAATGAGACAGCTTTTGATAGACAGCTCTTAGCCAATGAGACAGCTTTTGATAGACAGCTCTTAGCCAATGAGACAGCTTTTGATAGACAGCTCTTAGCCAATGAGAGATTTTGATAGACAGCTCTCGACGAACAATTCCTAATCAACTAGAGAGCATTCGATTGACATCTCCTAGCCCAAGAGAGAACATTTGACGGATTGTTCCAAGCTAGTGAAAGAACATTCCATCGACAGTTCTGAGTGAATGAGAGAACATTTGACGGATTGTTCCAAGCTAGTGAAAGAACATTCCATCGACAGTTCTGAGTGAATGAGAGAACATTTGACGGATTGTTCCAAGCTAGTGAAAGAACATTCCATCGACAGTTCTGAGTGAATGAGAGAACATTCCACGGATAGTTTCGAGTTCCATGGAAAATTCTTACTGAAAGTGACGGGTCTTGAGCTAGACTTTTCGGCCATCTTACCAACGATTTGCTTTACATAAAAACATTGTAACCTGTCATCTGAGTTAAATAACACCATAGTCAATGTAATCTGTCATTTGATTTCAATAACACTTTGCAATGATATATTTACATGTAGACAGTGTCATCTTCCAACTGTTACCCACATGTTATATCACGCTAGATTTACAAATTAGATATTCTAAAACTTTTAGCTAATGTTTCATTTTAGTCACACTGCCTCATAGCGGAAAAGTGTCAGCTCACAAACAGTGAAAACATAATTGTCATAGACATTGAAACAGAGTTAATGCCATAGACACTGAAACAAAGTTCTTCAAATGAAAAATGCGCTTTAGTGGCTGCTAAGTAAAGAATGTATTTTAACAGTATCATTATACATCTCTCTTCCTAATTCGATGAGTGTATTTATGTAGGGCTAAACAATGTAGGTTTCCTAATTTGAGGGGCACGGCATTTTCAGTGACTGTTAAATTGAGTTCTTCTTCATTTCAGAGGTGTAGAGTCTGCTGACTCTGGGTTAGATAGTGATTTTCGCTCAGGTGAGTAAGAACTGCTTTTCTTTTTTATCTTGTGTGTGTGTGTGTGTGTGTGTGTGTGTGTGTGTGTGTGTGTGTGTGTGTGTGTGTGTGTGTGTATGTGTGTGTGTGTGTATGTGTGTTTGTGTGTGTGTGTAATAATGAATACTTAAAACATCAGTACAATAATATTGAATATGTATGTCATATACTGCTTGGGTGACTCGTATTTATGCAATTTAGATCAAATCAATCCAGCCCTGCACCCTAAATCCACCTATGAGTGCCGATGCAAAAAGTAAGACTTATTGATTATGGGGCGATGGCCTATATATTTATTTGACTTGCCTGCCCCCCTGCAGAATAACTGCATTAAAATTTAAAAAATAACAAACAATGAAGCTAACATCACAAGAGACCCTACACTACAATTATGATGCAGAATTATACTTACATCAACAAATACATTTATAAAGACGTTTAAGAATTGTGACTTTTAACAATAAAAATTTAATTATTAAAAAAATATCATAAACAGGATTTCTCTGTGATTAGTGTAATGTTTCTTCAATGATTGGATTGTCTTTGTGTTCAATCTCGCAGAATTGTTCATAATTAGTGAATTAAAAAAGAATTGTTTCTAGGCAGACAAGGGCCGCAACTTTCTCGTTTCACATGTAACTCAACTTCCTTGTCGCTTATTGAAGCTCTGGCCATGCACACAGCCAGTGTATGTCAACGTCATTTCTACCGCAAGCCGCAAACAACACAGCATGAACTTCTGTCGTAAACCAGGTCCCTGAAATAGAGATGGTTGACCAGCCCTAATTCCTTTCTTCAGAACTAAGTAGATTAATCCTATTTACACTATCGATCTCTGACAGCAATTCATCATTATAATAACAAACTACTCCTATTTACACTATCGATCTCTGACAGCAATTCATCATTATAATAACAAACTACAATATAAAAATATAATTTAAATTCTACTTGCATTCGTCTTCTACAATCACTCATTTATCTTCAAAAAGGGCCTCCTAATGGTTTTATCCAGTCCTACAGGAACACTAACTTCTGTCTGTGTAATGCACCAAAGGTATTTATGCAATCGAGACACCCACGCATTTTGGTACAAGATCAGCCAGGTTCTCATGCTACATTCTCTCCTGTACAAAATGATTTTGTTTTGCACACACTCAACCCCCATCCCTCTGAACACCTTTCCCCTGGACGTCTGCACTTCCAACTAAGGACACATTCACAATGACTACTTTAAGTTATCATTTACTTTAATTTGAAATTGTAACTCCAAAATGGAAACTCTCTTCACGATAATGTATAACTCACTAATATCTTCGCAATGAGGATGTACCACTGAGTAATGCAGTCGCTTTGAAGATATATGATGGAGTAATGCAACTTTAGTGAGAATGTACAGCCACAGTGAGAATATATAACTGGGTATACAGTCTCAGTGCTGATGTATAGTATAACTGGATAAAGAAGTCACAGTGAGGGTGTATAATTGAATAATGAAGTCACAGTGACGATATAGAGTATAATTGGGTAATACAGTGAGGATGTTAACTAGGTAATGCGACCATAGTGAGGTTGTATAGTATAAGTGGATAATGCAGTTAAGTGAGGATATATACCTGAGTGTGACATGTCCACATTTCTAGTTAATAAAGTAGTACGCTTAGTAACACAGATGATAATTTAATTCTTCCTTATGTTCGTGCGAAGAACGCCTAGTATGATTATATTTATAATGGTTTGCAAATATGATTTCGTTGGTAGATGTGTTTGCTGATGACTACGTTTGTTTGTATGACTTCATTTGTAAATGTGTTTACTTGTACGATTGCATAAAGTGTTCTTCGTATCTTTACACGCACAAAATATGTGTTTGAGTTGGGTGGTGGTGGTGTTTTGTTTAAGACTGTCACTTTGACGTCAATATTTAATTTCAAGTGACTCAACTCTTTTTTAAGAAAATTAATTTTCAATCTATGAGAGAATGTATTGTTGGCAGGGGAGATAATTATAGGGCTTAGGGGTCACGACTCATTAGAGTCCTTGTCTTGTGCCAGACAGTGATTTATTTCCTTTCTGCTTGGCTGAGTTTTATCCTTTTTCTGCAATTCTGTTATGGAATGTTTTTCTTTCTGCCAGTCTCTTAGTGATTTTTTTTAGCCTTACTGCCATTTTGTGGATGCTTTTCTTCGTGGTTGTCAATCCGTAAGTGCATTTATTCCTTTGTGCCAGTCAAAGAGAGTACTTTCCGTTTACAGGAAGAAAATCAATCAACGATGCTATTTCTCTTCCTGGGACTCACAAGTCAATTACATGAAAAAAATATTATATAATTTTGGAGTATATGTATACATCGTGCCTCTCCTTTACTTAAAATATTTATTTCTTCAACTTTTTCTACATGCAAACAAAGAAATATATTGGAAACATTCAATATCTGATACCCCCCTCCCCCCACCTTTTGGAGAGCTTCAATATTGAGTGGTCCACCTGGGTGGGTCGGCAACCAGGAATAGAGGTAGGGGAGCCACGTTCCTCCAAAGAAGTCCAGAACGGAAAGGCTCCATGCAAGCTCTGGAGCGGAAGGAAGTCGGGTTCTGGACCGTAGCCATTCCTTGGGGCAGTTCCTTGTTAAACAATTGAAACATGACTCATTGATATTACCTTAACATGTTTCCTGGATGATTGATATCAGCTTAACATGTTTCCTGGATGGTTGATATTAGCATGTTTACTGATTGGAGCACAAGTTCGTGAGACTTGCACTGTGCACACTTCTACATCGTAACGGTAGTTGAAGTTGCTGAGGACACTGGTGTAACTGTGGGACTGTCCTAGATAGTAACGGTAGTTGAAGTTGGTGAGGACACTGGTGTAACTGTGGCACTGTCCTACATCGTAACGGTAGTTGAAGTTGGTGAGGACACTGGTGTAACTGTGGCACTGTCCTACATCGTAACGGTAGTTGAAGTTGGTGAGGACACTGGTATAACTGTGGCACTGTCCTACATCGTAACGGTAGTTGAAGTTGGTGAGGACACGGGTGTAACTGTGGCACTGTCCTACATCGTTGGATCGGCTCACAGCGTAATACCACCCACCCATCCACACACACACGTAGGTGTACCAGCGTCATGTGCTGCACGACAGAAGGTACTGCATGACAAAATAAAAATTTTTAAAATACAACAATTATTGATCGTGTTCCGGTCCAGAGCAAGTTAAGCCATTCAACGTCATCATGTAGCCTGTTAGGATTTTGTGAGAAAAGTGAACTGCTCAGACGCACTGCAGAGAAAGCCATGAACTACAATAGCACAGAGGTCGGGCACTGATCTCAGTCGAGCATTGCGAATTGTACAATAGCTTGAAACTGGAACAAATACTTTCACGCAGTAGTAAGGGGGTTACCTTCGTATTTATTTTATTTTGTGAAATCTATTGTATCAATTTTGTTTGACTTTTAACACCTGAGTAAAACTGTTTCTCCCAGATGTTACTGATTGCTACAGCTTCGCCTGGAAATCTTGGAGAAAGGAAATATTTATATCTGCGGTCGTTATTATTCATGACCTGAGTTTCGCTTTGCTAATTTTGACATTTTGAAAGTGCATTGACTGTATAGTTATTGTATGACATCCACCCATTCGTATCACATTGATTATTGTACTACTCGAGTTTCTGCTACGACCGTGGTGTAGTGGTTAGTAGTGAGGCGTTGTTGCACGCTTGTTGAGCACAGTACTGCAAGTAGATTCAGGCAAGAGGTCTTTCAACTCAGTGTTTTTCAGCACGTCACTTTGGCAACATTTCATTCAGCTCTAATGATGAATATTATAAATATATTCCTGTAATGGTGAATATTATAAATATATTCCTGTAATGGTGAATATTATAAATATATTCCCGTAATGGTGAATATTATAAATGTATTCCTGAAATACTGCATATTATAAATATATTCCAGTAATTGTGAATATTAAAAATATTTTCCTGAGATGGTGAATATTATAAATATATTCCTGTAATGATAACTATTATAAATATATTCCTGTAATGATGACTATTATAAATATATTCCCTTAATGGTAAATATTATAAATATATTCCTGTAATGGTGAATATTATAAATAAATTCCTGTAATGGTGAATATTAGAGATATATTTCATCTTGTTATCTCTGGATTAAAAAAAAGAGAGATGGAATGCTATTAACTTCAGGCATACAAGTCATTCATTCAAACAAAAATCATCCTTGTAGACAGAAATGCAATCACAAATCATCCGTGCAGACATATACAGACAGTTAATGTATACAGACCATCTGTGTGTGTGTGTGTGTGAGAGAGAGAGAGAGAGAGAGAGAGAGAGAGAGAGAGACATAATTGATACACACTCTATCAGCTTTTGAAGTGTGTTCTATAATAAATATGGATGTGCTGTGTGTGTGTGTGTGTGTGTGTGAGAGAGAGAGAGAGAGAGAGAGAGAGAGAGATGTACGTACTGGTACACAACTACACAACAGTCAGTCCGTGAAGTGTTCCAATATCTGTACCGCCCACTCTCGATCTCGTGGCATGGGGATTTGAACAATGCGGAGATTACCGATTACCCCTCACCGTAAGAGAGTCTTCCATTCTTTTTCTTTTTTTCTTTGGGTGTTTGAACAATGCGGAGATTACATATTATCCCTCACCGTAAGAGAGCTTTTCATTCTCTTTCTTTTGGGAGATCAGTTAAAAACTCAGAGAATTAATATGTGCAGTTAATATTTTTTTTTACCCCGTTTCTATTTGGGGTTCCTTTCTTTTATATATTTTCATGGATGTAAAAGGGAGATAATCAGTGTTTAACCAGGCTTTTCTAACAAATTATTAACGGACATGAAATCCTTCACAAACATGTCGCAGCTTGAAAAATGTATACATATTTTTCACACTTTAGTTTAACGACACTTGACAGACGTATGGCATCAAATTAATTTTTTTTAATTCATAAATGTAATTTAATAAGTAGTGTAGTAATGCGCTGTAATGAAAATAAAATATTTTATGCATAAATTTTCAGTTTAAATCAGAGGAATTTCTGTATTATTAAAAGTTTGTTTTACGAAACAAACAAGAAAATATATCAATATTAAAACAACACGAACTAAATTATATTAAAATTCATGAACTTCGTATTTGTTCAGTACATTTAATGAGATGACAATCCAGTACAGTTTAATGAGATGACTGTTTCGTACAGTCTAATGAGATGACTGTTTCGTACAGTCTAATGAGTTGACAGTCCAGTACAGTTTAATGAGATGACTGTTCCGTACAGTTTAATGAGATGACAGAACAGTTTACATGTAATGAGATGACAGTCCAGACCTGTCCAGTACAGTTTAATGAGATGACAGTTCAGTTCGCTCCTAAATATGATACAGTTCACTTGGACACCGTTCAGGATCATCACAGGAGAACCTCACAATTACATGTGTCATTTTAGTCAAGCATAGTGTCTTCACTTCAGTCCAGTATAAAATGTCTTCATTCCAGTAAAGTCCAGAGATGTCTTCATTTCGATTAAATAACGAGATGCTTTCATTTCAGGCCAGAATAGAGATGTTTTCTTTTAAGTCAAGTACAGAGATATCTTCATTTCGTTCAAGTACAGAGATATCTTCATTTCGTTCAAGTACAGAGATATCTTCATTTCGTTCAAGTACAGAGATATCTTCATTTCGGTCAAGTACAGAGATATCTTCATTTCGTTCAAGTACAGAGATATCTTCATTCAAGGATAGAAATATCTTCATTTCGGTCAAGTACAGAGTACAGAGACATTTTTATTTCGTTCAAGTACAGAGATATCTTCATTTCGTTCAAGTACAGAAATATCTTCATTTCGTTCAAAGATAGAAATATCTTCATTTCGGTCAAGTACAGAGATATCTTCATTTCGTTCAAAGATAGAAATATCTTCATTTCGGTCAAGTACAGAGATATCTTCATTTCGTTCAAGTACAGAGATATCTTCATTTCGTTCAAGGATAGAAATATCTTCATTTCGGTCAAGTATAGAAATGTTTTCATTGCATGCAAGTGTAGACGGTATCTTCATTACAGTCGCGAATGACGGTTTTTGTATTTTGGCGGTCAAATGACTAGAAGAGTGTTTTGATTTTAACTAGTATAGGGTGTGTTAATTTCGGTCAAGTTATGAAGGTTAAACTGCCTTCCTTCATTTATGTTTACCTTAAATACTACAGCAATACCGTTGAATGTTTTTGTCGCGGTGAAATTTGAGATATTAACCGTAGAGTGCCGTTTGCAGTTATGTCCATGCAAAGAACTACTGTCCACTGAACCAACATGCTGTCCACTGAACGGACAGGCAACTTACTTATTTATTCACGTCTGTCCCCGTTACTTCCCCTCCCAGTATCGCTTCACACTGTGGAGAATTTTTAATTCATTACATTTTAGCTGAAAGTCTTCTATAACAAGGTAAGGAGCGCCGAAGAATTTGGGAGATAACTCAGAGGAGGTCTTATAGCTTTTATCTTCATTCATGCGGCAAAGCACTTTTTTTTTTCTTTCTACGAATTTCGCAGCAGGGAAACTAACTATAACAAGTTATCAATCTTTTGCTCACTGTTTAGGATGAGCCAGTGACATTGTCTTCATGTAAGTCTGTTTTTCAAACCCTCAGACACATCACACTTTATATCTTCATGGAGGTTTCTGCTCTGAGACACATAGCACATTATCCACATCGCACATGTTAGATGTCTTTACTAGGAGGCATATTCAGTTGATTTTGGTAATACTGTTGGAGTTATTTAATTTGTCTTGGCCATGGAGACTTGTTAGTTAGTATTTACTATGGCTATGGAGACTTGTTAGTTAGTATTTACTATGGCTATGGAGACTTGTTAGTATTTACTATGGCTATGGAGACTTGTTAGTTAGTATTTACTATGGCTATGGAGACTTGTTAGTTAGTATTTACTATGGCTATGGAGACTTGTTAGTTAGTATTTACTATGGCCATGGAGACTTGTTAGTTAGTATTTACTATGGCTATGGAGACTTGTTAGTTAGTATTTACTATGGCTATGGAGACTTGTTAGTTAGTATTTACTATGGCTATGGAGACTTGTTAGTTAGTATTTACTATGGCTATGGAGACTTGTTAGTTAGTATTTACTATGGCTATGGAGACTTGTTAGTTAGTATTTACTATGGCTATGGAGACTTGTTAGTTAGTATTTACTAATACAGATGTCTTTATTACCGGAATTTGTTCAGTGTTTTAGATTCTTGTTCATTTATATTTACTACCACAGACTTGTACATATGTCTTTATTACCGGAATTTGTTCAGTGTCTTTACTGTGGATCTAGTTCAGTTGTCTTGACTATGAAGACATGTTCAGTTGTCTTGACTATGAAGACATGTTCAGTTGTCTTGACTATGAAGACATGTTCAGTTGTCTTGACTATGAAGACATGTTCAGTTGTCTTGACTATGAAGACTTGTTAAGATGTCTTTACTACCGGAGTTTGTTAAGTGAACTTTACTGAGATCTGTTGCGTTGCCTTTATTGGAAACTTATTTGACAGTATGTGTGGCGAATTGGTCAGTAGATTGACAGTAAGTGTGGCGAATTGGTCAGTAGATTGGCAGTATGTGTGGCGAATTGGTCAGTAGATTGACAGTATGTGTGGCGAATTGGTCAGTAGATTGGCAGTATGTGTGGCGAATTGGTCAGTTGATTGACAGTATGTGTGGCGAATTGGTCAGTAGATTGACAGTATGTGTGGCGAATTGGTCAGTAGATTGGCAGTATGTGTGGCGAATTGGCCAGTAGATTGGCAGTATGTGTGGCGAATTGGTCAGTAGATTGGCAGTATGTGTGGCGAATTGGTCAGTAGATTGGCAGTATGTGTGGCGAATTGGTCAGTAGATTGACATTATATATATATATGGCGAATAGATCTGTTGATTGACAATATATATTATGTACCACCAGTGAGTTTAATGTATTATTTTGTATATGTTCACTGCAGTATGGTGAATTGATGTGAGGAATCATGTATCTCGATCGAATCCTCGAGTAAGGTTTAAAAATGTGAAACTTACACTGGTGTCGAAACAGGACTGCCTTGTCATTGTGCTGCAATCATCAGCAAATCTGGGTTAATGGTACAGTTAGTAGTATATCTGAATAAATGGTGCAATTAGTACCGTATCTGAATTAATTGTACAATTAGCAGTGTATTTGAATTGATATTGCAAATAGTAGTGTCTCTGAATTAATAGGTCAATTAGTACCGCATCTGAATTAATAGTACAATTAAAAGTGTACCTGAATTAATATAAAAATATAGTAATTATTTGAATTGATACTAAAGTTTCTAATGTCTCAAGCACTCAGCGCAAGGGGTGAGAGTGTTTTGTTTTCTGTGTCCTCTCGCTGTTATTCAGTATATGTAAATCTCATTCAAACCAATGCAGGTTGTGATGTGTGTGCGTGCGTGCGTGCGTGCGTGCGTGTGTGTGTGTGTGTTATTCATTATCTTTCATATGTACCAAATTCGGTATGTTGAGCGAGTTCTCACTCGGACTCAGTGGTCGTTAGTGGGTGGTAATGTTAAGTATTACCTGATAAAGACTATTAGTGGGTGGTAATGTTAAGTATTACCTGATAAAGACTATTAGTGGGTAGTAATATTAAGTATCCACTGAAAAAGACTGTTAGTGACTGGGAATATTAAGTAGTTTCTGATAAAGACTGTTAGTGACTGGGAATATTAAGTAGTTTCTGATAAAGACTGTTAGTGACTGGGAATATTAAGTAGTTTCTGATAAAGACTGTTAGTGACTGGTAATAATTATTAAGTAGTTTCTGATAAAGACTGTTAGTGACTGGTAATAATTATTAAGTAGTTTCTGATAAAGACTTACAGACCTCCCTATCCTCTTTATTCGATCGTGGTGTTACTATACGGGTGTCATCAGTGTAATTAACCATAGGTGAACACTGTAAACATGAGAGAGATTTGATGTTGCTGACTAGCGTCCATCACTATAACACAAAACACCAACACCAAAATATGGAAGCTGACGTCACAAAAGTAGTTTAGTGTTTAGTTCTTCATTTTAACCAAGATCAGTGCAATCATTGCCATGTAGTTTTTACGTCAGAGGTCTCGTGTCACATTTCTTAAGGTTGTTTGCATTTGTCATTAGTTTTATGTCACTCTTCTTTAGGTTGTTTGCATTTGTCATTAGTTTTATGTCACTCTTCTTTAGGTTGTTTGCCATTGTCATTAGTTTTATGTCACTCTTCTTTAGGTTGTTTGCCATTGTCATTAGTTTTATGTCACTCTTCTTTAGGTTGTTTGCCATTGTCATTAGTTTTATGTCACTCTTCTTTAGGTTGTTTGCCATTGTCATTGTTTTTTTGTCGTGTTTCTTCGGGTTGTTTGTATTTGTCCCTGGTTTTATATCACGTTTCTTTAGATTGTTTGCCATTGTCATTGGTTTTAAGTCGTGCTTCTTTCGGTTATTTGCCATTGTCAATGGTTTTAAGGCACTCTTCTTTCGGTTGTTTGTTATTGTCATTGGTTTTATGTCGTGCTTCTTTCGGTTGCTTGCTATTGTAAAGGATTTTGTGTCGCACGTCTTTAACTTACACTTTTCTGTGTATATTTTGTCTCACACTTCTTTATCTAAATTTTTCTTTTATCAAAGATTAAGTCGTAGCCTGTGCCTTTCATTATAAAATGAGCTGTGACACCTCCTTTACTTAGTTTTCTAATGTAAGCGTTTAATGATGTACTTCTCTAGCTTAGATATCTAATGTAAACGTTTTTGTGTTGTACTTCTTTAGCTTAGTTTCTACTGTAAGCTTTGTATGACACTTATTGAGTTGTAAATTCCACAATAAAGCGTTTCATGATTCAATGGAGTAGAATATGCTTATATCAAAATAAAATGTTGTTTTACCTACAAGCTTCTGTTCTGTTTTAACCTGTTCTGTTTTAGACTACAGATCTTTGTTTTAGTTTAGACTGCTGTTCTGTTTCAGAACAAACTACTGTTGTTTTAGTACAGATTACTGTGTTTTAGTAAGACTACTGTTCTGTTTTAGTACAGTCTACTGTTTCGTTGTAGTAGAGAAAAGTTACTCAAGGTTTAACGTGTACCTCTTCCAAAACACGTCTGTTTGAACCGTGAGATAGATTCACAATCAATCATTCACAATACTGATAGCTGGACTATTACACTGTAGTACTGAAAGATACTTACTTGTCAACGACTGACCCATAATGGGATACGTAGCTGATAGCTGGACTATTACACTGTAGTACTGAAAGATACTTACTTGTCAACGACTGACCCATAATGGGATACGTAGCTGATAGCTGGACTATTACACTGTAGTACTGAAAGATACTTACTTGTCAACGACTGACCCATAATGGGATACGTAGCTGCTGGCACTAATTGAATTACCAGAAAGTTCACTGGAAATAAAATTAACATATTACTTCTAAAATGCGAGGATCACTGGCAGCCTCCGACAGTTGGACTGCTACATTGTTTGCATGAAATGCCCTTTTCTTCATCCAATTGTAGCAGTGTTCATAGCAAAGACCGCTCAATGCATGAATCAATTCCGGTTCGGCAAGAAAAAGTCTGGTCTCGGAGAAAAACTCCATTGCCTGATAGAAGGGCCCCTTAAAATAGGGGCCCAGTGTATATTAGCCGAGACTAAAATGACGCTTCAAATCATTTCAGAATATCGAGTTGCATGTCGTTTGGCTATTATCACTTTCAATCAGGTTTAATTCTGTTATAGAGCCCCTGTCATCTCACTACCATTTGTCATCACGAAGTCCTTTGTCATGACATTGACACATATATTCAAACCACTACTGTATCTTTTGTCATTACATTGATCCATGTCCTTAAACCACTACTGTGTCTTTTTCAGTAAATTGATCCATGTCATCAAACCACTACTGTGTTCTTTGTCATTATATTGATTCATGTCATCAAACCACAACTGTGTTCTGTCATTATATTGATCCATGTCATCAAACTACTGCTTTGATTCTTACTGCCTGACTTATTCGTACCGTGTATTAATGTTTTATCACGATTGCAAGTAAGTTCACGTTGAGTTCTTTTTAAAGTAACAAAACAAAACAAAAAACAGGTTTAGGAACAGCTGCACTTAATTAAAGACGTTTGGAAATGTTGCCTTCATACTTAAACCAACCGTTTGGATTAAAACAGCGTTCCTCAACTGCCAACACCAGCAGATCAATCAACTCTTGAGTAAGGAGTGTCGTGTCTCCAGCTGACCGAAATTGAATTAAGATTTCCTCTGAAGTTTTGCTGCAATCATGCCGCACCGTTCTGGGATTATTTGTGCTAGGGCGAACTGTTCCCTCAGTCAAGACGTCACATTGTCACCGGGCTGTTATTACCTGCTCTTGTATAGTACAGTTTTCTGTTCCCTCAGTCAAGACGTCACATTGTCACCGGGCTGTTATTACCTGCTCTTGTATAGTACAGTTTTCTGCAAGACAATTCTGAAACGAAATGGTGTCTGGCAATGGAGGAATGATGATTGGAAGCAGGAATTAGTGTTTTAATAACAGAGGCATAATAAACTTTGAATGTCATTGACACGATGAATTATTGATTTTATAAAGGAGCTATTTTGTGACGATTAGTACAATCAAACTTACAGCAGGGAAATGTCATGAGTGTGTGGTTTGATATAATCAATCTGTGTTTAGGCATCTCTATGAAAAAACAATGCCTTAGCATATTTTACTATGAACAGATATAAACCAAACGTCTAAGATATAATTCGGAATAAAACCATCAAAAGCAAACAATAAAAAATAATAATAAAGAACATATTCGTAAATAATAAGGAAACGTTAAAATACAAAAGAAAGGCACAGTTTAAAATTAAGGACGCCCCCTCCCATTTGTAATATCTAAAACTCGTTGACCATAAAGAAGACTAAGGCGAACCTGTTAATATTCGCCCACCAAGGAAACAACGACCTTCATTACTAATATGTCTCTACTTAGCGCAGAGTTCACTCTAAAGTCGTATCAAGTTATAAAGGGAACATACATTTGGTCACGGCACGCGCTGCCGGTGTAGTGTCAGATTGAGCTCTTGATTATTTCTAACTGATTTTAAATGTATATATATAAAGTCCAGCAAGACAGCACTGTAAATTCGAACCCATATTTGATAGAGGGTTCGTTAATACAAATAGGTTCTCAACATTGACAGAAGTATAAAGTCGACCACCCCCTTCCCCAATTTGTATAGGCTGGTTGTAAACATTGACAAAGCTGTAAAGTCTAACCCCATGCGAACTTTATTAATCCAGTATTAACAAAGGAAAGGTAGGTTGTAAACAAGAGAGAATTGGTGAAGTCGAACCCCACAGGTGCAGTAGGTTCTTTCATTGACGAAAACATCAAGTGCAGTGAGTTACGTCATTGGAAAAACACTACACACTACACAAGACGAGATGCAGAGCGCCCAGAACCACTCCATTATAATTCTTGGCTTGGCGTCTGAAGAGTGCGCGACAGACACCAGTGAAGGTGGGTTTGACTTCAATTCCCCTAGTTTGACTTCAATTCCTCTAGTTTGACTTCAATTCCTCTAATTTGACTTCAGTTCCTCTAGTTTGACGTGTATTGTGCTGATTCTTTTCGCTTTTCTCAGATAGATAAGTAGCTTGGAAGATAGCAAGGTAGGTAGTTGGTAGGTAGCTAGATAGATATTTGGTTAGATAGTTGGGTAGGTAGCTGTCTAGATAGTTGGGTAGATAACTGAGTAGACGATTGAGTAGGTAACCGGATAGAAAGTTGGGTAGTTAGGACAGTGCGGAGGAGAAAATGTGCCTATCCCTATTTCTAGACTTAATTGTTGAATAAATTGTCAGAGTTACATGACCTTGGGCACTCCTTATGATGGTGTTTTTGTAAATGTCAGAGTTGGAGTAGTTGCTTGCATAGAAATACGTGGTAGGTTTCTGGATATGAAGTTGGAAGATGTGTAAGCTGCTTGGTAGTTGCTTGCATAGAAATACGTGGTAGGTATCTGAATAGATAGTTGGATAGGAAGCTTGCAAAATAGCTAGGTAAATTAGATTGCTAGTTATGTAACTGGCTAGATAGCTTGGAAGATAGCTAAATAGTTTGGTAGGTAGCTGGGTAGAAAGCTCGGAGAAGCAACTATAGTTATTTTTCTATCTGACAGTAAATAAATTTACAACCTCTCTTCACACATACATATTCGATATGTCACAATCCGCATGTTAACTTCACTTAGAAAGCCGCTCAATTCCCAAGTGTGCCTCTGTACTTAGCACGTCATAAGAATAAATCGTGACGTGTAGACTTAGACATATATTCTGATATAGTTGCTTCAACTTTATAATTATAAATGTACTTTGACGTCATTCGAGACTGAAGTACTTCAACTTTATAATTATAAATGTACTTTGACGTGTATAACGTGACTGAAGACATCTACTGTGTAAATAAAATATATTCATCAGTATCGAGAATGAAGTACTTGTTCGTTTTAAATAAACTCTACTGTTGTAAATGTCGTGATTATAGAATCTATTCTTTGCATAAAATACCACATACGGTTGTGTGATTAGTCGAGAAATCGCATGACAGACATTTTTGGAAGTGGGTTACGGTGTAATCCTAGGAATAAAAGGAAAACAAAAACATTAGCAACGCAAACATTTCTGCTGTATAAAATCAATCGCCGGGAATGAATAAAAATTAAGAACAACCTCAACTACATTTTTCTTATCTGTTGATAAACAACGCCAATAGAAGATCACACACGTCCTATGGTGTGACTATCTGTTAATATTTTGGTTTGAAGAATTTATCGTGACAACTTAGTTCTTACAGGATCTTAGTATTAAAAAAAGAGGTCTTGCATTATATAAAACCTACAAATTCACTAGAAGCTATGACCGTTTGAAAAGGGATGTTTTCAGTTGTCAACTAACTTAAATCTATTTAGAGACAATGTGCACCACCACCTCGAAAGGGGTGGGGGGCAGCGGTCAAGCAAGACGACACACCGACCTTGCAAAGATGGTGAAACGCAAAGTCTCGCACACAGACAACCACGATGATTTGGTGGGGTTTAATTTATTCTGTATGCAGGATAAAGTGTGAAAGTCAGCGGTGTGTGAATGCAAACATGCGGGATATGAATGATAAATGAGGGACGATCGGAACGAATAAACAAACTACCACGCCGACTCTCCTGTCGTAAACCAAGACAGACTCGGTAGTTAAAATAAGAGTGATAATTTACTTTCAGAACTGGGGGACACTAGCAGACAGTTGTTAGTCATTCATCCACTAAGTCTTCCACACTCACATTCATATAGGGATAGTACGGGAGTGATGAAATGATGAATAGAATAAAAGAAAGTAATAATAATAATAATACACTGCGGGCGGTGACAACCGCGTTAATCAATGCAATCTAAAATGCACTAACGAATACGGATGAAAACCCAACACAATTTATCAAACGTTAAATATGCCACCGCTTATATTGTATAATTTAATTATTAAACTGAGTGTCAACAAAGTTAATGATAATTAATAAGTGCTCAAGTAGAAAGTTCTGGGTGAAAACCCAAAATATCAATGAATAAAAGAGTTTCAAATAAATAACAAGAAAAGAGATTATAAATAATCTAATTAATCCTAACTACCTATGAGGATGCGCCTCTAATAAATTACAGTTCTTACTCTAATAAATTACAGTTCTTACTCTAATCTATAGTGATGAATGATGATGTACGTATTGACGAACGCACTGGACAAACGTAGAAAAAGTTAATATGCACAACGTTGAAAATATTCTCACAATAGTTCACCTCCCTCCTCGGATGGAATAAAAGTTCTTAACACCCGCTGGTGAAATGATAAGCAAGTGGTATGCCGGCCACTGATGAGTGAGCACGCTCGCAAACAGGTGAAGACCCGAAATGGTCTTCCTCGTTGATGAACGTAGGAATATTTCGCGCTGAAAAGCGAGAAATGAAGTAATGGTGAAAACCAGTTGAGTGTTTGGACGAAATGTTCTCTCCTTACTCGGCCCAACTGACTTCAGTACTATTGTAGATACTGATGGTTGCTGCCGACAGGTTTTTTTTGCTCCGTCCAGTGGCCAGATAGCGACCCAAAGGCCAGTATCGTAAGAAATTGCCCGAGTACGCTGTCTCTGCCGGACGAACGGCGAACATTCGAAGGCCTTTCATTTCCAACTGTGAAAAATTAAAATAAAATTCACGCCAGGGCCAGTGTGAAAGGAGACCTAGTTAAGTTCTAGCACACTTGTCAGAGCCCGCACACACATACACTGGGCCCAGTGTGAAAGGAGACTAGTTAAGTTCTAGCCTACTTGTCAGAGCCCGCACACACATACACTGGGCCCAATGTGAAAGGAGACTAGTTAAGTTCTAGCACACTTGTCAGAGCCCGCACACACATACGCTGATCTAAAATAAAAGGCAATGCCATCCTTTTCTAACTGCCCAATTGACGTCCAAATATGATGTGACATGCAAACAGAAAATTACGTCATAAGTGCATCAAGAGCCTAATGACTCCTAATCAAAACAAACACTGCATGTATTTCCTAACTAAATTACTCATTACCAAAGCAAATGAATATTACATCATATATTCGTAGTAATTCATACACATATTCAATGATCCTCACTCTCTAACATACTGGCAATGCCTGTAAGACGCAAGCTTTCGTTCCACACTTAGCAACAACTCACTTGGTGACGCAAAAAGGGGAAGAAATAAGGCTTTAAGAAAAGTAAATAAATTTTGGCTAGGATCATCCCCCTTTTTACTAATTAGATTCCAAAACATAAACTTATACTTCGGTAATCATTCCGTTACGTACAGCTATCACTGTACATGTATACATCTGAGACAATTGTAGACAGCTATCACTGTACATGTATACATTTGACACAATTGTAGACAGCTATCACTGTACATGTATACATCTGAGACAATTGTAGACAGCTATCACTGTACATGTATACATTTGACACAATTGTAGACAGCTATCACTATACATGTATACATCTGAGACAATTGTAGACAGCTATCACTGTACATGTATACATTTGACACAATTGTAGACAGCTATCACTGTACATGTATACATCTGAGACAATTGTAGACAGCTATCACTGTACATGTATACATTTGACACAATTGTAGACAGCTATCACTATACATGTATACATCTGAGACAATTGTAGACAGCTATCACTGTACATGTATACATTTGACACAATTGTAGGCAGCTATCACTGTACATGTATACATCTGAGACAATTGTAGACAGCTATCACTGTACATGTATACATTTGACACAATTGTAGACAGCTATCACTATACATGTATACATTTGACACAATTGTAGACAGCCCTACATGAATTTATTTTGTAATGGTTATTTTGAAAAAAAATTATTGACCAATTTAAAAATTATTTTAGAAAGTAATTACACTGTTCTGCTACTAAAACATTTAAAAATTAATTTAGAAAGTAAGTACGGTCTGGTACTAAAACATTAGAGTGTATTACTTTATTTGCTTGTTATTTTCACACTTGTAAAATAATAGCATTTTTATTTATATTTTTGTTGTTGAATCACTTGAAATATAATAACATTTTTGTTGTTGAATCACTTGAAATATAATAGCATTTTTGTTGTTGAATCACTTGAAAAATAATATAATTTTTATTTATATTTATGTTATTGAATCACTCGAGAATAATAGCATTTTTATTTACATTATTGTTGCTGAATCACTCAAGAAATAATAGATTCTTATTGTAAGTATTTTATGAATTGATGCCTTTAAAAGAAGTAACATTTGCTTACTTACTGCCACATGCTTACTTATATTTATGTATGTGTGTATATTATTGTACTAATTGTCTTAAGAAAGGTGCTTGCATTTTTGTTTATATTTGTGTATGTTAGTATGTTATTGTACTATATTCTATATTGCTAGTTTTCTTACTGAAGATGTTTGGGTTTTTTATTTATATTTGTGTATGTCTGTAATGTTTGTGGCATAAAGGTTTCAAAAGATATTATAAGAAAAACTTAAAACCCCATTGTGGCCGATCACACGTCACTCACTTGGGCGGTGCCAAGCGTTACAGTATCTGAGTGATAATTTAAATGATTTTTTTTTAACACATTAATAATCACAAACATACTACTGCAATCCCAACCTGACAAACAGACGAGGATAAAATTTAAAAGAAAACACAAATGCTTATATGCTTATGGATGAATGAAAACTTTACAGAAATGAGTAACGGTAACGTGGCAGATAAAATTAAAAACTTTAAGAAGTGAGTAACGTGGCAGATAAAATTAAAAACTTTACAGAAGTGAGTAACGTGGCAGATAAAATTAAAAACTTTACAGAAGTGAGTAACGTGGCAGAAAACATTAAAAACTTTACAGAAGTGAGTAACGTGGCAGAAAACATTAAAAACTTTACAGAAGTGAGTAACGTGGCAGAAAACATTAAAAACTTTACAGAAGTGAGTAACGTGGCAGATAACATTAAAAACTTTACAGAAGTGAGTAACGTGGCAGAAAGAGTTATTACAATAAATCAACAGGACGTAAACGTGTTCAGATTGTCCGATTTTTCTTTAGTGTTCACTGTATACTAGAGTAAGAGTTTCTGCATGTCTATCTCTTTCACACTTGCCGGGCATGACTACTGTAGACTCGCGGTGAGGCAGTTTCCGTATCGACCTGTCATCTAGACGTGTAGCACGTGCTGGAGGCTTGACGTCATCTGTCGAGGAACCAGTCTCCAGCAGAGTGGCCTGTCGATTCGATCGATCGCTCATTGAGGTGCAAGACAGGTGGATAGAGTAGATATGTGTGCCAGTCGAGTGCCAATTGCAGAGACAGAGTAGATAAAGTGTCGATTCTACAGTATTTCCTAAGTTCCTAGTGAACGCTGGAGTGACGGCTGGTACACAGACACACGTCATTTATACATGGAAAATAGGAAAAGACAGATGATAAGTGAAAAATTGAAAGGAATGAAAAAGGGTGATTTGAAATAGCAAATGTGTGTGTGTGTGTGTGTGTGTGTGTGTGTGTGTGTGTGTGTGTGTGTGTGTGTGTGTGTGCGTGCGTGTAAACAAACGCGCATAATACATACTAGCAAATCCCAATCATAACTACTTGTATATAATTCAGTCATAAGTTCCACCTGACTGAACTTCCTCTGCAAAAAAAGACCTTTTAACCAGTGATGTCTGGGAGAGCTTTTCTACACTGACTGTGGTGATTTTCACTCTAGCACTTTGGGGCTAGTTTCAGCAAGGACAGAGGCAGACCAAGCCGGCAAATTGGTCAGCCAGGCTAAATATCTGGCGAATTATTACAAATTGACCTACATAATACATTATTGTTTTAACACCTTTACTATGTTTGTACACAATTGTATGCATATGTACATAATTAAGTTTAGCAATCTTTTCATTTTTAAATTGTGTGTGTATATATATATATATATTAGAGAGAGAGAGAGAGAGAGAGAGAGAAAGAAAAGTTTGTTAATTTAATTTTCTCTCTCTCTCTCTCTCTCTCTCTCTCTCTCTCTAATATATATATATACTATTTAATATTTAACTATTATAAAATAGTATGTAGAGAGTTAAATTTAACAAGCTGTTTTATATATTAAACTGAATTAAGTTTATCAAGCTGTTATAAACAACTAATTATTTCACAGTGAACAAGCATCTCACACTTTATGTACAGAGTACACAAGCTATTTGTGTACACTCATGTAGCTACTTCACATTTTGTGTTCAAAGTCAACAAGTTATTTCACGAGTCAATAAATTATTTCACACTACAGAGTCAACAAGTTATTTCACTTTTTGTATACAGTCAGCAAGCTATTTCACACTTTGTTCACAGAGTCAACAAGCGTACAGATTCAACAAAGTATTTCACACTACAGAGTCAATAAGTTATTTCACTCTGTATACAGTCAATAAATTATTTCCTACTTTGTATACAGAGTCAACAAACTATTTCACTCTACAAAGTCAACAAGTTATTTCACTCGTTGTATACAGAGTTAACAAACTATTTCCCCCACTGTGTACAGAATCGATTAGCTATTCATACTCTGAGTACAGTCAAGTAGCTATTCATACTTTGTGTACAGAGCCAAATAACTATTTTTGTGTACAAAGTCAAGTAGCTATTTTACACTGTATACAGTCAAGTAAACTACTTTGTATACAAAGTCAAGTAGTGTGTGTTTAAAGTCAAGTAACTATTTCATATTTGATGTTCATATTCAAGTAGATATCACGCTTTGTGTACAGAGTCAAGTACTTTGTGTAAAGAATCAAATAGCTATTTCATATTTTGTGTACAAAGTCAAGTAGTTATTTATAATTCATGTACAGAGTCAAATAGCTATTTATATTTTGTGTACAGTCAATTAGCTATTTATATTTTGTGTACAGTCAATTAGTTATTTATATTTTGTGTACAAAGTCAAGTAGCTATTTATATTTTGTGTATAGAGTCAAGTAGCTATTTATATTTTGTGTATAGAGTCAAGTAGCTATTTATATTTTGTGTATAGAGTCAAGTAGCTATTTATATTTTGTGTACAAAATCAAGTTGCTATTTATATTTTGTGTATAGAGTCAAGTAGCTATTTATATTTTGTGTACAAAATCAAGTTGCTATTTATATTTTGTGTAAAGAATCAAATAGCTATTTCATATTTTGTGTATAAAGTCAAGTAGCTATTTATATTTTGTGTATAGAGTCAAGTAGCTATTTATATTTTGTGTATAAAGTCAAGTAGCTATTTATATTTTGTGTATAGAGTCAAGTAGCTATTTATATTTTGTGTATAGAGTCAAGTAGCTATTTATATTTTGTGTATAAAGTCAAGTAGCTATTTATATTTTGTGTATAGAGTCAAGTAGCTATTTATATTTTGTGTACAAAATCAAGTTGCTATTTATATTTTGTGTATAGAGTCAAGTTGCTATTTATATTTTGTGTACAGAGTCCATTCCAGATACAGCGATTGGCACGGAGCCAGAACTGCAGTCCGAGATAAAGAAAAGACCGGAAATCGTTAAAAAAGCTCGTCGTGTTATGTCGCCACCTGGGGTAAAAAAAATAATAGAGTGATTTGTTTTGGTTCTTTTATTTAATTTTTTACAAGAAAACATTTACTCCATCTGTGGCACAGATTGCGGTTTTGATTTTGTTGTTACTGTCACAGAAAACGTTTTAGTCCACCCGGAGTAAAAAATACATTCTTTTATTTCTTGTCGTTAGCAACTCTTAGTTTACCTGTGGTTAAAGTAACAGTAACAACAATAGTAACAACCATATTAAGAGTAAGCAGTACAGTAATTGTAGCAATACAGCTATATCTAGTGGTTGCAATGTACTAAGGAGTATTGATAAAGCTGCCTGTATCAGCTGTTTAGTTTGTGAAGTTTTACAAAATTATGTTTTTATTTGAAAAATGCCATTCGATCTTGGCTTTGTGCAGATAATGTCGTGGAGGGTGGTGAGAGTAAAAAACATAAACATTAACAGAAAAATAATTATAAAACTTAGTTTTCACATACGTCATTTTTATTTTTTTACCTGTAACAATAAGATGCTACTTTCTCTCACTGTTCACTTTCTTAAACTTATTATAGAAAAATATGTTTACATTTATTCTTTCCTAGCAAGTCGATTTGGGCTAGATTAAAAATTATATTTTGGCAGTTAATGTCATATAATATACCCCAGTTTATAAAGATGAATAATAAACTTAGCTTTTTCATTTAAAGTCATCAACTCGCTAAGACACTCCTTGTAAGCAATTTTCTTGCAGGTGAAGGAGCGCCCGACTAGTCCTCGGCCTCAACTACCACTTCCACAGCCCACTCCAGTGCCCACTCCACAGCCTATTACACCGCCCACTACACCGCCCACACCACCGCCACCCGTGGAATTGCCAGAAATCTCTTTGTCTGACATCTCGTTGCCTGAAATACCTCCACTTCCAGAATGGCAGCTACCTGTTGCCAAGGTAGATAATTGCATTGCCTGTTGCCAGGGTAGATAATTATAGTTTTTGTATAGTGGGCAGATAACTGCAGTGCGGGTTTTAAAATAAAATAAAATTTGTCACTTATTTGTTTCTTAATTTATTTATTAAAAAAAAACAATTATAGAACAGCAATCAACCGACTACAAATAGATCATTTGTGATGATTGTCTATCGACTGGATGTGTTTACCTAGTCGCTTGTGACAAGGTTATCCAGCCATATATATTCTTTTTTTTTATGAGTCTATCAAATCATTTATACTGATTGCCTGTCCAGTCATTTGTAATGAGTATCAAACTAATCTTGTTGATGAGTGACAATCCAGTTATTTGTGATGTGTATGTATGCAGTCATTTGTGTTGAGTTTATGCGCTTTATGGCAATTCCTAATTAAGTTTTCGAGAAGCTGCTCCACATGTGTATGAAAGTGTTGTTAAATATTGAAGTCATTTATTTGTAATAAAATGTGGTGTGACTTAAGATAGAATGATTAGATAGACAGACAGACAGACAGATAGTTAGATAGATAGATAGATAGATAGATAGATAGATAGATAGATAGATAGATAGATAGATAGATAGATAGATAGATAGATAGATAGATAGATAGATAGATAGATAGATAGATAGATAGATAGATAGATAGATAGATAGATAGATAGATAGATAGATAGAGTTTTTTTTACCTATGAAACGTGAAGTCTTAGTGCAGCAGGCAGCTGTTTGTATCCACGATTCCTGAAGTGAAAAATCGATTACTTCAAAACAAGGCATATTACTACTTATCAAGCAAAAGGTAGTCAACAGCCTCGGGCAAAGACAGGCCAGCTTGTAATTGAAATTTAAACTTGAAAGGACAATATGCATTACTTCAGCCAGACCATATACCAATTTGTATGCACTTTACACTAACGAGACAACATACTACTTCTGTACACATTACACTAAACAGGTCTATAATTTAGTGTAAACTTTACACTGGCCAAGCCATATACTATTTTGTAAACACCATTGCCAGGCCGTATATCATTTTGTATGCACTGTACACTAACAAGGCCGTATACTATTTTTGTACGCTTTAGCCAGGACACATAATTTTGTATACACCTTTTACTGGCCAAGCCGCAAACCATTTTGTACTCACTTTACACTAGCGGCATTATATTTGTGTGCCCTTTATTTTAGTCAAGGCACATTCTATATTGGAAAGCTGTCAGACCATTTTGTATACATTTTAGTCATAACATTTTCCGTTTTATATACATTATACAAGTTAAGCCATATATATCATGCATACACACACTCCATTAGCCGAAACATATAACTCATTTGTAATGATTAATACTTGCACGTGATTTATGTAATTCAGAGTGACATTTTAAAAGAATGTGGTGATTCATCGATTTTCCGTCAAATTGCAGAAGTGCAAATTGTATATTAGAACGAAGTGTACGTTGTGTATTAGAATAAAGTGTACGTTATAGATTAGAATAAAGTGTACGTTGTGTATTAGAATAAAGTGTACGTTATAGATTAGAATAAAGTGTACGTTATAGATTAGAATAAAGTGTACGTTGTGTATTAGAATAAAGTGTACGTTGTGTATTAGAATAAAGTGTACGTTATAGATTAGAATAAAGTGTACGTTGTGTATTAGAATAAAGTGTACGTTGTGTATTAGAATAAAGTGTACGTTATAGATTAGAATAAAGTGGACGTTATAAATTAGAATAAAGTGTACGTTATAGATTAGAATAAAGTTTACGTTATAGATTAGAATAAAGTGTACGTTATAGATTAGAATAAAGTGTACGTTATAGTTTAGAATGAACAGTAATGTGTTCATTAAAATGAAGTGCAAGTTATGCATTAGAATGAAGTGTAATTTGTGCATTAGAAATTCATGTTACGTGACTGGGACTGCTCGGGAGTTCATTTGCATGCTGTCAAATCAGTGCGAGTTGTGCACTGTGGATAGTTAATATCGGCAAATGCTCAAAGAGTAATAACTGGGAATTTGCATACTGTGGGTAGTTAATAAATATAGATAAATACTCATAGAGTAATAACTGGGATGTTGCGTTCTGTGGATATTTAATATAGGCAAATACTCATAGAGTAATAACGGTGATGTTGCAGGCAGAACAGCGACAGAAAAAACTCAAGTTCATGGTTTCAGCGCCATCAACAATTCAAAAGGAGGCTGTCAAAAAACGACGTGCTGCGCCGAGAATACGAAAACAGTCAGTTCTCTCCCTTTCTTTTTTTTATTTTCAAATCCTTCCTTTCATTTTCTCCTTTTTTGTTTGTTTGTCAAATGTTTCCGATTATTTATTAACTGAATATTTGCTGAAAATAACTTAATCCAATATCTAAATATTGCATGTATTTGATTTTATACTAATTGGATCAGGATATTACATAATTCACTATTAAGGGTATTTAAATAACTGGATCAGCACTGTAAAAGGCTTAATCCAATATCTAAATAATACCTGTACTTAATATAATATTAACTGGATCAAGTCTGAATATGATGCAATCTTTATCAATATATTACATGTACTTGAGTAAGTATTAACTAGACCAAGTCTGAATATGACGCAATCTATATCAATATATTACATGTACTTGAGTATTAACTAGATCAAGTCTGAATATGATGCAATCTTTATCTATGTATTACATGTACTTGAGTATTAACTAGATCAAGTCTGAATATGATGCAATCTTTATCTATGTATTACATGTACTTGAGTATTAACTAGATCAAGTCTGAATATGACGCAATCTTTATCTATGTATTACATGTACTTGAGTAAGTATTAACTAGAAAAATTACGTAATCGAAAATACGTTCATAATAGAAATGTAATTCTGGGCATTGTTTGCACACTTCACCACACATATTGAAATGGGGTTGGAAGTTGGAAGTTGGAAGTCAGCAAACTTCGAATACTTTGCTGAGTGATGTTGACATTTGGTAGCGCAAGATTAGCGCATGTCAGTTGTGGCAATATAAATTTAACATATTTATATTATCTTGATACAACTCATATTAACGAAGAAAAAGCATACGGCTTAAATGATAATGTGGTTATATCCACATTACCATATGTGTATGTATGTATGTATGTGTGTGTGTGTGTGTGTGTGTGTGTGCTATGCTTTCGTTCATGTATGTGTATGTGTGTGTAAGTACGCGTGTGTGTCATGTCGTTAACAGATCGTACTTTTGTTCAATGTGCATGAAACGTACGTAAAGTGTTCGCATACATAAATAAACACTGTATGGTTTTATTCTAGATTAAAGCTACCATACAATAGGCTCAAAACTCGACCAGGCGAGGCTCCGGTGACGTCAGAAGATGTTCAGGACATGCAAGACCCATTGGACTGGCTAGCTAAATATTGTATAATCAAGTGAGTTGACTGGCTAGCTAAATATTGTATAATCAAGTGAGTTGACTGGCTAGCTAAATATTGTATAATCAAGTGAGTTGACTGGCTAGCTAAATATTGTATAATCAAGTGAGTTAACTGGCTAGCTAAATATTGTATAATAAAGTGAGTTGACTGGCTAGCTAAATATTGTATAATAAAGTGAGTTAACTGGCTAGCTAAATATTGCATAATCAAGTGAGTTGATTGGCTAACTAAATATTGCATCATCAAGTGAGTTGATTGACTAGATAATTACTGCAGAATCATATAAGTTAAATGGCTAACTAAATATTGCATAATCAAGTTAATTGAATGTCTTGCAAAATATTGCATAATCGAGTTGATTGGCTTGCTAAATATTGCATAACCAAGTGACTCGCCTGGCTAGTTAAATATTGTGTCATTTATAGAGTTGATTGGATAGCCATATATTAAATCATCAAATTAATGGAACTAATTTCTACTTCTTTGTTCTAAGTAACTGTCACATTCTCTCGCTTCATATGCTTGATTTCTACTCGAGTTAACTATCACATTTTCACTATTTATAATATGTCTTATCTCTAATAAATTGTCTGTTTGTAACTATTTATAATTTTGATCTGTACTTAAATGGATCGTTCTGTAAATGTTCATATCTACAATTTTTCCTTAATAAATTACGTTTGTAATCATTCCTAACTTGGATCTGCAGACATCTTCACTTATAAATATATCTCCAGTTTTTCTCTAATATTGTCGATCTGCACTTAAATAAATTGTCTTAGTGCTAATGTTCCTATTTTGCTCTAATAAATTGTTTATAGCATTTCCTAAAGTGTCTTGACCTAGATTACTCAAAGTACTGAGTAAGTTGTCACGTCTGTACATCAAACTTTTTCACCCAAACACTGTCTATTTTCATTTGTCGCCTACAACTCCGTATAACTCTGTCTGGAACTTCGTCTATCTCTGTCTAAAACAGCATGAGTCTGTAACTAGAACACCATGTATCTCTAGCTAGAACTCCATCTGTCTCTGACAATAGTTCGTTTTCTCTAACTAGAACTTCATCTATCTCTGACTAGAGTTCATTATCTCTAACTAGAACTTCATCTGTCTCTGACTAGAGTTCGTTTTCTCTAACTAGAACTTCATCTGTCTCTGACAAGAGTTCGTGTATCTCTAACTCGAACTTCATCTATCTCTGACAAGAGTTCATTATCTCTAACTAGAACTTCATCTGTCTCTGACTAGAGTTATGTGTATCTGATCTAGAACTAAGTGTATCCCTAACTAGAGATACTTGTATCTTTAAACAGAACTACGTGTGTGTCTCTCTAGAGTCTAGAACTACTTGTATCCCTGACTAGAACTACATTTATCTTTAATCTACATGTGTCTGCATAGAACTACGTATATCTGAAGAACGTGTATCTCTCTAGAACGTGTATATCTCTCTAAAACTACGTACACGTCTCTCTAGAATTACGTGTATCTCTCTAAGACTATGTGTATCTCTAGCTAGAACTACATTTATCTCTAAGCTACGTGTGTCTCTAACTAGAACTACTTAGAACTTGTCTACGAGTGTCTCTAACTAGAACTACTTATGAACTTGTCTACGAGTATCTCTAACTAGAACTACTTATGAACTTGTCTACGAGTGTCTCTAACTAGAACTACTTATGAACTTGTCTACGAGTGTCTCTAACTAGAACTACTTATGAACTTGTCTACGAGTGTCTCTAACTAGAACTACTTATGAACTTGTCTACGAGTATCTCTAACTAGAACTACTTATGAACTTGTCTACTAGAACTACTTATGAACTTGTCTACGAGTGTCTCTAACTAGAACTACTTGTCTCTATGCCTTGCAGCCCTGACCGACTGCCTCTTTATGAACTTGTCTTCGAGTCAGTCATTGTTGACCAGATTCCTCGTTACACCAAGGAAGAGGCGAAAGACAATAAAGGTGACGGGGTTAAAGAGGACAATAAGGAAGAAGAGAAAGAAAGGAAGAAAAAGGAAAAGAAAAAACTCTCAATGTCTGGTGACCTAAAACATGAAACTCCAACTAAGCTGACCTTACTAGACAAAGGAATACTTACACCCAAAGTGGTATGTATTCTTGACAGTTATTTGTTCCATAAGAAGTAATTGTTTTTTTGTGGCTATTTTTTATTCATGTGATATGTGAATTTGTATTTATTTATGACATACACGAATTTGTATTTATTCTAAACGTAAACGAATTTGTATTGGCGTGCGTGAATTTTGTACTCGTAACAGCTGTAGATATACTATACCAAAGGTAGTTTGCGTTACATGCCAGTTAAAGATACAGAGTTATTACCTGTAAACATCTTGTTACATAAATGTTACAGGGAATGTCGCTTCCTGAGCAACAGTTAGAAAAATTGTGTTACACGCTGGACACGTTACAAATACGATTGGAATTGTTAAGTACAGAACTCGAAGAATTAGAAGGTGAGTAATATTTCTCACAACTGTAAGAAATTATACAATATTTTTTCCTCGAAACTTAAATGATTAGAAAGTGAGTAATATTTCTCACAAATGTAAGATATTATACAATATTTTTTCCTCTAAACTTAAGTGATTAGAAAGTGAGTAATATTTCTCACAAATGTAAGAAATTATACAATATTTTTTCTTCAAAACTTAAGTGATTAGAAAGTGAGTAATATTTCCCAACAAAATCTTGTCGTCAAGTAGTCTCTCCTAAAAATCAATAATAAACAATAGTGTTTCTCTCATTAACAAGCTGCAAAAAGTGAAAGATACACTGAATTAAAGGTGTGTTTTCTTAAACAACACGTACAATAGACAGATACACCGAATTAAAGGTGTGTTTTTTTAAACAACACGTACAATAGACAGATACACCGAATTAAAGGTGTGTTTTTTTTAAACAACACGTACAATAGACAGATACACCGAATTAAAGGTGTGTTTTTTTTAAACAACACGTACAATAGACAGATACACTGAATTATAGGTGTGTTTTTTTTTAAACAACACGTACAATAGACAGATACACCGAATTAAAGGTGTGTTTTCTTAAACAACACGTACAATAGACAGATACACCGAATTAAAGGTGTGTTTTTTTAAACAACACGTACAATAGACAGACGAATAGTACGGTTGGGGTTTTTTTTGCACAAATTATGAAATTAACGTGAGTTTACTAAAACTAAAAAGTGAAGGTGGGGACTTTTTTTTTTTTAATTTTAACTGAAGTTGACGAATTGGAGATAAATATTTTCAAACAGAATTGTATAAACTTGAAGTTAAATAATCTCTCTCTCTCTCTCTCTCTCTCTCTCTCTCTCTCTCTCTCTCTCTCTCTCACACACACACACACACACACAAACACACTAAAACCATTTAGAAAGTGGCATGGACATTTTTATATATAAAATCTCAATTACTGAATGTCAGAATTGGTTCTCTGGGACAGAAGTATAGACAGTGAAAAGAGAATATCTAATAAATTATAATTTATGAGACAAAAGTTAAAGAAAGGAAAAAATATATTGAACATAACTTTAGCTAAATCTTGTGTTTATATGCTCTTAAATTGGGGAGGGGGCATGCGTGCGTGTTTGTGATTGTTTGTATGTATGCATGTTTACTGAAATGCATTGTTTTACATTCCAAATTGTAGACACGAGAAGAAAACTGCTAGCAGACAAAGCGAAAGAATTATTTCCGCAGGTTACTTCCCCAGACTACACTCGGAAAAAGAAAAAGGGTAAAAAGGTACACAACCATCGTAGTTCTTGTATACGGAAAGCTCTGTATAATTATTATGTATACGGAAAGTTCTCTATAATTATTATGTATACGGAAAACTCTGTATAATTATTATGTATACGGAAAGCTCTGTATAATTATGTATACGGAAAGCTCTGTATAATTATGTATACGGAAAGCTCTGTATAATTATTATGTATACGGAAAGCTCTTATAATTATTACGTATACGGAAAGCTCTGTATAATTATTATGTATATTGAAAGCTCTGTATAATTGTTATGTATACAGAAAGCTCTGTATAATTATTATGTATATTGAAAGCTCTGTATAATTGTTATGTATATTGAAAGCTCTGTATAATTGTTATTGTTGATGTATGTATTTTTAAGTTATCGGTCTAAAATATAAGCTACATTTCTTGAAATCTTCATTATCAAACTTAATGAATAGTTTGTTTGTTTTTAAAATAGAAACTGGCTTATTTATCTTCTTTCTTTTTTTAATAATGAAAATAAAAATGCTTCTAGTATCTATTAGAGAGACACGGAATTATATAGATGCATGTAACAAACATGCCGCGGGGAAGGGAAGTTGGGAGGGATGCTTGTAACCAGTTTGCCGTGGGGAAGGGAAGAAGGGAGGAATGGTTATATATCCTTGTGTACTCGGTTCGGATTTTTAAAAAAGTGTGCTACTCTAGACAAGCTTATCTTGACTCCATACAAATTACAAGTTGTTTATTGCACAGTGATGCTTTACTAAAGGTGGTCACTTACTCTGAGTGTCGCTTTTGAATAACAATTTTTATGTCACAAACGCAATACTTCAACAAATTATAAGTCGACACAGATCTAAGACATTTACCTATTATGACGAACTAAGTCGACACAGATCTAAGAGTTTTAAGAATTATAACTAGATAACATTTCACAAATATAAGACTTTTAATACTTATGACGAAAGTAATTGTCATAAACTAAAGACTATTAATATACTTAATTCGTCACAATTTTTTCAGTAATTCACTATTAACATTGAATTCATAACTGTCACTAGTGTCAGATAGATTATCAGCAAATATCTTTTGTCATTAGAAAAACTCATAAAATGAACAATTAAAATGTGAATATGATATTATAATATTTTTTATTGTCAAGTGTACACGTGATTCAGTAACTCTTTCTTTCCGCTGCCACCTCTGTAACAGAAAAGTAAAGATTCTCAACCAACATTCATATTAAAGCCGGCTGACATCACTGATGACGTCATCATCGCACGCCTGGACAATAAAATGATGGCAACCGTAAGCATGTCAAGCAGTACAGTACAGATAACTTATATGTGATGCATTATTGTTTTGTTTGAGGGCATGGCAAGAAAATGTCAAACATTGCTTTTTTGTTTGAGGGCATGGCAAGAAAAGGTCAAGCATTGCTGTTTTGTCTGTGGAGATTTTAATTACTGTTTTGTTTGAGGGCTGCTCTCTACTGTTTATTTGTGGACTATCTGTGGAGGTTTTATTACTGTTTTGTATGTCACTACTGTTTATTTGTGGACTATCTGTGGAGATTTTATTACTGTTTTGTTTGAGGGCATGTCAAGAAAAGGTCAAGCATTGCTGTTTTGTTTGAGGGCTGCACTATACTGTATATTTGTGAACTATCTGGGAGGTTTTATTACTGTTTTGTATGTCATTACTGTGTTGTGTTGAGGCCTAGCTGGTAAGATGTTTTCTTTATTGTTTTGTTAATGTCGGGAGATGTCATTAACGGTTTAAATATTGGTCGGTCGAAGGAAAATTACTACTAAATTAAATACCTTTTTTCTAAACATATTGTTACTGGTGTGTTTGAAGTCTGGCTTAAGTAAATTATGTTACTGTTGTGTTTGGAGTCTGACTTAAGTAGATTATGTTACTGTTGTGCTTGAAGTCTGGCTTAAGTAAATTATGTTACTGTTGTGTTTGAAGTCTGACTTAAGTAAATTATGTTACTGTTGTGTTTGAAGTCTGGCTTAAGTAGATTATGTTACTGTAGGACTGTTGTGTTTGAAGTCTGGCTTAAGTAAATTATGTTACTGTTGTGTTTGAAGTCTGGCTTAAGTAGATTATGTTACTGTTGTGTTTGAAGTCTGGCTTAGGTAAATTATATTACTGTTGTGTTTGAAGTCTGACTTAAGTAGATTATGTTACTGTTGTGTTTGAAGTCTGGCTTAGGTAAATTATATTACTGTTGTGTTTGAAGTCTGACTTAAGTAGATTATGTTACTCTTATGTTTTGGTGCTGTCTGGGAAGATGTTATAGATCCGTTATTCAGCCCAAGGTATTGTGGGATGGTTACTGTCTTATCTGTGTCTTTCCTATAAGTACTGTATTACTAATATTGACACCAGTTAGTCTGTGGCGCTTCGCAGATCCAAGACATACCGGAAGTACGTCAAGTGGAGTTGGAATTGGGGCGTGCCAGGGAGAAGGCCGTGGACATACAAGAACGTGTGGAACATCTAGCCAGTAAGTAAATCATCACAACCCTTACCCCGTTATTAGCCAGTAAGTAAATCATCACAACCCTTACCCCGTTATTAGCCAGTAAGTAAATCATCACAACCCTTACCCCGTTATTAGCCAGTAAGTAAATCAGCACAACCCTTACCCCGTTAGTAGCCAGTTTAAGTAACTCAGCACAACCCTTACTCGGTCATTATTTGCGTAGTTCTGGTCACTCTTTGTTTGTTTGTTTGATAGCCAGTAAATAAATCAAATATTCTCGTTTTTTTAGTTCTGAAGTGTTCTAAATTTTTACATAGCTTTATGTTTTGAGTTCAGAAGTGTTCTAGATTTCTACATAGCTTTGTGTATTGAGTTCTGCAGTATACTAGACTTTACAATGCTTGGTATTGTGTGCAGTTATACACTGTTCGAAATTTCTACATAGCTTTGTGTATTGAGTTCTGCATTATTCTAGATTTCTTCATTGTTTGGTGTTGTGTGCAGTTCTGCATTATTCTAGATTTCTATATTGTTTGGTGTTGTGTGCAGTTCTGCATTATTCTAGATTTCTATATTGTTTGGTGTTGTGTGCAGTTCTGCATTATTCTAGATTTCTTCATTGTTTGGTGTTGTGTGCAGTTCTGCATTATTCTAGATTTCTTCATTGTTTGGTGTTGTGTGCAGTTCTGCATTATTCTAGATTTCTATATTGTTTGGTGTTGTGTGCAGTTCTGCAGTGTTCTAGATTTCTGCAATGTTTAGTGTTGCATGCAGTTTTACACTACTCTAAATTTCTACAGTCCCTAGAAAAAGATTATATTACATCTCAGTAAAGTAATTTTATTTTATAAAACAAAAACTAATCATAATCGAGAATTATTGTCATAATATTTAGGTATTAAAATATGTCAAAGTTTATGATTTAAATAGACATCATGAAAAGAATCACAAGAAGCTATTGATAATTGTATGAATAAATATTGCTGTATACATGAGAATCTTTTAAGAGACATGCTTTAAATGAATAACTGTTACTGTGCAGGTGAGAAGCTTTTAACAGACATGTTTTGTATGAATAATTACTTTTTACGGCAAAATATGAACCAGAAATCTCAGGAGTTCCGACGGCAACAAAGTGAACTGTACAACCGATTGAACCCAGAACCGGTGAGAAGACCATTTTGTGAAATATTTATACATTAGTGAGCATACCTATATGCCTGTGTGTAAACAGACATAATTTGACATATTTATACATCAGTGAGCATACTTATATGCCTGTGTGTTAACAGACATAATTTGACATATTTACGAAAGTGTCTTCTGACTAGATTTATTCTGTTGTCAGATTTATGTACACCAGCAGAATGTGTCTAACTAGAGTTTATATATAGTACGTCATCCAAACACATAAACCCCACACACTATGAATTTTTAGCATTCTAAGTGATAGTAAAATACAGAAATCTTTATACGGGTGTAATTAGCACTTAAAATGAAATCTTTAAGAGATAGTGAAAAAAAGAAATATTTACTAGGGTGTAATTAGCACTTAAAATGAAATCCTTATCAAAGGCATAGTAAATGACCACATATTCAGTACTAGTTATTTATTTTAGACATGTCATTTTTTAACCATTGATACTTTTTTTTAATGTTCACGTGAAACAACTCAGTTTTATTGTAGACATGTCATTTTTTTAACACTTGATATTTTTTCTTAATTATGTTCACTTGTTTGTGAAACAACTCAGTTTTATTGTAGACATGTCATTTTTTTAACACTTGATAATTTTTCTTAATTATGTTCACTTGTTTGTGAAACAACTCAGTTTTATTGTAGACATGTCATTTTTTTAACACTTGATAATTTTTCTTAATTATGTTCACTTGTTTGTGAAACAACTCATTTTTATTTTTGACATGTCACTTTTTAACCATTGATACTTTTTTTAAAATTATGTTCACTTGTTCGTGAAACAACTTAAGTTTTATTTTGTTTTAAACACACGGGAACAATAGGATGTGGAGATGAACCTGGAGGAAATGGAGGACGCCTTGCAACAGATCAACCGAAACCTCCTGACAGAAAAGGAATTCTTCTTTCTCTACAATGTATGATTATTTAATGTACCACAGTAACATTGCAAATAGTGCTGACAAAAGTCTTCTCTTTTCCTTTTGGAATGTATCACTTTAACATTGCAAATAATGTAGACTCAATTCTTCTCTTTTCCTTTAGGAATGTATCCACTTTAACATTGCAAATAATGCTGACACATTTCTTCTCTTTTCCTTTTGAAATGAATCACTTTAACTCTATAAATAATGCTAGTGCTCAATTGTTCAATTCATTTTAAATTTCCAATTGTTAACAGTAAATAATGTTGTCATTATAAAGTAGCCATTTCATTTTTTAATTCCCATTTTAGCATAAAATAACGGTTTTATTTGTATATTTACCGCCCTAATACTCTAAATATGCTAAAATTATTCTCCAGTTCAATTGAAAAGTACAACCTTTAGCATTATAAAATGATTTTTCATTATGTATTCCTTTTCCATTTTGAAACAACTGCTATTTCAAATAAAGGAGGGATAAATATTTGACTTAATACCGTGTTAGGTAAACTGATGTTGGACGCTTTAATTTTAAGATCAGTACACTAGTAACACAAGGGTTATCGTAAGACTTGCATGTGGTCGTCAAGAGAACTAGTAGCACAACGGTTATCAGTAAGACTTGCATGTGGTCGTCAAGAGAATTGGTACACAACGGTTATCAGTAAGACTTGCATGTGGTCGTCAAGAGAACTAGTAGCACAACGGTTATCAGTAAGACTTGCATGTGGTCGTCAAGAGAATTGGTACACAACGGTTATCAGTAATAGACTTCGTCAAGAGAACTAGTACACAACTGTTATCAGTAATAGTCTACGTCAAGAGAACTAGTACACACAACTGTTATCAGTAATAGTCTACGTCAAGAGAACTAGTACACACAACTGTTATCAGTAATAGTCTACGTCAAGAGAACTAGTACACACAACTGTTATCAGTAATAGTCTACGTCAAGAGAACTAGTACACACAACTGTTATCAGTAATAGTCTACGTCAAGAGAACTAGTACACACAACTGTTATCAGTAATAGTCTACGTCAAGAGAACTAGTACACACAACTGTTATCAGTAATAGTCTACGTCAAGAGAACTAGTACACACAACTGTTATCAGTAATAGTCTACGTCAAGAGAACTAGTACACACAACTGTTATCAGTAATAGTCTACGTCAAGAGAACAACCAGTAGAGCGTAATCAACTTTCGTCTGATTCTGTCGCTCTAGCATATATGCAAGTAAATACAAGATAAAATCTACTTCAGTATGACACATAAAATTATAAACCAAAACATTAAAAACTACATTCAGACAGTCAAAAAGAATTTATAATGTGTAGAAATAAACTTTGAATCGATACGACCGATATCATTGAGGCAAAGTCTAGGTAATCACTCAGGCGTTGCTCTATATAATTTACAAGCAGTCAAGTGGAACTTTTATTTCAGGGAAGCACATTGTTGTGTAGAGCTGCACAGCATGACTGAATTGATATGTTTCGCTCGAGCTCACTTCAGAACGAAGCAAGTATTTATGACGGAACACTTTCCAATGTTTTATTAAATAATTACAAGATATACAAGGTTATACAAGGGTCAACAACAAGCAGGCATATTCTTGTTTCACTGCTTTGCTCCAAGGAGTTTGAGTTCAGGTGCAATGATCCATAATAGAATGATTGAAATTTTTGTATTTGATCAGTCTGCATGATCACTTGAAAGAGTGTGTGAAGATGGGCTGATAATATAAGATTAATGGCTGTGTGAGGGTTGGTTTTATGATCACTTAAAGGAGTGTTCGAGGATAGGCTGATAATGTAAGATTAATGGCTGTGTGAGGGTTGGTTGGTATGATCACTTAAAGGAGTGTTCGAGGATAGGCTGATAATGTAAGATTAATGGCTGTGTGAGGGTTGGTTGGTATGATCAGTTCAAGACTGTGAGAGGCTCGGCTGGTATGCAATGCCTCCAGGACTGTGTGAGGATCGGTTTGGACGCAAAGCCTTCAGAACTGAGTGCGGATCGGTTGGGGTACAGTGCTTCCAGCACTGTGTGAAAATCGGCTGGGATGCAAAACCTCCAGCATTTTGTGAGGATGGGTTGGGGTGCAATGCCTCCAGGACTGCGTGAGGATCGGTTGGGGTACAGTGCTTCCAGCACTGTGTGAAAATCGGCTGGGATGCAAAACCTCCAGCATTTTGTGAGGATGGGTTGGGGTGCAATGCCTCCAGCATAGTATAATTTCGTAATTATAAAACACACATGCCAATCACATTGGAATGTCAGTATAGTTACCTGTGAGACATGTGCTCAACTTAGTTACAAATATATTTTATTTCTTGTTTTGCACATTTGCAGTACCGTGTGGTGTATGTTGACAGTTTTTATTGTAGCGTTGGTTATTTTTAAAAAAAATTTATGGCGTGTTTATACAGGTCTTGAATCTGCCTGCTAGGACTGCGGTCAATTTCCGTCTCTTCAGTATAGTTGCAGCCCTGTCAGAAAAAGTCACACAACTTGAGTAAGTTATACGGAATATCATTATAGCAAGTTGTTCTTGACTTTTCACTCCATGGTTCATTTTAGTACATGTAATTTGACTTACTTTATATCTTCGCACTTCATTTGTAAGTTCTAAGATAGAATTATAGTTAATCGTTATAAAAAGATAAGTTTGGTCTCTGAATTACTTTATTTTACCTGGTGATTAAGTCTTTACATTTAAATCTTTGCACTTACATTTAAATCATTTTGTTCGATATAATATGCAAACACAAAGTAATTAAGTCTTTACATTTAAATCATTTTGTTCGATATAATATGCAAACACAAATGATTAAGTCTTTACATTTAAATCTTTGCACTTACATTTAAATCATTTTGTTCAATGCAAACACAAAGTAATGATGCAACGCAACACTGCATGGAGGTGAGGTCTAATGACATTATGACAATGCCATACATTAGATATTTTTTGCTAATTTTTATATTTACGTGATTTTTGTCTGCTTGCAGCCCAGTGATTCGCAAACTCATCAACAACTTCGATTACAACGCGCTAGACATTAAAATGGAAAAGTGCCATGTAAGTCAAGAGAGTAGTCTCCCATTTCTATGGCTGGCCCTTCCACAGCAGTAATAAACAACAGTAGAAATATTCCAGACTTGTTCTAAAATATTTTTTTCTTTATCATTTCGAAATGTTTCTCTCATGGCTTATTTAAATTTTATAAAGAATTTTTGTCAAAATCACCATCTAAAAAATAAAGGGAAAATCACTTTTAACAAGTGGAGAAAGAATGATAGTACTAAGTTATATTTCACTGAATACTTCCCAAACAAAAATGGTGTTGCTCATCGAAAGGGGCGGAGCAGAAGGCAGTCCTGATAATAGATTGACGTCAGTGGTTGTAGATTATCAAGATATATTTATTGTACAACTGATATTGGATTAAATGACCCTAATTATATTGCATATACAACTGGTAATGGATAAAACTGTGTATTCATTATTGCAATATACTAGTGATAATAGATGGAATGACATAATCACATTGCATTTACAAAACTGATAATGTTTGAAATGACGTAATCAAAATTGCATATAGAAATTAATATGGATGATAGTATTTATAATGCCTACAATGGCTGCACACACTTATGTCACTATAATACTTATACTTCTTATCTGAATCAATTCTGATCCCAAACAGGGCCTACATTGATATGTTACTTGTACTAATGATCTGTAATAATCCTGCCAGCATATAGGACCTACATTGACATTTTATTTGTACTACTGATATGTATTAATACTGCCAGCATATAGGACCTACATTGACGTTTCTACTTTACTTATACTAATGATCTGTATTAGTCCTGCCAGCATGTAGGGCTACAGGGACTGGACTCAAGTGTCTAAACAGTGTTATTTGTACTACTGACTAAGAGGAAGAGCAGCGTGCAATTTACAGCGATTTACAGGCAGTGTTTTAGATCTCAAACGTTAATTTATCGATTACATAATCACTTCATAACGCAAATTAAAAAATGTACATGCCGAAAATTGCAATATACAAAATCATTTACTGGGGTTAGTAGGACATAGATTTACATTACTTCTTTAGGATCGAAACAGTGCTTTTTATTTCAACAGGATTTTTCAATAGAATGCGTGTTGTTGTTTTGTCAACAGGAATTCTTTGAAGATGTCATGTTTTATTTTGTCAACACGAGTCATTTATAGAATGCGTGTTGTTTTGTCAACAGGAATTCTTTGTAGATGTCGTATTTTACTTTGTCAACACGAGTTATTTATAGAATGCATATTGTTATGTCAACAGGTTTTATTTACACTGTGTATTGACGTTTTATCAACAGATGTTATTTATAGAATATGTCTGACTGCAGTGTCTAAAGGAGTTATTTTTAGCCACATCAACGGAAATTATGTATAGAATGCGTGTTGTTGCTATGTCAACAGGAGCTGTTTCAGTTTTTAAAGGACGATGACTACACGTCTCATGGCGGGGCCTCCACTTCTTGCTTGGCTGTTGAACTGACAGCGGGCGGCCTGACACCTGAACACACCAACTTCGTGAGTTGACATGCGCGCTCTTTCTGGCTTGTTGCACCAAAATAACTGACCTAAATTCCCGTTTCTCTCCGATTTATTTCATATGAAATAAATGTCACATTCTACTGTAAAATACGTGTGTATTATAAAACTTAAGTAAAGATCTAAGACAACGCTCATACACTAGACTGCCTGCAAAATATGGGCCGAAACATCCAGGAATAAGTTAAATATCCTTTTTTTTAAAAATTATACATTATTTAAAATTTCCTTTACTTTACGTTTCAGGGTGTACTAAATACCCTACATACCCTGACGTTTGTTAATGTCACGTCCCACCTTTCTCACTTACCAACACACTTTTAGAATTATCTTCTAACAGGCATAATGGGTGTAGAGTTCCAGCGTTTAGATCTGTACAGACATGCGTGCTATAGTTTGATCAAACATGTAAATTTCTACAAATACAAGTACTATAGTTTGATCAAATATTTAAATTTCTACAAATAAAAGTACTATAGTTTGATCAAACGTGTAAATTTCTACAAATACAAGTACTATAGTTTAATCAAACATGTAAATTTCTACAAATACAAGTACTATAGTTTGATCAAACATGTAAATTTCTATAGTACTATAGAAGTACTATAGTTTCTTTTTTCTCCAAACAGACAATCCTCCACTAGTTGTTCAGTCACACTTACAAATATAATGTTCACAAAATATTAAACAAAAACGATTATTTCTGTAATCTAAACATACATTTAGCAGGTATATTTGTGGTTTAAACACACTAAAGCAGTAGTTCAATCTAAACATACATTTAGCAGGTATATTTGTGGTTTAAACACACTAAAGCAGTAGTTCAATCTAAACATACATTTAGCAGGTATATTTGTGGTTTAAACACAAACTAAAGCAGTAGTTCAAACACCTAGTAATAAACATTTTAAAGTTAAAACTTACTGATACTACTTCAGACCTCGATCTCTACAGTCGTCATCAAAGGAGCTATACATGTGATGTAAGTACAGGAGCTATACATGTGATGTAAGTACAGGAGCTATATATGTGATGTAAGTACAAGAGCTATACATGTGATGTAAGTACAGGAGCTATACATGTGATGTAAGTACAGGAGCTATACATGTGATGTAAGTACAGGAGCTATACATGTGATGTAAGTACAGGAGCTATACATGTGATGTAAGTACAAGAGCTATACATGTGATGTAAGTACAGGAGCTATACATGTGATGTAAGTGCAAGAGCTATACATGTGATGTCATGATCATGAAGGCATATAGTAGAAAGAGAATATTCACTATGGTTGATGGCTTTAAAAAAATATTTTTCATCCGTAATATTGATGTCCTATAATTGATACGTCAAATGCAATAGGTGATATTCAAATGTAACAGATTATGTGTCATATATAACAAGTGATATGTGGTGTGTAATTGTGTCGTTGTGGCATTTAATAGGTGATAAGTGTTATGTATTATGTCGTACGTAATAGGTGATAAGTGTTATGTATTATGTCGTACGTAATAGGTTATAAGTGTTATGTATTATGTCGTTCATAATAGGTGCTACAGAAGTTCAACAGAGAGGGGCGTGGCCTAGTGGACTTTCTGGACTTTGTGACGTACATACCGCTGTTTATCCTCATCCACAAGCGGATTGTCAAAGACCCGTTAAGGGAAGACCTTGATCTTTAACAGCAACGAGCATCCAGTATGTGAATGTGAAAACAGATTTGATTTCGGAGTGTGGAACATCCCGTGACATAAGAACTTTGTGCGAAACAGTTCTGAAATCATTTCGTTTGCGGATTTTAGAATTACTTGAGAAAACTTGTTCCTGAGGAATTTCCGGTGGTATTAGAACTCCTTGTAAAATAGTTCTTTGCTTTTGGCGTGCGGGACATCCAATGACGTCAGACACAGATGTGGAAACGAGTTGAGGCTCTCAGCAAACAATGACGTCATAACATTGACAACTGGTGAACAATGTGCAGTTCATAAGGCTTCTTTCCTTAAAATACCTTTCCGACATCACCGACCGTGTAATCATTTGGGTAGTGCTGGTAGATAAAATGCAAGTTAATGTCACAGATCAAAGACAGTTTTATTGCTTGAAAGCAAATGTAACACATAAAGTTTTATCTTTGCTTGCAACAAATGTAACACATAAAGAGTTGTATCTATACTTGCAACAGTTGACAAGTTTCAGCGCTTCTACAAGATTTTGAAGATTTAAACTTTACCAAGAAATCGCTTGTAAAAGACTGAAAAATAATAATTTACTTTATGTTTATTTATTCTTTTAATTCGACAGAGTTTTCTTCATTTAAACTTCAAAAGAAGTTCATCTCCATTTTAAAACAATATATTTACTTTCCAACGTTCAATAAAGGATTTCCTTGGAGGACATCAGTTATCATCAATATAACAGACCTCCATGATCAACAATACAAAGAAGGTCCTGAGAATATTTATCATACTAAAGAAGATCTTAATGTTAAGAATATTTTATCATTAGATATACTAAAGAAGGCCTTAATGTTAAGAATATTTATCATTAGATAAATAAATTATCATAACATTGAACATATTCTCTTCATCAGCACTTATAATAATGAACAATTTCATATCGGCAATTGTACAAATGAACATATTCTAATCAGCAGCACTTGTAATAGTGAACATTTTCATATCGATAGTATATACAGATGAATATATTCTCATTATCAGCACTTGTATTATTTAACATTTTCATGTCGGCAGTTATAAAAATGTACATTTTTATTTCATCAACAATTTTATTACTGAACCTAATTTTATCACCAGCAATCGCAGCACTGAACCTAATTTTATCACCAGCAATCGCAGCACTGAACCTAATTTTATCACCAGCAATCGCAGCACTGAACCTAATTTTATCACCAGCAATCGCAGCACTGAACCTAATTTTATCACCAGCAATCGCAGCACTTGACCTAATGTTATCACCAGCAATCGCAGCACTTGACCTAATGTTATCACCAGCAATCGCAGCACTTGACCTAATGTTATCACCAGCAATCGCAGCACTTGACCTAATGTTATCACCAGCAATCGCAGCACTTGACCTAATGTTATCACCAGCAATTCTGGTAGGAAACATATTCTTGCATGTATATTCAGCTGTTTTAGTAGGGAGTATTTTCATATCGCCAGGAACTGTAGTAGTGAATATATTTTTACAAACATCTTTATAAGTAAGGAAAATAATATAATCACAAACATATCTTTTAGGAAAATAATCTGATCGACATCTTTATAAGTAAGGAAAATAATATAATCACAAACATATCTTTTAGGAAAATAATCTGATCGACATCTTTAAGGAACATAATCTTACTGTAGCAGGACATATAATCTTATCATACAGGAAAATAATCTTTAGTAAGAAACATACTTTTATAACCTACAGTTTTATATAGAACATCTTAAGCAATTTTAATGTACTGAATATTTTGTTATCTTCAGAAAGTTTGCCTTGAAAGTAATAAGGTCTAAAAATAGACTAATTCCTTATAGAAGAATTGTAATTTATAATTATCAAATTTGATGTTTAATGATTCTGATCCGTCCGAGATGTAAATAAGCAGACTATAAGTATTATTTTGAAACTTTTTCTTAACACATTAAACACGAATGTTATTCTTTGTAGAAAAAGAATTTTGTAATTTGTAATCTTTATTCAATTTTACATACACGATTCTCAACGTTGTCTCATTTACGAAATCTTACGCACGCACGCACACACACACACACACACACACACACACACACACATACACACACACACACACACACACACATATATACGAATGTATATACAGACATATTTATACGAACATACACACACACACATACATTCACACGCACACACACACACGCACACGCACTCACTCACGCAGTCACACATTCACTCACTCACACACACACACACACACACACACACTCACACACATATACGAATGTATATACAGACACATTTATACGAACATACACACACACACACATATATATCGAATGTATATACAGACATATTTATACGAACATACACACACACACACACACACACACATATAAAATGTATATACAGACACATTTATACGAACACACACACACACACACACACACACACACACACACACACACACACACACACACATATATATATATATACGAACGTACCTACACATACACACACACAAATATATATATATATACACACGCACGCACACACAATCCATTACAACACTGTACGTGAATTCATTACACTCTACCTGCTATCAGAACTCCAGCTACCACTGACACCACTGCTTTGTTATCGCCAGTCTGTCTACTTAGCTAACTAGCAAGTAGAATGGTAGTGTGGTTACAGTAGAGTCATAGAGTCGGTAACAGTTAGAATGGTAGTTATGTAACAGTAATACGAAGTGTTGGTTATAGGTAGTTATGTTGCAACAATAAATACAGAGAGGTAGTAACAGTTAAAGTGGTGGTTGTGTTAACAGTAATTACAAAGAGGTAGTAACAGAGTGGTGGTTGTGTTAACAGTAAATACAGAGATGTAGTAACAGTTAGAGTGGTGGTTGTGTTAACAGTAAATACAAAGTAGTTGTGGTAAAAATGAGCGAAAGCAGTGGTAGAGTGGTGAGTGTGACAACAGTAGAGTGAAAATAGTGGTAGCATGGAAACACTAGCGTGAATTGGAAGTAATAGGTAGAATGGAGGGTTAGGATATGTGGAGTATAAGTGTTGATAGCAAAGTAAAGTGGGTGTTGTGGTAACAGCAGAGTGAACATTGTGATATCAATGGATTGTGGATGTATGTGTTGGTAACAAGGTGTTATGGTACGAGACCTGGCTGCCTAACTGGCATTCGTCTTTTGCACTCCAGCGTTAGAATCTACTGTCAAACTAGTAGGCCAGACCTTAAAATGCATTTTCGCATATACCTGCTACCACCCTACCTTGCGTGAGAGGCCCTAGCGATGTTATACAACCCGGCCCGTTTTCTGGGTCAGGTTGTAATAATATCCCAGATATTTAGCCAGACTGACCACGTGACTGTCTCTTTCGCGCAAAAAAAAATCACCCCACGGTTTAGAGTCGAGACAGACACCCTTACAATAGGACCGTCCTACCATCCTTTCCCAGAAACGACCCTGGTAAAAAAGATCTTTTTGCAGAGAAGGAATTGGCATTTTATCTGCCTCACCTATGCCATCGGCATCCTACTTTGCCTACCCCGTCCTGCGCGTCACGAGTGACTAGAACAGGCCGAGGCCGGCTATCGCTCTTCGACGCACACAGATGGATGCAAAGCTCATAACCTGAACACTGGTGTCGCATACGCGTCTTTATGATTAATTCCATTATAAATTTGTTCAGTCACCATTATATTTTTCTGTACAGTGTTTTCTACTTTATCCCCCAAGTTAACAAGTATTTGTTTTCTTTTATATGTTATCCTTGTTTTCGTATCTATGTTAGGTTAGGATTGGGAATCTCGTAGTAGCCGTTTGTAATTGTAATGTTTAAAATGTTGTTTACATATTGTGAATACTCCTGATTCCTGACACCATTCGAGTGTGTGGACATGTAAGTGGACATGTAATTGGCCACGTTAGAGTTTTAATTATTTTTACACCTTTTAAACCACCACCACCCACGCCACACAAGCTTAATGAGGTTAAAGAACTACGTTGTACTGTTAAAGAATGCGTCTAATTATAGTGTAAATAAGCCTAATGAGGTAAAATAGCTACATTTTACTGCTAGATAATGTGACTGATTATAAGAGATCTGGTGAGATAAAATAGCTACATTTTACTGCTAGATAATGTGACTGATTTATAAAGAATCAGACCCTATTGAGAAACAGTAACGAGATTCTATTAGTAGAGAATTTCTCTAAGTAAAACGAACTAAGACCTAATGAAATAAAATAACTACATTTTACTACTAGACCATGTAATGAATGATATTGTACTTAAATACCATGAAATGTATTTATTGTCCACGAGAGAACTTGATAATTATAATGATTACAGTTTTGTGAATAAAGTTAAGCTAGAAGTGCTGATGGCTAAAAGAGAGTGGAGTGAACCTCTTCACAATAAAAACTCGTTCTCTCTCTTAGTCATCAGCACTTCATCGGAAACTTGAAGAATTCACGAAATTCTGCAATCGCCCGCTGATTTTCACGAATCACTAGGGAACAGTGAAAGGGAGAGAACCTGTCGAAGCGCTAGCAGTCATAAACCGGAGCAAGGGAAACGTAATGTTTATCCCCCACCCTCCCTGAATACCAGTGAAAGGAGGAAGGCCCCACAGGAATCCACCCAAAACCGAGAACATCTGCAAGGTGAAAAGTTTTAATGCAATTCCTGCGGGGCAAAGTTCACGGTACTACTACTACTACTACGTAATGCTTACTTGAGAAGACGTTTGGAAGGGGACGGGGGGGAATGAAATAACTAAAAGATTGCACAAAGAAACCACGTTGCCTTATGGTCAGTAATAATTAGGCAAAGAACTTAGAATCGATGGTAAAGAATAAATGTAAACAAGAATTTAGAACTGGAAATACAAAAATAAATTAATAAATAAATTTGAATCAGAGATTTAAAAAATAATATAAAACGTAACTTTGAATCAGAGATTTTAAAAAATAACCTTGAATCGAAGATTACAAAAACTTAATGTTAAAAAAACCGACTAAATAAATGAATAAAAAGAAATAAATAATAATAACTTTGAAACGGAGATAAATATCACGAGAAGGAATTATTAGTAAAATACTGCTGTTGAAAATAGAATCTAGCAAAATGTTGGTGCCCTTTGATATTAAAATCAGGATAATTGCATAGCAACGTTCGATGAGAAAAATCTTGATTGGTGGCAGGAGACCTATAATTAACACCGATCTATATAGACGATGATCATGCTCTGTACAGACAACACAATCTTGTTATAAATGTGTGAATAATGATATATGTCAAGGAAAATGAAATCTTAGACAAGAACATTTTTTAAAATTTACATTGCATTTAACTGCTACTTTTATTGGTGATTGGCGTGATTGCAAATGTGGTATAACAGTATTGTATTCAATTTATTATCATAACAGTCGGTGATTATGCCACAGGGGTGTTCAAACATATTACAACAAACATAGGAGAACGGAATTTGTGTCAAGAATGAACAGTAATAGTAAGATGAAAAATGAGAAGGCACAGTCACGTGTGAACAATAATTGAAAGATATGAACAGCGAGAAGCCATATGTTAACAATAATAGATAGATGAAAACAACAAGAATACACATACGCACGATAGTGGTGATATTGATAAAGCGATAAGACACATCATTCTTGTCCTAAGACACACCATTCTTGTCCTAAGACACATCATTCTTGTCCTAAGACACACAATTCTTGTCCTAAGACACACCATTCTTGTCCTAAATAGTGTTTTAAGTGATAAGCCACACCACTCTTTTCCTAAATAGTGTTTAAAGTGATAAGACACACCACTCTTGTCCTAAATAGTGTTTAAAGCGATAAGACACACCACTCTTGTCCTAAATAGTGTTTAAAGTGAAAAGAACATTACCCAATCATAGAGAGAGTGTTCCAACACGAAGACTCATCACCGTTATAAGTGAGATTGTTACCGCGAGAAGACTCATAAAAGTGAAATTGCTACATGTTAAATTAGAAGAAGCATCAACCTACAGAAAGAAAAAAAAAAGATTTTACATCAAAAGATATTTAAACTGTATAAAGTGAGATTTTCATAAGGAGAAGGTACCTCACCCTATAAAAGTGAGAATGTTGCTTCACCCCCATGAAATTGACATTGTTAGGGTCAAGGTATATCAATCATATAAAACGATAGTGTTACAGTACAAGGTTTATCAATCATATAAAACGATAGTGTTACAGTACACGGTATATCGATCATATAAAACTATAGTGTTACAATGAGAAGGGTTTATCAATCACATAAAATTATAGTTTTGCAGTGAGAAGGTATATCAATCATCTAAAATAGTAGTATACTGTAAGAAGACGAAATGGTAGTGTTACAGTGAAAAGACATATCAATCATATAAAATGATAGTGTTACAGTGAGAAGACAAGTCAACCCTATTAAATGATATGTAACATCACTCTTACCTAAGACATATTGTTTCAAACAAAAATCATGTCAACCCGATAAAGGTGAGATGTAACATCCCTCTTACAAAAGATGGTTTCAACAAAAGGCATATCAACCTATAAAAGTGAGATAGCTAAAGTGAGAAAGATTATCACTCCTTTATATAAAAATGATTTTACAATGAGAAGACAAATCAACTTTAAAAAAAAAAAAGGAATTGATACAGTAAAAAGATACCTTTCCCCTATTAAAATAGAGGTGACAGAAGTAAGAAGACACATTTCCCGTATTAAAGTGGCACTGCCACAGCGAAAAGGTACAAGGTGGATGGGGACTCGTTAAATATAGATTAAACACGGATTTATCATCTCCTTTGGTAAGAAGTTTCCCACCTGTGTGTGTGCTTGACATTCTACCATTTGGACTCCATTCTTCAGGTGCCATGCAAGAGCACCAATTTATCAACATAACAGAAATATGAAATACATGTTCTCTTTAGTCCACCCTTGTTCATAGGTTGATTATGCAGGTAATTTAGACAGTAATTTAAATGCTGACATAGGTTGATTAGGCCTGGTAATTTAGACAGTTATTTAAATGCTGACATAGGATGATTAGGCAGGTAATTTAGACAGTTATTTAAATGCTGACATAGGATGATTAGGCCAGGTAATTTAGACAGTTATTTAAGAGGTAGCATAGGGTGATTAAGATACGGCTGGCATTTATTTCATGAACAGACATTTTATTTAAGATTTTGATTTAATTTATTATATTTTGGCACCTACTTCAGTTATATTATTGTTTGTGTTTTCCCTGCCCTTGTTTGAAATTATCCATTCAGAAATTATTTTATTTTTCTTGGAATTGAAATATTTGTATTTATAGTTTATTCTTATTGTTGTATAATTGAATAATTGAATGATTGAAATGATTTCTGTGAGGTGGAGGAGTTTAGATATTCTTGTATACTTCAGCTTCTTTTTGCAGGTTTCCTTTCTTTCCTATATAACTCACGGTAGACTACACAGAGTTACATGCATGTACTATTTTGTCACGAATTCCTCTACGTGCAGTCACGTGCATGTGTTACAGCAGCTTCAGTTAGTTAAATACATATATTTTTCTTGTGAAATTATTTCTTGTGATATTACTAAACAATATCACGATTGTGTGACGCATTGTACAGCTTCAAATTAGGGCAGAATTACCAAACGTTAAGTAGCATACACAGCATTAACCCTTGGGCAATGTTATCAAACGTAAAGTAGCATACACAGCATTAACCCTTGGGCAATGTTATCAAACGTAAAGTAGTATACAGTCTTGGGTCGTGTTACCAAACGTAAAGTAGCATACACAGCATTAACCCTTGGGCAATGTTACCAAACGTAAAGTAGTATAGTCTTGGGCCGAGTTACCAAACGTAAAGTAGTATACAGTCTTGGGCCGAGTTACCAAACGTAAAGTAGTATACAGTCTTGGGCAGTGTTATCAAACCTAAAGTAGCATACAGTCTTGGGCAGTGTTATCAAACATAAAGTAGCTTACAATCTTGGGCAGTGTTATCAAACGTAAAGTAGTATACACAGCATTAAATCGGGGGAAATGTTACAAAACGTGAAGTAGCATACACAGGATTAACCTTTGGACAATGTCATAAAAGTTTAATAGAAAACAATTATTTATCTACCATGATATATATATACCATATGATTGTGCGATAATTTCATGCATTACCCAATCAATGAGAATTGATTATAAGGAAATAAATAGGAATCTTTCTCAAACAGGAATATGTGGTGCTGCAGACATACCAAGGCCAACAAGGAGTGCTTGGTATAACAGAAATCCTGAAGGCAACTAACATACAGTCAATCAGAAATATATTGTGTGACTCATTTGATATATTACACCATGAGTGGTGTATAATTAGTGATAAAATGTAACAGGAACTTATGATTAATTTCATTTATTATGCAAGTATCCGGAGTAAAATCAGATAAGCGCCAACTAGCGTACTGTCTGCCAGATGAATGATCGTGTGACTGATTTCTTCTATTGCATCAATATCTAGAGTCTGATTAGCAGGAACAGAGTACAGTCTGCCATAACCAGGATCGTGTGACGCATTTTCTTACACTGATACAGTCATCGATCAGCCGTGGGCGCGCGCTGTGCACGAGCAGCCTGTCTCGCGCCGTGTAAACGCTATCTTGACTGTAGTTAGCACTGCACTAGAATTGATGTGACTGCGCCAGTGGTGGGAAAAGAAAACGGCCAGGTGGAGGACCTAGCATGTCAACTCGTGCCCTGCTGCGAAAACGAGCGCTAATCACTTTGACGTAGCTGTCTCCTACAACAAGAACTTTGTGCTCAAACGCCTTCCTGTGTCAGCCATTCCCTGTCAAGATGATGACGGCACGTCAGATGGTCTGCAGTCGGTACACGTGCACTGTCACTTCACGGATATACTTCATCTTAAGTAAGTAAATTACTTCTAAGTGATTTCTCCTGTCATCAAAGACGTGACTCAGAAGACGTTTTCCATAGACGTTTATATTTTCTCAGCGCGCGCATGAGTTCTTCATGACTGCTCTTTGACAAAAGTCAGCCCGTTCATTTGAGGCAAAATATCCGGCAGTACGGAAGACCGCTCATTTCAAGCAAAGTATCCGACAGGATAAGAACAGCGCCGGAGATGGATACATTTTTGCTGTAAACAGTGATTGAGTCTTTTCACACGAGACACCGGTCTACAGTGATTGAGTCTTTTCACACGAGACACCGGTCTACAGTGATTGACAGTCTTTTTCACATGAGACACCGGTCTGGTTTTATAGATTGAGGAGTTGACCTAATTCTGCTGTCATTACTATTGTTTGGGATTTGCAATAAACCATCCATGAATTGCTTGATCTGCAATTCTTGACTTTGAACTGCTCGTGAGTACTGGCAAATATCAATTCATTCTTCGACCCGGCTGTCACAATCTAAAAAGGGGATTCTTTTAAACCAAGGGACTTCCTTCCTATAGAAATGTTAAAAGAAATTATCACTTACGCTAATCGTCTGGTGAATGGATTTCTTTCTCAAAACTCGAAGGATCAATAAAAGATCGTTAATCGTTTGATCAGTGATAAGATATTTAATTTAAAATTAGACAAATAATACTGACCTTGACACCGGTAAGGAACTGGCAGACATGACATCATGCACGTGTTTGCTGATTCCATCTAGTGACTTTGGCCGGTAGTGAAAAACGCTAGCCTGTCCAATACAGAGCAAACACACACACACACACACACACACACACACACACACTGACTTGACTGTAGCTGTACTCCGTCTTGACACGAATGCACACACACAGACACACACGCACACAACACACACACACACACACACACACACACACACACATACTGACTTGACTGCAACTGTACTCCGTCTTGATACGAATGCACACACACACACACACACACACAAACACACACACACACACACACACACTGACTGGACACTATAGCTATAATGCACTTTGACGACTCCGACTAAATGACTACAGCAACTGAAACCCAACATAATAGCGTTAAAATACATGACAGAGAGCTGAAGTTATGCGATTGGGACAGGGAGCAATTATCACCGGAAGTTATGTAAACGGGACAGAGCGCAATTATCACCTGAAGTTATTTGGTCGGGCCAGAGAACAATTATCACCTAATGTTATTTGGTCGGGCATAGAGCAATTATTATCTGAACCTAATCGAGGAAGAGAGCACAGCAGGAGACGCCATAGTGGTGGTGAGTCGACACAGCAGGAGACGCCATAGTGGTGGTAAGTCGACACAGCAGGAGACGCCATAGTGGTGGTGAGTCGACACAGCAGGAGACGCCATAGTGGTGGTGCAGTCGACACAGCAGGAGACGCCATAGTGGTGGTGCAGTCGACACAGCAGGAGACGCCATAGTGGTGGTGCAGTCGACACAGCAGGAGACGCCATAGTGGTGGTGCAGTCGACACAGCAGGAGACGCCATAGTGGTGGTGCAGTCGACACAGCAGGAGACGCACACAAATAGATGAGTTTCGCTCGGCATCCGCACTGGATCTCGTAACAGACAGTTTTTTAAAAATTCCCAAGTTATTTGTAGAAATCCAACTGTAGTAAGACAAACAGTAATGAAAATAAATATTGTAAGCAAGGAGCATATTGTAGTAAACATAATACAACAAAAATCACAAAGTATCTAAGAATATAGTGTGTGTAGCAAGGAGCATATTGTAGCAAACATAATACAACAAAAAGCATAAAGTAGCTAAGAATATAGTGTGTGTAGCAAGGAGCATATTGTAGCAAATTAAATACAACATTTATATATATATACAACAAAAATCACAAAGTATGTAAGAATATAGTTTGTGTAGCAAGGTAACGTATTGTGAAAACTATTGTGAATAACGGGAAAGTAAGTGGAAAATAGACAAAACATGATATCTTAAAACATCAATGTGATGCAGGCTAAACATGAATATATATAATATTATATTTTAACAATACAACAGTGTGAAGTGATTCAGACTAGATATGATACACATCTTAACAACACAGCAGTGTGAAGTGATCCATAGGCAATGAACGGGTTTTGCCTGATGCATTTAACACTTAATTGCTTCTCTGTATCTTTTTATAACCATAATTTACAATCATTCTTTTAAAAAATAATATATGTAAACTTATAATGTTTGTATTATAGTCATAAATATGTGTAAACTTACAATTATTCTTTTATTCACTAAAATCAGCGTATAGAAGAAATAACTTACAAATAATTTCCATTTGTCAAATCCATTATTCTGTGTAAGCTTACAATTATTCTTTCTTAAAAGATCAATTTTTGATCTTGAAGTTGGTCTCCAATCTTAGTTAAAATAATTATATTTTCATTTTTCAAAAAGTATTTACCTGTTTTCAAATGTTTGAAATTATGTTTTACACAACAAAAGTGTTTTGTTTTGTTTTTATCGACAATTGAAGCATAAAATCTCGAGGTCGTACAGGTTAAAAGCACTTTTTAAAATTCATTGAGCTGGATACATTCCAGTCAATGGACTGGAAAAAGTCTAATATTGTGGACTAGACTGAACAAAATCCAGTATCACTGGACTGTACAAAGATATGCTCATTTCGTATTCTTGTTGTTTTCTTCACAAGTTGGAAACACTGTTGTCAATAGGGCAAAAAATAATAAGTAATGTTTGTAACCTTTAAGATTATGAATTAGCGAGAAAAGAGACACTAGTTGGTGTAAGTTTTGTGAATAAGGAGAATATGAGAAATAAACCGCAAACAATAATATAAATGCAAAAACATCCATATGTTTATATTATATGAATATTAATATTAAGAACAAGAACTCTTATCCAAAAACTAACACTGAGTAGCCACTGAATCAAGTTATTGAATTAAGACTGTAGGTATTTTATCTAGCCAGTGAGCTAAAATAGTGTAGATGTTTCATCTGGCTAGTGAGTTAAGACAGTGTAGATATTTCATCTAGCCAATGTGCTAAGACTGTAGCCATTGAAGCTAGCCTTTGAACTAAGACTGCGTAGGATTTCATCTAGCTAGTGAGCTAAGACAGTATAGATATTTCATTTAGCCAGTGAACTAAGTTAGTGTATTTATGTCTAGCCAGTGAGCTAAGAGAGTATAGATATTTCATCTAGCCAATGAGCTAAGACTATAGCCATTACATCTAGTTAATGAGCTAAGACTGTGTAGATATTTTATCTAGCCAGTGAGCTAAGACAGTGTAGATATTTCATCTAACCTATGATTGTAGCCATTTCATTTAGTCAACGAGCTAAGATTGTGTAGCTATTGCATCTAGCCAGTGAACTAAGACCGTGTAGGTATTTCATCTAGCCAGTGAGCTAAATTTGCAACAGCAAAAAAAGTGCATAAGATTTTTTTTCACTGCGATAACGTTGACGCGATGAAAATATAACGACCGTATCCACATTAAAAGCTGCTCCGTAGAAAGGGGCGATTACTTCCAGGTGCAGCAATTACGACCACTTCCGGATTCCACAGATTTCGGGCCGCCGCCTTAGTAAACAGAAACTATTTCTGGCATTCACAAAGAATATTTGTACACTTTTATAGAAAATAACCTGAAAGTTTCAATGAAATAAGTCACATGACGCAGACTGTTTGCTGTGATGAAATGATCGTAGCTTGTAATTGGCCACGTAGTGCTTAGGTATACTGCTGAACACATTCATGCGTTTGTCAGTCAAATCGGCATCCACTTATTTTATCTTCATTCTACATGAAATGTAAGATGGATTAAAATTTGGACGAAAATGAATACGAGAAATTAATGTAATATTTGGATGAGCTTTGTAAATCTATTAAATTCTATTTGTTTTGTTAAGCAAGTAAGCGCTTTGCTGTTGGCTCTGACGTTTTCGTTAAGGACAAGACATTCCAGAAAGCCAGTCTAAGCAGGGAAGGACCGAAAGGACGGGTTATCATTTCGGCGCAAGTAATTTGCCCGGCTGACTGCATTGTGATGAGAGCCCGGAGTTATCTGCGCTTTGTACACGTACAACTATGATACACGAGCGGCAGCGAAAAACTGTTTTGGCTTTTGGGAGCAAAACACTTTCATTAGCAATCTTAAGAATAATATGGAATAGCAGCAGTGCTGTGCCAACTATCATTATTGCAAGATACTTTTGCCAGCAATCTTAAGAATAATATGGAATAGCAGCAGTACTGTGCCAACTATCATTATTACAAGATACTTTTTGCCAAGTCTACACCTCTCAGCCCGTGCCTGTCTCACACTGAACTCACCCGGCTTTTATGTGTTGACGTCTGACTAAACACTGCCTTTGAGTGGAAGTTCTCATCCATCAATGTCTTTGAGTGAAGTCAAACTTTGTCAAACTTTTATTCATCATTGTCTTTGAGTGACGTCAAACTAATGTGAGCACTCATCCATCATTATCGGTTTGGGGCGTTCGATTAAATGACCCAATAAAGCTTTAACCACCATCTTGCAGTAAATAACTAACGTGCCGAATTATTGGTATCACTAAGCCGACTTGAGCCCGAGAAGCAAGGTAGATGAACATTTTATGCCCGTCACCTAGAAACTCACCTTGCAGAATTCACAATGACAAAGTGGCGGCTCGAACTTTCACCGTTTTCCTGAACAGAATCAGTGCGCGTGAACTGTTGTGGGAATGTAGATGATAGCGAGACTTATGGCTACACAATTTTCATTAAGGGGCGTAACTTAACCATTACTAAATAATTATGCAGAAAGTCTGTAAAGTATAATCGGCCTGATTAGTTTACTAAGAACTGCTTACTACGACGAAAGGTCAAGGTCAAAGGAAAAGCTTCGAGTTGCTAGTCGTGACATCACCATGTCCTCAAGTGTAGCCCAGCTGTCAGTCGCTGAAGGTGAGTATATGACAAATTATGTTCCTAAGATATACATAATGGATACTTAATTTATTTTACTCTACTATGCATAATAAATAATTGGCATATTTATCGGATTATATCGTATTAATGATTGGTACTAGTTGCGGTATTATATTGTACAAATAACTGATAGACTGTCAACAATATCACGCCGTAATAATAACAGCTAGTTTATATACCAAATAGTGAGCTAACAATAGCCTGTACTGTTTTTAACATAATATCAAAGCAGTAACGTGTACTGTTGATAATACATCATATTGTACAACTTATACTATTTATTATATATCATATTATACAGTAACGTGTTCTGTTTATAATACATCATATTGTACAATAACGTGTACTGTTTATACCGCATCAAAATGTAACAATAAAGTCTACACTACAATTAATATATGATAATGTAGCAATAAAATCTACAGTTAATATATCATATTGTAAAAATAACGACTACAGTCAAAATATGATACTGAAGTAACAACGTGAACAGTTAATATCAAATTGTAGAAATAACCTACAGTTAACATCATTCTGTAGTGATAACGTGAAGAGTTAATATCAAATAGTAGAAATAACCTACAGTTAACATTATACTATAGTGATAATGTGAACAATTAGTAAATCAACTTATAGTAAAAAGTGTATACAGTAAACATATATTGTAGCAATAAAATATACAGCTAATATAGTTAGCATATTGTAGCAATAACATCCACAGTTAATATAGATAGCATATTGTAGCAATAAAATATACATCTAATATATCATATTGTAATAATATCGCCTATAATTAATATATCAATATAACAATAACGTCTACAATTAAATATATCATTTTGCAACAATGACGTCTACAAATAATATATCATATTGTAACAATAATGTCATAAGGTATGTGCCGCTAACGCCACCTAGTTAATGTTTATGATTATTATTAATTAATTAATCGTCCATAACTAAATACAATTGATGAGAATCTTAATTTATGTTATTAATAATTCTCCAGCAGATACCACTCGTCTCTCTCACTTGGAGGACATGCGGGCACCTTAAAAGTTTTCTCTCTTCCACAACATTAACGACAAACATTTACCAACACACAATATTTCCGTAGGTAGAAAACTTCTTACAAAAGGAGAAGAACAATAGAGCTTACCTATACATGTGTACTAATATAATTTAATCACCGACAGGATATAATAGTTGTTTTAGCTTAGCATACAAATACATGTTTACTAATATAATTGAATCATTTGACAAAATGTAACAGTTGTGTCAATTTAATTGACAACTGCATGCGTACTAACACAATTTAATCATTTGACAAGATGTTATAGTTGTGTCAGTTTAGCTTACATTTATAGTGCATGCATATTAGCATAATTTAATCTGTGTCAGAGGTATAATAATTTCATCAATTTAGCTTAATTAAGAGTGCATTTATATTGTAAAAAAATTAGATTCTTGGATCTCTTAATTACTGTCTGTCCAGTCAGTTGTAATGGGTGTCAAATTAATCATTATGATGGGTGACAATCCAGTTATTTGTGATGTGTATGTATGCAGTCATTTGTGTTGAGTTTATACGCCTTACGGCAATTACTGATTAAGTTTTCAAGAAGCTGCTCCACATGTGTATGAAAGTGTTGTTAAATATTGAAATCATTTGTTTGTTAAAAAAATATGGTGTGACTTAAGACAGATTGATAGATACAGACAGACAGGCAGGCAGACAGGCAGACAGACAGATAGATAGATAGATAGATAGATAGATAGATAGATAGATAGATAGATAGATAGATAGATAGATAGATAGATAGATAGATAGATAGATAGGTAGGTAGGTAGATAGATAGATAGATAGATAGATAGATAGATAGATAGATAGATAGATAGATAGATAGATAGATAGATAGATAGATAGATAGATAGATAGATAGATAGATAGATAGATAGATAGATAGATAGATCACATCATTCAGAACTAAAAGATCAAATTCACATCTTATCCAATTGAGAAAATATGTGTTTCAGTGGACAAGGGACGTAATTATTATAAGCTGTGGAGATACTGCAATATAAAAAAAAATATATATGCAGACTGAAATAAAGAGCCAGATTAAAAGAGAACTAGAGAAACGAGTTACAAGTCCTCGAATGAACGCTAACAAAATACACTCGTTACCGTAAATGTCTGTAATAGGGTGCACGGGGAGGGAAGAGACATCATTAGATAGGACAGCAATCGAGATGTGTAGTCGGGAATACTACAGTTGTTTCACAATGCAGAAAACGATACACCCAAAAGCACACGTTAACAGTCACTATGATACTCGGAGGTGGGGTGGGAGTGGGAGGAGACAGAGGACTCAGAAAATAAATTTAATAATAAACATTTCTGTACATTAAAAAGGAAGGGAGAACATTTCTGGTGTTCTAGTAAGAGATATCATTGTGAATATAAATAAGCATGTCCGTGGATCTCGCGTAACTGTGGGTTAATATTTTTGTGTGACTATAAACATGGTCCTAGATCTAGCATGTACATGGAAATATTGATGTCAAATAATCATTTCATTGTATTTGCTATATGTATATTTGGTTGTTGATTTAATAAATTTATTGACCTTCTTACACATATTGATAACCTCATGTTGAAGAAGAAAGTGGGTGGATGGAGGATCGCTAAATATAGATTAAAAGACGGATTTATCTTCTCCTTTGGTAAGAAGTTTTCCACCTATGGAAATATTGTGTGACAGCGTTTGTAGAAGAGAAAAAACGTTTACATCACTCGCATATCCGCTAAGTGAGAGAGACGAGTGGTGTCTTCTGGAGAATGATTAATAACATAAATTGCGATTCTCATCACTTGTAATTAGTTATAGATGATTAATTTTATTAGTAATAATCATAACCATTAACTAGGTGGTGTTAGCGTCACAAGGTGAAATTGAAATAAGAGTTTATTTTGTAAAAATAATAAAATAAAATAAAATAAATTTTATTTTGTAGGCTACATTTTTTAAAGCAGGAAACCCTTTTTAGTCCAAAAAAATCCCAAAATTATCGTCTTTTGTTGCATGATGTTAGAACAATACGATTTTGAAGATCCAAAATCTCTAGTTTCACGTCGTCTCTTTTTACATAAATGAGTTTACTACTTGGCAAGTAAAAGGATTCACAGTAAGGCTACCACAGTAAGGCTACCACAGGTAAGGCTACCACAGTAAGGCTACCACAGGCTCAGTCTTGCTGAACGATGGAAATCTCTTCACAAATTTCCGTAGAGGCTTTTTGAATGTGGATAACCAGTGGTGAAAAGGGGTGGGTTTATGGAATAAAATCATTGTCACAGACCATTTTCTTCATGCGGGGGGGGGCAGTACAAAAGACTTCATCTTTATACGTGACATCCAGCAGATGAATTTGCTAGGAATGATTTTTACAGAACCCCTAATGAGAGGTCTAGGAATGATTTTTACAGAACCCCTAATGAGTGACGAGAGGTCTAGGAATTATTTTTACAGAACTCCTAATGAGTGACGAGAGGTTTCAAGGAACAGCCTACACTGCACTATTTTTCACACCTCGTCGCGGGCGCACGTAAATATCTCGGCAGGCGCCGTGGCATTACGAATCACTTCTGTAGAAGTTCTGATGTCGAAAAAAATCCCCAGAATTCAGCCATAAGCAGGGGACCGCCTGATACTGGTTTCAGATATAATTTACAGTTCAGATGATATTTATTTGTTTATACACTGGTTTTAGATATAACTTACAGTTCAGATGAGATTTATTTGTTGATACACTAGTTTTAGATATAACTTACAGTTAAGATGAGATTTATGTGTTTACACACTGGTTTTAGATATAACTTACAGTTAAGATGAGATTTATTTGTTTATACACTAGTTTCAGATATAACTTACAGTTAGGATGATATTTATTTGTTTATACACTAGTTTTAGATATAATTTACAGTGACGTGATATTTACATGCTTATACGTTGATTTCAGATATAGATATAAGATCTAACATTTGTACATTGCTGTATGATGAGATGTAAATAGATGTCTGTACATTGCTTCAGATAAAACTTATAGCTAAAATTAGATTTACGTTTGTATATTGGCTTCAGATATAGTTATAATAAGTCTAACATTGCTACATTAACTTTAGATAATACTTACGATTTGTATACTTTTACAGTGGCTTCACCAGAAAGTTATAAGATCTAGCACTTATACAATTACTTCAGATGTAACTTTCAATCTCTTGACAGGACTTAGGACTGGTTTTGTACTGTTGTTAATTGGCTTCATATAGAAGTTATTTATGATAAATTCTTTTAGCTGTGTATGTATGTATGTATGTAACGTATGTACGCTGACTTCATGAATATTTTATAGTTATGGTTAACAGATTAATCTTATGTGTGTACACTGAAGTCAGATGCCGTGTATATTTGTGGTAAGAGCTTACAAGTGTGTAAACTGACTTCAGATATAACTTATAACTTTGAGAAGATTCTACATGTTGGTGCATTGACATCAGATATAATTTATCAGTATTTTAAGACCTCATATATTCTTGCACTGACTTCTGATATAACTTATAGTTATAATTGGATTAATTACATTGATTTAAGGTAACACTTACTGTTATAATTTATAGTTTCCATAAGGTCATGATCGTGTATGTTTGAATTCAGGCTGGAACAAAACATATACTTTATAATAATGCCTATTATAATGTTTGTATGCAATTTAGTTGTATATTATACAGTACAAAACGCCATGTTTGTAAGCAATTATATAGCATACAGTACAATAAGGGCCTTTTTATCATGTTTATATGCAGATTTAGATATAAATTATACAGTAAAATAAAGCCTTGTTTCATATTTGTATGCAGATATAGAGATATAAATTATACAGTAAAATAAAGCCTTGTTTCATATTTGTATGCAGATATAGAGATATAAATTATACAGTAAAATAAAGCCTTGTTTCATATTTGTATGCAGATATATAGATATAAATTATACAGTAAAGTAAAGCCTTGTTTCATATTTGTATGCAGATATAGATATAAATTATACAGTAAAATAAAGCCTTGTTTTATATTTGTATGCAGATATAGATATAAATTATACAGTAAAATAAAGCCTTGTTTCATATTTGTATGCAGATATAGAGATATAAATTATACAGTAAAATAAAGCCTTGTTTCATATTTGTATGCAGATATAGATATATAAATTATACAGTAAAGTAAAGCCTTGTTTCATATTTGTATGCAGATAAGAGATATATGTAAATTAGGCAAACCATTACTGATCATACTATTTGTTTGAAAATCAATGGCTTCTTGCGATTTTAACTCGTTCCAGTGAAATTGTATCTGCTTCTAGGTCTTTTTCTGTCATTTGTCCATCCAACTATCTGTTTCTAGGTCTTTTTCTGTCATTTGTCCATCCAACTATCTGTCATGTCTGTCTAATCGTGTTTTTGTGTGTAGATAACACTATTAGCCGTTTACAACAGCAACATGTTTGTTCTTGTGTATTTTATTGTTCTATATTTCACCGTCTATAACAGCAACATGTTTGCTCTTGTGTATTTATTTTCTATATTTAGCCGTCTATAACAGCAACATGTTTGCTCTTGTGTATTTATTTTTTTATATTTAGTAGAATGTCAGCAACGACTTGAAACAGTATTTGCGTTATTTCTTTCCGTCTTACCTTTATTCAATTGTTTGTATGACTTTGCTTAGTGCTTTCATATCTTAATTTATTTTATTAATTTTTTGTAACTATTTCATTTTCTCACCTTTCTTCTTTGATTGATTGTGATGTATTCCTTTTCTTTACTTGTTTTATTGATTGTGATGTATTCCTTTTCTTTACTTGTTTTATTGATTGTGATGTATTCCTTTTCTTTACTTGTTTTATTGATTGTGATGTATTCCTTTTCTTTACTTGTCTTTTTTGCGGAGTTATCTGTCCATGGTGCAGCACGTCGAGCTATTTTCTATCTCAAATCACTTTAAACGTCTCCTAGCAACCACGAACTCCTAGAATCATGAGCAGTACACAAGCTGGTCGATACACGTCACATCATGATGAAATCCGGCCGATGTAGCCGAGACTTGAAAGATGTGACGAAACTAATGGTTTAGTCTACGATAGATCTCATAGGAACTCTAGGCTGAATCTCAAGCTGCATACAAATATGGAAGCACTTTTCGCAAGCATTTCTTGGAAATAAAGAGCAGCCCCTTAACATTAATCCTTCAGAACCCTAAGCTGTATCTCAATTAGATTGAATGTATCCCTTCTTAACTCGAGCTGTACCTATATCAAATGGAAATTACCCTTCCTAACTGTAGGATAATCAAATTGAAATTAACTCTTTGTAACTCTAGGCTGTGTCAAACAAACTAACATTAAACTTTCTTGAAAAGGAATCGTCACAGATAATACAATACGGCAGTGAACATTTAATTTTTCTTTCAAAATCATTTTCAAGGGAATGTGGTTAGTGACTGTGTCAATTAAAAAATAATTAATATTCTCGTTTATACTCTAATTCGGGTATAAAATGTTTTCTGTAAACTTTACAAAACACATCAAGCACATAGCCTACAAACGCAACCAACAGACTGGTTACTGTGCCTTTAAGGGCTCACATCGTGAAAGATTAATATTGCATACTGTGCAGATAAAATAACTAATTTCCAACAGAATAATCAATCCGTCGATAATGAACGAGAATTGAATTTTGTAAATTAAAATATATTTTCCTCGAAGAAGTTTGCCGAAGATTAGTTGTTCAATGAATTGTATGCAGGTAAGTCCCACCCAACCTTTCCCCTAATGCACCCGACTAAGAAAAGAAGTGACAGTAGGGAGAGTTAGTTTTTTTTTATTCTTTATTTTGTAATAAAGATAACTATAGTTAACTTTTATTATAAATGGTTTTGTATCGAAATGTTCATTTTTTCTTCTAGCAGAATAATGCTAACTTAAATACTTATAATGTAATCCTGTTTTGTATAAATAAATAATAAACGTAATGGTAAACTATCAGTATTTCTAGTAACTTTAAAAAATGCATTTGTACTTGAGGCAAACTATTTGACAATAAATGTGATGCAAATGTTCTTGGCATTCTTGGACTGTTAACACAACGAAATTATTGCTAAGTAGAGTTGAAGAATTAAAACTTTACACTGGACTTCTAACACATTGATAATATTGCTAAGTAGAATTGAAGAATTCAAACTTTACACTAGACTTCTAACACAGTGATAATATTGCTAAGTAGAATTAAAGTATTTAAACTGTATACAAAGAACAGTCTATCGGATGGTTTCTATGTTCTTGGTTACAAGCGATGGTTACAATGGTTTGACAGAATATAATCATGTAAAATTTACACTTTAAATACAAATTGTATTTTTTTGAAAATGCAAACAAATTGGATTGTGCGTGTGACTCAGTGTTGTCTTGTTGTTCACCATTCTTACAGGGTTGTCGTGTTGTTCACGTTTCTTACAGTGTTGTCGTGCTGTCCACCATTCTTACAGGGTTGTCGTGCTGTTCATCATTCCTATTTTTAAGTTTTGTCTTTGAGCTTTAGTCTAACTACTTTTATGTTTTCTAATCTAGCATTATGTCAAAGCACTTCCATATCTTGTAAGCTAACTATAGTCTTAACAATTTAACTGTTGTAAGACAGTCATTAGTCAAAACACTTTAATCTTATATAAGCCAGCCTTTAGTCAAAACACTTTAATCTTATGTAAGCCAGCCTTTAGTCAAAACACTGTTATCTTATGTAAGCCAGCCTTTAGTCAAAACACTTTTTTACCTTGTAAGCCATCATTTAGCCTTAACACTTCCATTTCATGTAAGCTAATCTAAAATCCTAATATTTGTTTTATCTCTTATAAGCTGGTTTTTGATCAAAATACTTTCATCTTTGGTTAGCCAGTCATTACTCAAAATACTTTTGTCTTAATAGCCGCCTTTAGTCAAAACACTTTCATCTCCAGTAAGCCAGCCTTTAATCAAAATACTATTATCTTATGTTAGCTAGTCTTTAATCAAAACAGTATTATCTTATGTTAGCTAGCCTTTAATTAAAAGATTTTACCTCTTGTAAGCCAGTCTTTAGTCAAAACACTGTTATCTTTTGTAAACTAGCCTTTAGTCTTAACACTTTCTTCTCTAAATATAGTATAGTGCAGTTTGCAAACGTGACCTAGTAGTCAAAACACTTTCATAATTCGTAAGCTAGAGTGCATAGCACTTCAATCTCTTGAAAGTTAGCCCATAGTCAAAACACTTTCTCGGGCGTGCGAGCTAGCCTACAATGAAAACGCTTTTATTTCTTGTAAGCTAGGTTATGTCCAATATTTCGCAACTTCCATTTTGTGTGTAACTTTGCAGTCAAAACAGGTCTCAACTTGTGTAACTTTGCCTAGAGTCAAAACAAGTCTCAACTTGTGTAAATTTGCAATCAAAACAGGTCTCAACTTGTGTAACTTTGCCTACAGTCAAAACAAGTCTCAACTTGTGTAACTTTGCAGTCAAAACAGGTCTCAACTTGTGTAACTTTGCCTAGAGTCAAAACAAGTCTCAACTTGTGTAAATTTGCAATCAAAACAGGTCTCAACTTGTGTAACTTTGCCTACAGTCAAAACAAGTCTCAACTTGTGTAACTTTGCAGTCAAAACAGGTCTCAACTTGTGTAACTTTGCCTACAGTCAAAACAAGTCTCAACTTGTGTAACTTTGTCTACAGTCAAACCAAGTCTCAATTTATGTAATTTTGCCTACAGTCAAAACAGCTCTTATACGGTCTAATCTTGCCTGCATTAAAACAAATCTCACATCTTGCTGAACTTTTCCAGCATTCTAAACATCACACATCTTTTGTAACTTTGCCTGCAGTCAAGACAGCTCTCATCTTAAATAATTTTGTCTGCATTCAAAACTTCTCCCATCTTGTGCTATTTTGACTGCAGTCAAAATATCTCGTTTAATTTTGTGTACTTTTACATGCTTTAACTTTCCACGGTCTTGCTCAACTTCTCTCGCAATTTCTCGCGTGTTTTTTTTACTGTTGCCAGTTGTTTACTTTTGGCTTCTCTCTCTAGTTTACACGGGGAGGAGGGGTGGTTTTTATTTTTACTTTTTGTTTCTCTCTCTAGTTTACACACTGAAAGGGGGGGGTCTTTTTTTTTTGTTACTTTTTGCTTCTCTCGCTAATTTACACGGGGACGAGGGATGGTTTTTATTTTTACTTTTTGCTTCTCTCGCTAATTTACACGTTTTACTTTTGACACAGACACTGATGCTGGGGGTAGTGATGCTGGAACTGAGGTGGGCGTTTCACAAGTAAGCCCTACTCATAAAGACATGTGTCCTCAAATGCACATTCGCCCAGTGTATGGCCTGCTGATCACCATAGTAACAGGCTTTGCATGGGCAGGACTGGCAGAACTAGTTAAAGATATGAAATCTGATCACTTCCATGCATCTGCCGGACTCGCCTATTTCTTATCTGCCTGGCTGACCTTGGCTTTCCCCCCATATTTTGCCATTAGTGTGTGTATAAAACAGCGTGCTGCTAAGGAAGTCCTAGGGTAAGTACACACCTCTTAGTCATATATTATTATTTTTATCGGAATTCAAATAATGTGTGTTGGTGAGGGGGAGAGTGCTTGCATTTTATATTTGTGTGTATATAAGTTTAAAGCTAATTAATTAATTACACACACACACACACACACACACACACACACACACACACACACACACACATGTAACCTACTTCTGAGTCTGGTACCCGATTACATGAAATGTGGAACTAATTCATGTTACACCATTCCACGTGTTGGGGATATGAAATTGAAGCTTTAAGATTATCCATACTGCAGTTTGGGATATCTTTCTATTAGTATCGCAGTCTCATTAATATCATCAACATTTTAAACCCATACCCAAATCGCATGACCCGTGTTTCAATAATGCAAGACGTAGAAAGATAAATAATTAATCGTTTATTTAACATCAAGTACAATTAAATATATAATACATCAATAATCCTACAAAATAAAAGATTAGTGCTTTTCTAACTTTAACGAAACTGAAAACTAAATGCAAATGGTTTGTTCACTCATATCAATTCTTTAGTTCTTCCATACAGTCAATCAAGGCCATGAACAGTATTGCCCAGTAGAATTTCAAAGGCCTGTAAGTGTCTTCTAATTTGCCCAATATATAGTCCGAAGTACCCTAATCATATAATATGTAGTATTCAGCTAGATAGTCTAAGAGCTAAAGAGAGGAAAAATAGAAAGATATGTAATGGTAACAGTCTCGCTTCCATTTAGTAATGGAGTTGTGAACTTGTTACTGGATTGACTCCCTGCACACCTCGATTGACCTCTCTCTGTTTGTAGGTCACACAAGTCAGCTTATAAGGTCACACTATTCAACCTTTGGATGTATCTGAATATAAACTCAGCTTGAATTTCTATCTCGGTGCTTGTACCATCTTACTGTGACAAGACGTAGACATTCAATTCAACGAACAAATATTATATCTATAGAACACAATCAGCATAATTCTTACAAGAAGCGATATTGATGCACCAACTTCAGTTCAACTATATTTAAAAAGATTTAATTAACATAATTCTTATGCAATAAACGTGACAAGAACTTGACGCAATAAACCAACTTCCATCTACCTTAGTAACACCTTATTCATGATGCACCTGAAGAAAACTGCAGAACTTTACAATTTTTAACGTTTACAAGACAGTTCTGATTTATGACCACAAAGACCGACATAAAAGCAAAGGCTACTTACAATCTTTACAAGACAGCCCAATGTACTATTAGTTCCACTTAAGGTCAGCTCCAACTAGATGAGTACTTTTTTTTCTTATAGATCGACACCCAAACACCCACCCCGAAAAAAACTCTTGATTTGGCATTAAATGCACCAGAAACAGAGCAAGAAGCCACAATGTGCTCCTGGGCAAAGAATGGCCAATAATTAGCCAACCTGGTCATCTTATATGCATTTATAGCACATAGTCCAACCAATTGAAATCAGCATCCTGTAACTCCCTGATTCCATGACTGACTCATGTTGTGACAAGAAGTGCATGCAATCAGAACTACCGAGAACAGAACTGAGCTTTGGTTAGCTAACAGCCATAATTTGACTCAGCACAATCACTGACTGGCTAGCGGCAGATTTGTTGGGGCATAATTCTTGCGCTGTCACTTAACCAGTCACCTACTTAAGTTGGCTTCAACCAACTGCCAAAGACTATCACGCAGCTGATAGATAGCTTTTACCCTCGTGATTAAGTAATATCATTCAAACAACATGCAACCTCTTTTTAGTTTTCCCCAATTATTAACTAATAGTATACATTAAATTTATATCTTAAACCTTACTTTGTCTGTCCTAGTTAATTTGTGTAGTGTTGTATAAATGTCGGAATAAAGGGTCATAACTAAGAAGGGGGGGGGGGCTCATTAATTAGCCATTCTCGTCTTTCTTTTTATTTCTACTTTGTTCAGTAACTTTGATGATTGACTGTACTTAAAGTGTGACTGAGACTGTGTATGTTGCCAGATAGTTTGGGTGCTCCAAACCATAAATAAACAGACTTATGCAAACAACCCACACACCACGTCACAGTCGCTGGGTCAATCGGTGGAATGAAATTAAACTCAGTACCTGTGGTTGTACTGACGTTGTTATAGTGTACATGATCGGGTGATGTGCAGTGGGTTTGCCAAAACATTTCAGGAGTTAAAACTGTATTATTCTATCCATTATCATCTGTCCGTACGTTTGCTGACAGTTTTTATAACTTTTGTTCCTTACCTGCTCGATTACCATTTTTACATTATAAGTCACCTTGCGAGTGAAAATTCGAACATCATTTAGCAAATCACCTTGACTGATTTTTAATGAGTACTTTAAACATGCAACATAAACCTGGCCATGTGAAAAAATTCCCACGTGCTTGAAGCCCTCTCATGACCTTGCAACATTCGTGCTGCATTTTGCAAGGGGCATGAACGCGACAATGCAACATAAAGCTGACCATATGAATAAAATCTCCCGCATGCTTGAAGGTCAAAGACCGAATGAGCGTCGCTCCCCAAACCTCCAACGTGCTCGAAGGTCAAGGACCTTTAGCGTTTTACACGGACAGACAGAACTGGAAAACTACATATATGATACTATATTGTTTTCATTTCTAAATAATGACTGCCCAGCGAACTGAAACTCCTGATCACGTTTTTGCACGTCTTATCTACTGACATATTTCAGAGACTTAGTGCTGTAAACTAGATAAGAAATACATCATTTCAAGGACAAACTCACTGCACTTTACTGATGCTTGTGTTCTAATTCAGAGAGCTTAGTGCAGTAAAGTGGACAAGAAACACGTCATTTCAAGAACGTACTCTATGCTACTGACATTTCTGTTTTATTTCAGAGAGTTTAGCAGTGTACGTCTTATAAGAAACACGTCACATACTGTAAATAATTTCTAGTCGTTAACTTTAATGCTACTGAATTTTGTGCTATATTTCTGAGAGCTTAGAAGTGTAAAATGGACAAGAAATACATAAGACAGTCTACATAATTTCAAGGACATTCTGTATACTAGTGACATGTAATTGTGTTCAAAGAACTTAGTTGTGTAATCTGGACAAGAAAGGCGTATTATAGTGTAAATAATTTCATGGACGTACTATTTGTTAATGATGCGTATGTGTGTTTTATTTCAGAGACGGCTTGGCAATGTAAATAATTTCACTGATTTACTGTTTGTTAGTGACGCGTATTTGTGTTCTCGCTCAAAGATAGTTTAGGAGTGTAAATAACTTCAGTGAAGTACTATTTGTGTGTATGTTTGTTCTATTTCAGAGACCGTTTAACCGTGTAAATAATTTTAAGGATGTACTACATGTTAATGACGTGTTTGTGTATTCTATTTCAGAGACAGCTTAGCGGTGTATGCTGGACAAGAAACACGGCAATGGCGGTGTGTGTGGAAAACTGGACTCTTGCTATTGACATGGGTCCTAGCTCTGTACACGTATATGGAGGTGTTACACCAGTGTTTACGTGTGTATATGCACGTTAGTTTGTGCGCCAGTGAAAAAAATCGTAATTTATTTATCTCTTCGTACAGCTGTGTAGCGTTTGTTGTTTGTTTTGTTTGTTTTTTTTGCTTTGTGTTAGTGCAGGCCTGCACATCATTCGACTAGCGGTCCACCTGGTCTTTTTCTTTTGTAGCCGTGGCGATGTTGGGAAATGGTTTTTTCTCAGCAGTAACATGGTGGGAGATTTGTAGTGTGCACTACGTCATTGCATCACCTGTAAGCGCAGTTCAGTTAGAGTAATTTACAAATACTGTGTTGACTAAATCCTTAGTTTTATAAAGGGTAATTTACAAACACTGTGTTGACTAAATCCTTAGTTTTATAAAGGGTAATTTACAAACACTGAGTTGACTAAATCCTTAGTTTTATAAGGGTAATTTACAAACACTGTGTTGACTAAATCCTTAGTTTTATAAGGGTAATTTACAAACACTGTGTTGACTAAATCCTTAGTTTTATAAGGGTAATTTACAAACACTGTGTTGACTCAGTTGTTTAGTTTTGTATGAGTAATTTACAAACACTCTGTCGACTCAGTTGTTTAGTTTTGTAAGAGTAATTTACAAACACTGTGTTGACTAAATCCTTAGTTTTATAAGGGTAATTTACAAACACTGTGTTGACTAAATCCTTAGTTTTATAAGGGTAATTTACAAACACTGTGTTGACTAAATCCTTAGTTTTATAAGGGTAATTTACAAACACTCTGTCGACTCAGTTGTTTAGTTTTGTAAGAGTAATTTAGTTTCGTGTTAACATGGTAAAATTGGTAGAGGGCTGTGTATTATTGGGTGATAGGAATTGTTTTGTTTTGTCACAGCTTTACGAAAAATATCCAGATAAGGGCATTGAGATCAAACCTAATATTATTTTTTATAAATAAAGTACTGTTCGTTCACATGTAGCTTTGTTCTATATGTGTATGAGTACAACTTCTATCTCTTACGCAGTTATCCTCTCTTTGTGTAGCTGTTAGCTTTCTGTCTCATGGTGTAGCTAAATAGCTTTATTCTCTTCGTGTTTCTTTGAACTTTTTTTTGTCATTTCCTGTGGTAGTGTAAGCTTAGCTTTGTTTCTCTTTTACGATTCTCTAGCATTTTGTCTTCTTGCAGAATTTATAGCGTTCTGTGTCTTCTAATAGGTGTTTTTTTTGTATAGTGTAGATTGTTTTTTGCATGTAGTATGTAGTATGTAGCTTTTGTATCTAATTACAAGTGATGAGAATTTTAATTTATGTTATTAATAATTCTCCAGAAGACACCACTCATCTCTCACTTGGCAAATATGCGGGTGCTGTAAACGTTTTCTCTCTTGCACATTAAAGACAAACATTTACCATCGCACAATATTTTTCCGTAGGTGCAAAAGTTCTTATCAAAGGAGAAGACAATCCGTGTCATCTATATTTAGCGAGTTCTCATCCGCACTGTCTTTCCAACATGCAGTTATCAATAATTTTAACAAGAAATTTATAAAATCAACAATCAAATATACAACATATGAATATAATCAAAGAGCATTGATATTTACAACACTTCTCAACAATGTTCAATTAACCCTGGACAATCATTCAGTTTATCCTAGCATAGACATTTGCAGTCAATTAACATAAATATATAATCAAGTTCATGGATATCATCACGGAAATGAGAGCAGAGTTTTAGAGAAATACTGAAAGTCAATGCACATAACCTTTTCAAAGATGGCGGCTGTCACCAGCACATATTCACAAGCATGCGGTTTGCAACAAGTCATTGTCTTTCTTATGCAGGTGACTGCCTCACTTGTCTATGTTATACAACTATTCCGGAATCTTTGATGAGCCCACAAAGTGCACCATAAAGAATCATCCTGAATTTCGCATGTGCTATCAAGCACATCAGGAGGAATAATTTCGAATTTTCTTTGTAGTACTCAACACACCACAGGGAACATTCAAAATAATCTTCATGAGACCAAATTCATGTTATTCAAATTAAATTCTGTTAAATATAGCCACCAATTTTCATGCTATTCAAATTAAATCACATTAAATATAGCCATCATATTCATGTTATTCAAATTAAATTCTTGTAAATATAGCCACCAATTTTCATGCTATTCAAATTAAATCACATTAAATATAGCCATCATATTCATGTTATTCAAATTAAATTCTTGTAAATATAGCCATCAAACCCCATTCTGAAGTAGTCGTCATTTGTCAATATAACCTAAGTTACAAGTTTTCAAACTGACTCCATATCTATATTACACTTTTACTTATATATTATATTATCTTTTCAAACTGACTCCATATCTATATTACACTTTTACATATATATTATATTACCTTTTCTGATAACTGATTTCTCTTGACTACTTTGTGCCAGTCCCTCTGGCGGTTGCAAGCAGCAGACGTGACGTCACTGAACGCAAGCCACTACAGCTTCGTGTACATGTTGGCCTGGATTGTGCTGTTCGAGAAGTTTGTGGCGATCAGGGTCAGTACGTCGGACACATTTCACGTGTCAGTGTGTCGTCTAGGTGTGTGTCGTTTACGTCTTAATGAGCAATTAAATGTAGAAAACATATAGCATTTATTTCTTTCCTTTTTTTTTTTTTATTGATTGGCAAATGTCTGTCACATTTAATCCCACCCCCTAGTGTAAATAATGGAGCCATCACCTCAATGTTTCTTGTATGTTTGGTCGTAGACTGTCACTTTTTACAATGGTGACCATCTCAATGCTGTCAATTTTAAGCAATTTTAACAATGTGAGATCATCTCAATGCTTTCAATTTTTAGCACTTTTAACAATGTGAGATCATCTCAATGCTTTCAATTTTTAGCACTTTTAACATTGGGAGATCATCTCAATGCTGTCAATTTTTAGCACTTTTAACAATGGGTGACACCTCTCAATGCTGTCAATTTTTAGCACTTTTAACAATGGGTGACCATCTCAGACGACCTTGAATTTGAGTTCATGACAGAAACAAAATTCATTCACTTTACTACTTCGACATAATTTAAACTTGGAAATATATTATGCCCACATTGTTTTTCTTGATTACTTAGTTCCTTCGTGCTGCTTTAATTGAAACTTGAGAAATAGGTATTATATACACAGCTCTTTCCTTCATTATTTAGTTCAGTCGTGTTGCTTTCATTGAAACTTGAGAAATAGGTATTATATACACAGCTCTTTCCTTCATTATTTAGTTCAGTCGTGTTGCTTTCATTGAAACTTGAGAAAGAGGTATTATATACACAGCTCTTTCCTTCATTATTTAGTTCAGTCGTGTTGCTTTCATTGAAACTTGAGAAATAGGTATTATATACACAGCTCTTTCCTTCATTATTTAGTTCAGTGTTTTCCAAAGTGTATTCTAATTTTCACTAATATAAACTAACTTCACTAACATAAGCCCAATTGAAAGGTATTATCTTAGTTTGTGCCGTTGAATAATTCTGATATACTGACGCTGTGAACCGAGAAAATTTGGGAACCATTGATTTAGTAAGATCGAGTTTATAGAGGGCGGAGGGGGGGGGAGAGAGAAAGAGTACTTCCCTAAATGTGAGATCTTTACCTGAAACATATCTACACCCGAAAGTTTTCGATTCAACTTTTAACTTTTTTCTTCTTCTTTCAATGTGTTTTCGTAAATTAATTTTTAAAATGTTGGTTTACGAAAAGTTAGAAAATGTAAACAAGTTTTTTTAATTAATGCAATGCTTCCTAGTTTTGACAAAGAAACTGTCTATTTATTGAATTTCCTGTCGTCACTTCCGATTAAAAATTACGTCATGAAACTTAATTTCTTATGATTCCCTTGCCTTTAAGACTGCTGGAAGAAAGAGAAAAAAAGAATTCTTATATTTGAATGAAAATAGAATAATAACGAAGAAAAAGTACCAAAGATATTTATAAAATAATGAATATAACTACTAATACTTTAATAATAAAATTAATTTAATATTTTTAAAGCAACATATTAACTTTGATATGAATTTTTATCTGTTTGTTGTTGTTTTTATCTCCGTACATTATCTTTAAAGATTAATCCTGTTTGGTTCTTTTACTAAAAAAAGTAAACAATTTTATAATGTTGAATGGGGTGAAATTAAAGAACCATGCTCTATATTCTCAATATTTCTTTTGCAATGTGCCTTTTAGCTTGCATGAATTATTTCTTCATTGTAATTCTAATTTACGTCTGATGAAACATAAACCATTTCATGACGTCACTGTCTCAGATCTTTATCTTGTCATTGTTTCATACACGTGACACAAAACAATCTATTCATGACGTCACTGTCTCAGATCCTGGCTATGATTTTCTCCATCACGGGTATCGTGTTGTTTGCCTATGTTGACGGTTTTGCTGGCGAAACCATGTGGGGAGTCATCATTGCCGTCACATCGTCGTCACTTACGGCTGTGCATAAGGTAGCACGACAAAAACCGTCATTGTATTGTTCATGAGTCTGAAAGTGGTGGTGATGGTGGTGTAGTGGTGGTAGAGAGTGATGATTACGATGCTGGTGGTGCAGTAGTGGTAGAATGTATGACTGATGGTATAGTAGTAAATGGTAGAATGTATGACTGATGGTATAGTAGTATATGGACTGTGACGTTGCACAGATAGTAGTTGCAGTGAGTGGTGACTATGAAGCTAGTGGTGTGGTTGTGGCAATAATTGATGACTGCGAAGGTAATAAAGTACATAGTGATGCTTGTGATGTTTGGTAGAGGCAATAATGAATGCGCTGTTGATGGTGTAGTAACAGTAATGACTTCGACTGTGATAATGAGTTTGGTCTTTCGGCAGCTGCATGTACACGGATATTCAGATTTACTGCTAATACTCTATCAGTTATAATCAGTGTATATATATATATATATATATATATTATTTAAGTTCATAATCACGACCATATGGTATCGTAAGAGATTGTCCTTTGACACCATATCGTTATTTGGTTTGCTCGTATGAGTGAACTGTAAATGAGTTTATAAGAGATTGTACGTTTGAAGCCTTTGACACCATATAGTTATTTGGTTTGCTCATATGAGTGAACTATAAATGAGTTTATAAGAGATCGTTTGAAGCCTTTGACACCATATAGTTATTTGGTTTGCTCATATGAGTGAACTATAAATGAGTTTATAAGAGAACACTGAATTATTTGAGTGAGCTCTAGAGTATTCCAAAGGCTAAATGAAGCAATGCTGTGTCAGAAGATGATTGGATGAGACAGTGTTGTGCCAAAGGTTAGATAAGAGTGTGCTCTGTAAAAGGCTGGGTAAGAGAGTATTGTGTCAAGGGCAGGATAAGAGTGTATTGTGTCAAGGGCTAGATAAGAGAGTGCTGTGTCAAATGCTGATAAGAGAGTGTTGTGTCAAGGGCTGGATAAGAGAGTATTGTGTCAAGGGCTGGATGAGAAAGTGTTGTGTTAGGAGTTCAATGTTAGAGTCTGGATGGGAGAGTGTTGTGTCGGGGTTGTCGGAGAGTGTTCTTTTTTGCCTGGGCTGTATGAGAGTGTTGTGTCAGGGATTGGATTAAAGAATGTTATATGAGAGGCTGGAAGAGAAAGGGGTGTACCAAAGTCTGGCTGAGAAAGTATTGTATAAAGAACTAGATGGGAGAGTGCTGTGTCCGGGGCTGGGTGAAAGTGTTATGTCAGGGGCTGGATGAAAATGTTGTATCAGAGGCTGTGGAAGAAAGTGTTGTGTCAGATACAGGATGAAAGAGTTTTATGTTAAGGCTGGAATAGGTAATGTGTCAAGAGTAGAGGATGGATGATATTGTTGTGTCAGGAGGTGAATAAGTGAGTGTTGTGTATGGATATGGGTGGATAAGAGTATTTTTGTCAGGATTGGATTTAAGAATGTTAGAACAGAGAATAGATAAGAGTCTTGCCAAGGGCTTCTAGAGAGAATGTCGAGAGAGGGGTTGATGGTCAAATAATTACTATTATTATCCATAATATGGGTAATATATATATATATCATATTTTCATGTGTACTTTTATTCTTGCACGCTATATCTGGTTAGCTATTGACTTCGCATTAATATGACTTAAATTGGTTCTCTTAAATGTGCAGGTTCTTTACAGCAAATTTGTGGGAGATGCCAGCGTAGGACAGGCTACTCTCTTCCTGTCGTTTCTTGGTGAGAAGTAGTTTGTTACTCTGTGTGTGTAGACTAAACATTTCTTGGTGAGAAGTAGTTTGTTACTGAGTGTGTGTAGACTAAACATTTCCTGGTGAGAAGTAGTTTGTTACTGTGTGTTTTTAGACCAGACATTTCTTGGTGAGAAGTAGTTTGTTACTGGGTGTGTGTAGACTAAACATTTCTTGGTGATAAGTAGTTTGTTACTGTGTGTGTGTAGACTAAACATTTATTGTTGAGAAGTAGTTTTTACTGAGTGTGTATAGACTAAACATTTCTTGGTGAGAAGTAGTTGTTACTGGGTGTGGATAGACTATTTCTTGGTGAGAAGTAGTTTGTTACTGAGTGTGTGTAGACTAAGCATTTCTTGGTGAGAAGTAGTTGTTACTGGGTGTGGGTAGACTATTTCTTGGTCAGAAGTAGTTTGTCAATAGTATAGATAGACTGCCATTTATTTTTGGTGGGGGGCGGGGGAATAATTTGTCAGTGGTGTGGATTGACTAACCATTTCTTGGTGAGGAGAAGTTTGTCACTGGGTATAGATAAATTAGTCAGTTCTTAGTGAGGATAAATTTAAGCTAATGTTTTTGACAGGTTAATCAGTTTTAAAAGAAGAGTAATTTACCACTGGATGTGAGTAGACTAACCATTTTTTTGGTGGGAAGAGGTTATCACTGGGTGTGGGTAGCCTAACCATTTCTTGGTAAGGAATAATTTGTCACTAGGTGTGTAAAGACTAAGCACTTTTGGCTAAGGAATAAATGTGTGTAGAATAACCATTGATAAGGAATAAACTATCACTAGGTGTGGGTAAACTAACAATTTCTTGGTAAGGAATAATTTGTCACTATGTGTGCGTAGATTAAGCATTTCTTGGTAAGGAATAATTTGTCACTATGTCTGGACAAGCTATCCAGTAGCTAGTGAGGACCAATTAAAGCATCAAGTGCAAAAGAACAAGAACAAAAGATCAAGCAAAAACATCACACACTACCCATCGTAGCAAGTACATATTCGAACAAATAGCTAGTACTATGTCTATTACAGAAAGAAATCCTTATAATGAAAACTTTTGACTTTGAATAAATGTTTTCAAACGAAATGCAGTCAAGACGGACCAGAAAACAGCCTAGATAAGCTAGAAAGAAGTCAAGATTGAACAGAAAGAAGTCAAAACTGGATAGAAAGAAGTTAAGGTAGGCCAGGAAAAAGCCACGACTAATCACTGAGAGGTCAAGACGGGCCATAAGTCAAGGCGTGTCAGAAAGAAATCAAGACGGCCCAGAAAGAAGTAATGACAGTCCAGAAAGAAGTAATGACAGTCCAGAAAGCAGTTAAGACGTGTCAGAAAGTCAAGACTGTCCAGTTCGCCCATTCTAACGCTGTAGAAGTAAAGCCATTTAATAATTCATAATTAAGCCGCCATGATTGATAAAATTATATTAATAAATTTGAATACCTTTTTGATTACCATTTAATTTACCATAAAATGGACATTAACAAATCTCGGACTAAATGGATTACTCAAATATTATTTATCGTTAAGTCAATCATCAAAATATTTTACATTTGCAATGTCCGCAGGATGTTTGTCATGGCAGTGAATGGCTATGGCAGTGAATGGCTATGGCAGTGAATGGCTATGGCAGGGCTGATCGTTACTTGACGAGGCTCAAGTTAGGTCAATCTTTTGCAAGAGCTCTCAAGACATTTGTTTTCATCAGCAAAAGTAGCATAATCTTTCCTGTCATTGTTCAAACTCAATTTTGTCAATTCAATCCATGTATTAGTTTTCCCTTGTGTTTAAGTAATTTGTATAAAGATGTGTGTCATATGTAATTTGTATAAAGATGTGTGTCATAAGTAATTTGTATAAAGATGTGTGTCATATGTAATTTGTATAAAGATGTGTGTCATATGTAATTTGTATAAAGATGTGTGTCATATGTAATTGTTGTAAAAACACCTCGAGCTCTTACTAGTAGGAGCGATTTATTAAATCTTTAATTACACTATGTAACAAATTTTCACTTTTGTTCTGTTCCTGGGTTGAAAGTGTGTTTTCCTAATCCGTTAGGTCTAGAACAGAAAGGAAATCGCTGTTATTCCAGAAAAACTTTGCTTCCGTGACCGGGACACTGAAATTTGGAAAATCGCGTGTGTTCGAGAAAATTCTCGATTTGCTTTCAATGCCGAACTTCCTCCCTGAACTGCTAGAGTTGTCCACATGTTTCTACAATTCTCCTGAACACTCTAGAACATTCAAGAAACTTCCAGAACTTTCGAGAAACTCTCAGAACTTTCTAGAACGTTCTTGAACGTTCCAAAAGTAGCTGTACAAGTATAAAAGCACAGGTGTCTCGAACCAAGATTCCAATTCGTGTTATTGCAGACTGAAAGGATAACGATTCGTAGTTGAAGAGAAGTTATTTATTTGATATGGCATCAAGAGATTGTTTGCATCCAGCTGATTCATTCTGCTACGTGTGCGGACAATTCATAAAGACAAGAGCGAAAAAGTATTCCGTGGAAGCAAGTCGTATAATGTGCGAGGCCTACAAGGCATACTTCGGCGTGCCGGTCGGGGACCAAGACAAATCTTGGGCACCGCATTTCACATGTGAATATTGCAAGAAAACACTTGAAGGTAAACTGAACAGTTGCTTCTCGCTTAGATGTGTTTTAATTTATTTTCATAAAATTTCAATGATTTAGATCGAGTTCATTTCAAAGAGTTGTAATTTACAAAGTTTTGTCATAAGTCGTGTACTGTAGGCAAATACGTTCCATCTTGAAATCGTTCCATATTTTGAAATTTCCTGCCCTCAAATTATTATAATTCTTATGTATTATTATGTGCTATGTTCCAGGTTGGTACAGAGGAGAGAAGCGAGCCATGAAGTTTGCTATCCCGCGAATTTGGCGAGAGCCGACGGACCACTCAAGCAACTGCTACTTCTGCATGGTAAACCCAAAAAATCGTTGCACCGGCAAAAATGCCCATCAGATCGTTTATCCGGACATACCTTCTTCCATCGCCCCAGTACCACATAGCCCCGATCTGCCTGTTCCGACTCCTCCTAGGCGGCATCGGCCATCTTCAGGAGACAGCAGCAAGTCAGATAGCGAGGCAGATACTGGAGATATGGACTACGATTCCGCAGATGAAGTTGGGGATAGAAAGCTGTACTTCCCTAACCAGAAAGATGTGAACGATTTAATTAGGGACCTCGGGCTTACGAAATCGAATGCTGAGCTTCTGATATCCAGGCTCAAACAGTGGAACTTGGTTGATGATAGCGTACAAGTCACGGATCAGAGGAAGCGGCATCAAAGATTCTCCAACTTCTTCAGTCAGCGTGATGGGCTGTGCTTCTGCAACGATGTTGCCGGTCTATTCCAGGCTATAGGTATCGCATGTAATCCTATTGAATGGCGCCTATTCATAGACAGTTCATCCCGGAGCCTCAAAACCGTGTTGCTTCACAATGGAAACAACTACCCATCTCTCCCGATGGCCCACTCTGTGCATCTCAAAGAGGACTACACCAGTGTCAAAATGTTGCTGAGTGCATTAAAGTATGACGACTACGGATGGGAGGTCATCGGTGACTTCAAAATGGTATCATTCCTCATGGGTATTCAAGGAGGTTTCACGAAATTTCCTTGTTTCCTCTGTCTCTGGGACAGCCGTGACACTAAGGCGCATTATCGCACAAAGGACTGGCCACAACGGACTGAGTTTTCTGTTGGGAAGAGCAATGTGAAGTGGGCGCCGCTGATAGAACCTCATAAAGTGCTTATACCACCGCTGCACATCAAGTTAGGCCTCATTAAGCAATTTGTCACTGCTCTTGACAAGGAGTCAGCAGCATTTCAATACCTCTAAGATCTTTTTCCAAAGCTGTCCGAGGCTAAGGTCAGGGCTGGTATATTTGTCGGACCACAGATCAAGAAGATCATAGAATGTGAGGATTTCGCAAAGCTGTTGAACAGGACGGAGAGAGCGGCTTGGAGCAGTTTCGTTGCAGTTGTTCAGGGCTTCCTAGGTAATCACAAAGCTGAAAACTATGTGGAGTTGGTGCAGACTCTCATAAAGAATTACGCCACAATGGGATGCAGAATGTCTCTGAAAGTCCATATCCTTGATTCGCATCTCGACAAATTCAAGGAGAACATGGGCGCTTACTCGGAGGAGCAAGGCGAGCGTTTTCATCAAGATATATTGAACTTTGAACGTCGTTACCAAGGACAGTATAACGAAAACATGATGGGGGACTACATTTGGGGGCTACTTCGAGAGAGTGATTCACAGTACAATCGTAAATCTAGAAAATCTACACATTTCTGAACCTCGTTGAGTGGTTTCCGACTGTGTTTGTCTATTCCTTGTGCAATTTTTGTTTTTACCTGATCATAATGACGAAAATGAAAAAAAAATCGTTCTATTTTCACAAAAAAACGAGTTTTCTTCGTGCTGTTGTCGTGAAAGCAAAGTTTGTGCTTAATGAAGTCATTTTTTCACGTACTTTAGACATAAGCAATTGAAATATAACACTTAGAAGCCAGGAACAAAAATTGTGTTACATAGTGTTATTTACTTATATTTTTATGATTAATTTTTATTCATGATATAGATAAGCTATATATTTCGTTTTAGTGAAGATTAATGTAGGCTACAGTGTGCATAAGAATTCCAATTAATTGCGTTATTTCATTTCATGGCGAGTCAGTCAGTCAGTCAGTCAGTCAGTCAGTCAGTCAGTCAGTCAGTGGTCATCAACAACGGGAAGCTGTTGCTTGATTGGGTTTCACGTCCCGATTCCAACTTTCACTGATTTCACAGAAGAAAGTAAAGGGGAGTAATTTATGTTCAAGAAGGAAGGGATATAGTGCCATGGGTGGAATGAATGGAAGTTTGAGAAATTTGATTTTTCAAGAAGCAACCAATTCACAGCTTTGTCCGACTTTTAGCTGCAAGAGGTCTATAACGTGTGCGGCTTATGCAGCACGGAGCGCCATTTATCATCCTATCCAATGACATTAAGCCCAACACCTTGAGTCAGGTTAACTGCTTGACACTCTTTTATAATAACTATAATGTGAGCAAAGCAAATTACTGAATAACTATATTAAATGGTCTTTCTATTGTTTCTTTCTCACTGATATCGCCAGCATTCCTTACTTGTCTGGTGATAGGAAACATTATGAACTCAGTCTTCAATCACTGTATATGTGAAAGAATTGTCAGTGTATTTGTGCCAGCATTCAGTCAGTGTCTGGTGATAGGAAACATTATGAACTCAGTCTTCAATCACTGTATATGTGAAAGAATTGTCAGTGTATTTGTGCCAGCATTCAGTCAGTGTCTGGTGATAGGAAACATTATGAACTCAGTCTTCAATCACTGTATATGTGAAAGAATTGTCAGTGTATTTGTACCAGCATTCCTTACTTGTCTGGTGATAGGAAACATTATAAACTCAGTCTTCAATCACTGTATATGTGAAAGAATTGTCAGTGTATTTGTGCCAGCATTCAGTCAGTGTCTGGTGATAGGAAACATTATGAACTCAGTCTTCAATCACTGTATATGTGAAAGAATTGTCAGTGTATTTGTGCCAGCATTCAGTCAGTGTCTGGTGATAGGAAACATTATGAACTCAGTCTTCAATCACTGTATATGTGAAAGAATTGTCAGTGTATTTGTACCAGCATTCCTTACTTGTCTGGTGATAGGAAACATTATGAACTCAGTCTTCAATCACTGTATATGTGAAAGAATTGTCAGTGTATTTGTACCAGCATTCCTTACTTGTCTGGTGATAGGAAACATTATGAACTCAGTCTTCAATCACTGTATATGTGAAAGAATTGTCAGTGTATTTGTGCCAGCATTCAGTCAGTGTCTGGTGATAGGAAACATTATGAACTCAGTCTTCAATCACTGTATATGTGAAAGAATTGTCAGTGTATTTGTGCCAGCATTCAGTCAGTGTCTGGTGATAGGAAACATTATGAACTCAGTCTTCAATCACTGTATATGTGAAAGAATTGTCAGTGTATTTGTACCAGCATTCAATCAGTGTCTTTGTGACAGGATTTAGTTCATTCATTCAATCAATATAAATGGGAAAGCATTTTCTCAGTGTATTTGTGACCATTCAACTAAAGGTTTAAGTCAGTGTGTATGTGACAACATTCCTTCTTGAAAAGTGTCTATATGATTAAAGTTCTATGGCCAGTATTCCTTGTGTCTGTATGATCAAAGTTCTAATAACCAGTATTCCTTGTGACTGTATGATCAAAGTTCTATAACCAGTATTCCTTGTGACTGTATGATCAAAGTTCTATAACCAGTATTCCTTGTGACTGTATGATCAAAGTTCTATAACCAGTATTCCTTGTGACTGTATGATCAAAGTTCTATAACCAGTATTCCTTGTGACTGTATGATCAAAGTTCTATAACCAGTATTCCTTGTGTCTGTAAGATGAAAAGTTTTACGATCGCATTAGGTTTATGGGAAAGTGATTCGGCTGCATTACTCCATTATAAAGTATAAATATGACAGGAAAAGTTACATGACGATGCGACGTCTTTGTACTTATGGCAGGAAAAGTTACGTGAATTTGTGACGTCTGACAGAAAATATTACATGGTCATTTGATATTTGTGTACCTATGACAGGAAAAGTTATATGATCGTGTGACGTCAGTGCACCTATGACAGGAAAAGAAAAGTCGTGTGATATCTGTGTACCCATCACTGGAAACGCTCCATGGCACATGACACCAGTATACCTATGACGGGAAAAGTTACATGGCCATATGAGTCTGTGCATCTTGGCAGGAAAAGTTACATGACATGACGTCTTTGTACCTGTGTCAGGAAAAGCAATATAATTCAACTCAATTGTAACCATGACAGTATGGAGAACATGGAATTTAAGCTAGTTTAGGATAAATCTGGAAATAACACTTGCATTGAAAGCACATATGCTGTTAGCTCTAGTTATAATGTCATTACATTTGTTATTTGGTTCTTGAGTAATTTTATCACTTTTGTTACAGGATTGCTCAATGTGATCTTGTTGTGGCCAGTTTTCCTGGCTCTGTATATGACGGGAAAGGAGACAGTAGACTGGGAGATTGTGCCTTGGTCCACTCTTACTGCCTCTGCCATTCTCCTCCTAGGTAAGAATATTCTTGCTCAGGTGTAATCTGTTTACGTTATCTGTCACTTGTTAAGATGACTCTTACCTTTGAGTCTGTTGATGTCAACTGTTTTTTTGTTAAAACGATGTTCACTAGTATGTCTGCTTAGGAAGTCACCTATTTTTTGATATTTCATATTTACTTTTTAAATCTATCTAAATTATAATGGTCATTAGATAAGATGGTGATGATCTTAGGATGAGGGCAGCTTCTGGCTATCAGCCGATTTCGCTGCATAGCATGAGGTTCGCCGCTGTAATGAGAGTTGAAGACTATGAAAGTGTAATGAGAGTTGAAGACTGTGTTCTCCTGTTCAGCACTGTGACTGTCATGCAGTGTTCTCCTGTTCAGCACTGTGACTCTGTCATGCAGTGGTCTCCTGTTCCGCACTGTAGTTTTGTTAAATCGGTTTTTATTTTCTTCACGAGTGCTTCAAATTAGAGGTATGAAATACATTTAACAGTAACCATCGTTCATTAAATACGATAATTTATTAAGAAAATGTATTAAAAATCAGATATATAGAAAGTGACGTTATTTGAAACATTCCTTCATTTTTTTCCTTGTACTTTTTGTTGTTGTTACATGTATTGTGATTATATTTCTGCTTGTTTTTCTTTCAACCTTCTGGATTATTATTTTTTTAATTATTATTTTAATTAATTATATTGGCATTTATTATAATTGCTGCTAAGCTGCTGGGTGTGTACTGATTTCATTTCCTTGGATAGAAGTGTTAAGCTACATTTGTAAAAATGAGTTTTTTTCTGGCAGGTCCCACTTTCCCCTCTTTATGTTAAGTGTGCATGTGTGTGAGAGTGTGAATGTTTGCGTGTGAGTGCGTGTGCGTGCGTGAGTGTATGTGAGTGTGCGCGAGTGTGTGTGAGTGTGTGCGCGTGTGTGTGTATGTGCGCGAGTGTGTGTGTGGGCATGTGAGTGTGTATGCATGTGTTTGTAAATATGTGTGTGTTTGTGTGTGTGTGTGTGTGTGTGTGTGTGTGTGTGTGTGTGTGTGTGTGTGTATGGACGAGAGATATAGTTGGGCAACATTGTTATTTATCAGCCCTTGTGAATAATTGTTTTATTTTGTCAATTTAAAATGTCTTGTTTGGTGTTATGCATATATGAGTGAAGCCTTTAATTTTATCTAGTTTAATGAAAGTAGGTTATGCACACACTCATTTTGTCACAAATTATCTCCTCCATCTTTGCAGTCATTGCACTAAAATAATTATATAGAAATAATTATATAAAATAATTATATAAAAATACTATTTCTATGTGCCTATGATAGCTGTTTTAGCTATCCTCTCTTCCACACAGTATTCTTACGTATGTAACATATTGTCTTAACACTCCTTTCTTCCACAGAGCTGCCGTGTGTCCCAGGTTTTCTTAATTTGTCTGTCTTAAGACTTCTTTCGTCTCTTTTACCTACAGTTTTCCTGTGAATGTCACGTATTGTCCTCAGTCTATTTTCTTCTACACTGTACCTATGACTGTCATGTGTTGTCTTAAGTCTCTTTTCTTTTACACTGTACCTATGACTGTCATGTGTTGTCTTAAGTCTCTTTTCTTTTACACTGTACCTATGACTGTCATGTGTTGTCTTAAGTCTCTTTTCTTTTACACTGTACCTATGACTGTCATGTGTTGTCTTAAGTCTATTTTCTTTTACACAGTGTTCCAGGTGCTGAGCGTCTGTGCTGTGCACGTCACCTGGAAAGAATTTATCGGACTAGGGGTCGCCATATCCATCCCTATCTGTGCTGGTGAGTCTTATTTACAACCTTTCCCCCCCCATCTGTGCTGGTGAGTCTTATTTACAACCATCCCTATCTGTGCTGGTGAGTCTTATTTACAACCATCCCTATCTGTGCTGGTGAGTCTCATTTACAACATCCCTATCTGTACTGGTGAGTCTTATTTACAACCATCCCTATCTGTGCTGGTGAGTCTTATTTACAACCATCCCTATCTGTGCTGGTGAGTCTCATTTACAACATCCCTATCTGTGCTGGTGAATTTTATCTAAGGATATCACCACATTCATCCATATGTGACTTGAATTTAGGGGTCGCTACATCCATCGCTATCTGTGCTATTGAGTTTTATTGAGGATCACTATATCCACCTCTCGCTGTTCTGGTGAATTTGATGAAAGTTTGCCATATTTATCCCTCTCTGTGCTGACGTTGATTAGAAGCTGACATGTTGATCTTATCCCGTCATCTTATGAAACTTTTAGACAAGGAGTCAGTCTCCAGACATCGCAAAGGATGATGGTCAGACAGGCTTGAATTAAGATTAAGTAAGAAGTTCCACCTGAGAACACAACTTATGTGTCGATAGGGCGTAGACTTATAGTGGTATGTGAGTGGGGAATTCATGTTAGGAAACGAATCCTAAATTTAACCACTGATAAGTGATTATGGCTATTAATGATAAAAGAATTCATAAATAATAACGCATAATAGAGGCTAAACGCACTTGGCAGTCACACACTTTGAATTTGGTGTGGCTGAGTCCAGTCATGAAAAGCAGCCATTAGCATGACGGTGAGTTCACTGATTGATTGAGAAAGAATGGACTTAGGAATATTTCGTGCATTTTGTTATTGATATATTTTATGTAGAGATGTTATGTGAGTAGACTATTACTTCTACAGTTCTGAATTGTGATGCTTGTGAGTTATACGTTACACATGTGACATCATTTCTAGTGAATACATTCATATACTATTATGTTGTATTTATTATGATGTGGGCCTGTGTCAGGCTAATAAATACTGCTGCAGGAATCTGTAAGTTGAACTTGAATGTAAGAAAGAATGGAGTTAGAAATGAATAAACTGGAAAACTTAGTGTTTGTTCCCTGATTATATTTTACAGAGAAGAAGCAGCCTTTCATTCTAGAATCTCTGGAATTTCTAGAATTTCCTGGTTTATTGATTTATAACTGTTACGACTGTGGTAGATTTTAGAAAGATTTGAGAAGTCTCTCCCCACCCACCCCAGTGTGTAAGAGTAAGGATTCACTGCACTCTGTTAATGTATGATGGCAAAGTATGCTCACTACAGCAAGAAATATCTGGTACAAGATGTTACTGGAAATTGCTATATTGTTGTTCTGCTTTAGGGAACTAATACGTGAAGGAGCACCCAGATTAGTCTTAGAGGACAGTGGAACATTCTATAGCATGCTAGGGAAACACATGAAGAACTGACAATTGTATTGTGAACAATAAACTTGAGACATTGAAAGCATGTGAAAAACTATTGAAGCATCATCTTGAAATTTTATGTACACTATTAACTGTAACTCCATTTCTGTTCTCTTGTAAGAACAACTGTGTGATTTATTTTGACATTAATCTAATGAACTATGTGTTAGGATATAAGACTGTATAAGTATTGAAATTATTCTAACATAGTTTCATGGAAATATTGATGTCAAATAGTCTTTTCTTTGTATTTGTTAAATGTATATTTGATTGTTGATTTAATAAATTTATTATTAAATTTATTGATCTTCTTAAACATATTGATAAGCTTATGTTGGAGAGATAGTGGTGGATGGGGGCTCACTAAATATAGATTAAAGTCGGATTTATCTTCTCCTTTGGTAAGATGTTTTCCACCTACAGAAATATTGTATGACAGTAAATGTTTGTCTTTAATGTTGTGGAAGAGAGAAAACGTTTATAGCGCGCATATCCGCCAAGTGAGAGAGACGAGTGGTGTCTTCAGGAGAATTGTTAATAATATAAATTAAGAGTCTCATCACTTGTAATTAGTTATTGATGATTAATAATAATAATCATTTCCAATCACAATGGTGGTGTTGTGACACACAGTCATACTGGGTTAGTGTGATGCATCCTAGAAAGAAAAACCCAACATAGTATTTAATTTATGTCTTGCATCTGAATAAATATGTCCTGGCAAAAAACACTGTAGAAATAAAATTAACTTCATAAAATACTTAGATTCATTTCCAATTTCTTACATAGTATATACTAGTCAGTCCTGAAGGTTAATAAAGTAATTCACACCTAGGAAGGTTTGATTGGAAATAGGAAATCTTACTGTGTGATAAGATCTGATGAAGGTTGGTAGGAAAGGGAAAACCCGCAATAGAGCATTAGTCAAATGTAAATATAGCCCTAGGCCTAAAGTGTCCTATCAAAAGGCTTAATCGTGATACAATTGATACATAAATTGTGATGCACCAAGACTGTTGTAAATATAGAATCTGTGTCTATGTAGGAGTTGTATAGTATTTGATTACTGTGGTCTTCATAGTGTATTATGTATTTCTTTTTCCAACTATCTACCTGTGAAACCTTGATTTAATTGCAGCACACTACATTGGAACTATACTTTCAATGAAATATTGAAATACTTTCAATTGAAATATTAATCTATAGAAATAAATCAAGGTACTGAAGTATTTGGAGATTACTCAGTGACAGTATTATTGAAGAAGTGACTAAAGTACAGATGAATTAAACATTGTGTGAGATCTACAGGAGCTATCATTTGTATATTTGTCAAACATATTATAAGCAAGCTATCAGTCATTAGTAATAGTAATCAAACTCATATTATAAGCAAGCTATCAGTCATTAGTAATCAAACTCATATTATATGCAAGCTTTCAGTTATTAGTATATTAGAAAAACTATTTCCTGTGTATTAGAGTAAATTGGGGTGTCCCGTATCTAAAATTTAATCCTCTCTTTTCTTCGTTTTTAATTTAAATTCCTAATTACTATTTTTATACATTTCATTGTCTAAATCATTATTCTCATATCGATGTACTATTTTGTAATGTTAGTGTTGTCTTTGTTCTTTTAATTGTCGTTGATAAGACTATCGGGCTCTTGAGTCTTTTCACGACAATAACAGGCAATATAGTCGGTGCGTTATCACCATCATAACAAAATTGGGGGAGGGGGACGGGTGGTGGTTTTCAAGCGGGCAAAGAGAAGCACGGGCGCCAGGCAGGAGACTAAGACTAGTCTACTTAGTTTAAGGCCTAAAACAGTTCTAAGTCGAATAACGCTGATTTACTAAGTATAAAGTAGTCCTAACAGTCGGGTAACAACTGTAAGTTTGTTGTTTTCAATATTATTGAATTGAGTCAAGCATATGGACGGCACTGTGTGTGTTGTTGTTGGTGGTGGTCACTGTCCGTCTGCGAGTACATACAGCATAGATATATACTCAATAAATACTAGTGACTAGTAAAAAAGCACAGTAAAGAACCAATCAGATGACAAAAAGCACAGTAAAATATTGAATAGATCTCTACATACAGAATAGATCTATATATACAGGAATACTAGTGACCCTCTCATCGTAAAATATGAAATAGAATGAACTGTACACACAGCAAATACTTGTGACCTTTTCAGGGTAAAACGTGAAATAAGACCTAGTACACACAGTGGACTACCTTACTAATCCAGATCAGGCCTGGGAAGATACAAAATAGAATCGATAATTACAAGCAATTATAATCGCTGGTATGGTCATGGGTACTGAGTGTACTCTAAAATTCTATAAATGTGTTTACCTCTAAAGTTCAGCCCATGCTGAATGTAAAGGGCGGCGGGGAGGGGGGTAGTTCACCAAGGATAAGCTTTCGAATTTCTGGAAGAGGAGTTAATTGCGGCAGAGATTGCCGGTGATTGAGGCAATCTGAAAGGTAAATGTGTCGGCTGGGCCAGTGGAATACCTCAGTCTATGTTGGCGGTTAGTGGAATACGTTTGTCTACACTGGCTTGCACTTCTTTCCTGGCGCTGTTTGATAAGAGAAGAAAATTGGGGCACTGACGTGAAGTAATAAAAACAAACTGGCATTAATTGAATGAAAAGTACAGAAACGCTAACTTTTTAAAAAAATGCTTTTTGTGAAGGAAAGATATGCCAACAAATCTTTCAAACTGATTGGCGGAGTTAAATATGTACATTTTATTAGTAATAGCACACTTATACACGCATTTACATATGCATAGGGGAGAGTGAATGCTTAACAAAACTTGCAATATTAAGGTATAACAAACAAAAATCAACCACTACTGAGTACAACAATTTTATCGAGTACTGTATGTAACTTTCGTGTGTGTGTGTGTGTGTGTGTGTGTGTGTGTGTGTGTGTGTGTGTGTGTGTGTGTGTGTGTGTGTGTGTGTGTGTGTGTGTGTGTGAACCACGTAAACTAATGGTACAGTTATAACCCTTCCCGTAATATGTGACTGTAAATTAGCAAAATCAAGGCGAATACACCATCATGTTGTTGGTAGTCGAGTATTTGCCCCGTTTTGGACCTTAGTTAAAGCTACATTATGGCGCACAGACCTAGAGAAGTGAGTTTTTATTGAGAAGTTATATAACTGTAAATAACGTGACAGCCTTCTTCTAAGTTTACTTCATGAGAAGTCAGTGAGTCATTCTTATTCCAGATCTTTTTCTTTGTAGGACTCATTTTTCTCCGTGCAGCTGGGTGGTCTGGGTGAGGGCTCTCTGTATGTGGTGTGTGTGCTGGATGAGGGTGTATGAATGTTAAGGCTAGATGAAGAGTGTGTGTTTGTGCGTTCCTGGATGTGTGTGCGTGCGTGGTATACTGCATGAGGGTGGATGAGGACACTATGTGAGCTGAAAAATTAAGTACGAACTGTGTTGGCAATGATGATTAAAAACGGTGTGTGCACGTTTGCGAGTGTTGTTATCAAGGCTGAATGAGTGTGCGTGTGTATGTGTGTATGTGTGTGTGTGTGTGTGTGTGTGTGTGTGTGTGTGTGTGTTGCTTGAATAATTGCGTACGGAAGAAGTAAATAGGCCCACTTTGTCATTCTAAAACAGAGGCGTGTTATTTTATTATATTTTTGCCCTATTTATTTACACTTCACTCTCCATCATAAAATTATTTTCATAAATCGCTCTTTCAAAGTTGCGTACATTAAGTACATTTATGTCCGTTGTCACCATTTCATTCTCAATGGTTATTTTTGTATTAATATTAAATAATCCGACTGCCAAACGTGTTTTTTTTTAAAAACATAAATGCACTAAGAAAATTCATATGTTTTACAGACATAATAAACAATAAGAGTCGATGTTTCTGCTCAATGTCATTCATGGGGACACTTCTATTAATAATGACATAGGAAAGGTAAGGTGAACGGTTTGTTACATTCAAAAAATGCCTGAACGGATAGCGGCTTACATTTAAAAGGGGGACTCTTCCGGTTTACTCCGATTTCGCGCTTCCATGAGTAGGACAGGGTTGAATAGGGTGCTGTGGGGTGAGTCGGGGAGAATGAGAGGCTAACGGTAATGGGTTTATTGGACTTTTTATTTATAGATTTATTTATTTTAATTTTGGGTCAGATGAAAATATTATATTATTTACATTTGTTTGTTTTCTTTATTGTTATTTTAAAATATTACTATCATTAGTATCATTAACATTATCAAGCTGTCGCGATTACTACCATTGTCATTTGGTCATATAATTAATTTTTCATTGACCTGTTTATACTCTATTTTATTTTATCTCGACTCTCTAATGCTTTTCATTATTAATAACTAAATTATTTAAATTATATTAAATGCAATCGGTAAAATTCTCACTTTTGTTAGTTCATAGTAGAATGATATTAAGTTTAATTGGGTTCACTTTCTTTGTCTAAGGATGATTTATTATTATAGTGTTTTATGCAGTGGACGTGCAATTATCAACTTTATATAGCCCACTCAGAACCCCATGCCAGTGTTTTGTGCAGTGAATGTGCAATTATCAACTTATATAACCCGCTCAGAACCCCATGCCAGTGTTTTGTGCAGTGAATGTGCAATTATCAACTTATATAACCCGCTCAGAACCCCATGCCAGTGTTTTGTGCAGTGAATGTGCAATTATCAACTTATATAACCCGCTCAGAACCCCATGCCAGTGTTTTGTACAGTGAATGTGTAATTATCAACTTATATAACCCGCTCAGAACCCCATGCCAGTGTTTTGTGCAGTGAATGTGTAATTATCAACTTATATAGCCCGCTCAGAACCTTATGCCAGTGTTTTGTGCAGTGAATGTGTAATTATCAACTTATATAACCCGCTCAGAACCCCATGCCAGTGTTTTGTGCAGTGAATGTGTAATTATCAACTTATATAGCCCGCTCAGAACCTTATGCCAGTGTTTTGTGCAGTGAATGTGTAATTATCAACTTATATAGCCCGCTCAGAACCCCATGCCAGTGTTTTGTGCAGTGAATGTGTAATTATCAACTTATATCCGCTCAGAATCCCATGCCAGTGCACACCTCATATAGTTGTCGGGAAATTGTTTTTTTATTTAGAAAGTCACTTAATTTTATTTTTTCTGATTCTACTGATGTACATTTTTAATAACATGTTCGACTGTTAAGAGATCCCCACAGGTACAAATAATTTGTTGGGTATCATCTAAATTCGCTGCCAAGTCGTAGTTTTGTATATTCGGGATTGTTTCTGTCTAGTTCCGTTGAAAAAATAGGAATATGTTTCACACATTGGACGTCTGCCTTTTGCTAGTTTTAAGGACTGGTTTTGCCAAATTTAATTTTTTTGTTTTTGTTTTCTAAGAGGTAAAAAATTTTTTGTGGGGTTGGTGAGATGTGTTTATATTCTATTCTAGAGTAACCCCTTTTTTGCTAGGGTATCAGATTTATCATTGCCTTGTATATTTAAATTTGTTAGCATCCATATTATTTTATTCTCGTTACCATTATCATTTAGGTTTTTTATTTTGGCTTAGTATCAGCTAGCTAATGTCTGGTTTTTTCCCCACTTGGATTCTGGAGTGCAGCTTACTGCCAAGAGTAAGTCAGCGGCAGTGGCGTAGCAATGGATTGTGCAGTTTGTGCCATGCACAAGGGCCCCGGCGATCGGGGTGGGATGGGGGGCCTGGCAGCGAGCGGAGTATATATATATATGTTCTTTGCAACACCATTTCTTTCGTTTGAAATCGAAGGGGCCCGCCCACCACCAAAACTCTGCACAAAGGCCAAATAAAAATATACTTTCTACGTCACTGGTCAGAGGCTGAGACATTCACTATAAACAGGTTTTGTTTTTCACTGCCTGGTGATACTATTAAGAATGGCCGTCATTTCAACTGTGAATGTTAATGGGTTATGTCCAGTCTGAGTAATTAGGTATATCTACCCCTACTCCAGTCTTGTCAGTCAGTGGGTCATCTGCGTAGACCTTTCCCCTGCCCGTATATATTGTCGTCTGTGAGTTTAAGAAATGTAGTTTTGATTAGCTCTGGGAACTTGTTTCAATTTTCAAATTGCCTATTGATCTGGGGGAATAGGGGGAATTGCCACAAAGGCTTGACTGGTAGAAAGTTCCAGGCTTTAAGTATTTTTACTTAATCCTGTATCTATTGATAGAAAACTTTCAGATCGCACAGTTTATTTGAAATGAAATTCTATTAGAACAGCTTTATGTCGCACAGTTACTTGATATTGAAAAGAAATTATGTATTAGAGTGCAGTTTGCTTGATAATGAAAAGATATATTCTGTACCAGAGTGTACAGTTTAATACTAAAAAGATATTCTGTACCAGAGTGCACAATTTACTTGATATTAAAAAGATATTCTGTACCAGAGTGCACAATTTACTTGATATTAAAAAGATATTCTGTACCAGAGTGCACAATTTACTTGATATTGAAATGATATTCTGTACCTGAGTACAGTTTACTTGATACTGAATGATATTAAAACGATATTCTGTGCATGAGTACAGTTTACTTGATATTGAAATGATATTCTGTACCTGAGTACAGTTTACTTGATATTGAAATGATATTCTGTACCTGAGTACAGTTTACTTGATATTGAAATGATATTCTGTACCTGAGTACAGTTTACTTGATATTGAAAGGATATTCTGTACCAGAGTGCACAGTTTACTTGATATTGAAAGGATATTCTGTACCAGAGTGCACAATTTACTTGATATATTATATGAGAAAGCGGGTTCTGTATTTGAGTTTACGTTACATGGTTGTTTCTTATTGTTAGCAAGGTTAGAGTGAATGGGCCCTTATTTGTAATTCTAATAATAGAATAGACAGACCGGCCGAGGCTGCTGTTACGCTTTTTAAATAATTTAATTAGAATTAGCATCTTCTACTCTAATAAAGCTATATCTAGCAGTTTGTGGGATATGTAATAATTGATTAGTTTTTAACGTTTACAGCATGAAAATACCTTTAATATGTAATTTAAGACTTTTATTGTTTCTTTATAAAGATTGGCACTTCAATTTTTATTTTGTTTATTCATGAAGTTTATAGAAAGTGAATAAAAGTAATTGTAAGCTTAGGAACTGTCTGACACTGACTCTAGCTATGTACATGTAGTAAATATTAATTTTGCCAAACATCTGTTACAGTTTATAATGCTGTATATTACTTGTGATATTTCCTCTGCTGAATGACGGCAGACGTGGTGTTTTTTTTTATTGTGACGAACATGAGTGTTTCTTGCAGTGTATGACGCAGTCGTGGTGTTTTTTGTGACGAACATAAGTGTTTCTTGCAGTGTATGACGCAGTCTGGAAGAAGACAGCATTTTCTGGAATGAAGGTGGCGGCTTTTGTGTTGATCTCTGTGGGACTGTTGTTGATCTTGTTGCCAGACAACTGGACGGATATTGTGGTCAAGCCCTTCAAGGCGCGCAAGAGACAGGCTCGCAGAGAGTCCAACCAACAGACCGGTACCAGTCACACGCTCAGAAGCCGCCTGACAAGGACCACCTACATGTGAAGACCGAGGACAAGGACCACCTACATGTGAAGACCGAGGACAGCCAGGTTTTATTGACGTCATAACCGAACGGCGTCCAAGTGACAGAACATTTTTTAGAACACTCACAAGAGATTTCTGTTCTCTCAAACTATACTTGGACAGATATGTCGACTCCGAAATGAGTGTCGGTGGAGGGGAGGGGGGGCAGTGTTGTTCAGGAGGAAGTGAGAGATACTAACGATGCTCCACAAGATATACATACAGTCTGGGTGTGTAACCATCTCACTATGGACATACTTGTATAAGAAAATACATACAGTCTGGGTATGTAACCATCTCACTGTGGACAGTCTTATGTAAGAAACAATGCATACATTCTGGGTGTGGAACTCATCTCATTATAGACATTCTTGTATAAGAAAAACTCAATGTATACAATCTCAGTGTATCACTCATCTCATTATGGACATTCTTGTATAAGAAAAACTAAGTGCAATGGTTCCCTGGGGTACCAGTATTGTTGAGCATCATGGAATCAGCACTGTCAAAATTACTGGAACTGTTGCACTAAAAACATATTACAATAACCGTCAAAGAAATTGCAACATTAGGCAAACAAAACAGTCAGTACTGAAATGAGTACACCGAACATAAAACACAAGGAAGAACCAATCAGATGACATAAAACTCAGTAAAGAACTAATCAGATGACATAAAACTCACTAAAGAACCAATCAGATGACAAAAAGCACAGTAAAGAACCAATCAGATGAATAAAGCACAGTAAAGAACCAATCAGAAGACAAAAAGCACAGTAAAACCAATCAAATGACAAAAACCACAGTAAAGAACAAATCAGATGACATAAAACACAGTAAAGAACCAATCAGGTGATAAAAACCACAGTAAAGAACCAATCAGGTGACAAAAACCACAGTAAAGAACCAATCAGGTGACAACAAACACAATAACGAACATTTAGATGGTATTTCGTGGTTGAGGATGTGCGCCATGGTGCAACCGTTTTTACCCCTTCCGTCAGCCCTCCCGCCTTCCACTTCGAAACGTAATGTGAGACTGTGAGGTCTCAAGGGGAACTTCAGATCAGAGAACGTCTGATGATGAAATGATCAATGCAAGGTCCAATGGAGATGTAAAACTGCTATCGAACACACACACACACACACACACACACACACACACACACACACACACACACACACACACACACACACACACACACACACCATTTCTGAAATCATCCCATCATCACCCTCTACAACTTTCCTATCAACAACCCTCCACTCTGTCTTTCATCATTTTCAACTCTCATAACAGCGGCACATCACGTGTCAGGGAGTGAAATCGGCTGCTATCCGGAAGTTGCTTTTATCACCCCCCCCAAAAAAAAAAGAATAAAAGAAAAAAAAACTCTGGCGGCGGCGTGGACTAATAGTGTTATCAAACATGTAATGTCTTTTATATATATTGCTGTTTTCCATTCAACCCCTACAACCCAGCAAGCCGCCAAGCAACAGAACTGACATCCGAACCATCACTACAAAACGTACATCAGAACTATTGCCTGTAAATGTACGTAAACACCGGACTGAATGGAAACTAGGTACGTAAACACTGGACTGAATGGAAACTAGGCACATAAACACTGGACTGAATGGAAACTAGATACCTGTCCTTGAATTTCAGTCAATATAACAGCTCAATAAAACAAACACAAACTGTTAGTCCACGTGACAACAAATTATGAGAGCTTAATCATTTCACTTTTTTAGCCCACATTTACCTAACTTTATCTCACGGCCATTTACTACAATAACCTGATATCAAAATGCAGTCACTTCATTTATTAATCCACAAATTTAATCTATTGACGTACATATTAAAGAACCCTAAAACACATTCGTATTTAACTATGCTTGTTTTCACTTGTACACACATACACATATTTTGTTGCCTAGCATAGTATTGTATTCTCGTCTTTTTAAAAATGTAAACTTGCAAACATTTCATGACAAAAAAGTCGAGATAATCTCGTTTTTTTTTCAATGGTTGGTTTTATCAGTTAGCTTTCTGGTATAGAGAAAATCTCGTTTTTTTCAATGGTTGGTTTTATCAGTTAGCTTTCTGGTATAGAGATAATCTCGTTTTTTTCAATGGTTGGTTTTATCAGTTAGCTTTCTGGTATAGAGAAAATCTTTTAATACCAATACAACTATGCTGTTCGATAAACTAAATTATTTTCCTTTATATATAAAATAATATCAGTGCAAAGAGAAACATCTATGACATTTTGTCTTAAAGATTTTCAAGTTATATTTGAGACAATGACAGTTAATAATGATTGCATTAATGACAATACATTTTTATGTTGTGAATTGTTTGATTATAAACAAATCTCATCTTAGTGACTTGACCTGTCAGATAATATATGATAGATCCTATCTAACGTACATTTTGTGATTTATAGTGAATTAAAATAGAATAGTAGCCTGTGTATTGTACTGTGTATCTACTATACTATGTGGTGAATGTTGCTGCCATGTTGTATGTGATTATTTTCAATAGAGTTCCTATTGAAATATGGCTAGGTCTAGGAGTCCTTTTGACATACACTAACCCATACACACATTTCAGCCTGATGTGCACTAAGCACTACAGTCCATTCTGACATGCACTAATCCCTAGAGGCCTAGTCTGGTCTGATATGTACGACCCTCTAAACAGTCCATTCTGACATGTACTAACCCTAGACGCCTAGTCTGGTCTGATATGTATGACCCTCTATACAGTTCAGTCAGGCATGCACTAAACCAAACACACACACATATTCACAATCACGAGGTTTGCAACAAGTCACTGTCTTTCTTATTCAGGTAACAGCTTCACATATCCCTTCTAGGAATGTTACACAACTGTTCCAGAATCTTCAGTGAGCTCACAAAGCACATTCATAAAAATTTTCTTTAAGCAACATGTAGAAGAAAAGGACTGTGGTGTACTGAGGTAAGTTATAAACATAATACTGAGGCTAGATGAAAGGAATGTTGATGGTAAATGAAGGAATGCTGAGATGTACTTAAGTAAAATAAGCAGAGCACTGAAAGATTGTGACTAAAGCACTGAGACTAAAAGACTGTTGTGTAATAAGGCAAAGAGAGCACAAAGATCAGATGAAAAGAATGTTAAGGTGTACTGGGGTAAGGTAAACAGAACACTGATGATAGATCAGTATGCTATCAATTATCAATATAGTAAAAATAGTAGAAACCACAGCCACCTCAAACGATCATTGTGTAGTTATTTCTCCATTAGTATACTATGACTTTTCACTAAAGAAAAACTTTTACTAAGAACAGTTGGCCACTGTTCCATCCGATTTCCAACACCTTTCTAGTTACATTTCCTTGCTTGGCTGTTTTCGTTTATCACCAGTGACAATGGACTGTGTTCACTAATAAAGTGAAAAGGTAGTTTGTCATACTTCCTCTAATTCATTTCTTTGCCTGATTGTTTTCATTAGTGACAGTAACTAGAAGCAAAGAGACCATATGTCATGAAAAGTATCATTCTCAAATGCTTACATGAATTTGGATACTTATGTGAACTTCATTACTACACAAATCAATAAAATAAAACAAAAAATATAATAACAATATATATTTATTAATACCAAAGGAGAGATATAAAGAAATGGTCTTTTAATAAATCAAACAACTATAGAATATGTAATTAAATAATTTTATACATTCTAAATATAAATCTCTCAAAGTTTATAAATAAATGTCTAACCATTAAAATGAATATTCACAAAAAGAATAAATATAACTATAATACAAAATAAAATACAATGGCCATATTTCTAAGAATGCTAGTAAAATATTGGCATCAGTTAACTACAGGTAAGTTAAAATATAATACAATCACACAAGTCAAAGACAAACATTTGTTTCAAGAGACAATGGAAGTTTATGGGCTCTAGTCCAACTCATAACAGTATCACAAATGTATACATATGGACATATGAATAATTATTCATTCATTAACTAAGTATACAATACATAAGTGTTATTTTCAAGTGGAGACAATTCTGCAAAATTTGCTCAATATTTGTTAGTTACCTCTGTCCTATCATTCATTCCATTCTTGTACTGAAGAGATAATGAAAACACTAATAACTCTCAGGAATGAAGTTAAAACAGCTTAAAGAGCAAACGGTTAAGTATTTACTAAGGTACTTATGTAAAAGTTGACAGAATATGACATGAAAGTTAGCCCAATGTGACTTCCAGTGACATACAATCCTGTTAAACATTTTCTATGGTAAAACATATTAAATGAGGAAAAATATATAATCATTCTCAAAATGACAACCTAAAATCTACAATAACTGAATGTATAAAAATAAATAGTATGTGTGCTTAAAATAAATCATTTAAATAAATACTATAACATAATTTAATTAATCGTATAAAAACTTAATAAATAAAATAATACAATTCTAATAAGTAATACAGAAGGTTGCTACTTAGTTTCTCAAAATATACAAGGCCCAAATATTTTTAGGCACTATATAAAAATTCCCCAGCTTTAGAGAATCTATGAATTTCCCAGAGAAAACAGTTTGCATTTCTCACACACACAAACACTGGCTCTACATATCCCACCACAATGTAACCTATAAGTGTACTAGTGCTCAGAGTCTGCCATTATTTGCAACAATCAGTGTACTAGAGCTCAGAGTCTGCCTAAACATTAGGACTATTTTATAAACAAATAAGTCCCAAAGTTGAGGTCACCTGGGCCAGGGAAAGAAAGTATGTTCTATTTTACAACCACCTTATATCAAAATAAAATCTAGTTGTAGATAAAAGTTTGTAGATTAAAATGACAAAAGTTAAGATTAAATGAGTCATAAGATACCAAAGTGAATACTTTCTTTGAACTAAAATATCTTTTAAAAGCACAAAGCTTGCTAATATAGGACAAGTATTTAAGAATATATTCCTATAAATTACTTGCCAAACAATCCAGACTTACTGCTGCACATAACATGATTCTGCAGTAAGGAGTACACATATTCAGAATGCTCCTACAGTCAATAGGTGAAATATTAAATGTTAGAACAGTCAGAGATGTCTTCATTGTTTGTGTTCAACCACAATAATCATGCACATGATTCAAAAACAGATTTATGATAAATCCCTGTCAGCAGTGTTCATATTACAGATGGTGTCATTTTCAGTAACAAATTATCAGTAAATACCAACTTATGTTTCTGCTTCTTTGCACCACTAGCACTTGAAAAGTTATATAAATATATTACATACTTATGCTTTTCAAATATGAAATCAGAAACCTCATTTTACATTAAATTTCACTAAGTGGAAAATTATCAAGAACTTCCCTGTTGGTTAAAGTGATTTCTGACTGTTTCTGACTAATCATAAAAAGATTATATTTTATTTAAATTATAAAAAAAAAACCTGGATAAATTTTTGGTTCTTAATGCAGGAAAAAACAAAGACAACTTATTTTACATTAAATATATATATTTCAATTGTAAGATTAAACACACACACACACACACACACACACACACACACACATAACATGTAATTAAATATGTGCAGATACTAAAACAAATTCAATGTATCAACAAAAAAAATGATTTACTAAGAGTTACAGACAGTTCTTAAACAGTAATAAAAGATGATACTTTTACAAAATACAATTAATGTAAAGTAACTACAAAGACTGTCCATTATAAGCTAATATTATCAAGATGCACTAATTGCTTGCTGCAGCTCTTGAAATGGAAGTACTCAGCTATGGTATATTTAATAAGACTGCAATTAGCAGGACATTTCAGACCTTGTTCTGTGTTCAGTAGTGATGCTGCTCCTGCAGTGATGTATACAACTATGGAATACTTAGTAAGACTGCTTTTAGCATGGCATGACAATCATGCTGCTTTCAGTATTGGTGCAGCTTACTACGAGGAGAAGCAGTCTGAGCCATGGTAGAAGAAAGTGTGCGCATACTCTCTGCCAGACGACCAAATTCCTCCCACTTCTGTGACTGAGCTGAAAGTTCTAGAGATTTCTGAAACTCTACTTGCTTTAAACGTGATTCCATTTGTGCTATTTCTGCTCGTAGTTCCACAATTGAGCGATCTTTCTCCTCAATCTGAAATACATTAAACTATAAACTTTCTTTTCAAATAAGTATTTGTCATGTAAAATATTGTTTTTGTGAATATTTATTAGATGAAATCTTACCTATTTAACTGCATATGAGCCGTTGGCCCTTTATAATAAACAATGCAAAGGGGAAACCATTCAAGAACTTCAAGAGTTATTTTCTTGTCTGTTTATCCAACACACACTCCCCTTCAGTATCTAACTTGCATAATATACAATGAAAAATTAGTAAAAGAGAAGAGAGGGAGTCTGACTGAACATCTGGTTATATTCAGGAAAATCTTATTTTACAATTAAAAAAAAGATTTTTTCCAATATACAAACAAGAGGTGTACAATCAAATGAAAATTGCCAATATGTGTTGGGTCACAGCCTACTGCCTCTGATAGTATTCTGAAGCTTATTAATATGCATGCATAATCATACTAATAATTAATAACACAATTATCATTTATTTTATCCTTGCCTGTTAGTCAGACACTAATGAGCCATTACAGATTTTAGAATTCCACTAGGTAATTTACAATATATTCTATCTGATTCTGTTCATCAACTGCTCATAATTAATTCATATACATGAGATTTCCTTAAATTTGCTAAATTTCACTCCTGTCATGGTTCATTCATCCTACTCCATCCTACTCAGAAACTTTTCAATTAATAAAAAGAGATATTAATAAAAAATCCAACTTTATCATCCAAAAATAATATTCTATACCAATACCAAGTAAGTCATTAGCTAATTGCAATCAGCTTCCTAAGTGACATGATATTTTTTTCAGATACAACATTTAATCATTCTTGAGTCATCATAAACATAAAACTATTTTTTAAGTATCACATAATTAGCATTTCACTAATTCATATATGCTCTTCCACACATCTAATGCAGCATTCATCACCCAATTAGCATGTCATATATTCTTCTATTAAAAAAATCTTCAAATAATAATCAATCTATTGATCTTTCAGCAAATTATAGTTTAAACACTTCTTCAACCTCATAATATCAACATAATTTGTAAAACATCATAACATAATTAGCAAATCATACAATATGTTTATATTTAACTTCTACTTTCATTAGACCTTCTCAATGAACACAATTTCTTAAATCAGTTAAATTTAATACTTGCTGATTGTTTTATTTATGTCTCAAACTAATTTTGTGTTAGTATAAATATTTTTAAATCCTATCATCATTAATTAAATATCAGGATCTTTTCTCTTCAAAAACTAAGAACAAAATCTTTGTGTGCAGTTAAATTAACAGGCAACTAAAAAACAATCAAACCCACCATTCATTTATTTAAAATAATTAATTTAAATGAGGTTTTTTTAGGTTTTTTTTTTAAACTAGAGCTGACTGATTTGTCTTGTCTCATATTTTCTATCATCTCCACTTTCACAACTAGACTAAATGCCATCTTTCTTTTTTATTTGATAAAATTCAGATTAAAATTTACTTCTAACTGCAAACTTGTGAAGAGGGAAAAAATCTGAATAATTGGAGCTGTCTTTTATTTACTGCAGTTTATTTGGTCTAAAGAAAAATATTCCAGAATTTTTATAAAGTTTGCCATAGATATCAAATATATAAACTAAAGAGATATCTTTTGTTTTTGAAGATTTTAGCAAATAATCTGGAACATGCTCAACCTCTCAGAAGAATAATAAAGTTTAAATTTTATAATAATTAAATAAAAATAATACTTTAATTTAATGCACTTTAGGGAAGACAACATTTTCAATTTCCAATGTCAGGCCTTGCGGCACATTAAAAATAATAGCTGCCTGTATATTTCTGGCAACTTCTGGCTTTAAAAATAAATTTCCTTAACACAGGTTGGTTGTAAAAATAACTTTATTTGCACCAGTACAAGAAAAAATAAATATGAAAACTTAAATTTTTGTTGTTGCAGAAAAATCTTATGCCACTATTATAAAATCTCAGAATTTGCAAAACAAATTTATTTAACTAATTGCTGTGAACTCTTATGAGTGAAATCAAGAAGTAAGGTGGCTTCCTGACTATAACAACAACTGAGCTATACATGTACCAATGATAACAATGTATGAGTTTATAGTTCTAGTCACAGTAAAAATTCAAGTTATAAGACATAAATTATATTCAAATGCACAAATGTAATGGGTGAGCATTGTATATATGATCCAGATTTTTGCTAAATTCTGACTGAATATTTTACTTACTAGCAATACACATTCCCAGGGCAGGCCAAATAATAAACCTGTGAATAATATATTAAGAACAGTTTGACAATCTCTAACTAGGCAAATTTACCTTTCTCTGGAGGTCAGCAACATGGTCAACTAGTAACACTTTGTCACGCTTGAGCTGAGTCACCTCTGCATCAGTTGCCTGTTGCATTCCTTCCAATTCAGTAACTTTAGACCGACTTGTATTCAGCTTCAATTCAATGGTACTACAAAGACTTTCTTTGTGTGACAACTATAGCAAAATCAAATTGATGTTTCTTTTAAAAAAGCAAACACAAAGGTTGATCCTAGCACACAATATCTCAACAGTAAACTATGAAAAGAAATATTAAATATTAATTTACTGATAGTTTAACTTTAAACCATTTCCAAAGGAGACCAACAAGATTTTAAGTAACTGGTCATTTCTGAAAAACTTTATTTATGAGGTGAAATGAGTTTTATTTCACATTGCTCTATATATCACCAAGAACCATATATAAGATTTTTTAAAAGCCTTGTAAAATTAAGCACTTCACAATAACTACATATAAAACACATAAGGTCTTTATACAAAGTACTTAGGTGCATAAGAAAATAAAGAAATGAAATAAAATGCATTCACACACAATTTTAAAATATATGTAACAAACAGGAATATTTACAAAAGAGAAAGAAAGAAATTGAATTTACAACAGTTTGAAGAAACAATGACACAGAAGAGACAGAGATGGGCAATTCCAAACAAAATACTCACATCTCACAATAATTCAAACTTGATTGGGCAACTTAATTTCTATCATGTATGAAATGTCAGAACTATTAGATCCAAAGTGAATTTTGTCCATGAGTGATGTCCCCTGACTGGCAGCCATCTTGTTTCCTAGAACTAGGTGCCATTTGAAAGGTAAGTTTTTTCTGTTGGTTTTAAATTTACTGCATTTATGCTCTGAAAATTATTCCAATTTGTTACATTTTGACTAATTTCAAATTACAAGCTAATGATTAGCAAGAAGCTATATCAGTTATGTTTGGAGTATGTTTGTTGATGTAGCTCTTACACAGAAGAAAATGCATATTATCTTGTTTTATTTTCATGAAAGATATATAAAGTATTTTGAGTTTATAATAATATTATATTATATATTTATGAATGTAACTGATGTGTATTTTTCTGTAAATGACATGACAGTAAGTTTCTTTAAATGAGATTAATACTTAACATACTGCACTTAGTTTCTTGGTTAACAGTTTTAAAATCTGCCAACTATCTAAAGCTTGTTTTTGTATTATTTAGAGATTATTAAATTATTATTCTTGATATACCACCTATTCTTTCCCATTTATTTATATGACAGAAAACAGCAATGCCTCCAAAAACAGCAGCTAAGTGAATGAGACTAAACAGGTGAGAATGTCAGAAGGAAAAAAAGACACCACAACAGGAAATAGCAAAGAACAAAGAAATGCAGAACTAAATGGAATACAGAGAGAAGAAAGAAAGGGATATATGTAGCACACTGAGGAAATTCCAGCTCAGACAGCTCAGAAACAGGTATCACTTGCACAGCACTCCCAACAAGCACTTGTTAAAAGTTAAGACCTCTGAGTCCAAGGAAAAAATTTGCTATTTTAAGACCTCTTGTAGCCCATTTTGTACAATGAAAGTAAAAACTGAAAAGGATTCTTCTCATCTGTACAGAAAAGTTGCAGACTTTTACAACAGTATCATATCAAATGCCATGATGTAAGGACTATATTACCTCAGTTAAAGACAGCAAGAAGTTCAAAAGAAGATCATGCTCAGTACAGTGTTTGAAGCATTTCAAGAATTTCAAAACGAGAATCCAGATAAGAAAATTGGAAAATCTCCATTCTTTGTCCAGCTCATAGTATACCAGTTTCAGATAAGAAAGCAGCAGTGCGTTGTTGCAAGAACCATGAAAATTATGAATTGTTTTGCTCAGGGCTCAAGAAACCAGACTGCAAATCTTTAATCAGAATGACTCTTTGTGATCCACAAAATGATCATTGTAATCTTGTCAACTGTAAAGAATATTATGATCTTGATCAAAATGTTATTCCAAATGTCTTGCCTGGTAATGAAGATGTGAACAAATCTTGCACCTTTCTTCAATGAATTAAAATAAACAAAAAGTAAAAACTGAAATGTCATGTACTGATGCTAAAGCTGAATTTTCAAATAATTGTATATTCTTAGAAAGCACAGTTCCACCAAAAAAGACACTGAATGCAAATTCTTCAAGATGTCAAAATAATCCTGCAAGTAGACTTTTCAGAAAACTTTGCACTGAAACAACAGAGTGATCTCATGTCATCTCGTTGGATTCAAATGGAATGACTATTTTCCCAGCAGTGATTATTTTAAAATCAGAATGCAAGTCTTTTGCTGTGATCAGTGATGAACTTCAACATAATAAGTTTGCTGTCATAGCTTTTAATAGAGCTTTCCTCAATCAAAGATTAATATTTGATTAATATTTGAAAATATGTAGTAATTGTGTTCACATTGTTAAGAAGTAGAAAGAGTAACAGACAAATAGATATATTCAATCTGAATAAAACACAGCATAACTTAAGTAATAAATAAACAATCTAACAATGAAATACAGACCGACATTTTAATTAAAAACTAAAATTAACTAAAAATAAAACAAGTAAGATTTAAAAAGATCAACACACAGATCAACAGACATACCAATCAGTTATTATAATGACAAGCTCACTTGTTCAAGGTACTGTTTGCCTTTGTCCTGTTCCCTTTTCAACTGGTCTCTGAGTTGTTCCACTTCATGCCTGAGTGTACTCTCCTTGTCTCGCAGATCCACCACCTGACTAATGCTAGTGGCATGCCTTTGATCATTGCTTTCTCGTAGATTCTTTTCCTAGAAGTTAAAAAATAAAGATCCATTATTGGATTATTTGCCATTACATTTTGGATTGCATGCTGTGTAATGGGTTTGAGGTAAGTCAGGGTGTGAAATCTATCAGTAAAGTAAAATATAGATGTTGCAAGTTGGGTAAATTAATGGCAAATATAGGACATGAAATCTTACATCAAACGGACAAAATATTTACCACATGAGCAAACTAGAGGAGCATCATCAAGTCCACAGACATACAAGTCAAGAGTCCAAAAGAGCTTAATAGAGATAAGAGAATCACACCAATTACACTACAACCATTTAGCAATAAGCGAAACACCTTGATGAATTTTTGCATCATTTTGAAAAACTAGTTATGGCCCACAATATTCCACAAAACTTTTGGCATTGAATTTATTATGTTTATTTCAGATGCTATCCAAAAAGGAATCAGAAAAATGTGAGCCATTAAAAGAAAGTCTTTTGCACTAATACAATATCACCACCAAACTGTTTACAGAAACATAAAAAAATACTCATAAAGCCAGCATGAATTTTTGAACAGACTGTGGAAACTATTCAACCATTGGTTTGAAAGGGCAGATATTGCACATGATTAAGAGAGCATGAGATGAGATGATCAAACAGATCATTCAGGACTGGTGACATTTCTAGCAGAAAGCTGAGAAATTTCAGCAAAGTAATCAATTTTATAAATTAAAATAAATTTATTTTAAATGGCAGAAATATATGACAAGGCCCCCTGCACACAAGAACAGAACTTATAGATAAAGAGGTGAATTTAATAGGCAGTCAGTCAGAGTGAAATTGCTGATAAAGTTCAGAATGAAAGAAGAATAAATGAACGTGTGCTGAAAAAAAAAAGAGCATACAGGTATAGTCAAAGTGTGCTACACTCTAAGGTTAGCACTCACATAACTATGTTATTCTCTAGTGTGCCTGTACAGATTTTGCAGACAAATAGAAAGAGGTTGGCAGATGTGCAACACACTGACAAATATAGTGGCTGCTAAGATTAATGACAAACCCACAACAGGTACATATCCTAAAATCAACTCCAGTGACTTAGTGTGAGTAGGAGACACACAAGATTGTGTTGCATTACATTTGCTAATGAAGAATATCAGACTTTGGAGTTATATGACAGATAGGATCATAGCCACCATAATTAAAGTCCTCAGTTAAAAACCATTGCCCTAAAAACCAGAATCAAGTACCAGCAATGGCATCTATAGGTGAATTTGTGCATTAAACTGAAGTGCATCTGCATAGTATATATTCTATTCCAGGTATAACACAACTCTCTTATAGGTATATAAACTTAACAAGCATTAATACACAAAGCCTTACCCTTTCAAGTTGCTTCTGTAGCTCCAAAACTTGTTGGCTAAGTGTTGCATTTTCACGCACCAGATGAGAACTGTCCTCATTAATCTTGTCTCGTAAGTAACGATCTTTATCAGCATTCATTTCAGTCTCTTTCAATTTCTGCTTCAGAAAGCGTATTTCATCCTTTATATAAGAAAATAATAATCTTTTATAAAAGTATAAATAGGCAGTCAATAATTTACAATTTTCTTGACTAAAAATCATTAAAATAATTTGTTTTGATCTATTCAATTCAATTTAGTATCTAAGTGAGAATTTTAAAAAATAAACTGGTTTAATTACATTTATAAGAGTAGTACATTCAAACAATTTATATGTGGAATGACTGCAATTTTTGTTGATGATGTGATTCTAAACCTTTTTCATACTGGTAGTTCAGTTCTGTAAGTTGCAAAAAGCACCATTATTGGGCTGCTTCAATACTGTCCACATTTATGATCATTTATGGATGTTTTAATTATCATGGTGGGCAAATAAATACATACCACTGATGGATAATACTAATAATCCAGTAGTGGTAAAGGCAAAGGTGATGAAAAATGTTAGGAAAACTGCATACATCTAGGAAAACTGCTGTCATGAAATGTGAAGTAAAATAAGTTTAATGGAGTTAAGATAGACTCTATATGATTAGTGAAGTGCCTTCATAATAATGCCCACTTAGATAGAATGTTGATCCACTTGGTTGGGAATGGGGAGAAGAGTAAAATGCCAAAAATGTTAACTGTTCAAATGAGATGGCCAATCTCCAACTGCTATCAATAACCTTTACTAGGTTGCATACTTGACAACCCTCACATATTTTGTGACTTTTGGGCAAAACTCCCATTTCCCTTGAAAGGTTAAAAACTTTACTGCAATAAGACAAACAAGAATTTTTTCACAAAATCCTAATCATATTTGTTCACAGTTGTTTATACTTGCTTAAAATTGTTTGCACTTGCTCACACAATTTAGTCAAACCTGTGTTTCCATTACTAGCATCTAACATATGCAGCTGGAATATGCACCAGTATCTATCTTCATTCAGTACAGTGTGCATTGCTAGCCTCCCCTTCTGTTTTGAAGTTCTCAGACATATACTGTGATCACCCCAAAAATCAACAATAAAGAAAGGATAGTTGTTTTCTTTCTTGTCTGACCTGATGTGATTGGTGAGCTGAGCAGAGGTCAAGTGTGTTCAGGTCAAAATCACACTACATGTGTATTGAAGCACAAAGTTTGTTGAAAAATAGTTCATAAACACTGTGTGACACCAATACCACTTAGTTAATGATTATTATTAATTAATTAATTAATTAATTACAAGTGATGAGAATCTTAATTTATAATATTAATAATTCTCCAGCAGACAACATTTGTCTCTCTCACTTGATGGATATGCAGGTGCTGTAAATGTTTTCTCTCCTCCATTTTAAGACAAAATTTACTGTCACATGATAATTCATAGGTGGAAAACTTCTAAAGGAGAAGATAAATCCATCTTTTAATCTATATTTAGTGAGTCCCCATCCACCCACTTTCTTCTCCAACATAATAGGTGTAAGAAGGTCAATAAATTTATTAAATCAACAATCAAATATACATATGACAAATACAATGAAAAAGATTATTTGATATCAATATTTCCATGAAACCACATTCGCAAAGTTTCTGTACAACACCTTTTATATCCTAAAATACAATTCAACAATAGTTTCAATAAATCACAAGATAGTGCTTTTATCAGAGAATAGAAATGGAGTTATCAGAGATAGCAATAATAGTTTTTACATAACCTGAATTAAGCACTGTCTTTTGCGCACTTTTGCAACAAAACCACAAGTCTACTGTCCACATCAACACATTTCTCTCCGCACACGTTGAAAACACTGATGCACTATTATTCTCTCAAAGCCAACTTACATGTCCTCTTTTGCTGTGTCATTTCCTTCAAGCAGAATTACAACTGTAACGATTTCTAGAAACTTCAGTGTACCAGAAATCGCCCGACGTAATCAGCATACTTTGCCACACTGCATCAAAGAAGTGTTAGTGTATCCCTTTACACTTACATATACTGCTTCCCACCTCTACCACGGTCAGTCATAGAAGTTTACAATCAGTGAATCAGGGGGCTCAAATAACACAAGAAGAGAAAGGTTGCTTTACCCTGAAAAATATATCAATAACAAAAGTACATGTTATATTTCTAAGTCCATTCTCTCTCAAACAGTCAGTTAATTCACCATTAAGCTAATGGCCACATTAAAGACCAGACTTCTTTCCACTCCAAATTCAAGTGATCAGACAGTAGAATTTTCTACAGCAGGTAAACTTATCAACACCTCAGTCATAACTGACCAAATCTTTTCCAATGTCTCACATGCTAGAGGTGCATTTTATAAATGATTACTGAATGCTACAAATACCAACAGAATTCTCACATTAACACCATTAATTTGCTAATGAATAGCATTTAATAAGATGTCATTTAATCTGTCATTGACATCAGAATCTGTACTTTTAATTTAAACTAAAAATTGTATTGAAATATCATAGATAACCAACATAAACACTGAATCAGTACAAAATCCTATTTAGTACTGTGTTCTGATAAAATGAATTACCCTAAGGTCCTGACTGACTTTGTCTTGTATTTGGACTGTGCTGCTATAGTATTTGTCCTCCACCTCACGAAGTTGTGTTTCCATAGAGACCAACTCTGCTCGCTTTTCATCCAAAGCTAGTTGTGTCATTTTATGCTGTTCAATGCGTTGTTCAATCTGTAATAAAACAGAAATTAGCCACTTCAGTAAGACAGTACTTCCAACCTCTTGTATAAATTATATCATCCTTCAACATAATAATTCAAAGTGTTTTACCTTTAAGTAAAATAAAAAGTAAAAACAAGAAAAAGAAAATAATTTTCTTAAATAAATTAAATTTGCCAACCCATGATTTTTCTATTAAGCTTGTTTTGGGTTACTGGAATTACTTCTTTGCCAATGTTAACCTACTGCCTACAAATAAGCAGTTATTTTTAATGGAAACATTATGCATTAAATAATTTATTTTTTTCTTTTTTCTCTTTCCTTTCTGACAAATTATAAGAACAAATCCATGTAGAATCATAGTTGGATACAAATTTCAAAATTCATATAAACAAATAAATATAAAATTTTAAAATATTTAAACAAAACCGAGATCAGGAAAACTGTAAACACAAAACATAGAACCACTGGACTACAATCTACAAAATACTGCATTTGAATTTCTATAAAAAGCAAACTAAAAATTTATAAATCAGGATACAAGAAAACAGCAGCCAGGGCATAAAGTAAGTCTAAGTTTGTATTTAAAATCAATCAGGATCAATAAAAAATTTGAGGTGATAAAAGTTAAAAAAAATTTCCTCTGAACTCCTTCAACTTCAAAGAGATAACTTATTTAAATGAAAGAAAATGCAACAAAATTTTCATGAAATAAACCTGCAAATATTTACAGTGTATATTAGACTAGAATGTACAATGGGAGAAATTACATTCCTTGAAAATGGTTTCTTTCTTGGTAAAATTATATTTATTATGTTCCATGCTGCTGAATCTAAAGATCAAAGTTTACCTGAGCTTTGAGTGTGTGAATTTTTGTCTCTGCATTTTTAAGTGCAACAGTACTCTTATCAATGCTTGATTTGGCTTCCAGTAACTGTTCATCTTTATGACTCAGCTCTCGCTCCAATCTGTCTTTCTCTGTCTTTAGAGTCAAAATCTCATCCAGAAACAATCTCTTGTCTTTGGCACGTGCTTCTATTAAATCAAATTTAAAAAATAAAATGTATGTATATGCTTGTGTGTGTGTATGTATATAAATTAAACAAAAAGCAGCTAAACAACTGATGGCTGATATTAGTAATAATTTTATTTAGGAGTATTCTTCCAGTATAAGCCAATGACTGAAATTAATAATATATTTTATTTAGGAATCACTCTTCCATTCAATTTTCAATAAGGGTATGTGACTATGTTTACAAATTGACCTTTATGACCATAAAAGTATATAACAGTAATAACAGCACCATTCTTCTGTGAAAGCAATCATCAATATATATGATTATTTTTATTCGGGTTAACTGCTCTTACTATTTAAAATCAAGAGAAGGAAAGATTTAAATTTAGACCTATTTATTAAAGGCAAGAAAAACAGATGCAAATGTAAAATAAGTTACATGTCTACAAGTAAAACACTAGAAGAGTGTTCTTGCATGACTGGGCATAACATGTTTTCCTGAATTTGTCAGAGGTCCAAGTAAAACATTAGAAGAAAGCAATGAAAATAAATAGCCCTTCAAGTAATCTACCCTGATCTAGAGTATTTTCTTTTACAGTATCTTATTTGCTAGGAAAACTTGAAAAATAACATAGGGAGGAAGAAAAGGATATGTAATTGTTGATATCTTCAAGAAAAAATATTTTATTTGTAAAACAATATATATAATATATATATATATATATGTATAAGTATATATATATATATATATAATTATTTAGGATATGTAATTGTTGATATGTTGTAACTATTCAAGAAAAAAATTATTTTATATGTAAACAATATATATAATAATTATTTAAAGTTTCATTTCTCAACAATACAGATGGTAAGTGACTAAGAAGGTATTTTAAATGACAAGAGTAAGAAATTATATGTGTACTACACACAAAAAAAGGCCAAAAGAACTAAAAACAGATTCAAAATACAGTGGAGAAAAAGAGAAAGGAAAAATATCAAAAAGCATAGGGAGAAAAATACATTCAAATTTTCATATCAGCAAGAAGGAAAATCTAAAGTCTGTTGGTTATGTCAAGGGAATTTATTATTCTCTGCACTTAGATTTTCTGCCTCTTGACATTGTAGGGGGCAGTTTTTTTCTGGTAATACTGTTATGGCAATACAAGTTTAAGGGATTGCATTTTCTGTGTACTCTTAGCTAGATTAAACTGTATCTAATACATTATAAGATTATGTTTTTTGATACTATTGGGTAGAAGAAATTGTCTGCTGATATAATTGTTGCAGTTCTGCTTTTACAGTTGCTACTGGTAAAAACTGACTGGATGACAATACAATTGTTGTAGGACTGTCTTTTCAGATGTTATTTGCTTGAATAAACTGTATGACAATACAATTATTGTAGGACTGCGTTTCTAGTACTACTGGCTAGAATAAACTGTATGGTGATACAATTGTAGGACTGCCTTTCTAGTACTATTGGCTAGAATAAACTATATAGCAATACAATTTTTGTAGGACTGCCTTTCTAGTACTATTGGCTAGAATAAACTGTATGGTGATACAATTGTAGGACTGCCTTTCTAGTACTATTGGCTAGAATAAACTGTATGGCGATACAATTATTGTAGGACTGCCTTTCTAGTACTATTGGCTCTAAACTGTACAGTGATGCATTTGTTGCTGTAGTTATTTTTGAAACTTAGAAATGTACATCACCAGTCCACCCCCAAAAGAAACTCACGCTCTTCTTCTCTCAGTTGAGTGCTCAGACGTTCCTTTTCAGCATTGATAATATTAATGCTGGAATCTCGTCGCTGTAGTTCCACTGACATATTGTCCATCTCTGCCTGCATCAACTGGAAGCAAAAACCCCAACAGGAAAAGATCACATCAATTCAATCAACAGCTCATTCTGCATATTCTACAATGTCTGTATTAGTAAAATGCAAAGACCATAAATATACATCTGACATGCTAAAAAAGAAAGAAAATAAAAAATATTTGGCTATCTTTATAAAATAAAATAAATCAGTCATCGGTTAAAATTTGGTTTTAATTATGATGGAGATTGAGAGACTACACGATTCAAACTTAATATGTATAAGGTGACAAAAAAATGTGATGAAATATGCTTTTTAGTGTGCATAATTAGTTATCTAATGTATACATAACTTAAATACACATAAATTTATTTTAAAATATAATTTATAAGTGCTGGATTTCTCTCTGTATACTTTAACTTGCATTTTATAAATAATTAAGCAGATGACAGTATCATATACTGTATCAAATATTGCATATTGTCCTAATAAGTGCAAAGATTGTTTAAAGCAAACAAAAAGAAACAGTGATCAGAATAAAAAAACCCACACTGATCTGATTGCTATTTTTTAAGTCTAACTTGGTGATGTGTATTAATTAATATTAGTGAAGCACTGCTGTGAATACATAGACTATTTCAGTGGTAGTTGATTAAAAACAGCTTAGACTTGATTAGTGAAATGCAGTAGTCAATCTTTCTTCTAAAAACTAAAATGCTAGTGGTTCTCCCTGAACACAAGGTGCACTTGAGCTAGATGACTTCTTTTTGTTATTCATTATTAGGTCACTTTACTATTAGTTTGTTTTTTTAAAGATATACTACACACACACACACACACACACACACACACACACACATGCACACAAATATTTTCCCAATAAAGTGACACTTACCATTTTTATACTAGTCACAACTAGTGACTAAAATTGCCAATAAAATACAGTTGCAGAATGTATTATATGCAAGAAGCTACAAATATTCAGGGTGTGTTGAGGAAAAAAATATTTTGCATGCTTTGTTCTATTATGAACTGACAACAGATGTTATTAGAGCAGATTTTTCAAGTTCTGCACACAAAACCCCCCAGAAACTATATCTAGTGAGGTAATAAGAAATTTGCTGACTTTGACAAAGTAATCTTGAGCTATTTAACAATCCCATGAAAGCTACAGTCGAGAGAGAGTCAGCAGATCTTCAGTTTGAATTATGTGAATGCATAATGTGAATTATATATGATCATGCTACCCAGTGTTACTAACAAAAATAAAATGAAAATCCTAATAATTTCTGGAAGATGGTTTGCAAAGAGCATTTCTCCAAGCAAAGAGCCTCTGTACAAAAATATATTCAATGTTTGAAAGCACTTATATATGTAAAAGTATGTTTTCGGTGATGAAGCAAATGAAATCAAAATCATGAAACCAAATAAGAAATAAAACAAGATGTATGTTTTCAACTTACTACCACCAACAGTCACTGATCTTGAGACTCTTCTACAAGAAGAAATGCACCCACAGACATTTCATAAGACGAAAAGAATAAATCTAGTATTACTTCCATGGAAATTTGGTGCTCAATGACACAAGACGAAAAGAATAAATCTAGTATTACTTCCATGGAAATTTGGTGCTTAATGACACTAGAGGAAAAGAATAAATCTAGTATTACTTCCATGGAAATTTGGTGCTCAATGACACTAGAGGAAAAGAATAAATCTAGTATTACTTCCATGGAAATTTGGTGCTCAATGACACAAGACGAAAAGAATAAATCTAGTATTACTTCCATGGAAATTTGGTGCTCAATGACACAAGACGAAAAGAATAAATCTAGTATTACTTCCATGGAAATTTGGTGCTTAATGACACTAGAGGAAAAGAATAAATCTAGTATTACTTCCATGGAAATTTGGTGCTCAATGACACTTTTATTTTATTTTTCCTTTAATTTTATTGTGCATTTTTCATCTATTTTCACTGAGATTTTTAAATACTACTTTCTAAAAACGGCATCAGAAACAATATGTGTAATGGTCAAAGACAAAATTGCAATGAATGGCCCATGAACTTTACATGAATAGTTCACATGGACCATGGGGATGAAATAGTTTTAAATAATTCAGATTATGTACAAATGATTTACCCTTAAAATGTCTAATTTCCTCCCCCCCCCAAAAAAAAAAAAGAAGAAAGATAATAAATATATACCTACTCTCAGTTTGGATATCATGCGCTCTGCCTCTTGGATCATTTGTGGATGCATATCTGTTGCTTTACGAGCTTGATCACGTCTTAGGCAGATTAAGGACAATTTGATAATTCAATACACAGCATATCTAAATACATGTTATAAAGTACACAAAAGAAAACTGTTTGGCAGTTAATTTGTTAAAATCATTAACATCACAAAATAAATATGTAGCTTGCAAGTTTCTTCAATGAAAAAAAATATATATTTATGTTCATTACTTCAGTATACAGTGCTTTCCATTGTACATGTCAATGGGGGGTGTTTATTGGTATCCACAATATAAGACCTACTGAAATTTTTTTTTAAGTTTTAACAAAAATGCATTATGTACACAAATTAAAATGTTTGATACTTTAAAAACATTTTAAAATAATGTAACCTCAGACTTAATTTGCACAATGCCATTCTTTATTTTGCAATAATCAATAGCCATTTTTCTCTTACATAAGCAATTTTCTCTATACCAACCTTACATACAACAAAATCTATTGCAATAAAACAAAGGGATAAATTTACACTTTAATTAATAATGAAAATTATTAAATGGTAAACAAAACTGAGTAATATCATCAATTATATAACTGTAACAATACTAAGTATGATAATTTTTAAGGAAGCAGATGCATGTACCATTTGGTATATCTAAATTTGCACTATCAACACAATGTTGTTATAAACAGGAAGCACTGTATCTACTTATCTTTTATCACCTGTACACTAATCTGTTATTAATATAAATATGATAAATATGTGCTATCTATCAATTCAATACAAATGCAAGCCATATTCTCAATACTCTTAACTCATAGCAACTGAAAATCATGCCCTACTTGACATGGGATCTTGTGCTAGCATCCAGATGTTTCCTTCCTGTAAAAGTGCAAAGGCCATAACTGTCACATAATGGCTTATTTAGCCCACATCCACCTCTCCTCTAAAAATAGACTGCATGCAGCCAGGTGTGTTTGGGGGATTAGCCCAAGGTTACCTGAATGTACCAGACAACTCACTAAACTAACCAATTAAAGCACAGCTCAGCCATGCGAACGAATGTACCAGAAACACACCTGTAAATTGTTAGTCGAATGCAGCTGACCACTGAGGCAACAGATATTTTGGCTCCCAGTGTTAACAAAGTATATTCATATAACTAACCTTATTGCCAATTATCTACAGAAGGAAACCATCCTCTGCATATATTACCAAAGATCAGCACTTTGTCTAAGACTTTATTTGAGACATTATCTCAGTTATTGAATTTGCTGAACAGTGAGCTGCGAAGCAACACCAGAATGGAATGACCAAGGGCCAGAGGCACAGTTCCATGGACCTTCTATGCAACCATACACACACACACACACACACACACACACACACACACACACACACACACATCACTGGGACCCCAGATGTCATGTCAGGGAACCAAAGTTAAGTGACTAGAAAACCAACAATATGAACAGCTTCAGTCAAGTTGCAGACAAACTCTACCAAAGTACTTTTAGAGTTCATTCAGAAACATCATTGTTCTTTTATAAACTCATTATAGTTTGCTCATACAAATGAACCAAATAACTACTACAGTGCCATAAGACTCAAAATGAACATTCTCTTACCACACCACATGGTCGTGATTATGATACTTAAATATAAACTCTAATTGTAATAATTGAACTATTGCTGTCTGTAACCATGCTGTCTTATATTATGTCTTGTTGAATACATTATTTGTTGATTATAGACCACTCATGTTAGCAAGGCTCACCTACATGTTATATGTTGTAGTCTGTCACCTGTATTTACTTACTATATTACATGTATGTATCAGGGGCTCAAGCTATCTTCTAGAATTATCACTCTTCTATAGCTATCAAACATTCATCTTTCTATCATGTTTGGCCAACCAGGTGTGTTTTGGGATTAGCCTAAGGTTATGGGTGGCCTGGGATGGTGGAGAATTAATATCTTGCTCATCTCCCAGCAAAACATCACAATGACACCAGGTGTGACCTTATTGTATTTGATTAAGGCTATAAGGACACCCAGAAGTCAAAGCATTGACCCATTCTTAGGATTTCTGGAAGCACATAGACTGTAAAGTGTAAACTTGGTCATGACCATTACTGATGCATACACAACTGCTTGTTCAAGCAAAATTTTAAAATTTATAAAAGGTTTTAATAATCTCTTGAAATTATTTATATAGCCAAATAGAAGGTAAGCCTTCACTATTTAAGAGAAGATTGAACAAATGCATCATGCTGTTTACACCTGGCAGAAAATCTACTACATTCTGAGGTAAGATTAAATTAATTTTGATAAACAACATAAACTATTATTTATTTTATTCTTTATCATTATTTTACATAAACACTAGCAGTATACTTTATCAATACATCATATATCAATACAGAATATACACTTGCATAGATTAGTAAACATTTATATAAAGATTATATAAATGTTTACTAATCTATGCAAGTATGAATCACTAACTTATAAAAAATCTGCTAAAGAAAATAAAAAAGTAAATTCAAATATTAAAACAATATACAAATGTTTCAAGTCTCTTTTCTCAATGGCTTATTTTTTGTTTTCTACTTCAATGATTAATCAAGGATACAAATAGTTGGCCTCCAGTTCCAAGAAGTAAATCTGTTGCTGCAAGTTACGAATATACTCAGCCTCAATATTTCCGATCTCACTAGATTTGCTGGCTTTGTTGTTACTAAACATTCAAATAAATATATATATATAATTAATAAAATTTACTTTAAATTAATATTATGGCAAATTAAACTGCATATATCTTTAAATAATAGGAACATTTGTAATTTGAAAACTATTTAAGATTTATGAATCAAAATTGAGACATTAATTATCTTCATGTTTATTTTATAACAGGTGGTCCAAGGTGGCCTTCTTCTTGCCATAATCTCAGTAAATTCTAATGTAGACATTTCTAGGGAGGAAAACAAAAATAAACAACAGCAAAAGGACCACTTTCTACTAATCACACAAAATCCAGCAGGTCTACTTCATGGGAAAGTTACAGTACTGATTCCTGACATTGTAATGTTATAATGTTTTTGTAGCAGCACACACACACACACACACATTCAAACAAGCATGAAAGTACATATATAAACATAGTGTGGCGGAGACCTTGATATTTTTGGAGTAAAAAAACTAGGTAAAGAATATGCTAGAGCTGCTGATGTAATCTAAACTGGTTTAGGTGGATGAGTAGTTTTTATTATCCAAAGGTTCAGATTTACAAGAACAAGACCAGCCAATGGGTTGAGATCAAAGTTTACCTGGTGGAAAGAATTTATTTTCTAATCACTTTGAATTTGGTGTGGAACTGGAAGAAGTCTGGTCATGAAAGGTGGCCATTAGCTTAAAAGTAAGTTAAGTGATTGATGGAGAGAGAATGGACTTGGAAATATTTTGCTACTGATATATTATACTTGCCTTATATGTAGAGATGTATTATGTGAGTAGACTAATTTAGTAATTACTTCTACAATTATGAATTATGATGCTTGTATGTTACACACATGACATATTTTCTAGTGAACGTTGTATTTATTATGCTGTATGTGTGTATTTGCCTAATAAATACTGTTCCAGAAAACTGTAATTTTAGGTATGTATTGGGCTAATAAATACTGTTGCAGGAAACTGTAAGTTAAGACTTGAATGTAAGAAAGAATGGAGTTAAAGATGAATAAATTGGAAACTTAGCATTTGCTCCTTGATTATATTTTACAGGGAAGAAGCAGCCTTCTTTTTTACTAAAATCTCCCGGTTTATTGATTTATAAACTGCTATGACCGTGGAAGATTCAAAAAGCATCTACCCAGTGTGTAAGTATAAGGGTACACTGTACTCTGTTAATTAATCAACAGCAAAGAATGTTCAACTGCAACATGGAATTTCTAGTATAAGTGAGTTACTGGAAATTGCTACATTGTTGTTCTGCTTGAGGGAACTAATACAGTGAAGGAGCATCCAGATTAGTCTGAAGAGAACAGTGGCACATGAAATGTTCTACAGTATGGAAGAGAAACATGCGAAGAACTGTTGTGAGCAATAAACTTGTGACTTTTTTATGAAAGTGCACAAAAGACTATTGCAGCAATGTCTACACAAGGTTATGTACAAACTATTATCACTTATCTCTCTATAACTCCATTTCTGTTCTCTGATAAGAATTATCCTGTGAAATATATTGACACTAATCTGCTGAATTGTGTGTTGGGATTATAAATTATTCAAACATGGTTTCATGGAAATATTGATGTCATGTCAAATAATTTTGTTCATTGTCTTTGTGATTTTGAGATATATATACATGTATATATATATATGATGTTAATTTAATAAATTTATGTATTGACCTTTTTACACATATTGATAACCATATGTTGGAGAGATAGTGGATGATGGTAGCTCGCTAAAAGATTAAAGATGGATTTATCTTCTCTTTGGTAAGAAGTTTTCCACTACGGAAATATTGTGTGACAGTGAATGCTTGTCTTTAATGTTGTGGAAGAGAGAAAACGTTTACAGCACTCGCATATCCACCAAGTGAGACAAGTGGTGTATTCTGGAGAATTATTAATGACATAAATTAAGATTCTCATCACTTGTAATTAGATATGGTTGATTAATAATAATAACCAATAACTAAGCCATTAAATACTGACTTGTTAGTGTTCATGTCTGCTAAACTCCCTGTGCTCTTGCGTAATGCATTTGCAGTGGTTGGTTTTTTTTGTGACAAATGTCCAACATCTGTCAAATAGGAGCCTGAAACAGAAGAAACATGCTTTTTATTGAATGAGGTAATCTAGTTCATTGACCAGTGTTTGTACTTTTAGTGCTATCTTGTACAATTTAATTCCCAATATTTGTGAATTGGATTGAAACTAATCTTTACTAGCTGGCTGACAGCAGTCATCAAGTCTGATTTAGTCTTCATTTCTTGCCGTTGATAGTTTCTTAAGTTTTATCCACATAATTTTTTATTCTATCAGCTGGCTTTTGTTCTTTCAGTTTATTGGCTAAAGATTGATTTCACTTATATTTAGTCAGCTATTATATGCATATCTAAACTTTTCAAGTCATTTTTGTTGGGTTTATTTTATGTTTGTCAGTCACACAAAAACAGAAATGTGATTAAATAGCATTTGCTATGTAAAACCTGTTTTTTTCAACTGGGTTTGTTCTGAACAGGACATCCACCAGCAGCCTGTCAAATTTTGAATACTTTTGGTTTATTCTACATGATTTTGTAGACAGAGCAATGCACTTAAGATTCTGTAGAATGTGCTTGTAGTTTTCATAAGCCAGAGATAATGAGGGCAATCAAAAACTGAACATAAACCAATGGGGTTTTATATGGCAATGCTACAGTGGATTTGTGTAGTGTTTTCTCAGACTCCAGAGTCCATTTGTACCTTGGTCTAGAATTGTTTGTGCTCCTCTCTTTGTCAGGTGTTTCAATGTTTGTGCATGCACTGGTGCTTTTCCGCACCAGGAATCATCGAGCTGAGAGAATTCCATCTGCATTGCAATAATTTTTCACAATTCAGACTAAAGTTTTCTAATAAGTCATGTAAATGAAAGTCTCCCATGCTAGGTATTTCAGACTGGATCTGGATTAGATTCCACACAGATTTGTTTTGAATTTTATAAATTTGCAATTGCATCTGCTTCTTTCAAATCAGTTAGATATTTCCTTGTTTTGTATACAAGCCATTAGACTGAAGTGACATATTTATGCAGTGGCTAAATCACTGTGCTGATAGAATTTGCTCAAAAAGTGTTTACCAAGTTCTTCTATGTCTGGAACTTTATTTCTATTCTGGAGTTCCTAAAGTTCTTGATAGATCTGTCAGGTTACAGTTCTTTTCTGGTGTGTTTTGAAGAAAATTGTAAGCCTATGACTTAATCCTATCCATAACATTAACAATCTGTTTTAATAAACATGTATATTGTATGTGCATAGGTGATGTGTATGTGTGTGTGTATATGTGCTGGAAATAGAGAAAGACCATACATGAAATTCTGTGATTATAGTTGTATTGTAAACTTTAAAAATATTGGAAAATTAAGCCAGTGCATGCGCAGTCAATTTATTATTGCATATTCATAAATCATACTGAATAATCATTTTCTACTAAAGTACTACCAATTTTTGGTCACTATGTACAACTTAAATTATTTTACTTCACATTAATTTTCTGTTAACAAGCATTAAGTCTGTCAATGTAATAAATCATGTTTATAAATAAATTTTGAAATATTTGAATTATTTTATGTATAAAATAAAGATGTTTATTACTGATTCCCCTAGTATTTGTATTTTTCCATAATAATGTGTTTCTTAGATCTTTATCAAAATTAAGGTGGTTTATATAATTATTCAAAAATATTAACTACATTTGAGAATAAGTTTCTATTCAGGAGTTTTTTTAAAATTTCATTTTTTAATAAAATGCTAGAAAAAATTAAGAGATTAATCAAATTGGTTTTATGCAAGCTTTTCATAGGTAATAATACTAGTAATAGAATATTAACAGACATTATTCATTATAATATAAATTTACATTTTCCTTGCAAATAACCACAACAGCTCATGTACATAATGCTCATATATGTATGTACACACACTCACACACACTTACACACACACACAACTTTTCATTACTATACTAATGACATTATTCTCAACATATTATTTATTAAATCATTTTAAATGAAAAGCTTTTCACTGCAATGACTATGTTAATATTATTATTCTATAAATTATAATTGTAATGTCAGTATCTATTATTAAGTCACAGCAAGAAAAGCAGCTGTAGGTATTACTATTTTTACAAAGCAATGAATCATGTTAGATATTATAATCATAAAATGAGAAAATAATTAATACAAAACTACTACGTAAACTATGGTTAAAAGACAAGACTGAGTTGTGTATGGGTTGATGTATAATGCTTAGTATTTAAGAATATTTACAAAGGAATATTTGTATTGCTCAAATTCATTTTCAGAGACAAATTACATACTCTAAATACAATATGTGATCAATTCTAATTAAAATTATTGGTTTTAATTTATCATCAAATATATTTACTGCTTTGAAACCATTAAAATAAAGAATTTGTAATTTAATTTAAATTCTGTATTATTTAGCACTCCATAACTTCAACAGAAGCAGAGAAGATATTTTTTAAATGTATTAATTACCAGGAATACTTTAGTGGAGAGAATAAAAAAAAATAGAACACTTATTGTTTGAAAATGAATACAACAATAAATCTGGAGAAAAAAATTCTTATAAATATATTTTAGTAGACCATTTTACTAGTAATAACAATGATTATTATGAACTTCAGATATTAAATATACATTTATCTCTAGTCTAATAACATTCTTAACACCAGATATTAAATATATACATTTATCTCTAGTCTAATAACATTCTTAACACTTCAGATATTAAATATATACATTTATCTCTAGCTTTTAGATAATTTTACCTTTTGAATGCTTGATGATAGATGCACGGGATGGAGAAGGACTTCGGGATCGTAAACCGGTCCGACCAGTCTGAGAACTAGGAGAAGGACTTCGTGAGTGATGTAAGGGTGTGGTTTGTGAAAGAGCATTGTGTATAGCACCAGCAGATGGACTCTGAGATCGGAGAGATTTTCTCCATTCATGAACATCCCGTGTCTGAGTTCCAACAGGCTCAGATATTTTTCCAACAGACATAGTGAATGTGCTCCAAACAACTTTCAAATTATTGTCTTTTCCTTTTCAATCTTCACAACTATTATTTATCTGGTTGAAAATGTGAAGCAGCTTATTTTTAATCTTAATACTCTTGTATTTTCAGACATCAATAGTTTGAAATAATATGTTAATTTATAATAGAAGAATTATTTAATATTCAATGTTAAGACCCTTTAACTATTTACCTACTTGGTTAAATTTAAATGACTTAATAGTAAACTGATAGATTATATTATATAACAAATAGTGAGAACATGAAACACTGAAACCCACTTTGCTACAATTGCCTGGATCCAGTGCAACAATTTGCTTTGTCTGGATAAAGAGTGTGAATTATTTATGGGACAGTTATGCTACAATGCCAATATGATTAAACAAATGGTTAAGAAATAACAATTAAAATAATTTTTATCAGTACATTTGCTACCTGACTGCACTCACTTTTCACAATAATATTAATACATAACAGTCAAACATCAAACATCAGGATACAAACTATGTCCCTAAGCTTTAATGACATCTTAAGTAGATTTCCTATTTTAATAAAATATTGTCTGGTCTGTTGATTTTTAATTTCTCCATCTTTCCCTTTGTTTGCCAATTTCATGTTTTCCTTCACTGAGGGTATTTACTCAACTTTCATAGGTAAATTTATCTACCAATCATAAACTGTCCATTTCACTCACTATATTGCATCTCATCACATCTTCAGTAGTCTAGCATCTTCATAGTCACATGCCCTTTTCCACAAACTCAATTCATTTCTTCCATGTCAGCAAATACTCGAACCAACTCTTGACTGAAATTTCGAAATGTTCCTCAAAGTTCTTAAAAGACTTCTGTTTCAAATAATATGTCAAATATTCTACTGTTACTCAAAAACATCCTCTCCCTGTTCACAATGTAGCTAGGAAACATATGATTAACATTTTATATATCCTTCCTACCTTAATAAAAACATATCCTCTTCCTGTTCACAATGTTGATAGGAAACATATGATTAACATTTTAATATCCTACTTAAATTAACTGAGGGTATTGATAATTGAACAATTACTTTGGGTAATGATGAAGAGAAAACATTCACAAATGATATGAGAATATTTTTCCCCACCAATAACTTCCTACTTTGCACCTAGTACATTCGAGATAACATCAATTGATATTTACAAATTAAATAAGTGTTTTGTTAAGGAAATATTAAAATTCCCTCAGTCCTAGACAATAAACTTAAAATGTCTCAACAATGACTTATTCAAATATTCAAGTAGATTATTATGTTTAAACCATTTCTTAAAAATATGCATCGTCTGAAAGTTATTTTAATAATCATAATATCATATTTGAAACAATTTATTAAAATATGTTATTCAGCCACTTGAAAAATAAATATATTTGAATTATGAATCAAAAACAATAGTGGATCAATAAATAATTGTATTAAACAAGTTGTAGATTAAAAACACAAAAATTACCTGTGTTAGTAGAAATATTGTTGAAAATAAATTAAGTGAAATGAAAAATCTATGTAGATCATTATATAATACATGGGAGTGGAAATTATTTATTGAGTGATAATATATTTTAAATATATGGTTAAAGAAAATGAATGGGTGAAAAAGGTCAAATGAGAAACATCATTTATTTTCAGAGTTTCTTAGAACTAAAAAAAAAAAAATGAAATTTATAGAAGCTAATGGAACAGATTTTTATATATTTATTATCTATCAAGTATCATCCACAGTTTGTATACCAAAAAATTATATAATTCTCTCCAAATGATTTAGTATACATGTAATGATGTACAGTGTTCAACCATATTCAAAACATTGCCAATGGCCCATAATCTTGTCATCGCTTGTTACAACTGATAGAAAACAGTTATCTGAGAATGTTTCATAACAGTTAACACATTAATAATGTATTTAATGAAATCAAAAGCAACTAATAACTGCATATAAACATACAAAAAGTATGTAGCAGGTACTACAGCAATATTACTAATACTATTACTATCAGTCTTGGCTGTGAAGTGGTTAAGTCACATGATAAATTATGCAAGCAGAACCTCTGTCACAGTTATTAAGCAGCATCTGTGTAATTTACCATTATTTATATTACATTACAGTTACTGAGATTGAGAATGAACTTTTAATATAACTGATTCTGGTGAATGGAAGGAAATCTGCATTCATAATATTTTATTCAGGCACACTAAATTGTAGATTTTAGTGTCTACAATGCCACAGTTGTCAAGTAACTAAGTTAGGCTAAAGGTGTCTGTACCTTTAATATGTTTTAAGTACAACTTCCATGCATAAAATGTTAACCTAGCATACAAGCATCAAAACAACTCCATTTAGTGTATAAAATAACCCAAAGGAATAAGGTTTGTGTGAGATAAAAATTCTATTTTCTTAATAAAATTAATCAATTCCACACACACACACACACACAACACAAACACAAGTCAGTCACATATCTAACTGTATAATTTTGACTAATGATGGAATTAGGCAGAAAGGACAGACTCTACACATATCACCATCTGTGGTATACATCTGCTCTAATTCTTTGCTATAAATATAATTATCATTTAAACAACAACAAAAAAGAATGGCATTGCTCTCAAACTGATATGAATCAAGATGGTTTAAAATATGAAAATAGAATACAATTAGCATTTTCCTGCACACTCTGGCAAGCCTGCTGATCAATGGTATTCTGGATATTAGAACTCCAGGTTAATATTACTAGTAACTATTTTGTTTAAAAGAATTGACTATTGCTGCTCACTTATTTTTGAATGATAAATCAAAATTAATAAAATGTGGATTTTATTTTTATAGATGTACTTTCAAGTTGTAATATGTACAACTGTAATGAACACTCTAACACTGATTTTATACTGCTATTTTTTTCATTTCTAAAATATATTTATATTTTATTAATTTAAACCTTTTCAAAAGAAATATATCTTTTAATTTTTTTATTTAAGTAAAATAATTTTTGTTATATTAATCATTAATGTACTCCATTTATAAATTTATTAAACAAAAATATTTAACTATTTTTATTCATCATTTCTGAATGCACATGTCATGTTCCAGCATGCAAGCAGATATAGTAAATGGACCTATTATAATATTAATATAGTGCTCTATTACTTGTTAGTAATAGTCTAATACTTTTTGCACTAAGCACTGTGATTTTCGTAAACGAAATATTATTTTATTTACAATTTTAAAATATCTTCAACCAGTTCTAATCGGATAATTTTACAAGAACGTTTATGCCACTGAATTAAAAAAGTATGAGAGCAGCAACCCAACTTTAGACTAGATGTTAGTTTACTATTTCTAATTGTTACGTTTCCAGTATTTATTTAAAGACCCTGCTTAGAATAATTAAAAGACTTTAAATATAATTAATTCTTCCTCTCATATTCTACGCAGACTGGTTGCTCAATTTATTATCTGACTAATTAAAAGTGCGTCTTGTAGTTCAGACGACAAATTTACAGACTAATAAACTGCGAACTTTTAGCTAGATTTGAAAACAGTTAAGTCCCTCTAAATTAATATGCACTCGTCATCAATCTTTCTGCTCATCCGCCCCCATTCAAATCTAAGAATTAATCTAATTGGTCTATTGTGCATAGAAATCAACTACTAAGAGGTATTAACAAAGAAAATAAGATTTAATAAAGTTTAACAAATTAACAATAAATCGAATGCAACGCGAATAGTCTTCACTCTGTCTTTACGCGCCTATGCCTGATTTTTGTCAATCTAAATTGCCAGAAAAGTGTTCCTTTGAGATCTGTACACTTGATTTTGCACTTAGCTCTATTCTTGTATCCTTGGTCTCAACACTCAGTCATGCTGATTCGTTCCCTCAGTCCCCCTTTAACGACACACGTGGTGCATAAGGAATGATGTCCCTTTGTTAGTGGCTAGGAACTGGAATTTTTGCAGCATGGCCCTCAGAGTGGATTTCGACACGCTTACACCAATAAGCTAATGCAGGTGAGGCATGGGTGAACATGAACCATGAGCCGACCTGTGGATGCAACGTGTTTGGATATAATTCTCAACCTAACAGGTCCTACCTAGGCATGGCTCAATTAAATGCGCTGAACAAAGAGTTTCGACCTCGCGTCGCTTACAATTAAATTTTAGAAAAAATATAATCGTCTCACATGTGTTCCATTTAACAGTCATGACGTATGAAGCAATAAAATAGATACAACGTTAAATTAATGTTCATACAAGGGGTAATTCAAGCCGACAGAGCGCTTCACAATTTACAATTTAAATTACACGCAATAATTGAATTACATGAAGAATTCATATCGAGCGCAGCATTCTGGCTCTTAGTGAATTAAAACAATATAAATTAAAGTACAGAAATGGAAAAATGGTTACAATAAATTTATATTCCGTAACATATAGGTTTTCAGCTATTTCTCTGAACCATGCTCAAGTGTATATGGAAATCATATAATACATAGCACAAATACATACTTAAACAATACATAGGCAAATACTATTAAATAAAATGATACCTTGAGAGAAGTCGAAGGGTACCTTGATTCTCTATGGCGCCGGCTGCCTCTCACGACCCGAGTAAGCTGATGGAATTAGCTAAAATGTGCTCGAAGTGAGGGAGCGGAAGCGTGTGGGTACATATATAGAAAGGTATATTGCGTATCACGTGACTGTTCGCAAAGCATGTGGTTGGTTCGAGAACTGGACAATGGTCCTAAAGTTACATAACATCTTGACCTGTTCTAGAAGCACCTAGAAAAAGGAAGCTTTGAACAAAGGGCCAAGGGTTTCAAATATTCGAATTTGAAGTAAACAAGGCAAGTGGGTCACGAAGTCGGACAATTTTATCAGACTGTGACACCCCCTTGCTTTTGAGGCGTTTATCTTACCAAAGATAAAATGCCTCCTACAAATTATGTATGATAAAATGTAGAAGTCCACAATGAAGAAAAATTTACACAAAAAAAATTTCAACATTCCTAGAAATAAAGTGTGCAACTATATTTCATATTTACAGGAAGGAATCCGTAGGGTTCAGTTAATTGATTAAACGACATTCTATCAGTACCGGCACTTGATGGCATCAAGCACGACTCATGTAATCTGCGCCAACATTCAAAGACCCTTTGATGTAATGAATATTTGCGTCATACTGTGTCAGAAACAAAGACCAACGCATTAAACGGCTGTTCGTAAATTGCGCCTGTCCGAGAAAGGCCAACGGCTGGTGATCGCACTCAATGACAAAGGTTTTTCCGTACAAATAGTTTTCGAACTTTTTTATGGCCCAAACTATTGCAAGACATTCCTTTTCACTGGTGGAATATTTCTGTTCAGTAGTTGTGAGTTTACGGCTTGCATATGCAACTGGGTGTTTGGTGTCATTGTGTTCTTGTAATAACACTGCTCCTAATCCTGTGTTGCTAGCATCAGTCCTTAACAAGAATGGTTTTGTCAGATCTGGCAGTTTAACAACTAAATCTGAAGTCAGTCTAGATTTCAGTGTGTCAAAAGCGTTTTGGCATGCATCAGTCCACACTACTTTTGTAGGCATATTCTTACGTGTCAAGTCAGTCAGAGGACATGCAATGGCACTAAAATCTGGTACGAATTTTCTGTAGTAGTTAGCAAGACCAAGAAAACTTCTAACTTGTGTTTTTGTTAGCGGTTGTGAAGTGTCCTTAAGTTGTGCTATCTTAGCTTCACTTGGCGACATAGTTCCATGACTCAACTTGTGTCCCAAGAAGTCTAAGGAGAATTGTGCTATTTCACACTTCGTAGGGCGGGCAGTGAGGTTGGCTTGTTTTAATCTGGCTAGCACATCTCGTAAGAGTGTTAAGTGCTCCTCCCATGTCTGGGTGCCTAGAATTAAATCATCCATGAAGTTCTCAACTCCACGTCCGTACAGTGGTTCTAACAATGACCGCATCATTTTAGAAAAAATGCTTGGAGCGTTTGAAACTCCGAAAGGCATAACTTTCCATGTGTAGTTTCCTACTGGTGTAGTGAAAGCTAGTATGTGTCGATCAGTGTCCTTGACCTTGATTTGCCAAAAACCGCGTGACAAATCTATTTTGGTATAGTAATGAGCGTTAGCTAGCTTAGTGAAGATGAGATCCGGATCAGGGAGAGGCTCGGCACAAAACTCTGTCACTTGATTGAGTTTGCGGTAGTCTACGCAAAAACGGAACGAGTTATCACGTTTTTTAATCAACACGATGGGTGATCCGTAGGCACTGTCAGTCTTCTCTATGACCCCTAGATCTAGCATAGTCTTAATCTCACGTCTAACGTCATCTATCTTAGCGTGTGGCAACGGATACGGCTTCAAACGTATCGGTTTGTTGTCAGTCAGCTTCAGTGAAAATTCTATTAAGTCTGTCAACCCTGGTTTGTCTGTCAGAGTAGATGAGAACTCATTAAGCAATTCATTCACTTCTTTTTTCTGTCTTTCTGTCAAGGCTTCATTTACCCTAACGTCTTTGACAGTTTCGTCCGTCTGTAGAGGACAGTTTGGTAAAGTACCAGTGACGCAATCAGTATCCCCCTCGTCTTCTGTAACTATCGTCGCTACGACAAAATCAGCTTGAGTGGTTTGATCCTCACGGCTTATGTACTTTTTGAGTAGGTTAACATGAAAGATTTTCTCTCTCTTTCCTGTCTGCACCTTATAGTTCAGTCCCCCTAGCTTGGCGGTAACTACAAAGGGCCCCTTCCATTTCATCTGAAGTTTGTTATGTGCTTCAGGAAGCAACAGTAACACTTTGTCATTAACTTCAAATTCTCTAGGTTTGGTGTGCTTATTGTAATATTCTGCCTGTCTAGACTGAGCTATCGTCAAGTTTTCCCGTGCTATCTTGCCTATAGTTTCAAGACGGTTTCTTAAGTCAGTGACGTATGTATAAGTTGTTTTAACTTCGTCATCTGTCTTTTCATCAGTCCAAAGTGCCTTCAAAATCATCATCGGTCCGCGTACAGTACGTCCGTAAAGTAGCTCAAATGGTGAAAACCCGGTGGAAGATTGTGGCACCTCCCTATATGCAAATAGTAGGGCAGGGATGTATCTGTCCCAGTCTTTCGGTTTATCTGTGGCGAGCTTTTTAAGTGCTGTTTTTAATGTCCCATTGTATTTTTCAATCAGACCATTTGCCTGGGGGTGGTATGGTGTGCAAGTAAGATGTTTGATGGAAAGTAAACGATTTACTTCCTTCATTACGTTGCCTATGAATTGACTCCCCTGATCCGTCAAAATTTCAGTAGGAATTCCAACACGACTCCAAAGACCGAAAAGGGCTTCGGCGACAGTTTCAGTATCAATATTTTTCAATGGTACTGCGTCGGCGAATCTTGTTGCGTAATCAATAGTGGTCAGCACGTATCGATTACCTCTCGTTGATGTGGGTATTATAGGCCCAATCAAATCCAATGCTACGCGCTTGTAGGGTTCACTGATCAGTTCAGGCTCTCCTAACGGTGCGGGTCTGATTGAATTTTTAGACTGTGTTCTCTGGCATGTGTCGCAACTTAACACGAATCTACGGATATCGGCAGTGATGTCCGGCCAATAAAACTCACTTGTAATACGACTAGTTGTTTTTTGTACACCCATGTGTGCACCAAAAAGACTCTCATGACCTAATCGTAATACGTCATTTCGTTTGGTTTGTGGAACGACTAATTGTTTCCGAAATTCGTCTCCCACTTTCGAATAGCGGTACAATAAACCCTTTTTCAGAATAATGCACGCTTTCTTATTCGAATCGTCAGTGTTGACGTCACTAACAAGTACAGCTTGTCTGCGTAACTTGTCTAGTGTTTCGTCCTCAGCTTGTAATATTTTAATCTCGCTAACTGTTGCTTTATCTACGGCTGGTGCGGCAGACATCGGTGCAGTTACAGATTTGTCTTTACTACTCGCTGCTCTGGTTACAGCGTTAACCAGTGGTGGTTCGATTGAAGTTTGTTTTTTGCACGGCAAAACATACTTGCAACCAAGGATCACGTCATGCGGTGAGTTTTCCATAACTGCCGCTTTGACTGTTCCTTCTACAAAGTCTGAAACAATCGAGACTTCAGCTACTGGTAAAATGTCTTGTTCGCCGTTTGCAAAGGTGACAGAGATTGTCTCCCCTGTGTAGTCGGTACGGTTAACTAATGATGCATTTACAATAGCGTCTAGCTCACACCCTGTATCAAGCAAAGCGATTGTATCGTGACCGTTTGCCTGTACTGGTGTTCGATTCGACTTTTCTGTTTTAGGTGTATGACTTTCTACTGCGTAAACTTTAGCTGTTTTCTTTTCAGGACATGTTCGTGAAAAATGGCCACTATCACCACAAGTGTAACATGCAAGATTCTTTTTATCTTTCTGTTTGTCGGACTTGTTTTTAGTGTCGGGTTTAGATGTTTTATCATCACGCTCATTAGGTGCCTTCCCGTCATTTTTCTTATCCTTTCGAGTCTGCGGTTCGTTCGGTCGAGACTTGTTGTTCGCGTGTGCGTTCGAGAATTGAGAATGTGCGTCATCAAAGCGATCGGCGGCGTTGCCTATCTCCTCTAGCGTAGATTTTTCCCTTATTGCTAAGTGAATCAGTAGATCGGATTTGTATGACCCGAGAATATGGTCTTTTACCATTTCATCCCTAAGACCTGCGTACGTCTGTGGAGTTTCGGCTAGATCTATCCATCTTTGGAACAAGTCAGCTACGCGTCGTATGTACTGTGCGTGCGTCTCTGAACTGGCTTTAGTGGCCTGTTTAAACTTACGTCGGTATGTATCTGCTGTGAGTTTGTAACGTTTCAATAATGCGGCCTTGACTGTGTCGTAATTATCTGACTCAGAATCGCTAAGCTTATTGAACTCGTTTTTCGCACTGCCCTGCAATAACCCCGATAAATTTATCGCCCAATGTTCCGCTGGAATGTTTGTTGCTCTGGCTAACTTTTCAAACGTTTTTAAATACGCGTCTATTTGATCTTTGTTCTCATCAAATGGGACCATATTTATCTTTGGAATGATATTTTCAATTCTACTGTGATTATTTCCATCGCTAGAATGCGAATCACCACTGCTTCTGCGATCACGGTTTGGATTGGTAACTTCTAGTTTCTTTACTTCCCATTCTAACCGTTTTATTTCCGCGTCTGCGGCGATGCGTTTGGCTTCTGTATCCGCTGCGATGCGTTTTGTTTCAATGTCGGCTAATCTTTCAGCTTCTAACTTTTTAACTTCAGCTTCTTGCTTTTTAGCTTCTGCGTCAGCTGCGATGCGTTTAGCTTCAGTTTCGGCTAGTTTTTCAGCTTCTAACTTCTTCAGTTCGCGATTAGCAATACGTTCTTCTCTTTCTATCTCTTGCCTTTCTTTGTCCGCTTTTTCCGCTTTCTCTAGCTCAGTTTTGATGTAGCTAGTCAGTTCGTCACCCTGGTATCCTATCATGATACCGGCTTCTTTCAGGTCTTCGATAACCTGTTTGCGATCCATTTTACTGTCTTAGCGCGCTGGCTACAATAAGAATGTCTCTCGTGAATTGTGTGTTTTAACCGTCGGCGATAACTCCGCTTATCCCGAAAATAACTTTTAGGCTACAACCTTACAAAAATTATTTAATTTACTCAGAACACCTTCCGAAATAAATTACGCGTTAACTCTTTACACGTTTCACCTGCTTGTCACAGTGTCCGCTGTTCCAAGACTTCCGTAATGTCACGGCTCCTACCATACAACATTACACATTATATCTAGCACCCTAAATATAATAGTCCGAAGTCTGTTACTACCGATAACTCTCCTAGCTGGCGGTATAACCTTCGACTCCTCACAATGAAGTACTCAGTAACACAATACTAAATAAATCATTCAATAGCTAACATGACATATTTAACTACGCTTAAATATATCAACATTAACTAACATGCACGCTACTCTGCAAAAGAATACATGCACATGTCACAACAAAAGCAAAGAAAATCAGTGATACAAAAATCAAAAGAACAATTGGCAATTCTGTTCGTTCGTTCGTTTCTAGGTTATGATGCGCCCTATGTATAAAAATGTTACAATTTACAATTTAATACATATCAATCCCGGACGAGCCCCCACTTGTTACGTTTCCAGTATTTATTTAAAGACCCTGCTTAGAATAATTAAAAGACTTTAAATATAATTAATTCTTCCTCTCATATTCTACGCAGACTGGTTGCTCAATTTATTATCTGACTAATTAAAAGTGCGTCTTGTAGTTCAGACGACAAATTTACAGACTAATAAACTGCGAACTTTTAGCTAGATTTGAAAACAGTTAAGTCCCTCTAAATTAATATGCACTCGTCATCAATCTTTCTGCTCATCCGCCCCCATTCAAATCTAAGAATTAATCTAATTGGTCTATTGTGCATAGAAATCAACTACTAAGAGGTATTAACAAAGAAAATAAGATTTAATAAAGTTTAACAAATTAACAATAAATCGAATGCAACGCGAATAGTCTTCACTCTGTCTTTACGCGCCTATGCCTGATTTTTGTCAATCTAAATTGCCAGAAAAGTGTTCCTTTGAGATCTGTACACTTGATTTTGCACTTAGCTCTATTCTTGTATCCTTGGTCTCAACACTCAGTCATGCTGATTCGTTCCCTCAGTCCCCCTTTAACGACACACGTGGTGCATAAGGAATGATGTCCCTTTGTTAGTGGCTAGGAACTGGAATTTTTGCAGCATGGCCCTCAGAGTGGATTTCGACACGCTTACACCAATAAGCTAATGCAGGTGAGGCATGGGTGAACATGAACCATGAGCCGACCTGTGGATGCAACGTGTTTGGATATAATTCTCAACCTAACAGGTCCTACCTAGGCATGGCTCAATTAAATGCGCTGAACAAAGAGTTTCGACCTCGCGTCGCTTACAATTAAATTTTAGAAAAAATATAATCGTCTCACATGTGTTCCATTTAACAGTCATGACGTATGAAGCAATAAAATAGATACAACGTTAAATTAATGTTCATACAAGGGGTAATTCAAGCCGACAGAGCGCTTCACAATTTACAATTTAAATTACACGCAATAATTGAATTACATGAAGAATTCATATCGAGCGCAGCATTCTGGCTCTTAGTGAATTAAAACAATATAAATTAAAGTACAGAAATGGAAAAATGGTTACAATAAATTTATATTCCGTAACATATAGGTTTTCAGCTATTTCTCTGAACCATGCTCAAGTGTATATGGAAATCATATAATACATAGCACAAATACATACTTAAACAATACATAGGCAAATACTATTAAATAAAATGATACCTTGAGAGAAGTCGAAGGGTACCTTGATTCTCTATGGCGCCGGCTGCCTCTCACGACCCGAGTAAGCTGATGGAATTAGCTAAAATGTGCTCGAAGTGAGGGAGCGGAAGCGTGTGGGTACATATATAGAAAGGTATATTGCGTATCACGTGACTGTTCGCAAAGCATGTGGTTGGTTCGAGAACTGGACAATGGTCCTAAAGTTACATAACATCTTGACCTGTTCTAGAAGCACCTAGAAAAAGGAAGCTTTGAACAAAGGGCCAAGGGTTTCAAATATTCGAATTTGAAGTAAACAAGGCAAGTGGGTCACGAAGTCGGACAATTTTATCAGACTGTGACACTAATCATGTCATAAACATCGTAAGAACGCCATTGTTAGTTTATCTTGAAAGGAAGAAATATAATTTGCATACAGAGCAGTTATGCAACTATTTACAAATAAGTGCCTGCAAATAAGCATATAAAGAACATTACTGGTGGCTCTAAGTGTAAATAACAACGTGGTCTTTAAATAATTTCTATTGGATAGGAATACTGATTTGAACATTAATAAATATTATAATAATAAGCAAAGCGTTAGAATGAAATTAAGAAATTAAGTTTGGAAATACAGTGTAGAATATTTACACACCTCCTAAATATTTCTGCGAAGATCTGATGCCAGAATCCCTACCAAATGTAGAAGATATGCGAGACATATTTAATAAATACAATTTTATCTAGCAGAAGACAAGTCACAACGCGGCTCGCGCGTGAGGTTGATAAGCAACGCTTCGAAGCTGGGACATCCTGTATGTAGTTGCGTAACTATAGTGAAACTATCTAATTTAAATATATTAAATAAAAGTCTAGCAATATTAATTTGCTTCTTTAAATTTATTATTTACAAATTTATAACTTAAAATTTAATTTTCGAAAATAATGTTAAAACTACATGATAACTCCAAAATGGCGTTCTTACAGGTAGGCGTCTTCCTAATATCTACTGAAACAGGTTTTATTGTTGGTGAATGACACTGTTTTCATGATGCTTAAACAAAACTATTAAGGAGGCAATGTATTTCTGAAAAAAACAAATATCTCTAACTATTTTGTATTCCACCATTGATAACTGAAACGGAGTTGCTGTACATAAGCATATCACTATCAGTATCACTAGTATCACAGTATCAGATTTGTAACCCGAGTGATAATTTGATGTAAAATCAAAATTTTAAAAATAACATCTAGAGCAGGGGTGCACAAACCGCGGCCCGCGGGCCGCATGCGGCCCCCAACAGGACCCTTTGCGGCCCCCAGAAGTCTTTAGGATGTTACCATTCAGCAGAACAACATTTTAACATTTTACGGAAGTCTCAGCTCGAGCACATACAGAAATGTCAAGGACTTGGCTTGCAGAATTCGGCAGCACATACTTGTGTGAACAAACGTTTTCAGTAATGAACATGAACAAGAACAAGCTGAGATCGAATTTGACCGACAACAATCTCTGTTCGATTTTGAGGCTGGCGACTACAAAACTCGAACCAAATATTGATAAAGTTGTTAACAACATTCAGGCTCACCCTTCTCACTAATAAAGACTAAACCTAGGTTAGTAAGCCAAAAACGAATGTAAAGCACATTAATTTCATTATTTGTATTGTTCTTTTTGTACTGAGCCATTCATGTGCAATCTGACTTGCGGCCCTCCATGCACTATCAATTGGAAATTTGGCCCTCTGGCCTAAAAAGTTTGTGCACCCCTGATCTAGAGCCTGGATATACTAATATTTGCAGCATAAGGTGATGTTTTCAAATTTCTTAGTACAAGTTTCTAAGAAATTGCATAAGAATTAAGATGGTTCCACTGGCAAGGAATTTCAAAGCCTAATGTCTTGTAATGGACAGAGTAAGACTGTTAGAGTAAGAGAGAATTGATATAACTAAGTGGCCTTTCATTGTGCAAGAAGGTTTGTGTAAGCAACATCTGTTGTTTGCAGATTTATGTTCCTAAAGGTGAGATAAAGGAATACTTTTCAAGATGTTCTTTCCTTAGAAAAGGTTCTACCTTGGAACTGGAAAGGAATCCACAGCCGATTCCAGAGCATATTAATTATTATGCCCACTACTTACAAAGTTACAGGGTCATTATTATCTGGCAGCATTTCTTTTAATTTTTTTCTCTTTTTCTTGTTGTTGATATCTTTTATGAGTGGTGATCTATTGTTGGTTATTCTGATTTTAGAACCACTGGAATTTCTCTAGGGCTTTCATTAATATAAATTATAAACAGCAGAGGACCCAGATATGTATCCCTGAAGACACTAAATGAGTAAATCTAACTGGCATAAATGTAGATTCTTGACCCTTTACTATATGGAACCTTGTTATCTGGCAATGACTGTATCCTATTAAAGCATTACCCCTTATGCCATAGTCTGATGGTACACTTTATCATATGCCTTAATAAAAATTAAAATCCAACAGACTAGCATCAGTTTGTTGATCATTATATCAGAAGTCTTTAGCAAATTCTTTTTTAGTATTTCATACTTGAACTCAGCAGACCTAAGCTTTCTAAAGCTATGTTGGACATCAGTTAATATGTTAGTAGATTTAGATGTTTCATAATATTACTATTAGTATGAAATATATTTCCTAAAACTTTACAGGATATGGAAGTTAATAACACATGTCATTAATCAGATATAATTCTCAGGTTTAGGCCTGTTATTTGTTAAAAGAAAGATATACATTAGCACATTTCCACTCACTGGGTGGATATTGCCTTGGGCTAAGGAAGTTTGAAACACTACTAAAATTAGTGTTAGCTTGAGTTTTAGAAATCTAACAGAAATCTGGGCCTATTGTTTTTTTTTCTTTAAGACTATTTAAAAGTGTTTCTGCTCAAATAACACTTTACACTTACAGTGATATTCTGCATATCTGAAAATGTTTTTCTTTTTATTGTCAGATAGTTTATCACTATCAGTAAAGGTGCAAAATAGTTTATATGTTCTTGAGAAAATAGAACAGAATTGTTTCTTGAGTAAAGAGGCCTCTTAAAAGCAATCTCTTAGTATGTTCATATATATGAGTTTTATTGACTCTAAATTTAGTATATTTCATTATTTGGTACTGGAAGTCTGTATATTTTATTTCTTATTCAATGACTGAAGTAAAATATACCATTTTTCTGCCTGAATTAGATTTAGAGATAGAAAGAGTAGGGATGTGGTACTCTTTGAAGTTTGAGTTTTTGAAAACATCCCAAATATTTTTTTTTTAATTATAGGAGCACATATATGAACATTTTTTTTTTAAATGCTTATGCCTTTTCCTGTCTTGTATTGTATTGTATAACCAATATTAGCACCTTATAGTCTTGCATCCAACAAAACCTAACAGCAGTCACACTCACACTAGTCACAGAGAATAAAAATTAAAATTAAACCTATTCCTGAGAGTATTGGATGAACTAAGTTAATAATAGACTTATTCAAAGGAAAAAATATGTGGTTCAAGAATGAACAAGTTATAATTCAGAAAGAGTTAAAAGATAAGTTTGTTGAGCTTAGCAATAATAATTTCCATAGACAATAAAGGATAAATAAGATAATGATAATTTTATAAATAGTGTGATTAATGATACTTCTGATAATAATAAGACACTTAGATAATAGATCATGCAAATCATTCATTAACACAGGAAACCTTATTTGGTTTGATGATGCCCAATTCCTAAATTTGTTGTAGGTTTGGATAAAAGTTCACTATTATTGTATTAATAGAAATAGTAATCAAATATTTCATAAAGATTTCATTTTGTCTGTATAATTCCGATAGAATGCACTTTTAAAATAAATATGGCCAAAAAGAAGTTATTTCATATTACCATTGATATCATTAATTATTATAATATAATCTAATCCAGTAAATCCCATCACTTAGATTCACATAATTTAGAATAGTAATATTTATTACATATATGTCACTCTAGTCCATCTCTTTCTTAAATTTAGCAGTGAAAATGAATTTATCTCATAACTATTAATAATAATATTATCATATTTTAGCTTCTTTAGAATACAGAGAAGTCAGTAATGCTTAGTTACAAGATTAAGATGCCTAACTGGGAGTGCAAAACATGCCAGATATTGTCTTCATCAAAAATACAAATACAGGCAATTAATATAATTGCTTTGTATGACCTAAATACTGATTAGCAGTATTATTATCTACTCTAGTTGCTGTAATAATATAAACAAACAAAATATTTTCAAGTTTTTAAACTAATTGTATTTGTAGTGAAATTATTTTGTTACAAATAAAGTGTACTATAAAGTTGGCATTTGTATTTTGGCATATGCATAGGTAATGATTTGGTAGCACTGAGCATTTTCACTATAAATTGTACATCAAGAGGGTTGTGAGAACATTGTTTGAAAACTGAAGAGCTAAATTCCCCTAAAATACTGTAATAAAGGTTAAGAACCACTGATATAGATAAGTATAGTAATATATCTGTACTTATACTACTAAAAGAACTATATATATAAATTATTATTTTTATATTGCCATATTCCTACTTCTAAACCATTTTAAATAATACTTTAATAGCATAAAGTAACGCTAGAATTTGAAAATGTTTCTAAGCTCTCTGAACATGGTTTATTTGCAGTGGCGGAGATTTAATTTTTTTGACAAGGAAGTGGTAAAAGATCCAGCAACAGACCAAGCTTTCGAGCAACTCAAGGTATTCATTATACAATTCTGTAGTTATTTAAAATTTCCTGAAACCAGTTTGTGTGGTGTATATATCTATTTTGTGTATGTGTGGTATGTATATAAGTTTATAACTATATATTCTGATCACATTTGTTTGCTCATAATTTGATTTTATTATTGACGTGATTCTAATTATTTATATATATATACAGTGAGTGTATTATGCATAAATAAGAAAACTTTAAAAATTAGAATCTTTTTCTGCACTGGTAGTATTCAGTATTTATCTGTACAATTTTTTCTTACTATACACAAGACTTATTTTGATAATCTTATATGTGTGTCTCTTTTATAAAACAGTATTGAATTCTCATTTCAAAGTCTGGTAATTTTTCTTAAGCATAATGTGAGATATTAAATGTAAGAATGATCTGTGCATTACACATTACATAGTTGTGGGAGTCTTTCAAGAGAACAGAAAGCAGAATATGAGCTGTTAAATGTTGGAATGATTAATGCACTTGTAATCATATTGCATAATTTTGGAAGTCTGTCAGCAAGAGAAATGGAAACATGTAGCTTTTTCTTTGAAACCAGGAAATTGATTGTTCATTGATTTATCTTATTTTTATATTATAAAAGGTTAATGCAGAGACCAACTCAGTTCAAAATTGAGAATTACATCATTAAAATAATTTGTTAAAGAGTTTACATTTCAGATTGACGATAAAATTTCTTCCTTATATATATATATATTTATATATGTTGTGTTGCTAAATAATTTTGTGGGGTGTTTGTATTTTGTAGAAGAAGACTTTAATGCATGCATATGCATACTAAGGATAAACAAAGTTTACTTTTATGAAATTGAGGGATCATATGTACATGAATATGTTGTACATATGCATGTACATCAAAAGTATAATATCTCATGACAAACTGAAGAGAAATCTTGAAGCTAATTATTCAGATTTTTCTTCTTAGGAGGTAAATGTATCTGCATGTACAAGTGGTCGTGGTCAGCTGGTAGTGGGGGACTTTGAAGGCAATGTCTACTTTATTAACCGACAATTGAATTTGATGACATTCAAGGCCTATGAGATTCGTGTTTCCCATTTGCAGCAAATGAAGCAGCACAACATTCTCATCACAATAGGGGTAGGTTATTCGTCCTTGACATTGCTTGCTCTTCATGTACTTTATATATATATATATACACACACACACATTTCATCCCTCTAACTGTCTAAGTGCTATCATTTTGCCTCATTTTGTTTTGTGTACTTTATACATATCATATCTCTTAATTATTTCATTTTGTCTCATTTAGCTTCAAGGTCAAAGAGAGTGCTAAATGAATTTTTTAAGTATTGCTTTCTTAGGTTTGAGATTTTTTTAAATCATGTTGTAAAAGTGTGCATATGATTAACATGACAACTTTTTCTCAAATCTCATCACTTGTCTTTGCTAGTTTTAACCTGTTCATGGTCTGTAGAATGCAAAATTTGTTTACTAATTGTGGGACTTTTGTTGGTTATTTTTCATTTGGAGCTCTGATATTTTTCATTATTTCTCTGTATCTTAAATTAGGAAGATGAACAAGGTGTTAATCCATTAGTTAAAGTTTGGAATTTGGACAAGGTAAGTGTTATTTAATAAATAAAGGTGAGTACTTTAATAAAAACTTTCATTCTTATAAAAGCTCTAAGCACTTTATAATAATTGTACAGAAAATACCCTATAATTTTTCAAAGATTTTATGCAAGCTCTTCACAGACAAGGAAAGTAAAGATATATAACAAAATAAAAGTTCTAGGCACTTTATAATAATTATACATGAAGTATCCTACAATTTTCCAAGGTCTTTATACAAACTCTTTACAGACATGAGGAAAGTAAAGGTAATATAACAGAACAAAGAAATAAATTTTCATGCAGAATGACAATATATAACAAATGAATATGTTTACAAAAGATATAAATAAAAATGGATTTACAAATGTACAATTGGAATCAACAGTTTCACAGAAGACTCTGCCACAACTAGCTAGTTGTTAAAGCAGGACACATTGATGTTTGATGCATACACCACACACAAATAAATATTATGACAACTAATTTTGTATTTTTGACAGTTTGACAAGGGTGTACCTCTTTGCACACGTCTGACTCGTGCAATTCCAAGCAACAAACCAACACCTGTAAGTTAATTTCTGTTTTTTAAAATAAATTTGGATTGAATGTAGTAGACAAATATTGGGCTTACAAATTAATGTTAACTCTTGACATTCAGTTTTTATGCCAAGGAAATGTTTGATTAAAATTTTGAACATGCTGAATTGGAGTAGGCAATCTAATGAGAAATATTAGGGTTTTTTTTGCAAGTATCCAATATATATGGAGTGGGTGATGTAATGAGAAATATTGTATAAGTATCCAGTATATATATAGGGTGGGTGATGTAATGAGAAATATTGTGTAAGTTTCCAATATATATATATATATGAGTTATATAATGAGAAATATTGTGCTAGTAATCCAGTATATACAAGGTACTGTATTTTCCAGCATACAGGTTATGCAAAGTATAAGTCAAGGTCAGTTTTTTACTAAAAATTCTCATGTTTAAGCCTATAAATGCCGTATAAGTCGACCTCTGTCAGAAATAATTTCCCACTAATGCCGCGCCAGCAGCTATGATAAATTGAAACTCATGTAGCGAATTCCAGCACATGAATCATGGTCCTTTCAACAGCTCAAGATTTCTAATATGCGGAACAATGGAAGACCCAAACTCGAGCTAAAAAAGTCTTGTTAGTTAGCTATGTCCTGAATGAGCAAGTTGAGAATTTGCTTGACTTTGAAGTGTGCTTGTTTTCAATATTTCTTACTCTGGTGATTCTAATTGAATCGTCTGATGTTTTTAATTGCATTGTATCATAATTGTGTTCGTTGAAAAGGCTGCATCATTATTATTTCGACTTCATTTCCAGGTAACTGTTTTTGCAGTTCATGAGAACCTAAATTTTATGGTGATCGGTTTTGAGAATGGTGCAGTTGTACTGTTTAAAGGTGATGTCACCAGGGACAGGTGAGTTTTACTTTTACTTTTATTGCTCACCAAGAATACTTTGGTTAACATAGCCAAGAACTGTCATTGACAAGCTTGAAATATCTCATTGAGGTCAGAGGATTTGAGATTTTGACCAAGGAAAAGGAACAAAAATATGGAGAGCATTTGCTACACTTAATCTCCAGATACTTTACCAAATAAAAAACTGAATCAGAATCTCCACAGTCCTTAAAGACTTTACTAATAAACATCTGAATCAGAATCTCACAGTCCTTAAAGACTTTAGTAATAAACAACTGAATCAGAATCTCACAATCCAGTAAACTGATAGCCTCTCAAAGGTCAATCAACAACTAAGTCAAAATCTTGCAAATCTAGAACCTAACCAATTATTGAGTGAGAATCTCTCTTTAAAGGCCTAACCAATAGTGAGAATCTCTCAAACCTATTCACATTGGTGTCATTTATTTCAAACTCTAGACCATGCATGGAGATAAAAGTGAAGTTATGCTTATACAAAGTTCCTTTTTTAAAAAATAGATATAAATATTTATTTTGATATTGTAATAGAATAAATATTTGTATGATGACAGTGTGATAGATATAGATAATTTATAGGGAGTCGCACTGTAATATAGATACCATATGTACTCAAATATTGGTCAAGAAATTTATTCACCTTTGAAAACAATAAATACTGAACTTCAACTTAATAGTCTAGTCGCAAAATCTGCCAACAATAATTTAGGATAAAATCATTAGTAGTGCTCTTTGTCAACAAAGCCTTTATTATTGCTCACATCAGCTGGAGAGATAGTTCTATTTAATATTTAATATAGGCCATCAATCTTAAATGTAGAGTAGGCCTGTTCATGAAGTTGATTTAGCAAGAATTCCATTATTTTTAATGATTATAGAAGTAGAGCTTGAAATTTGTAAGTTATAAATATTTTGTACACTTAATCAACCTTTACAATATTTGAATGACCTCAAATGACTTAATACAAAAAATGGTCTTCATGAATGCAAGTAGTATACTATAAAAAGAATACTAACTGCATTAGCAAGCTCAAAATGGTTCTTTAAAATGAGTCTGAAATGGTTTACATATGTTCTGCTTGTAATCAGATTATTGACAGTGAAGAAATGTTACATTTTTTCATGCATTTAAGTAAATGTGTGCTTTTAATTGCGGATATTGTCTTAATAAATCTGAGATCATGAGGCAGTTTATTTCATAAGTCTTAGATGAATGATGAACACATGCTGCAGAGTTTATTGAATGTTTAAAATTGCTGTGTGACACTGGAAACAGTTGAAATGTAATAAAGTAAGCAGATTTGTATTTAAGTATATTATTTCAGAAATTTTCTTAATTAAGACAGGTATTTCAGACTAGAAATAATCAGTGAAAGTAACAAAGAAAACAATATTTTGTCTTGTTTATTATTTCAGACTTGAGACAATGATTGCATTGTAACAAAATCAGTAGATTCGTTTATTATATTATTTCTGACTTGTAATAAAGGGGATAGATTTTAGATTTTGTGTATCAGACATTTTATTGGTTTAGATAGGTATTTCATACTAAGGTAAGCAAAGAGGACATTTTTATGTTTTAATTTATTATTTCCAACTTGAGATAATCAGTGAACTGTAACAAAGAGAATAGATTGTGTTCTATTCTGTTGTGAACCCATAACTAGTGCAGGTTGTGAAGAAATATCACTTATTTGTATTCATTCTAATGTGAACTTATAACTAGTGCAGGTTGTGAAGAAATATCACTTATTTGTATTCATTCTAATGTGCTTATAACTAGTGCAGGTTGTGAAGAAATATCACTTATTTGTATTCATTCTAATGTGCTTATAACTAGTGCAGGTTGTGAAGAAATATCACTTATTTGTATTCATTCTAATGTGAACTTATAACTAGTGCAGGTTGTGAAGAAACATCACTTATTTGTAGTCATTCTTTTGTGACACTATAACTAGTTCAGGTTGTGAAGATATGTAACTCAGTGTTATTCTTCTGACTAAAGTGTGAAGTGAGCTATTTTTTCCTGCAGACATAGCAAGCCACGTGTGCTTTATGAAAACCCTAGGCCAATCACAGGACTTGCTTTCAAGAGCACAGCTAAAGATGTTTTCCTTTTTGTGGTCACAGAGACTTCTATTGTGTCCATCAACATTACTAGTAAGGATGCCAAGGTAACTCTATGCACACCATTTATAAATTTAGTATGTAAGTATTTAGAGAGGAGGTTGAAGTTATTGTAATTTTTAATTTGCTCATACATTGTGTTTTTTGATGGGTGGCAGAGTAAGATTGAGTAATAAGGGCATTCATAAACAAACATTATTTATAGAGATGTTAGTATGTACAGTGGTCTGCTTTCTTGATTGTACTTGTTCTTGAGAGTATGAGACAATCCTCGTACATCCACTTTCTTGTTTGGTAACCCTTGCTTGTATTTTTTCTGACCATGTCTGTATAATAGAAGAAAAATAAGAAGAATGTTACTATTGAAGTACACCAAGAAGATAACAATACTAGGAGCCACACATTCTGTTATTGAGGTCTGATACTTCAAAACCAGCAACAGCAAGATTATTTTTTAAAATAAAAGATGTAGTTATATATTTGCCTTTTGATTTTTACTCATATTTAATAATAGAATAAATGTCTGCTATTGCAAAACAAAATTTAAACTATGAACATTATAATATGTTGAATATTAAATTGAATACATTTAAGTTTGTAATTTACCTAATATCATTAAGCTGGATTACTGTACACTTATTTGTAATATCACTGTACAAATGTCTGCTATGGTAGTTATGAAATCACTGTACACTTGTCTGCTTTAATAGTTATGTGTCAGGGGACTCTTATCTTCTATGATAGGTGCTGTAAATGAGTTTTCTTTTCTGCTGTGATAGTTGTATATCAGGGTTTTCTTGTCTGCTATGATAACTGTATAACAGTTTACCTGTCTGTTAATGATATCAGGGTTTTCTTGTCTGCTATGATAACTGTATAACAGTTTACCTGTCTGTTAATGATATCAGGGTTTTCTTGTCTGCTATGATAACTGTATAACAGTTTACCTATCTGTTAATGATATCAGGCTTTTCTTGTCTGCTATGATAACTGTATAACAATTTACCTGTCTGTTAATGATATCAGGGTTTTCTTGTCTGCTATGATAACTGTATAACAGTTTACCTGTCTGTAAATGATATCAGGGTTTTCTTCTACGCTATGATAATTGTATATCATAGTAGGTACTCCAAACATATTTTCTGGAATCATTACAAATAATTTAAAAGTATATAGACAGATAGAACTTTTTCTGCTGATTTCAGTGATACTAAAATCAATTTTGTAACTCAAAACCAAAGTCATGATTTTTTCAATATTTAATTTTTTGAAAAATTTTATACTCAGAAATGAAATTGTACAAATAGCTCACTTTGAAGGTCCATAAAATGAAGAAATGATAAACAATATAGTTCAGACTCTTTAAATAGTATCCAACATACAAACATGGCTGAATTTTTTTAAAGAGGCTTTGCAATGTTATTTTCCAATATATTACAAGTCAAAATTAACAATTTATTCATATCAGCACTTTTACCATTATAGTTTGTCGGTTTTTATTTTTAAATTCTTACCAATAATAATTTATCATTATTTTTTGTTAATTTTTTGTTGTTGTTAATTATGTTAATTTTGTTGATTTAAAGAAATACAATTAACAGAAAGATTACTACATTTTTTTAGCTTACAGCATAAAGTATCACAGTACATTTGTAATTTATTTCTTTCAGCAAACACAGATAGAGCAGTTTGGAGCAACTTGTGGAAATATTGTCATGAGTGACAACAGCCAGGAAAACCAGCTGGTGATTGGACGACAAGATGTATGTTTATGTTTACTGAAGAGTCAGGATGTTTGACAGTGTTTGTTGTACAATGTTTATTGATTCTGCGAGTAGAGACATCTTACACAAGACCTAATCTTTCGATTAGCTGTTTTACATGCCTACTGATGTTTTCAAATTAATATTCTTTATCCTTACTCTGTGTTTGCTATTCTAGTCCAATAATAATTTCTTTGCTTCAGGCAGTATATTATAACATGATGATGATGATATTTTGTTTACTTCAGGCAATTAACCTTTTATAACCTGGTGATGATTATTTTGCTTCTGGCAGTTTATCATAGCCTGTGATGAGGACATTGCATTTGCTTCAGGCAGTTATTATAGTCCTTAACAAACTGTAGAGCTTTACATATGGTTCTCTGAAATTTCCATTAACTTTCATTTTTTTCTTAGCATAGCACATCCACTAGCACTCAATTTTTGACATGTGATATAGTTTTGTTATCTATCCATGTGTTCATCAGTTGAAACATTCTGACTTGGCTGAAGCAGTTTCTTTTTTACATTTCATATTTATATATGTATATAACATTCTCGTTTTACAAAGTTTATCATGTGGGTTTCTCAGTTCAGGTAGAAAAGGGGGTATGGATGTCCATGCTCTTATCATCATAACCTTAGACTAAATATAAATAGTATAAAAACCCTCTTAGATCTACCACTATCTCCTTTTTAAAAAAAAAATAGGAAAGCAGCAAATAAAAGAAACAATAACATAACTGTCATAAAAATGATTTTACACTAAATAGCAGCACAAGTAAGCAGGTAAACAATAAACAAAAGACCATCACTAACTCTTTAGCAACCTTTGTTATGAAATGAAAAAGTGAAACTTTGGCACTTCATATAAAAATTTCTTCAGAAACCTATATTATTCTAACTTTACACAAGTGATTTTGTAACTGGAAGTATAAATACTAACTGCAGAGAAAAAAACTTAATATAAATTGACTTTTGACCAATACAATAGAAAGTTAGCATACAAGAAATGAAGGACCTTTCTTCATTTGGAGAATTCCCAATCAAATTTGGAGCAGTAATATCTTCTCCAGACTCAAGTGAGGTTTCTTCCATCAAGTAGGCATCACTACCACCTGAATCCAGCTTAGTATCAGGCTCAGAATCAGAATTAATTAGAACAATTTTCATAAACCGAGTGAGATGCTGTAATTTGTGAAAAATTCAAGATGGTGGTCATGGATGTGTTCTTTGTTTACGATTTTTATTGTGAGATTATGACCATGAAATATATTAAATATAACTTAAAAACAGACTAGTTATATGAATTAACATTTGATTTTGATGTACAACTGGCTTTCAAAGTAAAATATTTAAAAAGTAATATTTTGTAGATAATCTTAGGCATCATACAAAAGTGGATGATTTTTCTTTATTGCCATTTGAAGAGAGTTAAGGGACTTTATTATAACTTGAAGTTGGCATTTAGTTTGTTTTAAGCAGTTTATTATAGTGTGATGATGTTTAGTTTGCTTTAGGCAATTTTAATGTGATGATGTTATTTAATTTGCTTTCAGGCAGTTTATTATAATGTGATGATGACATTTAATTTGCTTTCAGGCAGTCTATTATAATGTGATGACATTTAATTTGCTTTCAGGCAGTCTATTATAATGTGATGATGACATTTAATTTGCTTTCAGGCAGTCTATTATAGTGTGATGATACTGTTTAGTGATTTGTTTTAGGCATAGTGTGATGATTAGGTTGCTTCAGACAATTTATTATAATGTGATGATGACATTTTATTTGCTTTCAGGCAGTTTATTGTAGTGTGATGACATTTCTTCAGGCAGTATATTATACTCTGATGATGATGATAATGATGATTTTTTTTTTTTTGCTTCAGACAGTTTATTTTAGTGTGATGACATTACCTTAGCTTCAGGAAGTATATTATAGCCTGATGGTGATGATGACATTTTTTTGCTTCAGTTTATTTTAGTGTGATGACACTACCTTAGCTTCAGGCAGTATATTATAGCCTGATGATGATGATGACATTTTTTTTGCTTCAGGCAGTTTACTTTTACCAGCCAGATGGTCGAGGACCTTGCTTAGCTTTTGAGGGGGAAAAACTTCAGTTGCACTGGTTCCGTGGTTATCTCATCATTGTTAGTAAAGAGAGTCGTACTATGCCCAGAGCCCCTCCCATGTATGTGAGAATTGTTTCTACTATGCATGCTTGTTTATAAATATATTAACCTATTGACTCTATAAGCATTTTTATATTGTCTTTGCAGTACATTTTGTGAACAGTAGAGTTTTAAAGTAAAATGATTTTTCCTGAATTGAATCCATATCTTCTCAGGTAATTATTATGAAAATGAGTTTACTTTTACTTATATTACTTTTCCTAAGCTTTAAATTATGACATTTACAAATTATTTTTCAGAAATTAGTATTCTCTTCGGTTTTTAAAAAAAAAATTAAATTTCTGGTTAAAAACGTTGATCCTAGTATTACATTACGCAATGAAAATGCAAGATAAAATTTATTTATCAGCATGAGAACGGGTAACTTCTAAACCATGAGTGATGATAAAATAACAAATTCAGAAAACACAATAATGCGGCAAATCCTGCTATCAACAGATATAACATGAGACATACGATTATTTCTATAATGTCAGAAAATGTCCAGGAGCTACTCAGCTCCCCAACAGTTGAGCAAAATGGATAATAATTTAAATCTCAAATTTTTAATTAGCTTACATACTCACAGCTAAGTTATGTGCACTGAGGTTTTTCTAGAATATATTAAATCTTAATTATTCACAGTTACTTTTACACCCTTAAAAAATTCGAATAGGGTGAGTCTGATGGGACGATGATATGAACGGAGGCATGAACGATGATATGAACGGTGGCATGAACAATGATACAATTGTCCTTATGGAAAAATAGAAGAATACAACCAGAGTAGAGACGTCGTTAAAACAGGTTTCCATGGGTCGTAATTCCTTACACTATAGTCATATGGCTATATTTTTTTTTGTATTTTCTAGGGGGAGCCACAGTCTGGAGATGAACCTGGTTACAGTATATGATATTCGCAACAAATTCATTGCATATACAGCACCTTACCCTGAAGTCATTGACATCATGTGTGAAGCTGGTGCTATCTACATTCTCTCTGGAGATAGAAAGGTGCATTTTGTTCAGTATTTATTGTTTTGTAAATCATTTTGTTCAGTATTTATTTAGATAGTAAGAGTCATTTTGTTTAGTATTTATTGTTTTAGATAGTAAGAGTCATCTTGTTTAGTATTTATTATTGTAAATAGTAAGTCATCTTGTTTAGTATTTATTGTTGTAAATAGTAAGTCATCTTGTTTAGTATTTATTGTTTTAGATTTTAAGAGTAATCTGGTCAGTATTTATTGTTTTAGATAGTAAGAGTCATCTTTTTATCTTGTTTAGTATTTATTGTTTTAGATAGTAAGAGTCATCTTGTTATCTTGTTTAGTATTTATTGTTTTAGATAGTAAGAGTCATCTTGTTTAGTATTTGTTGTTTTAGATAGTAAGAGTCATCTTGTTTAGTATTTATTGTTTTAGATAGTAAGAGTTATCTGTTCAGTATTTATTATTTTAGATAGTAAGAGTTATCTGTTCAGTATTTATTATTTTAGATAGTAAGGGTTATCTGTAATGTTTATTGTTTGAAATAGTAAGGATCATCTTGTTGCTCAGTTTTGATTGTTTTAAATAGGGTTATCTTGTTCAGTATTTATTGTTTTAGGTAGTAAAGGTCATCTTGTTGTTTAGTATTGATTGTTTTTGGTAGTATGGATCATTTTGTTTTCAGTATTGATTGTTATCTTTAGTATGGGTTATCTTGTTTGATTGTTTTAGATATTAAGGGTCATCTTGTTGCTCAATATTGATTGTTTTAGATACTAAGGATTTGTTCTAATAACATAATATTGAACAATATTTTCTTTTGGCAGTTAAACTTTACCCTCATTACCTTCTTAATTTTCTTCCAGTCTGTTAACTTATGTAAAGTATGACATTGATATATCTGAAAACATTTATATCAGCATGTTTGTTTGTTGAAATAATGTTATTTTGTTACAGTTGTACCAGCTGCAGGAGAAAGACACAGCAAGCAAGCTTGAGATCCTGTTTAAAAAGAACAACTATCTACTAGCAATCAGGCAGGTGTTGTACCATGCATAATCTCACGTGCCAGTATTGTTACTCCTACTGTCTTGATCATCTCAGTACCTACAACAAAACTCCTACACTTTTTATGCTTTTGTCAGACAACTTCTTCACAGAATAAATAGGACTTTCTTTTTGTGGCTTCATCTCTTAATGATACATGATTTTGTTATGGAATACTTTGACTGTCACAAGTACATGTGGGTTAACTCTGTCCCCTAAACAAGTTGACATGTTTTGTGAGTCCTCAAGAGACTTGATTACCAACATATATTACAATAGTTTACATTGCAATTATGATTTGAGGCTATTACATTATGATTAACAACAAAGCATATACAATAAAACAATAATTAACAATTAAATTTAATATTTTTCTTCAAGGATACAATTACAATATATCCAAATTTATGACAGGATGGTGAATACAGCACTATTACAAAGCAGCAGTTGATTGTCAAGATACTAACAACATATTATTCTTTTCAGGGAGTATTTTCTCTCTATCCATTCATATGCTGAATAAATATATAGTGCTGACATAATACCTTATAGTTGTTTAGATTTTGTTTTATTAAATTATTTTTACTGCCATAAAATAAAATGCATAATAAGCACATTTCACATATGTTTATATTTATTTTTATAAATACATTTTAGTTTTTAAGCAGAAGGAATTTGAAGTGCATGAAACAGAAGTAGAGAAAGAAAAAGGATAAAGAGGAAAAAAATATTATTTTTAAAGTAACACACACATTTTTTAACTAAAAGGGGGAAAAACAAGTGTTCACATATTCAACATGTATTTAGAATCATATACATGTATGTTTGTCACTCCACTGTTTCAAAATGTGTATAACTTACACTAAATACTATTTATATACATTTGCAAGGATGGTTCCATTATTTGTGTTAATTTTTAAGTGTGTTTAGGAATAAGAAACTATACTTTCAGATTGTAATTTGTGTATTATTCTGATTAGCTGTATAATATATAATAACAGTTTGGCAAAAAGTCAGCAGCTAGATCAAGATGGACTAATGGCAATTTTTACTCAGTATGGAGATCATCTGTATGCCAAGGGAGACCATGATGGTGCAATTCAACAGTACATCCGCACTATAGGGAAACTGGAAGCCTCCTATGTAATTCGCAAGGTGAGCAATATATATTGTTAACTTGGCTCTGATAGCAGAAAAGTAACGAGTTTTAGAAAGTAATAATTTTTATATTAATTTTATTTCAAAAGCATGTCCCCAGGTAATTAAACTACTAGTAGAATAGTTGTGCTGACAAGAATACACTTGACTACCACCTATTCACTTTTTATACATTCATACCTATTTTACAGTCTTCATGGGAAGCACACTAACCTCAAACTTAGCCAATTTAATAGGTCTTAAATACAGCACCTGATATTTAGTTTCTTGAAACAGCATTGTCATATGTTGAAGATACATAATATAACATTGTCATATGTTGAAGATACTTACTGTAACTTTGTCATATGTTGCAAATACTTAATATAACATTATCATATGTTGGAGATAGTTAATATAACATTGTTATATGTTGCAAATATTTAATATAACATGATATGTTGCAGATAGTTAATATAATATTGTCATAGAATGCAGATACTTAATTTAACATTGTCGTATGTTGCAGATGCTTGATATAATTATTGTGTCACTTCTCATAGTTTTTGTCATATGCACTATAGTTCCTTGATGCACAGAAGATTCACAACTTGACAAAGTATTTACAAGCCTTACATAAATCCCAGTTGGCAACTGAGGAACACACAACACTGCTTCTCAACTGTTATACCAAACTAAAGGATGTTTCTAAACTAGATGAGTTTATTATGGTAGGTATCCAAGTCTTGTCTTTTTTCTTGCTAAGTTTTCACATTTGTGTTCCAGTTTAGATACATTTTTTGGATGAGGTCTTTATAACTGTTATACCAAACTAAAGGATACCTGTAGACTGGATGACTTTATTGTAGTGGATGTCAGTTTTTGTATGTCCCAAGTGTTCATGCATCAGTTCCAGTTTAGATACAGATTTTGGGTAAGGCCTTTTTCAACAAATTTGTGCTGTATTCCAAATAATTATAATGTAATCTTTATTAAGCATTTCACAGTTATAATAGTAGGACTCTTTATTAAGATCCTTTACATTTCACATTATTTATAGTTTGAATATTATGATCTATTTATAATATGAATCTTTTTAAAAATATGTAAGCACTTAGTGTGGATCTTAATTAAGATCCATAAGTATTTCATAATAATGATAGTGTTCTTGAAATGTTTGTTCTTATTTCTCTCTTGATTATTTTAGAGTTCTTCCTCAGTAATGCCCCACAAATTTGTTCTTTAGTACTCTGTAAGTCCTTGTATTTGACTGTTACAGAGCTTTCTCAGTAATGCCACTCAAGCTATTCTATGTTGGTTTGCACTCAAATGTTGTATTTACAGAAACAACCAAGTTTCTTTCTGGTGTTGATAAAATGTTTGTGAATTTTCTGTGATGGGCAGACAAAGGATCGAGAAGTTGATTTTGATGTGGAGACTGCCATTAAGGTGTGTCGGCAAGCAGGTTATCATCACCATGCTCTGTCCCTGGCTGAAAAGCACCAAAAGCATGAATGGTACCTCAAGATCCAGTTAGAAGATATTCGAGACTACCAGGCAGCTCTTTTATACATAGGTCGTCTTGAATTTGAAGCTGTAAGCATATATTTTTTCTTTTTTCTTTGTTTTAAATTTTCTCTCTCTCTTTATCCCCAGATAGATATTACAAACTATATCTTGACATTTTGGGAGCATATTTGGGGGGTATCTTAGCATGGTATAAAACATTTTCATAAATTTTCTCAACTTCATAAAAAATTTAATCTTATATCATTTTTGATAATTGTTCTCTGTAAACCTGTTTTAACTGTATTTTAATATATTATTTGTAACCAGTGTTTTCTAATGTAATTCATGAGATGAATTAAATTTGTAAAACCTTAAGAATTAATCATAATTCTGACTATCTTTTCGTTAGGTTCAGTATATACATTTAATATAAATAATTAAATAGATTTAAGCATAAAAGTGGAAAATCAGATTTACACTTAATTGAAATGTAGCTCTCTTTTATTATTTTACTATTATATATATATATATATTGATCATGAAACATGCATACTGCAGTGTAACTGAAAAATGACAGTTTGATTACACCTGAACTTTTTGTTAATACCTGCAAGGCGGAGAGTAATCTTAAGCAGTATGGCAAAGTATTGATGTCAGAAGCACCACATGAAACTACAAAATTGTTGAAACATCTGTGTACTGACTACAAGCCCACTAATCGTGAGTGTTTTATTAAGTCTAAGATACTGTATTGCAACAAAAACTTTCAGTGGTCCAAAAAAAGTATATTCTCTCTTTTAAAATGCTAGATACAAGCATAAAAACTTCTCTTAGTGGTGAATTACAACTAGTTTGGGCCTTGACATATTCACTTTAGACTACATGATAGTTGACAATGATGGACTGTGTGTGACTTGTTTCCTTATGTAATTTGTGAGGGACTTAGTGTGTGACCTGTTTTCTTATGTAATTTGTCATGGACTTTGTGTGTGACCTGTTTTCTTATTCATTAAAATGTTGGATTTGATACTAGTTGCCCATGTCTTGTAAAACCACTTGCATCGAATTTAAGTCTGTTGATATTAATCTTTTACATCTCTTAGAGCCATTTTGTAGTAAGTGATATTAATTGGTTGTTCATGTCTCTTACAGCAAAGGATTTAAGTTTATTGATCTGTGTATCCTAGAGCCACTTGCAATAGATAATATCATATTTCACATTCCTTAGAGCGACTTGCAATAGATAATATCATATTTCACATTCCTAGAGCCACTTGCAATAGATAATATCATATTTCACATTCCTAGAGCCACTTGCAATAGATAATATCATATTTCACATTCCTTAGAGCCACTTGCCGATCAAACCAGCATAGAAGGCGCCTTACCACGTATACAGCGAGCTAATGCAGAAGAATTCATTCATATTTTTGTCAACAACAGCCCACGCCTTACAGAGTTCTTGGAACATATGATTGAGGTATTTCATTAAATACTTTATTAATCAAGTATTTCTCTAATTATTAGAAATATATATACATAGGAAAAATTATTTTCTAATTTTTATATTTAAAGGTCATAAGCAGTATTTTAATGAAAATATTCAAAGAGAAATTAGAAGGAAATTAATAATTACTAATGACTTTTCTCAAGGATAAATTATCATTTTAAATTAAAGAAAGTAATGAAAGCTCAGGTTAGAAAATTATCTCTGAATAAAGAATTGTGGGAAGGCAGATATGTCAGTAATATATCTATCTATCCCTTAGTCTTGTTAACCGTTGGGGCACCACTGATGACCTGACAACCAGTTTCCTGAGCTGATAGATAGCTGAGCAAAATACTTTTTTGAGGTTTGCATATCCTTTTTTCTTCTGAATATTATCTGGCTTTAACAGGTACAACCAAATTCCTCAAGCTTGGTGTATAATACATTACTGGAGCTTTATCTTCAAGACATGGTGCATGAGACTTCTATGAATGTGAGTATAAAAACAGTTGACTATTATCTTAAAGAACAGTTCGCATTTTTCAGTTTAAATTATTCACTTTTCTTCCATATTCATTAATTTTCAAACATTTTTGAACTTTTAATATGTTTCAGTTCTTAGACTAGCAGACTTTTTTAGAGAACTCTGATTACATCAAATTTCATTCGTAATCCCAATGGACATTGAATTTTAAATGATTGAATGACAGGTTTTTGTGATTTTTTTTTAACCAATATATAGCTTAATCATTATATAGAGAATTGCATACCCATTCTTTTATGCTGAAGTCATGACTCTTAGACAAAAGCAAAAAACTCATGCTGGAGGTGGAAGAAATTAACATGTCTTGATCAGGTTTTGTCATTTAGATACTCTTGTCATTAAGTGTCAGTATGTTACATCAATAGGAACTCTGATTTTTATTTTACTTTCAAAAATAAAATCACAAAACAAGAAAGTTGTTTGCTATTTACACTTTGCCAGGATATTTAAACAAATTTAAATTACTAAAATATTAAGTTTTTCTTAAAAATGTATATATGATGAGAACTCCTATTTACTTGGTCTTTTAAAATATTTGTTAAAACTTTAGGAAAATAATTTGTTTCTGTTTTTGGCAGTCCAAAATGGAAAGAGAGAGAAAAACTATGGACCTTCTTAAGAACCCTGATGTGAGTTTAATAAATCTCTTTTCTATTCTTGTTTGAATTGAAAGTGATTTTTTTAAAAATAGAATTCTGTGTGATATTCATAAATGTTTGCAAGGCCTGCACAAATAATATCTATTGGAACTGAACAAAGGGTGATAGAAATATATATGCAAGGCTTTCATACACTAAGAATATCTGATGGGACTAAAGAATGACAGCTGATGGTATTAAAAAAAAATTAGACATCAGAAATCTGTGCCAAGTTTAATTGCACTCTTATTGATGACTGATAGGATTGAGGGAAAGGGACATAAATAAATGTGTTCAATCTTTCATAACTATTATTGATGACTGATAGGATTGAGGGAAAGGGACATAAATAAATGTGTTCAACTCTTTCATAACTATTATTGATGACTGATAGGATTGAGGGAAAGGGACATAAATAAATGTGTTCAACTCTTTCATAACTATTATTGATGACTGATAGGATTGAGGGAAAGTGACATAAATAAATGTGTTCAACTCTTTCATAACTATTATTGATGACTGATAGGATTGAAGGAAAGTGACATAAATAAATGTGTTCAACTCTTTCATAACTATTATTGATGACTGATAGGATTGAGGGAAAGGGACATAAATAAATGTGTTCATCTCTTTCATAACTATTATTGATGACTGATAGGATTGAGGGAAAGGGACATAAATAAATGTGTTCAACTCTTGCATAACTAAGCATGATGGCTGTTCAGACTGAGAGAAAGTTGGTGTACATAAATGTGTGCAAGGTTTTTAAACACTAAACATGCATAAATATATTAAAAGTTTCATACACTAAGCATGATCGCTGAGGAGATAAGTTAGACTGATATACATAAATTCATGGAAGGCTAGAGTGACATTAATAAATTCATGGAAGGTTTATATATGCTAAGCATGCTGACTTATATAATTGAAGAAGAGTGAAATTAATAAATTCATTGAAGACTATCATATGCTAAGCAATGCTGGCTTATAGAATTGAGGGAAACTGAAAATAAATTCATGAAAGGTTTTTGAACATTAAGCAAGCAGAATTATAGAATTGAGGACGACTGACATTAATAAATTCATGGAAGGTTTTTATATATTAAACATCATGGCTGATGGGACTGGGGGAAGGTTGACATAAATTGACACAAGGTTTGTATGCATTAAGAGTCCATCTACTTATATATTTTGCATTCCCCTTTGATATCCTTTTCTTTTCTTCACCTTATCTCTTGTCCTCTCTGTGTTGTATATAGTTGTCAGACTATTAACAGTTCATGTGAAATTGATTTCAGTCATGCATATTATTTTCACAATTCAAATAAGATTGGTAACACCACTGGTTGATGTTTTGTTGTGTCTTGTAAGCGTCCATCTGAGGAGCAGGATTAATGATCACCACTTATTAATATGTTTCATTGTGTGTCTGTTAAGTGTCCATCTATAGTACAGGATTGGTGAGTGCCTAAAATTAATATGTTTTGTTATATATGATGTTCATTCCATGTGTGGAACTGAACTGGGTTTTTGCTTTTTGCTTTTTTTGCACAGGCTGGATACAGCATGGAACAGGCAATGGTGCTATGTCAGGTGAACAACTTTAAAGCAGGCATCCTATATCTTTATGAAAAAGCACACCTGTACGTTTCAAGCATTTTGTTCTTTTTTATTGTTTGCTTATTTGCTTCATTCATTTGTAAGATTCTTTCCTTTTTGACAAATATGCAGAATTTTTATTTTCATTTTAATTGTTAATTTAAACAAAATTTTATTACATAAGTTATCTGTTTATCTCGATAGTTGTTTATGTTCGTGGGTTTTTTTAATTTTAAATATTCCTATATTGCCTGATGGCATATGACTATGATAATGTATTACAAAGTGACTTATTTATAAAATATTCTTTTTATGAGATTCTCTTAGTTTGTAGATATTCTTTCATATGGGTAATTTGCATTTTAAAACAATAAAAAAAATTGTTTTTGATGGCAGTTATCAGCAAATTGTACAATACCATATGGAACATAATGAGTATGTCCAGGTTATGGAGACATGCAAAAAGTTTGGGTATGTATTAGTTCTTTTTTGTTCTCTAATGTTTTTGCTTAGTTTCTTTTGACAGGCCTTATTATTTTTCAATTTTTTAATTGGATTATTATCTTTCATTGAAAGTTTTTTTAATGAATTATTTAGTTTCTACAGTTTGTACTATTTTTAGTTAAAGTTTTGTAAAATGGATTATTTTGTTTCAACAGGATTTGTTATTTTTCAACAAAAGTTTTGTAAAATGGATTATTTAGTTTATACTCCAGCTGCATGAAAAGGATATGTTACCATCTGTTCTTCATTATGAAGTCTCACAAAAGAACAGGAAATCTGAAACAAGGTTCTCCATTCGTTCACCCAAGTCACAGATAAAATTCAATCTTTCTCAGTGATGCAGTCATATCGTCTGACATTTGTCAGCATTGAGCAATCTTAGAGTTAATGAAATTAATGGATTTAAATTTTCAGAACTTTGAACCTAACAGGGGGAGTGACATGAGCACACAAGGTTTGTTGACTTCATTGTCATTTCCAAGTCTGAGTGGATACAGTCTTTTGCTCATCTCTTACAGATAATATTTGCATTTATATGTTGGGTGAGAGAGAAATTGGTGTTATATATACCAAATGCTAAGAGAATTATGAAAATAACTGTTTTACAGACAACAAGATCCTCGACTGTGGGTACATGCCCTGTCCTACTTTGCACAGCGGGAAGCTAATTGCAAGGCTCATCTCATGGAAGTCTTGTCTCGTATCCTTAATTACTTACTTCAGAATGTTTAAATATGGTGAGAACTGTGTTTAATGTTTCATTAGGGCATATGGTTTGTTTAAGTTTTATTTATTTATTTTTTTTTTTAGGGGGGGTTGGTAGTGGTGGTGGTTGGGTTTTTATTTAACATTATAAACAACATTGTATTGATTTAATTATAAATTTATAATATAAATATTCGTGTTCATTGTTTTAAGTGGGTATTTTTTTTGTTTTCTTTTATTTTTTTGTTTTGGGGAGGAGTTATGGTTTGGTAGAGAACTTGTTTTTGTATTATTGTTGGTTGCAACACAGGCCGCATATGTTTTTTATAAAAAAGATTCTTGATTTTTGAGAGGATTTACACTATTAGTTAAGCACTTTAGTGGTAAGGACATTTACTATTTAGATTCCAATATTCATGGTCTGAGCATGTACACTATACACAGTCTTGTCCCCAAACAAGCACATACACGTCATACATAAAAGTTTGCTTTAACCAGACGGTGGCATTTTCTTTAAGTTAAAAGACCAACATAGATTTATATGAAGTACTAACAAAGCAAAGTAGTTCATTTTTAAATGTTGCACAAAGAAATTTGCCAAGTTGCTTTTGATAAAAATCAAATGTACATTTAACATAGCTGAGCCTAAATATAAGAAATCATATATGTGTACTAAGTTATGTTTAAACATATAATCTGTTATAACTCACAAGTGTATTATTATTGCCTTTTTTTGAAATATTTGAATCAGTATATACTCATTAATTCGGTGGAGGGGGGGGGGGTATGGTTTTGACAGACATGTATGTGACTATCCTACAAGTCTATCTAACTATCCCTTAGTCTTGTCAACTGTTGGGGCACCACTAATGACCGGACAACCAGTTTCCTCCATTCCATACTGTTCTCTGCTAATCTTAGTATTGCTCAGTTTCAGTCTTGTCCACTTTGAGATGTTATCTTCCCATCTTTTTCTCTTGTCTTTCTCTCCTTTGCCCTCCTTGCACAGTACCTTGCATGATTGTCTTGGCAAGCCCTGTTGATCGTGTGACATGCCCATACCATTTCATTTTGCATTTATTCACAATGGCCAATAGCTCTTCATTGGCTTGTCTAATTCAGTTTCCCAAATCCTCATTCATGACATGATCTCTATATGAAATGCCAAGCAACTTTCAAAAACATCTCATTTCAGTAGCTTGTATCTTCCTTTCAAGATCCACTGTGAAGGGCATCAGTCTGATCTTTGAGCTGACTGAGGTGTTTCTGTCTTTCCAAACTGTCTTGTCTTCAGCATTGCCATTGCTGTTATTGTCCTCGCAATCTTGGACAATATTTCAGGTTTTGATTCCTCTCTGTCACGATGGCTCCTAAGTCCTACAAGTAAAAATATACAAAACACAAACTAATCAAACTTACTAAATCTTTCCCTGCTACATCAAAGAAACTACTTATCAAATTCTTTTTTCTAACTGACAGCAAAACAATTTAATAGTCTACATATCCACAGACCGAAAAGTGAGTAGAGTGTTGACATATCCACAGACCAAAAAGTGAGTAGAGTGTTGACATATCCACAGACCAAAAAGTGAGTAGGGTGTTGACATATCCACAGACCAAAAAGTGAGTAGGGTGTTGACATATCCACAGACTGAAAAGTGAGTAGGGTGTTGACATATCCACAGACCAAAAAGTGAGTAGGGTGTTGACATTGTTACTTACCCATGCTGTGGTTTAAACATATATTACTTTTATATTTATTTAATAAGGCAGGGTTAAATTAATCCCTGGATCCTGACAAGCATTTCTTCAGGTCCAACAGGATTTGTAAAACTTTTCTTAAAGACAAATAGGCTTTGTAAAACTTGCTTAAGGACAAACAGGATTTGCAGCATGCCAATTTCTGTCCCCTATGTGTAGCACTTTTCTTAGGGACAGACAGGATTTGTTGCATTTTCTTATGATGAACAGTAACACTTTTTTTTAAAGGGTAAACAGGCTTTGTAACAGTTGCTTAAGGACATACAGGATTTATAGCATGCAGATTTCATGTCCCCTACTTGCAACACTTTTCTTAAGGGCAAACAGAATTTGTAACATGCAACTTTGCAATATGCCAATTTTTTCTGTTAACACACACTAACACACCCACGTGCTACAAGGTATTACAATCCTATTCATTATGGCACAGTTTTAAAAGCAATCCTTGTCCTGTTATTTTTGTTCTGAATTCTATTCATTATGGCACAGTTTTAAAAGCAATCCTTGTCCTGTTATTTTTGTTTTAGACTTTTACTAGTTGTTATATTGTGGCACAATACTCAGTTAACAATCCTTTTCTGCAAAGCCTTCAGGTGAGAGTATTCCTACTTGCTTCAACCTCGTGAAGAGATCAGTATTGTTATCCAAACTGTACATATAGATTGACACCAAAGAATGATTCTAAAGCTTGGAGGATCTATTATACTGCTTGCATTTTTCTGTAGGATGTATTTATAATTTATTAAATGTTAAAAGTGGAATATGTAAAAGTTTTTACTCAGTCCCATAAAATGCTTGTTTTTGCCAAGGTGAGATCTTCCTAATAATTTGCTTCTATTTTAAAAATTTAATCAGTAATCACTTTGTCTTCGTTGTGTGCATCCTTTCTGTTTTAGTTGTGTTTATATTTTTTCCAGTGATGGTATGATGCTTACTGGAAAAAGCAAGCATGATAAGCATCTATAAGTAAGGGAGGGAACTAAAGTTTTGGTTTAAAAGTCTGATAATTGGGAACATAAATGTAAACATGGGATCACAGTTCTGTAAATTTGAAAGGTGAGCAGTCTTAGGTTGAGGGTCGACTGTTTATATTAGAATTCATTATGTTAACTATTATTTTCATGTAGTGTATTTTTGAAAATGTAATTATAATCATAATGACATTTTTTAAAGTTTATTTGATATTTGTTCACTGCTTTCCTGAGCTTGTCTAGATATTGACAAGAAAAATCTAATGTCTCCACTGCTAGTTATACAGACTTTGGCACACAATTCAACAGCAACGCTTTCAGTACTTAAGGTAAAAGCCATCATTTTATTTGGCACCTATCCTTTTACACTTACATGCATGCATGTGTTCTATGCCAAAATCCCTATTGATTTTATTCTTGAATATCACTGAGTGTACCAGTGGGCATTGATTTTCAGTCATGTGCATTGGAATTGGGATCAAAGGCAATGGAGATTAGAGACAGGGTAGAATTTTACTGCCACAGAAATATTTTTTTAAACTTTTGTTTCATATAGTAACAACAAGGTTTTTACAGTAATTGCCTGATGTACAACAGGTTGCTTGTAGACTTGATGTATATTAATCTTCTGTTGGAACGAATTGCCTAATCTTCAACCTGGGTGTATATTAATATTGTTTTGGAACTAATTTCTTATCTTTATCATGTTCTCATATACTTGATGTACCTTAATCCTTTTAAGTAATTGCTGCTATTAGTAACAAGAGTATTTTTCTGTGAAAATAAATTACTGTAAACTTTTTTAATACAGTTTAAATTTTTTTTTATATTACTACCTGTTTTGATTTTTTTCTTTTTAATATCTGTTTTTAATAATATTAATTACTGTGAGTCAAGGTAAGTGATGTGTAGTAGCTTGGAGTCCAGGTAAATATTAATGTAACTATGCACTATTCTAACTTGAAGTCAAAGTGGGTGAAACTACAACTATCTTTTCTTTTTCTTTTGTTTCTTTTCATTGTGAGCTACATTGAAATTTCTTTTATCTGTGGTATAAATTGTACATAATTATTATTATAATTGCTCATTGATTGAACTGTGAACTCTGCATTCAGGATTACATTGTACGGCGACTGCAGTTAGAGCAGGACCAGATGGCGGATGATGTGCGATTAATACGGCAGTACCAGGAAGACACTGCCAAGAAACGTGCACAAATACAGGAGCTTCAAACCTCGTGAGTGTACCCTGACATTGTTTTATCCTGGTCGGTATATCTGTGTTCATTTATCTTTGTAAGTTTGCTTGTAAGTATTTAAGTATGCATTTCTTTCTTTGTGAAGTGACATGAACTTATGTGCACATTTCTGTGGTATCTGTGAGTTGACATGAATATTATTTTTTTGTCATTTAGGCTTATATATTAATGATAATGTGTTTATCATTTCTAATTGGAATAATTATTCAGTTAATGTAATTTTTCTACATTTCACTCATTTGACTGTATTCTTTAATGTTCTCATGTCATCATCTATGCATTCCATGTGCGTGCAATTATATTTTCACATTTTGTAGTCTTTTAATTGTATGCTTTTAATTGTCACTAAATAGTCACTAAAATGTCACTAAATTGTCACTAAAAATGTCACTAAAAATGTCACTAAATTGTCACTAAAAATGTCACTAAATTGTCACTAAATATGTCACTAAAAATGTCACTAAATATGTACATAGGTATGCATAATTATCTATATTAAATAATTATACATAACCTACTTCAAATAGCTGAGCTGTATTTTATAGTCTTTTAATTGTATGTTTTACTTGTCAGTAAAACTGTTCTCAGCTTATAATTATACATATTTTACATCTGTGGGTTTGTGTGAGTAAAAAGTAAAAAAGTACTTGACAGATTTTGATCGGACATTTACTGTTGTATACCTTAGTGTTCTAGATTCGAGATAGACTTTTTAACATCATGCTATCCCATAAAGGAACTCACCAATAGCCCTAAACTACAAAAATAGTATAGCACATAAGGGAGCTCACCATTAAAAGTAAAGCTCATTCATGTGGTCTTAAATATCACTGCAATCTCCATGCATATCTGCAAGAAGTGATGAATATAGGTGTGTTATGCAGAAATTAACTCTTCATATGTTAATAAAAATTAAAAAGCAAGGTGACAGTGGCAGATTTATAGGTTATTTAAAATGTTTTACAAAACTTCAGTTATTATGTTAAACAAAGAAGTAATAAAACTGAAGTATTTCTTATTATCAGGACAAATATATACTGTCAGTTCTTTTTGTTTACCTGAACCTATTATTATATATTTGATGTTAATAGTCGCCATTCCCTCCACCCAACCCCTCCATGTTGTTGACATTCCTTTGCTAATGAGTCATGGCTACAATTTGTGAGGGTTGATGATGGTAGTTTGATTGGAAGAGATATACACATACAGATGATTAGTTTTTAAAATATTTGATGTATGAGGACAATTGGTTGATTGGAAGAGAGGGGTTCAGATGTTCAGTACTTCTCTCTCATTTTCTTTTGCTTACTACTTGCTCTTATTCACACATATTACACAGATCACACACATACAGTCACCTTGCATGGCTGCACACAGATTTACTACATATGTTCATAATGTGCTGCATATTTACATTGAAAGTATAAAGTCTTTTTGTCTAGGGCCAAAATATTCCAGGCTTCTAAGTGCAACATATGTAACCACACTTTGGAACTACCGTCAGTTCACTTTCTGTGCGAGCCACACTCCTACCATCAACAGTGAGTATCTCAGTATTACTGAATGAAGCAGTTTGCTTGTAAACTGCTCATTTCCACTGGTCCTAATAATGCGTCTTGATCACCCCGAAAAAAAATTATTTTTCATAAGCTGCTATGGGTCTACTTTGTAAGTTGAAATCTGAATAAGATAATAAGGTGCAGACTGAATTAAAATACGAGAAATAGTATTTTGTTACAGTAATTTATTCTCTTAAATCTGAAATATTTGTTTAATTATTCCAATTACTCATAAATGTGAATAATCAATTATTGCTAAAAATGTTTTTATTTTTTCAGTTGTTTTGAAAGCTATGCGGAAAATGACACTGAGTGCCCAGCTTGTGCACCAGAAAATAGGTGTGTTATTTTGTATGTTTAACTGGAAATAAGTGTGTTATTTTGTATGTTTAACTGGAAATAGGTGTATTGCATCTGCATACTAGTTTATTGTTATCCTTTTTCTATAGTTGTATGTTTTAACAGGAAATAGGTGTGTTACATTTGTATAGTAGTTTACTGTTATTCTCTTTCCATAGTTGTACATTTTAACTGGGATAGTTTACTGTAGTTCTGTTTCCATAGTTATACATTTACCTGGAAATAGGTGCGCTACTTTTGTGTAATAGTTTTCTGTTGTTCCTGTTTCCACGATTGTACAGTTTAACTGGAAATAGGTGTGCTACTTTTGTGTAATTGTTTTCTGTTGTTCTATTTCCAAGGTTTACTTAGGGTATATACATATTTTCATATATAACAATTGTAATTATTCACATTATCAAGGATTTCTTTCTTTTGGTTCTGTTATTGCATTATTACTCAGTGAATTAGAACTTTGTAGTTTATTTCTCTCTTTTTATTCATATAATTACTTTTAGTTGTTGTTGTTTTCTTTCTTTGCTTATTTAGAATATAAAATACATTGTACTAGAAAAAACATTTCAAATAAGAGGATGGGGGGGGGAGAGAATATCATGTTTTTATAGTTAAAATAACTAATTAAAATAAATTTGTCTGAATTATGACAATATTCAAATAAATTTATCTGGATCACTCCAGTCTTCTCATTTATCAAGTTGCCTCCTTTAGTTTTATGTGTGTGAGAGGATAAAATAAATATGTGTGTGTTTTGGTGTGTGCAGAAAGTTCATGGACATTATTAGAGCACAGGAGCAGACACGAGATATCCATGAAGCATTCCATAACCAGGTGATGTTTCTGACAATCTGTGCTGCATTTATTAAATCTTTGTTAGGGATTTATGACAATCGATATTGCTTTTAATAAGTCTTTATCAGAGGTTTCTGATAATCCAGCCTGCATTTATTAAATCTTTGTTAGAGATTTCTGATGATCTGCACTGCACTTGCTAATTCTTTGTTACAGATTTTGGACAATCCATATTGAGCTTATTAAGTATTTGTTTGAGATTTCTGATAATCCATACTGATTTAACAAGTTTTCTGAGAGCTTAGACAACTTGCACTGTTGCTAGTAAGTTTTTGTTGTGAGATTTCTTATAATCAGCTGTACACGTCAAGCCTGTGTTAGATTTGCTTTGACACTCCATCATATAGTGAAATTTCTTATAATTCAAACTATTTGGCAAACTCTATCTTTGTTGTGAGATTGCTGATATATAATTTGTACTGCTTGTGGTAAGTCTTTTAGTTGTGATATTTCCCAGCCATATCTATAATGTGCTTATGATATTTGACAATCCTTACTGCACTTAGTCAGTTCTTTGTTGTGAGATGTCTGACAATCCATATCAAACTTTACCAGTCTTTGTTGTGAGATATCTGACAATCCATATCAAAATTTGCCACTCTGTTGTGAGATGTCTTACAATCCATATCACACTTGGCCAGTCTTTGTTGTGAGATGTCTTACAATCCATATCACACTTGGCCAGTCTTTGTTTGAGACTTTAGACAACATGTACTGTCAATGAGTACATCTTTTCTTAATTTTTATTTGCTGAAAGAATAATTATAGAAAAACATTTTTAAAAGTCATAGTTTATGTAGTTTACTATATTGTTGATCACTTTGGCTGCTATTGCTGCTTTGTTATAGTACCTGATGATTACTGTTTATTGTATATTTGAAGGAATTAATTTAATTAAATTCTAAATTAATTTAAAAACAAATCGCAAACAAGAAACAAATTGGACCTACAATTAGTATGTTAACAAAATAAGTAGATAGCAAAATTACATGGTTCCTTTATTAGTTTTTGTTTTGTTAGTGTCACATATTAAGTTTTTAAGTATAGCAGTTATTTCGATATATTTTATTGATTTTGAAACCTTTTAGTGTTGTAACAGGTGGCAGTAAACATAAGTATGACTTTTGTTCTTATGATATTCAAGCAAGTTTTTGGCATGGTGTACTTGATATTTATTTTTCAGTTGGAAAGAGCACCTGATGGCTTTGCAGTGGTGGCAGATTATTTTGGTCGTGGTCTTTTCAACACTCCCAAACCTTGCAAATAGCACTGACTGTTTTCCTTTTCCAAGGAGAAAACTATATTGATTGAGATTTTGAGTTCAAGGTCAAAAACTGTCTTGGTAGATGAAGATTTTGAAGCCAAGAGAATAAAAATGGTAGTGGATGGAGATTTTGAAATCAGGGAGTAGATTTGGTGAGTGAATGCTATGAAGAATGTTATGAAAAATAATTATGTGAAAAAGAAATGTCTTTGAGGATTTTGAATAACTGGTTATAACAAGAATAGAGTTTATGTACTTTTGGATAGAACTCATGAAAAGAAATGTTAACAAACTTGTTCCAATTTTTTTGACATTGTATTAAATTGTAGTATCAGCCACTCAAAATATTGACAACTGTATGCAGATATTAATAAGATGTCATAGTGAGAATGATTCTAGAATAAACATACTTAACAACTGTAATCCTGTAGCTTGGAATGAGAAAATGTTTAAGCCTGTCAGCAGTTCCTCTTAATTAAAATCTGATTAGATCAAGTCTTTTGATTTGCACCAGTTGTTGTTACTTTGTTTATATTATTTTCATTATTTATTTTAATGGGGGTGGTAAACAATTGTTTGGGGTTTTCACTTTAAAAAAAAAAATTTCATTATTGATAAGGAGGAAAGACTGATTGAGGAAGAAATATTTATTTGCTGCAATTGACAAGTGTCATCTACTAAACAGTTCATGATGCTGTATATTTCAGATGCGTAAATAACCAATTTATCAGCTATATAAATAATATCATTACCAGTTTATTTGATACATAGCGATATTACCAATTTATAATGTGCATGATGTCATGATTTATTAAATGCCTAACGTTACCAGTTTATTAGGTATGTAACATCTTAATTTATCAAATGCCTAGCAATAATACCATTGTATTACTTGTATAACATTACAAGTTTATGAGGTGCATAACATCATTATCAGTTTACCAAATGTCTAACAGTATTAGGTGTGTAACATCATTATAGTTTATCAAATGCATAATAAATATTACCAGTTTATCAGGCACATAACAACACAACTCAAATGCAAAATAACATTAATACTTTAGCAAATGCATGACATAATTTCTCAAATGCCTAACAACATTACCAGTTTATCAGGTGCATAATGTCATAATTTATCAAATGATAACAAATATTACCATTTTAACAGATATGTAACATTACCATAGTTACTTTTATTTCCATTCACCCAAGCCAAACAGATCTTGAAAATATATTTTTATGAGTATAAATTACTTTCTGTGCAATGTTTCTTTTCATTTATTGTGACTGTGAAAGTATCAATATTAGAATTTGAAAACAAAGAAACTCTAAAGGCAAGTGATCACTTGCATAGTTCATTATTTTAGTGTCCTAGGTAAACATGAGCATTTTGAGAAGATCTGGAAAACCTGGAGCAGAGAAACTGACTAGTCTCATGACTACTACATTTTCAGATAAGACTCATGCACACTGGCAGTTTGTGAATTGTATATTTGTGTAGACAGAAGCCTTTTTTTTTTGTTGTTGCAAATTAGCCCTTTCCAGCTCAATATCAAGAGGTTCTTATTGATCTGTCTTGACACTTGGGTTGATTGCATGGTGTTTGTTCTTGCTCAAATAAGTAATAAAATCATATTCTGTAATTTATCATGAAAAAATACATTGTCTCCCTTTATAAGGTTTATATTTGTGGATGTATTTTTAATCCCCAAACCCAGCTGCAGAAACCCATACACCAGGTACCTGGGACCTTTGCCCCTGTGCATGAAATTGATAAGAATGGGGCAACACTTACATGAGACATTATCAAAAGCTTGTGATGACAGGCATTATTATTACTTAAATGCATTTTCAGTTTTAGCTTGAATCATTAAATTATCCAAAAGTCATTGTAAAAAATTTAACTAACAAATAAAATTCTTTCTTATAAATGATTCATTAAGAAGACAAGCAGTTCTGTAACAGGATTTTAATAGTCTGACATTTTAGAAAATGTATGTTCAGCACTCAACATTGACATCAACATACTTACTCTATATTTTCAGGACAGTTCAAGTTTTAGGGAGGATTATTTTGCTTGTGAACATTTTTAGTGCTGACAATTTTCTTTTGCACGTTGAATGCATTTTTTAATCGAACTCTTATTCCTGTGTCCTGTATTGCTAATAGTATTTTAAATATTTTTTGTATTTTGATGCATTTGATAATGGCCTAATGGCCATTGAAATGGAAGTCTTCTTAATGTTCAGACATTGTTAATATTATTTTAAATATTTCTTTTGCATGTTGAATGCATTCAATAAAGACCTAATGGTCATTGAAATGGATCTCTTGTTCATGTATCAGGCATTGCTAATATTAATTTTAATATTTCTCTTACAGATTAGTCAGTGTGAATATACTTTGTAATTCTCATTTCATCTTTAGAATCTGACAACTTGATGAGTTATGTACCTTAGAAAAGAACTGAGTACTATTTAATGCTGTGTCTTAATAATATCTTGCTACTGTCATTGGCTGGCATAACCAACTTTATTGTTTTAGATAGAGACCTTTTTATATGACATGATAGAGAGATCTTTTATATGAACTGATACAGACATTTTATAGAGACCTTTTTATATGATCTGGTAGAGACCTTGTATATGACCTGACAGAGACCTTGTAAATGACCTAACAGAGATCTTGCATTTGACATGATGAAAACCCTGTACATTACCAGACAGAGACCTTGTATGCTCATAACATGCACTTATAAATGTACGAAAATAAACAATAGAAAAAGTTTTAATTGTATACACTAATATAAAGACAATATTCTAATAATACACATTAATATAATGAATATTTATAATTTCTTAATCCTTGACTTTAAAATTTATTATTTTACTATTTTTACATTTCATGTAGCAGCATATGAAGTTGACCAAAATGTATATGTTATCATGTGTGTGTGTGTGTCATTTGTACCGTTCATCAGGCGTAGCTAATGCAGGTAAGAGAGACAAGTTCCTTGAGTTATGAAAAGTATATATAGTATATCATTTATCAGGTGAATCTTGTGCTATTAAGAAACCCATATACATGACTGTCATTCATCAGTTGATGCTTGTGGAATTCATATATATATATATAATTTGTCAAGTGTAACTTGTGGATTAAAGAAAAACACATGCATGCATAACTTATGTTAAGTCTAATTGTGGAGTTAAGAAAAAATTGAGTTTTTCGATATTTCTTGTTGATTGGGGTCCACAAGCTTAGATGTTTTGTTTTCGAGGATCCAGGCTGGTAATTATAAGTTTTCTCAAGGCTAGTCTTTCCATTTTAACAAGGTTTTGCTCTTTTAAATAAAAGTCTTCAAATTCCACTTCTGTTGTATTCACTTGTATTTATCCATACATCAAAAGACTTTCGGTTATTTACGTATTCTTTCCATTCAATAATATAATCAAAGCCTGAGAACCATGCCAGCTATCTTTTAAAGTATATATGTATTGTACTAGTAGTAACTGTAATATGCATTGTGTGAGCTATCTTTTAAGCATATGTATAGTACTAGTAATAACTGCAATATATGTTGTGTGTTATTTGTTAAGTATATTTTACTAGTAGTAACTGGAATATGTGTTGTATGAGCTATCTGTAAAGTTTATGTATTATACTAATAGTAACTGTAATATGTGTTATGTGAGCTATCTTTTAAAGTATATATGTATTATACTAATAGTAACTGTAATGTGTTATGTGAGCTATCTTTTAAAGTATATATGTATTATACTAATAGTAACTGTAATATGTGTTATGTGAGCTATCTTTTAAAGTATATGTATTGTACTAGTAGTAACTGTAATATATGTATTGTACTAGTAATAACTGTAATATGTGTTGTGTGTTCTATCTATTAAGTATGTGTATTGTACTAGTAATGATTGTAGTATGTGTTTAGAATATGTACTGTACTTGTAGTATGTATTGTGTGTATGTATTTCAGTATACATATTACTTCTAGTAGATCCTGCAGTAAGTGTTAATAAATGTATTGTAGAATCTATAGTATGTGTTGTGTGATCTATCTGTTAATTAAGCATGTATACTAGTAGAAACTGTAGGATGTGTTGTAGAAGCTGTCTCTATATGTATTACTATTAGTAGTATGTTTTGTGTGAGCTATATGTTAAACTATATGAATTACTACTAATATCTGCAGCATAGTACCATAAAAGTTACATGTTAAAGTACAAGTATTACTACTAGTTTATGCAGCATAGTACCATAAAAGTTACATGTTAAAGTACATATATTACTACTAGTTTATGCAGCCTGGTACCATAAGACTATTGTCTAAGATAAATGTATTACTACTGGTATCTGCATACATGATTGTGAACGAATGTAGTCAGTTTCATGGTGACTTAAGTTTCCTTGTGTGGTGGAGGTGGGTATGATGACTTTAAGTTTCATTGTGTGGAGGAAGTGGTTAAGATGACTTAAGTTTCATTATGTGGAAGTGGGTACAGTGACTTAAGTTTCATTGTATAGATAAGTGGTATGTTGACTTAAGTTTCATTGTATGGGTAAGCGATATGTTGGCTTAAGTTTCATTGAATAGATAAGTGGTGTGTTGACTTAAGTTTCGTTGTGTGGATAAATGGTATGTAGACTTAAGTTTGCAGGTGACTTACTTATGTACAAGTAATAAGAAATAAAATTCTCCCTCGAGTGAATAGTGGCTTTGTTGCTATCTGTCAATAGGCCTGTGTGTTAACTAGCCTAACCCCACCACCACCATCCGGTCTTGTTTTCCACAGCCTCTTCTCCACTTCCGCCATCAGATTCGTCAGCTATCATGACGTCAACTGGCTGTACTAGCTGAGTGGTGGACGTGCTTACAACAGTCAGTAGTTCCACTTGTGAAATGTCTTCTTTTGTAGTGTCATCAACTGGTATTGCACGCTCGTTTTCACTCACTTCATTTGCTGTTTCTTCATGAAAAGAGTTCGAGTCCATGTCACCTGAGACCTGAGACTGTGCGAGAAATTTGACGTCGTGGTCCCCAGACGAAAGGCAGTGTGGGTCGGGACTGCACAGAGGACCGCACAGGAGCGGACCCAAGCGACAACAGCGGCACAGCGAATCGTGGACGTAGCACACGGGCGACGCAAACATGCAACAACCTTGGTAGCTTCCGCAGCAACCCCAGTCCCTGCCACCAAGCCCCCAACCGGCGCCGTCTTTACATTGTCTGCAATCATTGAAAAAAAATAGTCTGCTTTTTCTTCTTTCTTTTTTTTATCACAGTTACATACTTCCGCCAAGTCCTCATCGAACGTCTATTTGCAGTTTAAAAATTGGTCTTGCATCTTTTCTTGTCCTAAGTTACCATAATTAGCATTCTAGCCTTACTTAGCGGGGTTGTGTTTGTTTTGAATTCGCGCGGTAAGTAGTCTCGCAAGAAGCATTTGCTTACATCTGCTGCTCTCAACGGCCGACTGCACTAATACAGTGCAGCTGCAGGGAGCGAGGCTGGGTGGAGAGGCTCTCACTTGCTACCGTTTGCGTGAGAACGGACAATGCGGACGTGAATCGCTGCACGACATTGACAACTCTGCTAACAGGGGCTGGAGAGAGTGGGAGAATAACTTCCCTTGTTGGCTGAAAGATGCCAACGGTAGTTCATTAAGTGTGTAAGGACTCTTATGACCTTGTATCTTTAATAAATGTATTGACATTAAATGCAAAATTATCTAAATGCTTTCTTATTTAAATAGTGTAGAATTACTGATTAAATGAGTTGACTAATTTCACAAAATGACTGCTAAGCGGTTTTTCACTGTACAGTAAACAATACGAGTAGAACTAAACGCTGAAAACTGCAGTATGACATCATCAGTCAAGATGTCTGTGTGACCAGTCAAGGCGTTTGGAGTAAAACCCTGCTGTACATGAAGGAAGACAAGTTAGCATTGTTAAAACTACGTTAAGAATATAACATTACGATTATATACAAAGTAATCTAACATGAAAAGCACATTAATGATAATCTAACAAAAATAATATTATAAGAACATTAATGAAATGTTACATTATAAGATTATATAACCTGTTGAATCTTTTATCGCCATATCAAGGATATGACAAGCATAATTAATAATAATACAGAATATTAATTATTATGATAGAAATAAAGCAATACTTTCCGAAAATACATTGTTAAATATCGCAAATGAAAGTGAAATACCTTGTTAGATATCTCAAAGTTAATTTGATTTATGAGCATATAATACTCATGCTAAATATCTAAAAATTAATTCTCATCACAGATACAATTGCAACTGACCATCTTACATGGACAATTACTAATTTGGCACACGATAACTTGTTCATTAGTTCACTTACTGGCAGTTGCCATAGTTGCACGAGCGTTGTTTTGCCAATAACTTGATATCGCGTAACTCTACATCTTCATTTTCATCCATAGATCGATTAACTGCAACAAAGTTACAGATCACATTTTGATATGTTACATTTGTATACATTCATAATTTATTTGTATCAGATATAGAAAATAAAATAATCATGAAATGGAATGGTAAGACTTGGTTGTAAGTAAGTAAAGCACATAAACCCTTTTCATTAAACAGGCTGCATTTGTGATAATTAAGAACATTATAATTAGTGACTATAAATGGTGGTGTGTGTAGTGCTCACCCTTCTCCCACCTGGCAGCCCAGAAAGCAGTCATGTTGCAACAGTGTCTGAGTGAATGAACACCATGAAGATGAAGACAATTTGTAGTGGGTCGAATTTATATACAAACAGATAGAGTTTTATTTCAAGTCTGCTTGGACAATTGTGTTAATTTGTGATGACACTTATGAAAGGATTTGGGTAGCTTATGATGACACTTATGGGAGGATTGGGTAGTTTGTGATGACACTTACGGAAGGATTGGGTAGTTTGTGATGACACTTATGGAAGGATTGGGTGGTTGTGATGACACTTATGAAGGTTTGGGTAGTTGTGATGACACTTATGGAAGGATTGGGTAGTTGTGATGACACTTATGAAGATTTGGGTAGCTTGTGATGACACTTATGGAAGGATTGGGTAGTTCGTAATGGCAGTTAACTTTGAAGGGACTAAGGTAACATTTCAGTCATTTACGTGAGCATGGTGGTAATGTATGAATATACCTATGAAGTCACTAAGATAGTTTATCGTGGTAATGTATGAATATACCTATGAAGTCACTAAGATAGTTTATAATTATTATTTACTGAATGATTGATAACTGATTTCACTGAATTGTAATACTAATATTTTTGCTTTACATATTGCATAATGCTTCTGAAGGTTAGGAAATCTAAGCTTATAATGGTCAGAAAACTTGATGCTTTGAATGTAACTGCGGAACATTTTGGTGTTTAATGAGAAGAAATAGCCAGATACCTCAGAGAGGTGTTCTGGTAAATAAATAGCCAGATACCTCAGAGAGGTGTTCTGGTGAATAAATAGCCAGATACCTCAGAGAGGTGTTCTGGTGAATAAATAGCCAGATACCTCAGAGAGGTGTTCTGGTAAATAGATAGATAGATATATCAGACAGGGGTTCTGGTGAATAAATATCCAGATTTGTCAGACATGATCTGGTGAATAAATAGCCAGATATGTCAGTCAGGTGTTCTGGTGAATAAATAGCCAGATATGTCAGACAGATATTCTGGTGATTAAATAGCCAGATATGTCAGGTATTCAGGTGAATAAATAATTATCATACGTCAGACAGTTATTTCTGGTAAATAAATAACCATGTTAGACAGGTATTTTATATTACATTATAATAATACAACACACGCACACACACACACACACACACACACACACACACACACACACACACACATTCATTAACATTCCAACTAATAAGCGTAAACCACAGCTCACAGTCACTGACAGTAAAATAGAAAACTAAAACACACACACGAAACAGCTTCCCCACACATTTTCTTTCACTTTAAAAAAAAATATTTTATCTATATATTTATACACCCATATATATATATATAAATCCACTACACATTTACACCCCAAACAATAGGACAATCTACAACCCACTACACATTTACATTCCAAACAATAGGACAATCTACAACCCACAGACACTGACTACAAAATAGAAAATAAAACACCAAACCACCTTCTACACAGTCACATATTTTTGTATGTTTTCATTTTTTATTTACACACCCATAATCACTACACCAACAAAACACCCTAACCACCAAAGAATCCAATAAATAAAACCAACCCACCAAGACAACGGTTACTACCAAAACCCAAACTCACAAACAGCTACATCACAGTTCCACCATATAACACCCTACCCAGACCACATGTACCCGACCCCAAAGGCAAAAGAAAAAAAAATATCAACAACAATGAATGTAGTACAAACAGAAAAAAAGGAAATTTGTAACTCAGTCGAAAGTACTGACAAGTCTCAAACTCATCGGGAAATCGACTGTAGCTCTGCAACTGTTAAAAAAAAAAGAAGAAGAGGATCAACAACAATTGCAGCCATGAACAGACGAAAAATAAACCACACCCAAGCACAACAGCAGAGCCCTCCACTACCCTCTTCGAACACAAGAGGAAAGAGGAAGGCCCTAAAGGAATCCCCAAAAAACTGAGAACATCTAGCTATTCTAGCAGATGAAAAGTTTTCACGCAATTCCTGTGGGGCGAAGAATTTAACATAAAGAAGAAGGTATTTTGGGTGAATAAATATCTAGGTATCAGACAGATATTTCTGGTGAAAAAAAACAAACTACCATATATCAGACGGAAATGGGAAAACGTCAAAAACGTAACAGGTAAACATGGTTGATAGTTAGGGAAGAGAGACAAAAATAAAGAAAATGAATTAGAAAATTTCAAGTAGGAAAAATGAGACGATCACAAGAAAACTCAAACAAGTGGTATGTAACAATTAAACGAAATTATATACATTTATTTAAAATGCATTATTTATATAATTATTTATATGCATGTCACTATGTCTTTCTGGTGTGTAAACAATTACACGAAATTAACAATTAAACAAAATTATATACATTTATTTAAAATGCATATTTAAATACAAAATTACATGCATGTCACTATGTCTTTCTGGTGTGTAAACAATTACACGAAATTATATAGATGTATTTATTTTTCAGGTGTAATTTTTAAATATACTATTATATATATATGTCTTTACGTCTTTCTGGTGTATTATAGAAAGTTATATACATGTATTAATTTATTCCTGGTATATTTTCATGCACAATTCTATGCATGTAGAGTTAATTCTTTCTAGTGTAAAAGTGTGTACACCGCTAAAAGGTGTAAATAATTTTGAATGAATTCAGGTAATTCGTTTCTGGTATAAAAATGTGTGTTAATATTGTAAAATGTTTGATTTGGGTGAAAAATGTCAAGATCGTCTGTTTATTTGGTAAAAGTGTGTTTTAAAAAGGTATATGATCGTTTGTTTTGCTGCTAAGGTTTCTATGAAGTTCATAGTCCTTGGTTTCTATGATAAATGAGTGTGAGTATAATTAAGGACACGTGATCATGTAACAAGTCTCATTCAGTACCTGAAAGTGACGCAGCGAGGTGGACGGCTTACCGTAAGAGTTCGGCAGAGCCCCAGCAATGCGAGAGAAGAAAAGCAACAACAGGCACCATTGCAGCCACGCTCCGCGTTCGTTGTGCTGGTCGTGAAGTTCATGACGCCAGAAGCGTAATAAGTAATAAGTGTGGTTGTTGGACTCGTTGGTGTACTTGTGGCTGCTGTTTCGGACAGGAAAGGAGGACGCGCTGGAGCTCTTCATAACGAGATATAAGACATGAACATCTTACCCTGTCTTACCCCGGGTATCGAGTATCTGAGTCTCCACAATACTTTCCTCGTAAATTTCAAAACTCCGAGAGCTAGATTTAAGAAGTACTAGTTCTTGGGCGAGCAAAATAAAAACAAGAAACCTGGAGGCATACGAACTAAGGCGTATGGCGAACTGCTTCCTCCCAGATCGTCTTCACTCCTGGCTCCCAGCCATGGCACGTCGGAGTCGGGTGGTGCGCAGACATACTCTCAATATTCATTGTCTCACTCATGTTTAATACACAATCGTATACGCCGAACAAGCTCTCACACATTCACGCACGCACGCACGCATACACATTCACACGTAAACAATGCAAAGAGACAAGCAGGGCTCTGATGAAGGTTATACTGTTTACTGCACTTAATATATACACAGCGCTAGTTCCAGATAGGTACAGCGAAACCTGTCATACGGCAACATGGAAATTGTAGGCAGACACCTGCCGTCAAGAGGTTTTTCTAACTCGCAGGTTATCATTAGTACCAGCGACCGCACACTACAAAACGAAACAAATAATAACACAAGTGCTGTTTTGTCACTGACGGCAATGAAGACTATCTGCATAAACCGAGAAGGTTAGACATGTCAATCTGACTTCTGCTCTAAGCACTCAATTTCTTGTAGATTTTTTAAAACTCTCTTGTATATATCTCTTAGATTCCTCGTGTTTTCACACTCATACATACATAATATTCCAGTCTTGCGAACATTAGCCCTACTTCAACACAAAATGCTCAGGCTACAAAAAGTCTATAGGCGGCTACAGATCTAAATCAGTTTCGGATGTTTATTCATTACATCTGTCTGAATTATTCATGATTCAGTTTCAAATGCCCGCTAACGGATAGTCTCAAGATGTCACGTGACGCTGACACAGTAATGTCCATTACATGTCTAGCATGAGATGTCTAGATCTTTTTGTACATCTTCTCAAGTTGTCACGTGACGCTGACACAGTAATGTCCATTACATGTCTAGCATGAGATGTATAGATCTTTTTGTACATCTTCTCAAGTTGTCACGTGACGCTGACACAGTAATGTCCATTATATGTCTAGCATGAGATGTATAGATCTTTTTGTGTATCTTCTCAAGTTGTCACGTGACGCTGACACAGTAATGTCCATTACATGTCTAGCATGAGATGTATAGATCTGTTTGTACTTAAGTACGCGCGAAACGTGCGCAATCGGTCTAGAGGTGAGTTAACTTCCTGTGTCGGTGTTGACATAATGACCGAAGCTAAGTTTCGTTAACATTATTTGTACTTTCCAACTCATTTAAATTTATCGATTGATTAATTTTTGTTAAAATCTAGTACTTTGTTTAGCATATTTTTTTTTATTATAAAGCTCTGACGGTGAGTAGTTTTTGTAAATGGTTGTGCGAAAACGTAGAACTGTTTGCAAGATATCGAAAGGCTTAAATTAACTTTATAGCTGGTCTTGTGCTACATTTTATTATAGTCGTTAAAGTGTTTATACACAGGAGATATTATTAAATGTGTGTGTTTATACACAGGAGATATTATTAAATGTGTGTGTTTATACACAGGAGATATTATTAAATGTGTGTGTTTATACACAGGAGCTATTATTAAATGTGTGTGTTTATACACAGGAGCTATTATTAAATGTGTGTGTTTATACACAGGAGATATTATTAAATGTGTGTGTTTATACACAGGAGCTATTATTAAATGTGTGTGTTTATACACAGGAGATATTATTAAATGTGTGTGTTTATACACAGGAGATATTATTAAATGTGTGTGTTTATACACAGGAGCTATTATTAAATGTGTGTGTTTATACACAGGAGATATTATTAAATGTGTGTGTTTATACACAGGAGATATTATTAAATGTGTGTGTTTATACACAGGAGATATTATTAAATGTGTGTGTTTATACACAGGAGATATTATTAAATGTGTGTGTTTATACACAGGAGATATTATTAAATGTGTGTGTTTATACACAGGAGCTATTATTAAATGTGTGTGTTTATACACAGGAGCTATTATTAAATGTGTGTGTTTATACACAGGAGCTATTATTAAATGTGTGTGTTTATACACAGGAGCTATTATTAAATGTGTGTGTTTATACACAGGAGCTATTATTAAATGTGTGTGTTTGTACACAGGAGCTATTATTAAATGTGTGTGTTTGTACACAGGAGCTATTATTAAATGTGTGTGTTTGTACACAGGAGATATTATTAAATGTGTGTGTTTGTACACAGGAGATATTATTAAATGTGTGCGTTTGTACACAGGAGATATTATTAAATGTGTGCGTTTGTACACAGGAGCTATTATTAAATGTGTGTGTTTGTACACAGGAGCTATTATTAAATGTGTGTGTTTGTCCACAGGAGCTAAGATGCATGAATGTCTGAAATTCTAACCATGTATATTTCTAGTAACTATATAAATGATGATGAGGTACTTGTAAATAGAATGCTATTGGGTGCAAACTGTATATTTCTAGTAATGATATAAATTGGTTTCCTGAGAGTTCAAGACACTGTAAAAAATATTATTTATCACAAAGTTAATATCTTTAATATCCCAGAAATCCTTATATAGAATTAAATATCTTCAACATCCCAGAATCCCTTTACACACAAGTACTGTGCTGTGACGCTAACGTTATATAGTTATGTTATTAATAATTCCCCAGAAGACACCACTCGTCTCTCTCACTTGGAGGATATGCAGGCGTTGTAAACATTTTCTTTTTTCCACAACAATAAAGACAAACATTTATCATCACAATATTTCCATAGATGGAAAACTTACTAAAGGAGAAGATAACTCCATATTTAGCGAACACCCCCCATCCACCCACTTTCTTCTCCAACATAAGGTTATCAATATGTAAGAATGTCAATAAATTTATTAAATCAACAATCAAATATACATATAGCAAATACAATGAATGATTTATTTGACATAACATTTCCACAAACCACATTCAAATAGTTTGAAGTTTATAACAGTCTTATTTCCAAACACATGATTCAAAAGATAATTATCAATATAAATCACAGAGTAATTTCTTATCACAGAACAGAAATGGAGTAATGAGATTATAGTGATAATAGTTTGTACATAACCTTGTCTAGGGAAAGCTGCAATAGTCTTCACATGCTTTCATAACAAAGTCACAAGCTTATTGTCCCAAGGGAATTGTTAGTTTCACGTGTTTCTCTTGCACATTGTAGAACACTGGTGAGCTGCTATTCTCTTGAGGCTAATCTGGGTGGACCATTGTATTAGCTCCTTCAAGCAGAACAATAATTGTAGCAAAACCCATTAACTTCCTTGTACCCGAAATTCCATGATATAGTCAGCATACTTTACTACCGTACATCAATAGAGTGCAATGTATTCTTACACTTACACACTGGGGGTATATACTTCTCCCATCTACCACGGCCATAGCGGTTTATAAATCAGTAAACCAGGAGATTCATAAAAAAGCAAGAAAAGTCTGCTTATTCCCTGTAAAATATAATCAGGGAACAAATTATAAGTTTCCAGTTTATTCATCTATAACTCCATGTCATGGGAAAAGGGGGATAATCCTATCCCAAATTTATTTTTATAAGGCATTATTATCTCCCTTATTATTGGTCACAAGATGTGTTGTTGCATGAAAGTTCTACATGCACAGTCAGTATCTTTGAGAGTGGGTATCCACGTACCTTTACATATACACATGTATAAATTTAAGTAAAAATGTGAAGTAGTGTTTATTTATTTTGATGTTAACTAAGAATAGCTAGGGATTATTTTTCTTTCTATGAGGATACGCCCATAGGGGGGTAGTGCGCAGCTACCAACTGTAGTTCTTTGCTGAGAGAGTGTGGTCCTGTCTTCATTACTTGCTGAGAGAGTGTGATCCTGTCTTCATTACTGCCTGTGCTCTAAAAAGAGTTACAAACTACTCTGAACAGGACAACATCTATAGCTGCATTCACACGACACATTTACTGTAATTTTTTAATAGGCAACATGCTTCGAGTAAATTTTTTAAAATCTTAAATCAAGATTAAAGGATAAAAGGCACTTGTAAATCATCACCATTTTCATCATCATTAATTTAGCAGTAGTAGTGTTATGCAATGGCAATCATCAGCTTTTCTCTAATATGGTGTTGGTGTGTTATTCGACCCTAATTGATAAAGAGTTTTTGTGTACTGTGTAGGTCTGCCTCATAAAGGAAAGTTTGTGTGAACTGTGTAGGTCTGACTCTTAAGAAGTTTGTGTGAACTGTGTAGGTCTGACTCTTAAGAAGTTTGTGTGAACTGTGTAGGTCTGACTCTTAAGAAGTTTGTGTGAACTGTGTAGGTCTGACTCTTAAGACGTTTGTGTGAACTGTGTAGGTCTGACTCTTAAGACGTTTGTGTGAATTGTGTAGGTCTGACTCTTAAGACGTTTGTGTGAACTGTGTAGGTCTGACTCTTAAGACGTTTGTGTGAACTGTGTAGGTCTGACTCTTAAGAAGTTTCTGTGAACTGTGTAGGTCTGACTCTTAAGACGTTTGTGTGAACTGTGTAGGTCTGACTCTTAAGAAGTTTCTGTGAACTGTGTAGGTCTGACTCTTAAGACGTTTGTGTGAACTGTGTAGGTCTGACTCTTAAGAAGTTTCTGTGAACTATGCAGCTTTAACCCGCGCAAAGATTGTGCGACTTTGCAGCTCTGACTCTTGAGAAGTTTGTGTGAACTGTGCAGCTTTGACTCTTGAGAAGTTTGTAGGAACTGTGCAGCTCTGACTCTTGAGAAGTTTGTAGGAACTGTGCAGCTCTGACTCTTGAGAAGTTTGTAGGAACTGTGCAGCTTTGACTCGAAGTAATAGAGAGCGTAGGGGAAACAAGTGGGACGGATCTTCAGTAGAAGAATACACTAAAATGACGTATCAATGATTTTAAAAAAACAAAAACCACACACCTGAAGAAATAAAGAACAAAAAGCAAACAACAATGTGTCAATCAATTATTTTATCTTCCAAGTATCGTGTACACGTGTACTGGTATAAAGAGCTGAGCGTAGGCCGTATCACTTATGAATTTAAAAAAAATCAAAACTGCACACACACCCACACACACCCCTATTTATATAACACTGATAATTGCAACCTTTTGTTGTACATCGATGAACTTGATACAGTGTACTTTCCTTTGCCCTCAATCTTCATTATTTTCATAAAAATAATGCTTCATTGCAATATGTTTTTTGTTTGCTTGTTTGTTTCTCAAGTTGAAGCATCTTTCAATTTATTTAAGAATATTTGCAGCGTTATGATAGTAATGACGATGAACATGACTAGCATACTCCGCTGTCAAGTAACTAACCAACCGGAGTCTCGGGATTACAGGTAGACAGATGAGTTCTGGACGAAGCCCGCTGTCAAGTAACTAACCAACCGGAGTCTCGGGAATACAGGTAGACAGATGAGTTCTGGACGAAGCCCGCGACAAGTACGATGTTTCGTTGACGAAGATTTTCCACACATACATGTTTTTACCAGCAGCACCAGTGAAGTCCATGGATCGGTCCATAAATCGACTCAGATCATTCGCCGTGAACCACAAATGCCCACTCTCGTCATCCCAGCCAAATGTATCAACCCAACGCATACCTACATTGTTGTGCGTCACATCTTCCACTGTTGTCATAACTACGTCATCATAACAGCCGTGAGTGGCGTCACGAAAGGACTGCCAGCGTTGGACTCCATTGAGGTCCAGGAGACCGTAGTATAAGTTCTTCTGACTGTACGTCAAACCGTCAGACCGAGACACGCGCGTACCAACACGACGTACGTGTAGTCCAAACTGGCCTTGCCTGTCACGTAGAACAAAAGTGGGGATCTGCAACCGACAGAAATCGCTTTCAACAGATATTTACGTGTGCCTGTGTACTTCTGTGAGTGTACAAGTTTCAATTCAGGTAGTGTGTGTGTGTGTGTGTGTGTGTGTGTGTGTGTGTATGTGCGTGCGTGCGTGCGTGCGCGTGTGTGAATGTTTGTGTGAGATAATTCCACCCTAGTCTGGCACTGTTTTAAGTCAACCGATATTTTACAGGAATTTCATTAACTATTAAAACTACTATAGAAATGGCACTAATAATCCAAGATGGTACACAAATAGCACTAGCAATTCAAGTTACTACATACGTTTTCTGTTAACAATTCAAGCAACTCTAGAAGTGACATTAACGATTCAAGCAACCTTGGAAACAAAATATAATGTAACCCCAACCTAGCTCTAATCTCAATTCTAGTTGAGCCCTACTATGTACACCACAATATTGTTAAATCTCCACTGATCCATTTTATAGATGGAAGATATATTCGTAGTGTGTGTGTGTGTGTGTAACATTTCCTTATCTCAAACATCAAATTACTATTTTCTAACAGTGGAAAATATGTGGAAATTACTTAAGAGAGTCCGTGTCTACATGTTTACAAATATAAATATTAAGTGGTTTGCAGCGTAATCAATTTCCCTTTACCTCCAGACAAACCACCCACCCACCCACACCACTATCATCAAGTAAATGTTCAATCAGACTTAGAAAACAATGTCCACAAATGATTAAATAAAAATAATTATTTATTTATTATTTATTTATTTATTTACTCAAAACTTATATTGATAGGTATAGTTGTGGCATAATCACCAAAACAAGTATTCTATGGCATGTATAAATAATTTCTTAATTTCAAATCAGCCCGAGTAAATAACGTACACACTGTGCACGAGATGCTATGTAGTCATTGCAGGCCGTAAGTAGATAACGTACACACTGTGCACGAGATGCTATGTAGTCATTGCAGGCCGTAAGTAGATAACGTACACACTGTGCACGAGATGCTATGTAGTCATTGCAAGCCGTTAGTCACCAGAAGTGTGTACTGAGACGCACAGGCGCAGAATTTACCTTTACAGGTCTTACCTTGAGATCGTACAGACAAAACTTGCATCACTGCCTACCTTTAATAGTTCCGAGTGACCGTATAGACAAACGTTGCACTACCATCTACCTGTAATTTAGTCCGAGTAGTTGTAGAGACAAAACCTGTATCAAGTGGCTTATCTGCAGTTAAATCATCCTTGTGGCTGTACAGACAAAACCTGTATCAAGTGGCTTATCTGCAGTTAAATCATCCTTGTGGCTGTACAGACAAAACCTTCATCAGTATCTACCTGAAATTAAGTCTTTGTTAACCTACAGACAAACGTTGTATCATTACCGACGGGTAATTAAGTGTGAATTAGCCTAGAGACAAACGTTGTATCATTACCGACGGGTAATTAAGTGTGAATTAGCCTAGAGACAAACGTTGTATCATTACCGACGGGTAATTAAGTGTGAATTAGCCTAGAGACAAACGTTGTATCATTACCAACGGGTAATTAAGTGTGAATTAGCCTAGAGACAAACGTTGTATCATTACCGACGGGTAATTAAGTGTGAATTAGCCTAGAGACAAACGTTGTATCATTACCGACGGGTAATTAAGTGTGAATTAGCCTAGAGACAAACGTTGCATCGTTACCAACGGGTAATTAAGTTTGTGTGATCGTACAGAAATTTTTTTGCATAACTGCCTAACTGAAACAATCTGATTATATTATATAATCAGATTGTTTCATTTAGGCAATTATAGACAAAATAAATATCAATCAGAGCCTACCTCTAACCGAATGTTTGCACAGATTGTTTTATCAAATATAATTTTGCATCAATGTGTATCCAGCTCAAGACAAAAAGCTCTGTAGCAGTGCCTACCTGAAACAGTCCGTGCCCATCAATCGGACAATAGTACAAAAACATAAAATCTGCAGACATGGCGATGCCATCTACTGGAGTCCCTTGACCCGCTGGTTCACTTTGCATGGAAGGGTCGCTGAAATAGTAAGCTTCATTGCGATTGTTGTCATACACATAGATCTTGGCGTCCGATGTGTCTGTTATGTAAGCGTAGGCTACTTGGCCGTCCATGTAATCCAAAACGATATCGTTCAAGAAACAAGTACTTCGATTAGCAACATGGTCAGGGAAAATGAAGCGTTTTACTTCTTGCCTGCGCTTCAGATCATAGATGAGAAGTTTGGGCGGACATTTATGGGAGTGAAAGGATATGACGTCACGGAAGTGAATGCGACCATTGTCGATAATCCACATGAAGCCTGTGTTAGGGTCAACCTCCATACTCTGCACATACTGCAGAGCGAAGCAGTCGCCCTCGGTTTGCATCTCCCAAGAAGGGAAGGGCTGCAGCAACGGCTTGCCCCCAATCTCTACAACACGATTTAGTGTAGATGGTACTCCGTGCCGCCATCTAGGAACCGTCAGATACACCTGGCCTTCGTGCAACTGAAAAATTAAAGAAATTCTTCATTCTTAATTTATTCTGGCAATAATTCACTTAATTATATAAAATACCTACACATGCCAGTATGTCATACAACATTTTACACACACACACACACACACACACACACACACACACACACACACACACACACACACACACACACACACACACACACACACACACACACATACAAACCAGTGTGAAATGTGTGCTTATCTTTGTGTTTGTGTAGCTTTCCCCATTCCAGAAGTGATTACCATTAAGTCAGAATGAGTTCAGTGCTATATATGACTTGACAGTGACCACATTGCTTACCATTAAGTCAGAATGAGTTCAGTGATTTATATGATGGGAAGACACCTTATTAAGTGAAATACATATTAATAAAACTTGATGGAATATATATGTGTATATTCATACAGTTTAGTATACTTATTAATTATCAATAATAATATTAATATTATATGACGATGCTTGTCTAAAATTATCATGAAAACAACAAAAAGAAAATTAAAAAAGTTGCTAACACCTACCTTGATCCCAGTAATAATATTGTTGTCAACAATATACCTGCCGGATGTCACATAACTATCCTTGACAGTGTCATTAGGCCAGTCATAATCTAGAGCTGTCCAGCTGTAGATCTCAATTGCCTCACCAAAGTCTTGAGATTTCGTGTTCTCAACTAGCCATAGAAGAACAGCGATGACTCGAAGCTTCATATTTGCCAATAGTGAAGGATTTCCAGCAATTAGTTAGCACAGGCGAGGAAAGTTCAAGTCCTGTATGATCTAGCAAATAGGAAAAATATCATAGTAATTACACTGTTGTCAATGCTGGATTTACAGATCTAGCAAATAGGAAAAATATCATAGTAATTACACCGTTGTCAATGCTGGATTTACAGATCTAGCAAATAGGAAAAATATCATAGTAATTACACTGCTGTCAATGCTGGATTTACAGATCTAGCAAATAGGAAAAATATCATAGTAATTACACTGCTGTCAGTGCTGAATTTACAGCTCTAGCAAATCGAAACAACACAGTAATTACACGACACTGTCATCAATGCTGGATTTACAGATCTAGCAATAAGAAACATCACAGTAATTACACTGTTATCAATGCTGGATTTACAGATCTAGTAAATAGAAACATCACAGTAATTACACTATTATCAATGCTGGATTTACAGATCTAGCAATAAGAAACATCACAGTAATTACACTGTTATCAATGCTGGATTTACAGATCTAGTAAATAGAAACATCACAGTAATTACACTATTATCAATGCTGGATTTACAGATCTAGTAAACAGAAACATCACAGTAATTACACTATTATCAATGCTGGATTTACAGATCTAGTAAACAGAAACATCACAGTAATTACACTATTATCAATGCTGGATTTACAGATCTAGTAAATAGAAACATCACAGTAATTGCACTGTTTTCAATGCTGGATTTAGACTTAGCAATTCAGAGAAAAGGCAAATAAAAATTAAACGCAGTAAGGGTGAGTTTTAAAGATAATAGACATTTGCAGGAAACAACTTCTTTTTAAATAAATTTCTGTTGTAAATTTATAAATGAACTTTATATATTCCCTAATTGTTTATTTACTTAAGATTTAAATATTATTATTTTAAAATTGCATGAGTGAAAGAGATAGAGAAAGTGTTTGAAACTTGACTTTTCTAAAAGAAGAAATAATGATCACACTAAATATGGTGAAGTTTAAATCAGTTATGCCATGAAGAGATAGCCGATCTTCCATGAAAGTAATCAGATGTTCCTATGCTGATGTAAATCAATTGATTTTCCAAATATATAAATTCGTGGTTGGGCTGAGCGTGGCCATCAGAGTTCAACCGTATAAAATCGTGAATTTCTCTGAAATTTGTATAATTATAAGTTTTTTCACTAATACACAAAGCGTTATTTAATTTCAATCACACACACAACACTAACATATTTATTTCAGCCACTCACACCAGCATTTTTATTTCATGACCAACGTTCCCTACACTATTTTTCCTGTATGCACGGAACTGGCGGTTGTTTGAGCTGGTTCACCGACAAATGCGCGAACGACAATTGCGCGCCGACAAAATCGCGATGGACAAATGCGCGCCGACAAAATCGCGCCGATAAAATCGCGATGATACATGTTAAATCGTACAAGAATGTAGCATATATCAAATCTTAATAATGTTATTTAAAGATCAATATTAAGAGATACTGTGTGCAAATAATCCTTACACAAAGGCAATGAAAAGAATGTAGCATATATCATATCATATCTTAATAATTTTAATTAAAGATAATCCGTACACAAAGGCAATGAAAAGAATGAAGCGATCTTTATCGCGATTTTGTCGGCGCGCATTTGACGGGTCACCAAAGAATTTGTACTAGATAAACATTACGGTATGTGTATACAGTTAAAGAATTAGTACCAGATCAGCACCAATTAATAGAAAGTTAAAGAATTCGTACCAGATAAACACTATTTAAGTGATTACAGTTAAAGAATTAATACCAAATCAGCACCAGTATTATTAGACAGTTAAAGAATTCATACCAGATCAACACAAATTCAAGAATATACAGTTAAAATATGTGTACCAAATCAGCATCAATCCAAGTGTAAGCAATTAAAAATTCATACCACATAAATACTATTTTAAATGTATATAGCTAAAGAACTGGTACCAGATCAGAACTATTTCATGTTTATACAGCTACAGATTTATTACCAGATAAACACTATTTCAAGTGTATACAGTTAAAGAATTATACCAGATGACCGTATGCAAGTAGATACAGTTAAAACAATAACGAAATGAGAATGTAGGGCAGAGTGAGAGACGTGTTTGGTAGACATATGCGATTATCCAGTAAGTTTAGTGTGCTACAATCACTTTTGGACTCCGCAGCTTGAGACATGATTCAAGCTATCAATGTACAAATACATGTAGTATGAGACATGATTCAAGCCACCAATATACACATAACTTGAGACATGATTCAAGCCACCAATGTACAAATAACTTGAGGCATGATTCAAGCCACCAATGTACAAATAACTTGAGACATGATTCAAGCCACCAAAGTACAAATAACTTGAGGCAAGATTCAAGCCACCAGTGTACAAATAACTTGAGACATGATTCAAGCCACCAGTGTACAAATAAAAAGGTATGATTTAAGCCACCAAAGTATAAATAACGTGAGACATGATTCAAGCCACCAATGTATAAATTAAAAAATATGATTCAAGCCACCAATGTACAGATTCAAGCAACCAATAAACAAATAAAAAGATGATCCAAGCCACCAATATACAGATAATTAATTTGAGACATGATTCAAGCCATCAATGTATAAACAACTTACTAGAGACAAGATTCAAGCAACCAATAAACAAATAAAAAGATATGATTCCAGCAACCAGTCTGTAAATAATTTGAGTCATGATTCAAGCCACAACAGAAAAAATAATTTGAGACATGATTCAAGCCCCAATGTACAGATAACTTGAGAAGCGATTCAAACGACACTTAGCGGGCGACGAGTGGCGAACGTCAACCAGCTACTGACACATGCCTAGCAATAACTGGCGAACGGCAGGGCCGTCTTAACAGCATTAAAGGCCAAAGGGCAAAGCATTGCACTGGAGCCCCTGTCTACTTATTTACTGACAGCAAGTCACAACATACATAAATTATCATGGGGCCCCTATGCTTGTGAGGCCCCGGGCAACTGCCCAGCGTGTCAATGCATTAAGATGGCATTGGGTGACAGACAGACACATTAGTTTAGTATGAGAATGTTAACCTAAAACAATAGGTCTGTTGATGGTGGTACAGGACCAAACAGTCATTGGTCTGAGATGGGTGACAGACACTTTAGTATGCAAAATGTTACCGACTATAACCTAACACCACAGGCCTGGTGATGGTGGTAGCATCGTGCCTGTACAGAACCAGACAGAGTCAGGCACAAATACCAAACTCACGTCAAGATGGGCTTCTAGTGTGTGCATAGGCTCTTGGAAATCCTGTAAAATAACACTCTCCATAAAACAAACACACTCCATAAAATAGACACACTTCATTTAAATGGTTAGTTTTCACAGTTTGAGATGTTATTGTTTTAACCCTTTGATACAGTCACACAGACCCCGAAGAGGTATGTTACCCACCATTGTACTCTCATACTTACAAGAAACATGGACTTGTATAATTTTTTTAAAACAGACAATTTCACGTGTGCCATCATATAATATTTGCTAACGAAAGTGTGCAGAATCCTATAAACGTTAGCTAAGACAAAGAAACTACACAATGTTTGTCCTTATACGTCTAAGTAAAAATGAACTATGATTTGCTAATCACAAAACAAACAAAAGGTTTGAGAAGCACTGGTCTATAGTAATTCTGACTAGCAGAACTATCCAGTCACGATATCAATGCTGAATGGCACAACTGTCTAGTCACGACAGCGATGTTGACTGCTATAAGCTAAACTATCCAATCAACCGAAAGAGTGATGCTGGTTAGTGCTTGCTAGTGCAAGTCTGTCTTACAGAATGAAGGGTGGTCTTTCAATATTTTGAGTAAAGCAATGTATAACAAAAATAAAGTCAATTACCGTAATAATATATGGAAATACGAAGAATGTTGATACATGTTTTACACTTACCGGGTTTACACCGGTGTTTCACGAGACAGGCAGATAAACGACTTTGCTGTATGAGTAACTTTACTGCCAAAATGATGCAGCTAGCATCTGAACCAATAATTAAGTCAGCCTGACTGTACTGTTACATCTAGGCCTACACGTACAGGTCTGGTTGTGCAGATAAGACTAACCTCATTTGGCCTTGTAGGCCTAAGTGTACTTTATTTCTTTTGTTTGTTTGTAAAAGTCTTTAATGTTGGCCAGTGGGTGTTATTATATTACTCAGTTTGCAGTTGTCTGCTGTAGAGTTTTAGATAATGGTGATAATAGTGTGTAAATAGTATAGAACAAGAGGTAGCAAGTGATCCTAGTGTGATATGAAGATGTGATAGGGCGGCTTTAGCTGACTATCTGCTGGTGTCAGACGATTAACGGACTGGGTGAACAGGATACACGAATACAGCTTTCAGTTCTTTCTTAAATGTTAATTTTCCTGTCTGAAGACAAATTTATATTTTAGCATACAATTTGAAAATATTGTATACAAATACAATATTTCAGTATTTATTTTATTGTTTCAGAGTCGTTGTAGCCGTTAAATTAGTTTGTTTTCTTGCAAAATATTGAAATTTATACGTCCCATTGCGACTTTAAAGACTAAGAAAATTTATTATAATTATTTATGCAAAGTTTGGTTTGTCACACGCTCTACCGCTACTGCCTTTATATCAGAAAGTGTGTGACGAAGCTTTCCCCACCCTCATCGCATTAGTCTCATGTAGGTCTATATCGCGCTCCATTTGGAGTTTCTGGGGTTTGGGATTTTGGGTGAGGCTAAGGTTCCCTTATCCCCAGCTGTTTACATGCATTGCTTATGTACAAGGGACTTAATGTTTGTTGATAGCGGAAAAAATGTTACTTCTGTTACATTCCCATTTTGTTTTACTGTAAAGCTGTATTGAATGAGGAAATGTTATGGTCATATGCTGTGTTATCATGTAGGGCCTATATTATGTTTTTCAGATATTTGTTGAAATGTTAAATAAAAGAGATTTTTTATGCGGGGCCTTATGCAATTTTGTAAGAGTAGTTTCCCTTACATTATCGGAAGTGGGTGAGGTATTGAACCAAAATATGGTGTGAAAACTAGATAGATGTTACGCATTTCACCCTTAACTTCCTTTCATAAAGAACATAACGTTCTGTTGTTTTTTTCTCATGATACTTCAACTGATCGATATACCTAATGTTTCATTTAAACTTGTCGTCTGCTCCAATAAAAGGTGTGCGTTTGAGAAATACGTCTGTCAGATGCCGTTAGAAGCAAATTTCAACTGCTTGCCAAGGTTTTTTAATAGTTTGATTTTGATTCATTATTTGTGACTTGTCACATTCTACAGACATGAATAAACTTCAAGAAGTCATGCACAGGTGAGTATTTCTACCTAATCTAAGGATCCACCCACCCACCCTAATTCCAATCTTGTACTAGTTCAGTAGTTGTAGTAGTACTTATTTCGTGTTTATATGAGCTCAGTGGTAGTTTCGTAAACCTTGCCTTAAAATCTTTGTTGTAAAACTAGGCCTAAAGTTAATATATAATAAACTAAGTCTTCATGGGAAAACTTCAGTTTACAAGAAAATATGCATTTAGCTCACAGACTTACATTATTTATTAGACTTTGTCGTATTGGTTTTAGAAGTAGGCCTAATGATTCTTAATCACCTCATTGACATCAATTAAGAAAGTAAGACTAAGAGTAAGATTGAGGATTTGTAGATTTGTTTTAGAGCCAGATTAATTTGTTGGTATGCATATTAAAGTTAACATGATGTATTATGAATTGATATGTAATGTACTGAAATGTACGATATATTTGTGATATTTAGACCAGATCGGTAAACGATAGGCCTAGTTCATCCTTTAATTAAAATGCTTAAACTAACTTTAGCATTTTCAGGATTACACCTATGCAGTGTATTTCACTATTTGGTCTAATGTAACTGCAGGAAAAATAATGCTGAACGAAAATAATACACATAAAATGCAAGTAATTGAAAAGATATGTTAGTTTGTTACACATTAGGAAAACATTTGATTTACATCATTAAAAATAAAATGTTATTGAAATTATTACAAATATGAGCAAATAATTTTGCATGATATTAATATGAAATTACAGATAATGAAAGAAGACAAATATTATCCTATCTCAGAATGTAGAAAAAGACCATATGGTTCAGATGCATTGCTTACCATTAACAAAGACAGAAATTCAGCATCTGCTCTCACAAAGCAATATTATGTTTTCTTAGAACAGTTGACAAGGAGAAGCAGTGGGGGCAGGTCTTTATAAGTATACATGAATGTACATGCATATTTTTTTATTTTTTCAGTGATAGCATTAATAAGAGAGTTGGAAACACATGTGGTAAAATGACACTTTGACAGCCCTCAATGTGAAAGATAAAAATTTTACTATCACTAAGTAGGCCTATCAGATTATAATAATATGTTGCAATATGCAAAGTTTGGAATGAACACATTTGTGAAACCCAGCATAAACTGAGAATCAGATGGCAGTTGTTGTCAATAAAAATGTTTTTATTCATCATGTGATGTTGAATATTTATATATTCATTATGATGAATAGTGCAGTTACATGTGGAGGTGCATAATACTAGACAACTGATAACTCAGTATGATGACAAAAATATCTCTTTTTAAAGACCGTTCACAATTTTGTTTTTACAAATTAATGTTAAATGAACAGATTCAGAATTCCATAATAATTAATATAATTTTTAAAAATATGCTGAAATGTTTTTATCGTGCAGTTGCAAGATACTTATATTTTCATATTATAAATGAAATATTATTTTATATTATAAATATAAAAATGTTAAAATATTAAAGGACATTTTGCACTTTGATGACCCAGCTTATTGACATGTTTTGGCTCACAAAGTGCCATTAAAAAATATTCATTATGATTGAAAATTACAGAATAATCATTCTAACATAGACTGAAGGTCCTGGTGACCCAAAGTTTGAAATACATGGCTGCCATTATATATTGTTTGCCATTTGTAAACTGCCAAGTATTTTCTGATAAATTCATAAAAGATTAGTTTCAGAACCAATATACTTTCATAAGTTTGTGACTGATCTTTTACCACTATTTCTCTAATCATTTGCTTTTACAAATTCTCCTGAATCATTTTTGAATCTGCTTCAAGCTGCCCCTATTTTAGTTGATTGTCAACCAAATAAGTAAATAAACACAAAAATAAAATGGGCTACACAAAAAAATTCTTTATTCTTTCTTTCTGAAGTAAGATATAATGTTTTAAGTTGGTTGTGTCCAAAGTACTTATTGTAAAAGAATTCCCCAGACCCCTATCAGAGTCAACTGCAAAATAAAGAATTTTAAAGAGCAGAGTTTGAGAACACTTGAACATTGGAGATTTGTGTAAATAATTTGAAACTTAGCCAAAACATCTGAACAAATGTAAATTGATATAGTTTTTCAACAAGAGTGAGAACTTCAACAAGGCTTTGCTATTTCACACTAAATGAAATATTCTCTTCCCATCAGTGCTTGCATTTAAATTAAATGTTTGCACTTTAAAATTGCAGAAAGTTGGTTGCATTATATCACACACAAACACACATGTACAACTGTATATGTTGTTACAATTACAAATAAATATTTCAGTTTTCATTATGCACAGCTGTATATGTATTTCAAATAAATAACTCTATACATTATTACAAATAAATATTTGTTTTCATCATGTACAGCTGTATATGTTATTAAAATTAATATTTCAATTTTCATTACGTACAGATGTGTCTATTATTATTATTATTATTAATATTATTATTATTAAATTATGGGCAATTCCAGCTTAACTGACCTCAGTGACCTGGCAATCAGATGCAAAAAGCAGACTCATAAACTATGGTAAATTGACATGACAAAATTACTTACATTTTGTTTTAGTCATGATGACTGTTGTCAATTGTCAATTTTCTATGAATTTTGCTGTGTGTTTTCTATAATAATTTTAATATTTATCAGATGATTTTGACAGTGTACTTTTAAGAAGTACATAAAAAGTTTCACTGTAGTGTTTATGTCCAGGCATTTTGCCAAGAGATGTGATCACTGTTAAAATAAAGTTTGCAACCTTTTTGTGTAGATGAGAGGATCTTTTTTAGAAGGCATGGTCCCAATATGGGCTGCAAAACTTCTTACAATAGCAGTTTTTTTCCTTGTACTCTGAGGAAGAGTGATCTTAGCTTTGTGTACAGCTTTAATCAAAAGGTCTTGAACAAAAGGCCTTGCTGGGAGTGCTGGGCAATGCTGATTCCTGATCTTGTTTGGGTTTTTCACTTTTTGTCTGAGCTAGAATTTCTTCAGTGTGCTACAAATACTCTTTCTTTCTTCTGTGTGTATTCCATTTTGCTCTGCATTTCTTTTGCTGTTCTTTGTTTTTTCCTTTCATAGTTTCTTTTTTCCTTATGACTTTCTCACCTGTATAGTCTCATTCACTCAGCTGCTGTTTTCATAGGCATTGATGTATTCTGTCAGACAAATGAAAAATAATAGGTGATAACTGATATATCAAGAAGCATAATTTAATAATTTCTGAATAATACAAGAACAAACATTAGATAGTATGACAGACTTTAATACTGTTATCCAAGACACTAAGTCAGTAAGTGAAGTATGTTAAGTACTGATTCCATTTATAAACTACTGCTACATCAGGTTACATTAATAAATATATGACATACTATTATTATAAACTCAAAATACTTTATAGATCTTCTGTGAAAGTAAAGCAAAGATAATAATTAATATTTTTATCAATTTCATCACATTTGCGCAAGAACTATATACCCTAAATGTAATTGAAGTTGCACCCCATCTGGGGGCAATATCATTTTTAAAAGTATCATTTATATTAATAACTTTATACTAAATATTAAGTGGGTTTTTTTGTAATTCATATATAAATAATCAAATAGAGTCAAAATGTAACAAACTGGAATAATTTTCAGAGCATATAATGGAATGCTGAGCAGTAAGTGCCATAAATTCAAAATCAACAGAAAAAATGTACCTGTCCAAAAGCACTTTGTTCTCAGAAAACAATATGGCTGCCAGCCAGGACAAAATTTGCTCTGGCTCTAATACTGTAATAGTTCAGACATTTCTACCAACATATATCTGATATATGACAAAAATTTTACCTTACCAAGTTGAATTTTTGTGAAATATGAGCATTTTTTCTGGAATGCCCTTATTTCAGTTTTAATCGTGTATAGCTGTATACGATATTACAAATAAATATTTCAATTTTTATTATATACAGCTGTTTTATGTTATTACAAATAAATATTTCAGTTATCATTTTGTTCAGCACATAGCATTTTGATGTTCTGATGCTCCATTATCTGCACATATTTATAAATCACTGACTGACCAAAAGTATTTTTCCCCAAAACATTTATAATTTACAAATAAACTAATTAATTTGCAAAATTATTTCATGTAACTGCCAATTTCTGTTAACAAGAATAGTTAATGGTCTCTATTTAAACTAAAATATTATGAATTATCAATGACATAAACCAGGCAATACTTGATTACATATGACTGTTGTCTGTTTTTTTATTAGTTTAATATGCATCACATCATTAAATATGGAGCTTTCTTGTTTAAAATATATACTTTTTATTGGTCTTATATATATATATATATATATATATATACTTTTACTTACTTACATATTACTATTTTAATTTATTATTTAGAACAGCTTACATCATAAGAGTTGTATTTGTTATCTTTTCTTCATATTAAAATATTATCCTGCATGCACAAAACATTTTTCCTGGTTTTGTTCAGGTGTCTTGTGATAGTCTTGCTGTCAGACATATAAACTTTTAGAGAGAGACTCAAAGCTCTCTAGAGACAAGTTGTTTTTGCAGTAAATAAAAGAGAATGCTGTTGAGATATATTATTACTGTGATATTTTAGTAATTGTAATCTAAGAGAAGATAGTAGATATGTATTTTACTTTGATATTTTAGTAATTGTAATCTAAGAGAAGATAGTAGATATGTATTTTACTTAATTAGTAATCTTGTGACTACTTCAGCAGGAAGCTAAAAGAGTTAAATCAACAAGAAGGTTAAATCAACACAAGGGTAGTTTTTATAAGCAGGCATCAATACCAAGCAATGCTTTCTAGCATCTTACAAGTAGCACATAGAATCACAAACTGTAAGAAGCCCCATAAAGAAGAACTCATTCTACATGCTGCTGTAGATATGGTGAACCTTATGATCGGTGAGTCTGCTGGGAAGTTGCTACAAAAGTGCCTTTGTCCAATAACACCTTCAGCCACAGAATACAGTACATGGTGGAGGACCTCAATGATCAATTAATTGAAAATTTGAAAGGGAAGGAATTTGGCTTTCAGTTGGATGAGGCCACAGTAATGCCGATGCTCACTTGATTTGCTATATACGGTTTATAGATGGCAATAACAGTGTAGAAGATCTCTTCTGTAAAAGTATCACTGCTAGTGCTAAGACTTGTTTGAGATCCTTGATATTTTATACCCAAAAACAGTTTGGGATGGACTAAGGCTCAAGACTTATTCAAGATCCTTGATATTTTAAGTTTGGGGTGGACTAAGTCTCAAGTCTTATTCAAGATCCTTGATATTTTATATCCAAAAACAGTTTAGAGTGGACTAAGTGCGTTGGTGTCTGTACTGATGGTGCTCGTTCTATATCTGGCTGTTAATGGAAGATTGCAAGCTTTTATTTGAAGCACTGTGGATCCACTGCATTATTCACAGGGAAGCACTCATGTCAAAACATTTGAGTCCTACATTGAACCAAATCTTAGAATATGTATTGAATGTAGTAAACTTTATAAAAACTTGGCAGCTGAAGACAAGATTTAAAAAAAAAAAACTATGTGAGGATGTGGGATCTGAACACACATCTTTGTTGTACTACTGCACTTCGTGATGGCTTTTGTATGGTAATATATTGTCTTGTACGTTTGAACTGCAACAAGAAATTTATATTTTTTTTTATATATGAGGAACACAAGTATGTCGAACACTTAGTGAATGACGAGTTTTTGATTAAACTAGCATATTTAATAATTTATGTGACATTTTTGAGAAGCTCAATGCTCTGAATCTCTCCCTGAGCAACATGAACCTTTGAAGTCAGTAGATTTCACCTTTTATGAAAAAGCTAAAGCTATGGAAAAGAAAAATGAATGAATCACTTTATCTTGGATGTTGACTTTTACCGGTATTGCACCATGAAGCAACACAGAGCAGAATAACCTGTACCTGAACTATAAACATTTATAAACTCTAATTGTAACTGTTGAACTATTCACTATATGTAAACATGCTGTCTTATGTTATTTTTGTTGAATACATTTATTATTGATACTTAGACCACTCATGTTAGCATGACTCACTTACATGTTATATGTTATAGTCTGACACCTGTATTTACTTAACTATCCTGGCTGTATGTATCAAGCTGTATTCAAGCTATCTTCTAGAACTATCACTTTTCTATTCTACCTTATCTATCATTCATCTTTCTAACACTGGCCAGCTGGGCTTGTTTTGGAGATAAGCCTGTTATGGGCAGCCTGAGGTGGTGGATAATTAACATCCAGCAAACCTTCACAATTACTTCATTTAATAATGGTAATTTTGCTGCTCAATTAAAAAAAGTCTGATTTAAAATTAATTTTTTTTTTTTTTACAGATCTTTGTAGCTATTTTAGTGATAATTTTCCTTATATATTTGTAATATATTTTGTAATATAGTATTTACATTACAAGTTGCAAAAGCACAAACCAAAGAAATGTTTGCAGCTGAAGAAGTTACAGTGAAATATTGGCATTGAGCCATCCTTATAAATTAATGCATAGAACCTGTTTTGTAATCACAATTACATTGTTACCAGGTAACTTTACAAAGTTAGGTTTAAATTTTAAGATGAAGTAATATTAATTAACACTAAAAAAGTAATAATAAAGAGAGAAAACATATCTCTTATTCAGAATTTAAAAAGCAGTACCTCTTTTGAGCCCATTGCTAAGATTGTAAGTGTTTAATTGAAATAATTTTACACTTATGCATTCTAAGAGCAACATAATATGCAATTGATTCTACACTTGTGAACATTGTGTGCACAGAACAGTGGTTGCATGATCAAGTAACAAATTTCAAGCCTGAAGTAAGCTCAGTTTTCACTTATTTTTTTGGTATGATTTACACTTTTATAGGGGTAGATTATGCTTCCTAGCTTGAATTTGATGCTTTATGTTGTCACTTGAACTGTTATTTTAAATTCATAACTATACATATTTTATAATTTATTATTCTATATTTTAGGTAAATTATATCCAGTATATATACAATATATAAAAAAAAACACACACTGTATATGTGTGTGTGTGTGTGTGTGTGTATATATATTATACACACATATATACATATATATTAGCAGATGTACCTAATATTGCCTGGATACAAAAACATAAATGAACTTTTAATAACTTTTGTCAGTTGAAAAAGAAATAAGACTTGTTTAATTAGTCCTGTATAAATTTGTGTACATCCATTGATAAATCTGTCATCAAGGCTAATCCATTGATATATAAATTATAATATATTTGCATTCCAGCCAACAATACTCTCCATATAGTTGACTTACTTGTAGATGAAATGATGAGGAAATATATCATGCGATTCCCTTTTATTTTACTATCTCAAGTTGTCACTTAGACAACATGTCGAGTAAATATTTTTTTACACTCTGAAGCACACATGGCAGATGATCATGATGGTAGTTTTATTGTGTTGAATAAATAAATGGCTGACATTTTTTTGCTGTGTGGGAAGTATGTTTTTCAACTGAGGCACTTTTATTGGTTGTTGTAAGAGCAGCAAAATTGATGTGTCATCGCAGATTATCACTTAATTCTTGCCCAAATGACCTCCTTACACAATTGATAGCCAAATGTTGGAGAGACACTGTTTGGATAGGGGCTTACTAAATATAGATTAAAAGACAGATTTGTCTTCTCCTTTGGTAAGAAGTTTTCCACCTACAGAAATATTGTGTGACACTGAATGCTTGTCTTTAATGTTGTGGAAGAGAGAAACGTTTACAGCACCCATATATCTTCCTAGTAAGAGATGAGCGGTGTCTTCTGGAGAATTATTAATAACATAAGATTCTCATTACTTGTAATTAGTTACGGATGATTATTAATAATAATAATCATAACCAATAACTAGGGTGGTGCTGTTTCACACTATTAAAATTATATTACATGTACTACTAGTAAAAATGAATTCACAGAGATTACACATATGCAGTTAAAATATATAAAGTAAAGAAAATATTCTAATTATATTAAACAAAAGTATTGTTTGAATTTCACTTCTTATCAAGCAAGGGTATATCATGCATAATTTCTTGTTAGTATTGTTTTTTGATGATTTAATAATTGTAGTTGCAAATAAAGTTAACTTTGTCTTTCAAGAAGAGCATGAGATGCTCCTTAAATGTTTTGATAGTACGATAGTACTTTGATAGTTTTAAATAGTATGCTTAGGGAAGATCTGTCACATGAATTTATTTGTTCAAGTTTTACCCTGTCATTACAGGTTATATATTATAGCAGAACAACAGTTATTATTATTATTGATTTTATTTAAAAACAAAGTAATATGCTTCTTATTCACGCTACTTTTTTTTCTTTTCCTTGAAACAGTTCACTTTCATTTACTGTGTTGTGTGTTGTTTCATGTTCAGTCATAACATTTGCTAACATTCAGTCACAAATTTGCTAACAATCAATTACTCCAATTTAATGGGTGAATCTTTTGGACCCAATCATAATATTACAAAAAAGTTATGTATTAATTATTATGTATTAGTTTTCTAGATCACATACATTTGATTAGGAACTTGATATTTCTAGTTTATTCTACTGAAATGATGTGTCAGATTTTTTATTTCTTGATCACTTTTAAGTATTGGAAGTACTGAAATTTTTCATTCATTTAATTGCAAAAGTATTGCTGTTAGTGTTGCCCAAAGGCAATGTTAAATTGTTTTGTTATTTATTTCATATTTATAGATAAAATGATTTATCTGTGCATTTTTGTTTAAACAGCTTTAAACTCTGGTCTTCAGACCTTCTTCACTATGTAATTACTACATCCACACACACACATTTTAATCATAGTGTTGTGGTTCTTATGCAATGCATTGTGTTTGCTTGAGTCAGCCACTGACACCTGGTTCTAAAGGGCAGAGTCCGTTGTACACTATCTATTATTCTAACAAAGTAACAGTAAACTAGAGCAAATACGAGTCTTTGTTTTTTATGTACATTTCTGAGATTAAGAAAATGGACAGTTTATCAACAAACCTGATTTACATCTCTCTCTCTTCTCTCTCTCTCTCTCTCTCTCACACACACACACACACACAAACACACAAACACGCAAAACTATTTTGTAATTTACATTGCAAGTTGTACAAACACAAACTGAAGAAATGTTTGTAGTTGAAGAAAAATGTTAATTGCAATGAAGTATTGATATTGAAGATTTGAACCATCCTTAGAAAATGAATGCTACAGTTTGATTTCCTGCATATTTGTCAAATAGACAATTCCTTTGTTTGAATCTGATTGTCTTTGAGCTGCAAAATTCATTATCATTAAAGTATTGTAAAAAGAATGTTTCAGATAACTAATTTATACACTTAGATAACTATGAGAAGTATGAAATAAAAAATGTAAAACGATTGAATAGAGCAAGGTAAGCTGAAGCAATATGTGTGCTTCTACAGGTGTCTTTTGTCACTCAAAATGAAACAATATAAATGTGTATGTATTATATTTCTTGCATCTCATTTTTAGAAAGTAGCAGATTAAGACACACAAAATGTTTCCTAAAAATGGTAAAAATATGACTAGCAAAGTGATCTTTCTTAAAAGATAATGCTGACTTTGAGTTATACAGCATTATTTAATTTAAATTGAACATTGCCAACAATAAACACAATCCATCTCTTTCTAAAATAGATTATGTAAATCCATTGCCTTAGAAGCATGTCATTAAAAAAATATATCAGCATAATTTTGATTTCCAAAATAAATTTGGAGTTTCATTACTTTTTCTGGTTATTGACTTCAAATTGCAAACATTTCTTACCTTATTCAGATTGCTGACCAAATGAAATGTGCTGTGTAAAAGAGTCCTGCTTATTTGCAAAAATTTGTTTTCTGAATATCATTGTGGATTTGTATTGTGTAGAATCTTACTGCAACATTAGTATGCTTAGTTCAGCATTTACTAGTAGCAGAACAGTTAATAGTTGAGCACAATTTCATGTTTTTATTTTAATTCCCCCTCCCCCCCCCCAATAAATAAATAAATTTTAAAAAATGGGGATGTTTCAGAAAGTTAACCCCTTTTGTAGTGGGTCTTACAAAATACTATTTTAGAAAATATTTATAAATAATTATTAAGAGTTTTAGAGGCCTTAGCATGCATGATACACTGTATAACTTATTTGTGCTTTCATTTTTTCCTATCAATGCAGTTACACTACTTTCAGTATGTCATAAATCATATTTTGTTCCCATCCCGAATTTCTATTGCAAGCCATGAAAACCACAGCTGTTGGGTATGGCATATGGCACATATTTTGTAAACGCTGTATTTTGTTTATATTATTGAGCAACTAATAAACTAAAATAAATAATCTTAACAAAAATTATATAACTTTTATGTATTAGGAAATTCACATTGTGAAGTAGTCCGGTTGTCAACTCACATGTGTAATGTTTGTTTCATGAATAAACAATACACAGTAATAAATTATATTATTAAAAAAATAAATGATAATGGTTAGACTATCAAGTAATATTAAAAAAAATAATTTCAAATTGAATTCCCCATATTCATTTCTTTTTGTCTTTGCCAGGTTAAAATCTACTTGTCAACAACTTTGTTGGGGGTGGGATTGTTAAAATAGAGTGTTCAGTGATAAACTGCAATGGATAATAGTTTGGTTTTTTTGTGTGTGATTATTTAAAAATGTTGAAAAGATAATGGTGAAAGAGGAAGTTATCATTATCAAATAATTTTGTTTGCTGTTGGTAATTTTTTATTGTTGTAGCATTCTAATAATTTAATTTAATTTTAGCATTACTGTTGGCCTGTAATAATTAACAAAGTCAGCAGCCACACAACTAAAATTGCCTTTCTGCTATATGAGAAATTATTTCTCTCAAAATACATTTTAAGTGAAAAATTATCAGCAATATATTGAGAACTTTGAACTTTTTATTTAGAGTGTACCAAGACCTGCGTGTCTGCTGTCTAAAAGTACAGTTATGCTAGCTGTAATGATCCATAACTTTTCTGATGTTAGTTATTAGCAATGCTTATCATTTGACAGAATAGCATCACTTACCATAAAATCCTGATTAAAAGGGAAATAATTATAGTTGAAACTTTAACCTAAAAGTTAACATAGCATTTGTCAGTGCTTGAAATATATTTATAGGACAAATACTGGATCAGGATAAAAGCAAACAAATATATTTTTTGGGATAATGACGGTAACATACCCTTTCATTTCCAGATTATACTGATTGTATGTCAAAGAAGGATGGGATGAGTTTGAAGTTGATTAGCAGAAATGGTACACTACACCTGCTAATGAGTTTCTTCAGTTTATTATTTTAAAATTATTAGATGAGATGAAAATATTATTTTCTTTTTTCCTCTGTTATTATTGTTATTAGGAGTAGCACCATTCACTTTTACTGCCATTAGTATTACAGTGTATTTACATTTTGTCTAATTTATTTTATTTGTTTTATTTTGTCCTGGTTTCGATTGCTTTCAGTATAAAAATAATATTTATTATACATGTATATCATTATATTAAATGGTACTGGTAAAACTTTTGCAGTTTGTTAGTGCATAGTTGCAATGGTGCACTTTAGTTTCAGTTTTCCACTCATGTACCAGAATGTTTCTTTTCTCTACATTTTTGTTGGTGGAAGCAGTTTAATTTGGGAATATTGATCTGTACAGTTGAATATCATCGGCATGCAACTGATGGGACACTGAATGGTGACTTATGACAGAGGCCATGTATATATAATGAAAAGAACTTATCTGAGAACAGATCCCTGTAGAAAGTAGAAATTGTCGGAGCTAGAATGTTTAATGATAATGGTATGTTTGCTTATAGACACTATGATATAAATTGAAATAAAGCTATACCATAGATGCCCAAAACATTGCTGGAGACAGTAGAGACTGTTGATAAATAAGAAGTATGAGAACTGAAATCTGAATTGTCCAAAGCAATGGACTGCAGGTTGACATGCTGACTGACAATCACTGAAAGGATTATGGTGATTAGGTGAGTTAGTGAGACAAAACAACTTGTTCTAGGACTTCAACACAAATGATAAGATTAGAGACTGGGTGACAATTTTCCCAAGTCGTTGGAGTATTTTTTTTTTTCAAAAGGGGCCCTTACATATAGTTTTAAAAATTATTATGAAAATGCCAATAGAAAGGCAAGTACTTTGGAGCACATTTCTACAGGTTTGTTCATAGAAGGTCCACATATATTGGCTGAAATGTTGAAAAAAATTAGTTATTGAAACTGTGTCTTGGTTGTAAGGGGATGGCAGTTCAGGTACAAGATGCTTTCGTAGATAATCTTGAATAATTTTCACCTTTTTTTTTTTTTTTTTTTTTTGGGGGGGGGATTGCAAACTGATTGACATACTGTTCTTTTCATGGTAAGAAGCAGTTTAGATTTATTTCTTGCCATTTATCTATTATACAGAACAGGTTTGTTTATAGCAGGCACCTCTTAGTACCTGTTTACTGAAAACTTTATTTGTAAATGTTCTTTCTCTCTGTTTAATAAATTTGTTTATGGATGTTAAGATCTGATGAGATCCCTAACCCTTCAATTTTGTGGTGGTCTCTCATGACAGTGCCTATGTTGTCACTTATTTTTACTTGACTCGTGTTTTTTTGGACATGCTTATCAAGAAGCATGCATGCACATAATATAGTTGCTCAGCATTGAAATGTTGCATCATTATTGTTTTCTAATATTGGTTAGATGAAGTCTGTTAATTGAGCTGATGTAATGTTTGGAACTGTAAACTGGTAGATTGTAGAGGATCCGGAAAGAACACATTGATGATGTATGATTCCTCAGTGGATATGTAATTTCATGATACAATATTGGGAGTGAGAAAACTATTGTAAAGCCTATATATTATCCATTCTAATAGGTGGTATGTTGACAGACTGTTTTAAGTTTGAAATGTAAAGAGATTTTAAAAGTTTTGACCATATGGGTCAGTGGATTGATAAAAGTGTAAACCAGTTCATCTGCAGACTTAGTTATGGCAGATGTGATTGTGAGAGAAAAGTCTATGAACATGACATTCCTGGTGATAAAATTACTACATCCACCTGTAGGACAAGAAAATTACATTCTTTTAAATCTGCACATAGTCTTGCATCTCCTGTTGTATTGAGCTAGGTAACTGGAGATGAGTGACAGACAGCTTAGTCTAGAATGAGTATAGTAGCTAATCAAGGTCTGATGATGGTGACTTTATAAACTTTGAATCCAGAACAAAAGGTACATACACTAAACTCAGGTATAGAAACCCAGGTATTCATAGAAATTTCATGTGAAGAAACCTAGGAACTTGCTTAGTTAGCAGGAGTAAACAATACAGCACACAGATTTGAGATGGTTAAATGCAGGGCCATCCTCAGGTATTTACAGTTTATACTGTCACCTTAAAAGGTTCCATGTAAAGAAGTTATATATATTTTTAATGGTAAAATATATCAAATGTGCTTTGTTCAGAAACACAAGACAAATTTTATCTGTAGTAGTTCTTCATGGTATGAATAGTTAACTCTTTTGATCTGGGAAATTTTTTCCTCATATATGGACAGAATAGAGAAATTTCTTGTATTTGACTTATACAACTCCTCTGATGGTTGCCATTGGACTCACTTATATTGGTGGTGGTGAAGTTAATAAAGGTGGTCAAGAACTTGCAATATATTGACTTGAGAGTGGTTGATATGTTTGCTGTGGTGTTATCATGTGTATTGCAGTTGTTGTTGAAGCTGTTTTATTTTCTTCTATTACTTAATATTGGAGTAGGTTTTGTTTGCCGATGTGTGGTGTAGGTCGTTGTTTCTTCTTATTAGTTGTTGACCTTTGGTTGTAAAAGGTTCTTGAATAGATGTGTGTTGACACTCCACTAACTCTACGGTCAGTCTGGTTATTTTTTCTTTGGTTGAAACTTTGTTGGGATTTGTATATTCGCAAACAAATACTTTGGCTGTGTACATGTACTGGGATTAAATTTTTCTTTCACTTGGGCTTATAATTCTTTGGCCGTTTGTTTTGTTGTCTGTGAAAAAGATTCTTCTGCCACCGTTGTGATAGCTTTTAATGAATTGACTTTAGTTTTAGGTGGCATTTTCCAGGAGGTGGGTGTTTTCTTTATCAGCTGTCTTTTCGCGGTCGTTTTAAAACTGATGGGAGGTAGTTAGAAACTTCTAAACCTAATTTAATAGTAGTTGATCATCTCTTGTCACATGCTGGATATATAATTCTGGTTGTCAAATCTCTAGAGTAGAAAGATGAAAGTTGTCAAAGCGTGATGTAATTTTTCAACCTTGGTAGCCTTTAAAAGTTGGGTAGCCTGATTTCAAACTAGGAAGAGGTAAATGAAGATCACGAAAATCCTTGGTTGACCTCAGTGTAGTCTGTCTCGTGTTTCACGATTTTCATGTGACTCCTGTCGGGAGGGATGCACCATAATAGCGTGTGCGCTTGCTCGTATCACGTGCTTTTCTCCCTTGCTGTGCAAGGGCGTTGGCATGTTGTAAGCTCTTGCACTAGTATTTCTTCTCTACTATAGTTTTGCCCTTGAAAGGGCGTTGACATGTGAGCTTTTGCACGAGTATTCCTTTGCTATAGTTTCGCTCGATTAATTTCAGTAAGTAAGAGAAGCGTTCTTGCTGCGCGGGTGTCGTAAAGTTAATTGTGTATCCAGTGCATAGTTCTAGGTCGAGAAAATAATTCTATAAGGCAGATTCAGATAAATTGAGAACACCGAGACCACAAGGGTATATGCGGTGCCCAAAGAAAATGGGTACTACCCCTCCCTTTCCCCCCCCCCCAAAAAAAAAAAAAATCGGTCCTCCTAGCGCGAACTGACAAGCAAAAAAAGAAAAACAATTTATTTCCCTTTCTGAACACAAACAAGTGACCCCCTTCCTCCCCAAAAAAAAAAAAAAAAAAGAAAAGAAAAAGGTACTTTTTAGTAGTGGCGGCGGGTGTTTATCTAACCCAGACGGTGCGCGTGTTGTTTTAGCAGAAATTTCACATCTAGATCCAAGTTAGTTTTCTCCTGTCACCAGAAATTTGCCCTTTTCACATGTAGATCCAAGTTAGTTTTATCCTGTCGGAACCATGGGCAAAATGTTCTCTTGCTCAAAGAAGAAATACAAAATTATTCTGCCAATTATACCAAAAATAAATGATCACCTCCATCACCTAACACGGCTAGGACGCCGCCAGACAACCGGCACTCTGTACGGGTGCGTGGAAGATAAAGAGCACTAAGTGATTGTGGAACACTAATTGACCTTGATCACCGTATACTGATTTGACCGCATATTTGTCGGTGAGATTATCTGTCTTTAATTATTCTCTCTTCTTTTTGCATCTCTCTAAAGAGCCAAAAGTTGTCTTTCGATTACAGGAGGGGCAACGGTGGAAAAAGTAGCAAGTTTTTTTTTAAAAAAATTTTAATACACCATACAAAAAATCCCAAATAAACAAATAACAACACAAAACAAATCCCAAATAAGCAAATAACAACACACAACAAATCCCAAATAAACAAATAACAACACAAATCCCAAATAAACAAATAACAACACACAACAAATCCCAAATAAACAAATAACAACACATAACAAATCCCAAATATACAAATAACAACACAAAACAAATCCCAAATAAACAATACACAACAAATCCCAAATATACAAATAACAACACAAAAATCCAAAATAAATAGCACACAACAAATCCCAAATAAACAAATAACAACACAAAACCCACACAACAAGATGTCAAATATCAACCTCGCCGCTCAAACAGCTGCCCGTTGAAATTTACTATCCAGTTTCTTATGTTTGTTCTAAGTGCTGATACTACTACCTGTCTTCATCTATGATCATCAACATAGTACAGACCATTTAGCCCCAAAGTCATTAAATCGAGTAACCGTATCCAGTAGACTTACAGTCAAATAATGATGATAATACTTTTAGTAGAAACAAACATTATAATATAATTATAGTGAATAGGAGAAAATTAACCACAGTATGTTATAGTGAATAGGAGAAAATTAACCACAGTATGTTATAGTGAATAGGAGAAAATTAACCACAGTATGTTATAGTGAATAGGAGAAAATTAACCACAGTATGTTATAGTGATAGTCGGAATACCGAGTGACGTGCCTAAAAAGGGAAATAATTCTGTTACATGTAATATCGGAAATTACTACTGATTGGTTAGAAGAAAACTGTATGAAATACGGTCAACCTTTTATTTTTTTAAATAAAAAGAATATCCCGTTAAGAATTGTGGCCTGGGGTTTTAGAAGATGATTTAGAAAGACTTAAAACCCTAACATGGCCGACAACACGTCCACTCACATTTAAGCGGTGTCAGGTGTTAAAAGTATTTGACAATTTAAATAATATTTTGGACATTAAAAAATCATTTAAAAAACCCAAATCCCGACTTCACAAAGCGATGAAGATAAAATTTGAAAAGAAAAGCATAAATACTTATAAAACTTGAGGATGGATGACATCTTAATAGGAAAGAGTAATGGTGACAGACATAATTATAACATTAAATCAACATGAAGTAAATGCATTCCGATTGTTCACTTTTTCTAATTGGCCAAGTTACGACTAATGAGACTGGTGGCGAGGCGATTTCCGCATCGACCTGGTCCAGTGATAGAGAATCTTTAAGGGACCGCATGCCCAAACTCCTCCCACCCAGGCAAAGACACCCCAATTTAACCAGCTCTTCTCTCATGATGTCACCAACAGCATAAGGCAAAATTATTGCTAGTCTTTCATGGTTATTTATATCTGTGCTTTCATCCAAGCACGTGGAGTAAAAGGCTGCCCTTTTGTAAGTCAGTGTGAGCTGCTGACCAACATCACTTAACATCCGCAGGACTCGATCTTTAACAGTATTTCTGCTAAGTGGAATCTCAGACAATTTTATCCTTATTTAGAAAATAATGAAAAGGGGAATTACACCCAGAAACATGGCCTCTTTGATAAAATCCCATTCGGAGAGCGGTTTACAATGTTTTGCGAAAATGAAATTTGTAAGCCGGCACCTATCATATGATTTGTTTTAGAAAGATAGTTGCAAAAAAACTATCCTTCTGGTAATGATAGTTCCTCAATTTCCCTTCAAGAAACACTTTCTTTTCAGCTTCATCAAGTTCGGCAACAATCTTGTGGTTGGTGTCAAAATGCCGCCTGACACAAAATACTTTCACTGCACAGAATATATAATGCTGTCCCATTGCATTCAATAACGCCAAATGACTCTGTCCATGTCTCTTGGAATGATCTTCCGCTATCTGTTTTCAGTTTTGCTTTTTTTTTTGCTGTAATCATTTGTGAGGGTTCAAGACTTGGAGTATACAAAAACACAAAATTTTAAAAATAATGAAGTACCCAATATAAATCTATCCCTATACCATAAATGGCTAACACTATTACTTAACAGTAAAGAATTGGATATTCCCCTAATCAACAATCTTTGGCGGCAGATTCATATATGCCAAGGGGACAGCACTGAATTAAAAGAATCTGTCTTATAATAGCTAATTGGAACATCTCTTTGCTAAACCTCAAACTTTAGACTTACTTTCGGTTTTATTGGACTTATTTTGGCTGAGCACATGTGGAAAGGCTTGGTTTCCCTACCTAGCTTTCATGTTTTTGCCCGATTATGAAATTGCGTGTTTTTTTTCATTACATTACGTCTTAGATATTAAATTTCAATTATTTGTAAGGAACCTCAATGCTAAAATCTGGAAACTGAAAGCTAAAATTGTATTTTAAAATGAAGGTATTAAAACTCACAGTCTGCATAAAATTTGAACTCGCTTAGTGTAGCCTTGCCAAATAGCAAGGAATCTGATTGGCCCAAACTTTTGGAATTTGGTAAATAAATATGTATACTACATCTATCCTATAGCGATATCTTAAAATCTTAGGAGATAAGTAAGGGAAATGTACATGTATAGATGTAAAGACTTATTTAAATTACATATTTTCTTGTTCACTGTGATTATTGACACAGGAAACCATACTTTAATACCTTTTAGTTGTGTGCCGGCTGCGGCACGCGTGCCATAGGTTTGCCATCACCGACCCAGTCAGTTAGACAAATAGTGCAGGCTGTAGGCTTTCTATCCGCACCTGTTGAGGGACCGTCGCAGGCCGAGGTCTGATCAATCTAGTCCCTTGTTGAATAAGACGGGTAGATAGAGTAGATATGGTGCCAGTAGAATGCCAGTGGCTCAGACGGGTGGATCTAGTGCTGATTCTACAACATATAAATATATATATATATAAATGAATATACATAATAATACCAGCATAATCATAGTTGAAATCATAAGTTCCATCTGAATGATCATTCTCTGAAAAACAAAAGGTATTTTACCAGTGGTGTCTGGGAGAGCTTTTCTGAGCCATGCTTTTCGGGCAGGGGCAAAGCTGACTGATAATTTGGACCATTTACGGCACGTACAGAGGCAGACCAAGTCGGTCACATGGTCAGTCAGGCTAAATATCTGGCGAATTATTACAACTTGACTTACTTGATCCGTCAAGATTGAATAATATTGCCAGAGATTGCCGGGGCCTTTCGCATAAGACAGGAGCTAACTGATGTGCTAGTTCGCTCCTGGAGTCTCAGTATTTTGTTGCCAAGATCAAACTTATTTTCCCCATTTGTAGGAGAGCCAATTAGTGAATTAGCAATTTGTTTGATGGCTAAAATATGCAGAATTTAGGATATGACATGATGGTGTGATGGGTCTTTTGCCCTCATATGTCCAATTGCATCTAATTGTTTTTGGTTATTCCTAAGTGGCAAGGGACGAGTGGGGTGGTTCATCTCATGTAAAATATATTATTACTGAAGCCATAGCTCATCCAATGATTCAAAGGTATATATTATACACTGATGGAATTTATTGCTTTTTACCTTATCGTTTCTCTAGGACAATGAACTGAAGATACAAAAATTATGTGTCTCTAAATATATTTTAACAACAACGTAAACCGTTAGGACTCCGGTCTCTGCAGGGAACTTTTAAAAGATAAAAAAAATTAACTGCACACATTATGTAAATTCTTTAAATAGCCCTGCCCCACTCCCCCATTAATTTTATGTTTAAGCAGACATGTTTTTTAACATAAGAAATAATCAAGAATCTTATACAGTATTTATTCTTTTTATTCTTATATTATTATTAAATGTGTGCTCTGGGCTGTACATTATACCACGTATAATCTAATGACCAGTGTGTCCTACAAAATCTTCACTACTTTTATCACTAGTCAAGCAAAAGGCAGTGGAGTGTTTCAGCTCATTTCACATTGTGAAGAGTCTAGTAATGTAGCGAAGAGTTCTAGTAATGTATGCTACGATCCGAAATTTCCAGCTGTACACAGATGGCGATAGTGGAAATGAGTGTTTTGTTCGACAGTATTTTATACTGAAAGTGATGGTTTACTGCAGTTAAAAAAACATTCATAAAAGTGGATTTATTTCATGTCATTTACTTTCTTTCAAGATATTTACCTGGGCTTCTGCAATTCGGATCATATCTATCAACACATTGTGATCTCTTTAATTTCTATCGTTTGACACTATCTCTGAAAGTGTATCCAAAACGTTATAACCACCACATGCGGCTCGTTTTGGTCTTCCTTGCACGTTGAAATAAATTATTACTTTGCTTTCATCTTTTTTAATCTCTATAAATGCAGTTTTACTAGAGTGTTCATTTATCGAACTTTTCTTGTGCATTTATTTACCTAGGAAATTACAACACATGGGTTTAGCTTCTCAGAGCGTGTATGAAGTACTTTGTTTTCATTATGCTGATAGTGTGAAGAGGAAATAGTCAAGGAAAAGTATTTAATCAAAGTGAGGAAAGTAGTTTGTAATACGTTATTGTGAAAATACGTATTGTGTGGTACAAATGATATTAAGATTTTGAAATAGTTAAAATTAATATAATAATTATGTTTGGGACACCCAATCTGAACTCTCTTGAGTCAATATATTTTAATTTGTGCCTTTAAAGGTTATTAAAACTGGTCAAATAATATAATTCTTTCTTGTTGTGCCTTTAAATAGTATTTCAACTGGTTACAATTAGAAAATTATTTCTTGTTATGCCTTTAAAGAGGCATAACTTTTCTTATAACTTGGCCTACACAATATGTAAAGGCAGGCATATCGCAAGGCACGCCGTAATCCTATTGTTTCAAAATATAGTCCATAGATTTTGTCCCATTTCTTTATTATAATTAATTTACAATTTCACAACATACTGTCTGTTATGATTTTTAAAAAAAACTGATTAAAAAAAAAAAAGTGGATTGACACGCGTCGTCTTGTAGCGAATATTTGTTCTAAAATGTATTGTTTACGTCATTAAATTTAGCGTTTATTCTTAGGTCATGTTTTCAGTGATGGATGCCACCATTAAGAGTGGTATTTTTCGACAACAGAAATGCAGGGGCATGTGTCTGTTTGGAGGCTGAAGTTTCCTAAGCCCTTCTCAGAGTTTTGGTTACTTTTTTAACCAGTATTTCCATCATAAATAGGTGACTAATTGAAACTTTGAAATTGTATACAATTACTGATCGAAATTTGAAGTGTTTTTCTTACTCGATGTCACGAGACCCGGAGTGTACTAAATAATGCTGGACAGTGCTTATAGCCTACAGTATCATATATTGGATCGTAATTTTTTATTAACAGTATTTGTTACCATTTGTAAATAACTAAGTTCGGAATAAACTGGCGTGAGGTCTGGCTAAATATTTTTTTTAAAGTAGAAGATCAGTAAAAATATGTTGATGAATGATAGATACTTCATTTTGTAGTTTTTATCAAAGGATTAAAAAAACAACTGTCAGTTCTTTCCGGTACTTCATTTTGTAGTTTTTATCAAAGGATTAAAAAAACAACTGTCAGTTCTTTCCGGTACTGGACACAGTGATATTTCCATGGACGTTACGTCAAAGATTTACAAAGGGAATGGAAGTTGAACATATGAACCGCGGTCAACAAATGATAATAAAGTAGTAGTACTCGAATTGTCAAAGGATGATTATAAATTAATAACGGAAATGTCAGAAGATAATAAAATATTTATAGATGAAATGTTAAAGGGAGACAGTGATGTTAAAACGCCAGAACTGGTTAAAAGTGATAAAATAAAAATGCCATCGAAAGATAGTCACGTGATCGTTGAGAACGTGGTGGATACATCGGCTAGTAGTTTGCCTCGAGCTTTTCCAAGCACTGTGCTGGAGAGTTCTGGCGAGGAAAGAGTGGCAGGTGTCATGACCACCGCTTGGAAACATCACCGAGAAACCTTTTTGCGTTATGCCATGCAAATTCTCAATAATGCCCTACTTATTGAGAATCCCAAAGCAGATCTAACACGGTGAGATTTTTTTCAATTAACAATTTTTGTCACTTTTTACCTCCCGATCTCACCTAATTTAACAGAAAGAATTAATGCTATTAGTTTTTCCACCACTTTTTTCTATTTAAAAAGCAGTTTATGACCATTGCATTTTTTTTTTAATGAACCCACATACATCTTTAATTATTTTTTTAAAAAATAACTCTTAAACCCTTTGTGCATCATTATATTGTAAAATGTAAAATGCATAAATTATAAGAACTAAAGAAGTAAGAAAATTTTATATGAGTTTGTGGGGATTAAAAATTATGAAATTACATGTATTGATATTCTAGGGATCAGTAACAAATGTAATGTAGACAGTACACATGCTCATTTGGTATTTTTACTTAATCACACACAAATTCCTTCTTAGCTGTGGATGACCATAAACATGATAATGAATAAGAAAAGTACTTTGGAAATAAAACAAAGAAAACCTATTAAAATTATGACCATAAACATGATAATGAATAAGAAAAGTACTTTGGAAATAAAACAAAGAAAACCTATTAACATGTCACATGAATTACACTCAATTAGTAAATATTTTATTCAGTTCACTTACTCATTCAAAATATCTTTCAAAGAAGTTTATATACATGAACTGACAGGATAATTGAGTGAAAAATAAGTATAACTAAATTAATCAATCATTATTAAAATAATTTAATAATCTTCATATTCAAAATTTAAACATATAAGAGTTCCAAGACTTGTTCAAGAGAATGTTCACAATACAGCAATAGTGTTTACTCTGGAAATAGATTGAATTTACAGAAATGCTTGTCTTTGCTATTTACATCACTGGAACAGTTTCATAGTTCTGTATAGTTTTTCCTTCAAACAGTCATATTGTCCTGCTGTCACTGTGTAGATCACTCTCTGTACTTAAGTTTAGACCCCAGTCACATTCCATTGAAAATATCAGTTCTCTCCTATCCTATAAGTATATTGGCTACACACATTAAACCCACATCCATTTAGTATCACCAATTAAGCAAATAGCACAAGATGTTATTTAATCACAGTTTTCATGATTGGTTGCATACCGTCCTAATACAACAATAATAGACAAGATTGACACTCTTTGTCCCCAAGTCTCTTTTAATCATATTCAGTAAACACAATGAAAAGAATAGATATGGATTCTGAAGAGGAAAACATATGACATGATTGGTTATACTTCAACCTGATAACAGCAGTGATAGACACAGATCATTGCCAGTGCAAGGGTTTCATGTGCCCTGGGCAAAACTTAAAATTTGCACCCCAGTTGTATTCTGTACTATCTGTCCATCTATCCATCTACCCATCTACATTATGTGATTGACACAAGATAAGGGCCATCGCAAGAGTTTCATGTGCCCTGGGCAAAACTTAAAGACCAAGTGAAATGGAATCTAGGTCATCTACAGATGAGAATAAATCTGTATGAAATTAGTGTGTATGGTTTTAGAGTGACTTATTAATTCCTTTTGCAAGTCAATCTTGCCTTGGAAGTGGTCATTAGTCTTCTCTTTCTGATTTGCCTCTACCATGGAATCACCAGTATGTGTTATCTGAAGTGATGGAACCAGTTTTACTTAGTGAACTAGAAATAAACACCACCATGAGTTAGAGAGTGACTAAGGGGCACTTGTTAATTTTTTATGACCACCTTAGAAAGATAGATTAAGCAGCAAATCTCTTGAGTAAGAGTTTGTTGTCCTCTTCGCTCCATCACCTATCTCATATAAGACTTTGCAGGTTTATTTCTATTTACATTTATTAAGAATTGCAACCATGAGGAGTGACAAAGTTTATAAGCATTTTGCAGCTGGTGATGAAAAAAGCAACAAACTTAAAGCAAAAACTGAATGTAATTAAGAAGCCATAGAATAGTGAGCAAACACAATTTTATGTTCTACAGCAGTTGGATTTGAACAAAAGTGGCCATTGCAAACTGTTTGTGCAAATGTAGGGAAAATTAAAGCAAGTGTTTTATAAGTTAAACTTAAAAATATATCAGTGACATATCTGTACTTGGTAATTTTTAATCCTACTATATTGATAATATCCTGTGTTTAATTGACTTTTTAAAAAACATCTATGCTTAATCAGATTTCTAACACTATTATTTTCTGTTAATGTTGACTATCACAGCTCACATGTCCACATTTTATTTTTTACCTTTTTATCATTTATTTTATCTTGTATAACATGCATAATATTCTCAGAAGAAAGCATTAAGCAGTATGAAGTGGTGATCGGAAGTGTGTTATCCTTAGGTATGATTAAGAAACAAATGAGTGTGTATATATGGATTGCTATGAGTTGTCCGTTTCATAATCAGTCCAGTTGAGTTTCTGTGAGATTTCAAAGCATCATTTCATCTTTGTCAGATCTTTCTAAGCGGCACTTGTTAAAGAATAAATAGTATGACAGAACCTAGAAGTAAATAGTGTGACTTTAGGAGTAAATGATATTTCAACACTTTTCTTGTTAAGGAATAAATAGTATGACAGCACTTTTCTTGTTTATGAGTAAATGATATGTCAACACTTTTCTTGTTTACGAGTAAATTATATGTCAACACTTTTCTTGTTTAGGAGTAAATGATATGTCAACACTTTTCTTGTTAAGGAATAAATAGTATGACAGCACTTTTCTTGTTAAGGAGTAAATGATATATAACACTTTTCTTGTTAAGGAATAAATAGTATGACAGCACTTTTCTTGAATAAACAATATCACAACACTTTTCTTGTTAAGGAATAAAAAGTATGATAGAGTGAAAGATCTTACTTTCTAAGCAGCACTTTTTTTTGTTGTTGTTAAGACCACTTGTTAAGAAATAAATAGTGTGAATGAGTATGATAGAGTGAAAGATCTTACTTTCCAAGCAGCACTTTTCATGTTAAGGAATAAATAGTATGACAAAGGGAAAGATCCAGTGAATGAAGGTTGCAGAAGTGAGGAAGCCTAAAATTGAATAACACTTTAAATCACAGTAAGCATACATTGGGGTTCACTACTTTCTTGCTTCTGGCATATCAAGAGTTATGGATGTTTCCTCCACACTTTGTCTTACCATCATTTTAGTACACTTTCATTGAATACTAATACACAGTCTCGTGAATTCACAGTGAATGATGCCTGAAGAAATCAAAAAATGAAAAATTGTTTATTTTGCAGTTACTGAAAGTAGATTGATGCCCGGTGCAAGCATAATCTCAAATCAATTCCCAGCCTTCTTTGAATTTTGCATACCACTTAACAAATTTGTCTTTGAAGGACTATTTTAACAGTTCAATAGTTCCAGCAACCAATCCTCTACTTTTACAGTGAATATTATTATATTATATTATTGTGTTCAATTTTTCATCTTTTTTTGTCACCCACCTATCACTGACTGACTAAGAACCAAAACACTTTTGCAATAAGGGATTGAACTGAATATTTGATGACAGAATAAGATGGTGTGAAGGATTCAACATGTTTTTCTTTTATGCATCTGTACATAATGTGTCTTCCTTCTATACATATGTTTTTTCCATCTATACATAATGTGCTTTCCATTTATACATAATGTGTCTTCCATCTATACATAAGTGTGTTTTTCATCTATACATAATGTGTTTTCCTTCTAGTTCTATACATAATGTCTTCCATCTACACAAAATGTCTTAATTATACTGATTTGGTATGTGTGGGGGCATTAGGCCACACTTTTCAATCAGTTATTCCCTCATGCATTGTTAGTATTTATTTTGAATTGAACAAAAATGCATCCCTGTTGTTTAATATCTTATGGGAAGTTAATTTCCTGTTGATTTTCAATCATTTTACTGTACATAACAGTGCAATATATTATTGTTTTAATTCAAGACTGCATATGTATGCACACACATGTATATACACACACATAGACACACTCTAAAGCAATAATATATTTTATTTTGTTTGGTGTGGAGCAGATTTCGAGGAAGCTCTAATGCAGCTGACAAAAAAGATGCTTCTGCTGGGTTTCATCCTGGTAGTGGTTCCAAGCCTGTGGATGCAGGAAACTTTTCAAGTGATAAAAAAGGTAAGCATCACTTGTCACTGCAAATTTATTCTGATACATTTTATTTCCGTGTTCAAATTAATCAGAGTGCATGAGCAATATTGCCTATATGTTAAAATATAAGAGTATATGAATATTATATTTATAGCTATAGGTTATAAGAATATTATAGCTGTACGTTACAATGTAAGAGTGTAAGGAATTATAGCTGTAAGTTACAAGATAAGAATGTATAAGTATTATAGCTATAAATTACAATATAAGAAAGTATAAATATTATAGCAGGAATGAAACAAGTGAACTGTGCAGGCCCCAGAGTGTTGTACTTTGCCTTTAGTACCCCATTACACTGCAGCTCTATGAGCTCCATCTGCAAATGTACAGGTGCAGTTCCTACGTTGATGGCAAATGGGTTGCAAAACAGTTCGAAATTACTTTTCTATGTTTCAAAGTCACTAAAGCGCTGGGTGAAATCAGCGCAAAGTGAGTTAAGTTTTTCAGCAAACTGTGCATTTGGGAACACCATGGTGCTGACTTGGTTCAACATTGCTTTGCAACAGGAAAATGAGACAAGTTGCATTGGTGCATTTGTATCTCCTGTAAAGTGCAGCTTCACTTGAAATGCCTTCACTGCATCATGCATATCAGTGATCAAATGGTCCCATTCCTGGAGTTGCATGTTCAAGACATTGAAATGAGTGGTTATGTCAGACAGACGGAGGGCGGTTGAGGGTGTGCGCCAAATAAGTGCGACCACTTTCAATCCCTTCCACCAGTCATCCTGCCTTCCACTTCAGATGCACCATGAGGCTGTGGGGATCCCCCAGAAGCAGATCAAGACTGAGAACATTGTGAAGATGAAAGGTCTATTGCGGCTTCTGGGGTGAGTGTGAGCAGAACAACACAACCACAACGCATATTCTGATCTCTCAGGCAGCCTTTCCTTTGGCAATTTGGGAATTTGATTTGCACTTCATATCGCCAGGCCATTAAAAAATATTTTTGCCTAAAATTCTCTCACGGGCCGGATTTAATTGTACGACAGGCCGGATGTGGCCCACGGGCCTTGAGTTTGACACCTGTGGCCTAGTGTCAAGTATAGCTGTTATCAAATAACATCTTGCTGGAATTTTCCAGAGTACAAATCACTCAAAATATGAGAAGAATGTAAGCAGAGAGTAGATCTAAGTCAAACCAGAGAGCTGGCATGAGAAAAGAATGTTATCTTCAGCTTAGTGATATATAAATTTTAATACAGTAAGCGTTTGGTATATTAAACTAAATATAATATGAAATTTAGAATTCCGTAGGTAAATTTTATGTGCTGTAACTGGGACTTTGACAATAAAGATGCTATGGTCTAATACATTCTGTGATTGGCAAGGGGAGATAACGATTGACTAGCTATTCTTGCCAGGAAAAATTGAGTTGTTAGTAGCTTGTTTGATTCATTACTAAGAACACTAATGTTCATGGGATCCAGACAAAACATAACACTCACTTTGTCTACATGATGAGGTTTAGGTACTAAAATGTCATTGTGCAGTTTAAAGTTGGAGCTTGAATTCCATCTCCTCCAGAGGTTCAGCATGATTGGAATTAAGATAATCCAAACTAATCCCAGGCTGGTAAAATAGAGATATTGTTGGGTCTTTCTTCTTACTCTAGGCAAGAAGGTCCATTGTCAGAGAAAATAGTATGAATTTATTAGCCTATAAGTGTTATCAGACTCTTAAATGTGATAAGTATATTGTTCCTCAAACAAATGATGATAAGTTTATAACTGTTAAAAGTGTTTTATTTTACATTGCCTGATTCTTCAGAGCAGAATTAACAGTTTTTATCCGATTTGTGAGTGATGCAGTAATTTAAAATAATAAAAAAAAAAATCACATTTATACCTAATGCATTCCTAATTGAATCAGTGTACTCAACTACTATGTAATTCTGAGGTTTGAATCAGTATTCTGAAATCTACTATGCAGTCCTAATGTTTGAATCTGTATACTAAAACTACCCTGTAAATCCTGATGTTTATCTGCCAGGAGGTGGAACAGTATGGTATTTGGATACAACACCAATGAACGTTCATGCTACTGAGGGCGCATGCTTGAGTTCTCTGCCTGTTCTGACTGCCACAGGTTTGCAGCACACAGTTTTGGCAACTTTATCACAGTCTGATTCTTCATTTTCCAAAGACACATCAGGATCCTTCCATTCCACTTCTCCAGAGAAACGTTCTGTTAGAACAAAGCCTAAAGGAACCTGGGAATATGTGGTACTGCATATTACGTCTTTCATTGTTATTTATATACCAACATTCTTGTATATCTTTATATTTTTTCTTAGGAATAACATTATTATATAACATTTTTTTCGTTAGCTGTCTTATTTAAAATAAGTACATATATTCATTTTTTGTGCATAGTACCATGTAACTAGAATAGGTCATAGGATATTTGTACAAGCATATATAGTGTAAGTTAACATTTTGTAGTAATGTATATCACAGTAAAAACAAAATAAGATGCAATACATTTTCCTCATAGCTATAACAACATTTTATTAGCTTGTATTAATATTTATAATAATAAAAGAAGAAAATGTTTATTCTTATAGTTATACAAGCTCTGAACTTTTAACAACAATTAGACATAAAATGTGCTCAGTTGTTATGTAAACTACTGAAACATATAAGAAAACTAAAAAGAATTTAACAAAACAAAATGACTACAAATGCAAAATGACAATTCAGTTAGTCCCAGACTTACTATAAGGACCAGTTCTGAGTGCTTTGGTTGTATATCAGAATTGGTCATAAGATGGAAAGGAAAAGTAGCAAAATATGTTTGCTTCATTAAAATTGTTCTCTGAAGCTAGTACTTCATTGTACAATAGGTTTTTGTTTCTTTTTAGTTTACAGTATTGCTTAGAAATTAAACAAAACTGCTGTAATGAATATGTAACATTTACACATACTGAATAATCAGAATAAACATAATAATGCTGTTTGAAAAAGATTTATATACGAATACATATTACTGTTAAAAGAAATATTCCAGAAGTATTAGAAATACTCAAAAATTAATTGAAAATTTTCTTGTTTACTTTTAACTGAATTTATGTGAAAATTTTGGTTATAAGTCAGTGGGTCATATGTTGGAGACTATCACTATATAACACTTTAACAGATAACTGTATTCACAAAAGAGAAAAACAAATATAAAATGGATTTATATATGTACAGTTTGTTACAGAGACACAGAAAAATGTGTTATTCTTGCTGCTGAAAAATGTCTTGTTTTGATTTAACAGTAAAATATTAACATTTAACTCATCTACCATACCCCTCCTAATTTTAAAAAGGCACCTTTATATTGGTGGCAGCATTTTGACATTGCATGAATTTGCAGAAAATTTTAGATTCTAAATTCTTTTGGTCAGATGAATTTTTACTTGTTTTGTGAACTGTAGATTAAAACAGAAATAGGTACACTGCATATTTTGACGATGGCTGCACTTTTAATCTTCATATGGATTGTTTAAAATTCTAAACATAAATTATTTTGTAAACTTGTACTTATTTTAAGTTTTAAGTTGTCCAAATTTTTGTATGCACACTGTATATTATCACAATGGCTGCACTTTTCATCTTCATGTGGGTTGCATAAAATTCTAAGCTTTAATTATTTTTTAAAACTACTTTTTATTTTAAGTTTTAATTTGTCCAAATATTTGTATTGAATTCTTTTTTGATCAGATATTTTCTTATTTATCTTAGATTATTGGGAAAGTAGATATCTCCTTCTTCAACTACCTTAATTTGTTTGTGTTTATATATATAGTTTTCTGCTTGTGTGTGTGTGTGTGTGTGTGTGTGTGTGTGTGTGTGTGTGTTTGTGTGTGTGTGTGTGTGTGCGTGTGTATAGTAATAGAACTGTATTTAAATCAAGGAGAATATTATAAATAAAATGAAAATCATAAAATTAAATAAGTTTAATGTATTTGCATTACATTTTTTATTTATTTTTGTCTTTAGAAAAGATATTCCACATGCATATGTTTAGATTTAGAAGAATTTTGTTTGATTTGTTGACTTTTAGTTATTTTAATGCCACTAGAAAGAAGATTTAAGAAAACATTATTTCTGAAATCCATTGTATTTTGTTAAGGATGTTGCAAAATGTAATATTTTGTATATAAGCTTAGAGAATAAAGTTGTATTGTTACCAGTCAGAGAATGAACTTTATTTGTATTGTTACAGATCTTTCAGGTTAACCTAATATATGTGAATATTTATTTACTGGTTGTTTATTTAGGTTCAGCCCTCAGACACATTGGAAAAAATTGCCGCTAGCCATGATGTCACACCTTCTGAGCTGCAGATTTTGAATAAGATGTCTTCACGCACAGTGTTTGCAGGACAGGTGACTACAAAATTTTGTTGTGCTGCTTTGTTTCCACACATTGCTCTTGCTCGATTTGATGCCTTTCATGAATTTTATATTAGTGATATTGATACACATCTATATCCTTCTGTCTGCTCTTTTCTTTTAAAGTCCATATTGGACTTTGGCAAGTCTGTAATTTTGCACTGCATGAATTTGATTATTCATATTTACATTTTAAGCGTTTCAATGATTTTAATGATTCACTTAACCTAATTGTTATTGTTTTATTACCTATTCATAGTAATACTAAAATAATGCATTGCGAACAGCGAAACATAATAAATGCCTTTAAATTATTAAATCTACCAACCATGTTAAATTTAAAAGCAATTCTTCATTCTAAGCAAATTACTAAAAGATTTTTAGTTTAAGTTACTCCAATCTTTTAAAAAGCAGGGGTAACATTGTTAGAGAACAATGAAAGTAGTCTTTTGAATAGCTCAAGTCTTTGACAAGCTAGTCTTTAGCTTATATTGTTTTTTTTTTTTTATGTCATAGTTTGCTAGACCTAGATCTTGACTATCAGTTCTAATAGTCTTAATCTAGGTCTTGAGTCTTGGTCTTGCATCTGTATTTAGAAATGAAGTTCTCTTACAATGCAACACATTGCACACTCTTGTAAATATGCAGTCAATCCAGTCTGAGATAGCAAAGAACTCAAGGCAAATATCAGTCCATGCCAGATGTCTAGTTTGAACTATCTCAGCCTATTACAGCAATCATTGGCTGATTAACAGTCTTACCACTTTCTCTTGTTTACTCAGCATTATCATGTCAAATATCCAGTTAATTTCCACTTGAACTAGAGACAGGTATCAAGTGGTATAATAAGAAAAAATTTGTCTCTTGTACTTACTTACATGTACTTATTTCCTTGGATTCCACTTGGAACAAAGGGCCTCAACAACAGTTGACTCTTGTAATGCCACACAAAATCTCCTGGTCCATCTTTGCTTCCAGTTTGAAACAAACTACATTAAGTGCAGGGTCAGTTCTCTGGCAACTACAATACAGATCTGTCATTGGTCACTTTTTTGTACCTTTGTATCAACCGTAAATCAATAACCATTGCTATAAACTGTGAAAGATTTCATGCTTGTATCATGTGTACATGCTTTACCTAATTCATTTCCTAACTAATATTAGACAAAATATCAGCGCACGTTTTACAAGAAAATTCTGTTAAGTTTAGCTGCCCTATTTTATTTTAACTAGCTAAAATCTTAAATATTTCAGTCATTATTAACAATATATTGAGTCAACATATCATAACTCTGTATTATACATAATACACATAACATTTATGAAATTACATGATAGTTTCCCTTGCCAAGAAGGGTGAAAACTGTGCATACAAAAAAAATAAACATGGTAGAGGATATTGCCAGAAATCTGTGAGAGTAGTATTGTATATGTTTTGCTAAACAAAATCATTCATGTTCTACACGTACTCAAGCGTTCAAAAGATAAATCCTGGTTTGGGATATCAGTTCAAAGACAGTATATACCTATCAGAATTATAATATATTCTAATTATTCTCAGATTTATTCTCTCTCATTATGTAAATGCAATGAATTTCCACATATATATTTATTTGTCTCAAGTCTAAGATTAGTCTCCTTAGACCTAGACAATACCAGAATTCATATTCTGACAAAAGTTGGTTGTAGACTAGGTCTATTCTAGGTCCATGCATACATTTTTACCCCGAGGCTAAAGCTTTGGTCCTTCTAACTGGCCTATGTCACTTCATATGAGTGAAGTATTTAATTTGACCAGCACTCTCGGGATTGCTACGAATGTGTTCTTCGTATAAAAAAAAAGGAAATGTCACCTTAATCTTATCACTAAGTATATTTAATCTTTCAATGTCAGGGTCTGTTCATACCTAACCATGACTATGAAACCAGTGAATCAACAACTCCAGAGTCGATGACTCCACCTACTAGTCCTGTAGACACTCGTCCTAAACTGGTCAGTGCAGTTTTCATAATCACTGTGTGTAGATTTTTTCAATTTCTTTTTCATGTTTTGTTTATAGATGTTTTGCAATTCAAATTTTGTACATTTTTTTTCTTTACCTGCCACATGTGGGCTTCTGTTGTGATTGAATATATATGACTGTCCTTGTTTCATATAAACAATTATCTTACTAAAAGGGGATTTAGTACTCATATAGTTTATTTATTTTGTTATAATAGTGATGCTGGCATTGCCTATGTGTGAGTGCATGCATTTATTGTTTTGTGAATAATAATTATCTGTACAGTCTATGCTCTATTATTTTAGGTAAAAGTATGGATGTCCACAAGAAATGATAGTGTTAATCAATATAGAAACACTGTATGTAGTCCATAATTGAATTTACAGCATCGTATCAGATATAAATGTAATCTAAAACATTTCTATAATTGAGATTTGAAAGCTAGTTTAGGTATGTCTAAAACATTAAAATGTTTAGAGTGTTGACAATTCAAAGGTCCCATAACTCTAAAGATAAGAAAAATGCTGTTTATCATGAATGCAATGCTGTATCACTTTAATTAGTCTAAATCAGTTACTATTTTGATGGCATTTGCTGATAAAAACATTCGACTTCATGGAAACAATTGCTGTAAAGTTTACATCTTGATCTCATTCATTTGTTTTGCAATTAGTGGTGTCAACGGGTGCCCGGGAACCCAGGTACTCTTTGCCGTACTAATACCCAGGTAGTAAAATTGTGAACGGGTACCTGTGATAATGTGGCCTCTGGCACAGAAATGGGTAATGCAGAGAGGGTGCAAGAGAAACCGACAGAGGCAAACCAATCATGCGATAGATGAGAGAACTGACACTAGTGGCTTGATTTAGCCCACTCTTTCCCCCCCCCCCCCTTCTGGTCATACTCGCATCCTGTTTGTAGCTGCCTTATTTTTTAAAATAAGCATTTTTGTTGTTAAAAACAGTGCTAAACTTGGTAAATAATACCTATGCCACCACTTCATTTTATCAGATATTTTGAACATTTCATCATCAAAATAGTTCCATTATCATATCAGCATAAGAAATATAATCATCTTTTCTTTGGACAAAAACTAAAGTTATTTGCAGTACTGTTTTTTTTTTTTTTAATAATTGTACTGGAATAGCCAACTAACTTACCATATATATAAGTAAACCTCCAATAAAAAACCTGCATATAGCAATCACATCAAGTCAGCTAAGAAAATGTACTCTTGACCCCATTTTGCATATTATATGATTTTATTTGCATACATTGAATCTCAGAAAAATAAATAAGACATTTATTGATACATAATAATATCAACAGTGAAGTGTTGTGAGCAGAAATTTTATTTGGAAAAACGTTGCACTAGTTATTACAATGGAAGTTAATTCATATTGTTAACTGAAATACATTTGTACTATATGCAACATTTGACCTTTTCTGCTCTTTTTATGAAATATACAATGATTTATCATTAAAAAGCCTAACAAGTTATATGACTTATTGCAGTTTATTTCTTTAAACAGATTAATGCGTTGAATTGCTTCATTAAACTTCTTCATAATTGTCATGAACCATGGATACAGAAATAATGTACTCTATAAGTAATGAATAAAATGATTTTTGAAACCATGAATACATAATACTAACTTTGTAGAATAATTGTACATTTTACTAAGTCTTTAAAATGCCTATAAATGAAACAATGAGCATCTAGGATCTATTCTGTGTATGTTTGAGAGAGTGAATAAGAGAAAGAAAGAAAGATTTATTTATTTATTTTGTACCAGTAAAGTTAACTTTCTACTATTTATTTTATTCAACAGCAGAATCTCAGAGTAATTAAATGCAGAAAACTCCTGTTAGACATCTTTAAATATATATTATATATAAAGTTCAGTACCTTCTATACAATAAACTCTAGTAAAAACAAACATTTTTCTTCGGTAATCAGGTGGTGGTTTTTAGTTGGAGGCAATATTGCACATATTGCAAGGTATATTAATATACTATGTTTAGATAAATGTCAGGTACAATACTTTATAACAAGTTTTTTGAAAATAAAATGCCTATTTTGAATGATTGTGTTCATAGTGATTTTTGCCTTCCTTTAAACCCTGTATCAGCTTTGTGAAAAATAAAATGCCTATTTTGAATGATTGTGTTCGTAGTGATTTTTACCTTCCTTTAAACCTTGTATCAGCTTTGTGAAAAATAAAATGCCTATTTTGAATGATTGTGTTCGTAGTGATTTTTGCCTTCCTTTAAAACTTGTATCAGCTTTGTGAAAAATAAAATGATATTAATGAAGAAACCTATAAAAAATATCATTTAAATATCAATAATTATTTATAAAAATACAAATTTGTAAAAGAGATTGGAATATCTTTTTTAAAAAATCTAACAGTAGGGATATTTTATATGTAGAATCTTAAACACTTACTAAAGGAATATTTATGTATAGAATCTGAAGTATAGATTTAATTTATGTAATAAATAATCTGCATTGTACTAATGGGGTGGGTGTTGTAATAGAGTTTGCTGCATATTTTATTTGTATAGTGTAAAAAAATTGTTTTTCTTTTATTGCTATCCCAGAATTTCAGGATATTAAAATTTAATGAAGAAATACTCTTAGTGTAAAAAAATGTTTCTTTCTCTTTGAAAGGATGTGCCACTGGTAAAAATGGCAGATAAGCCACCAGACCATGTACCTGGTCATGTTATGAAAATTTCTTCTCCTAAAGTTGCCACATCAACAGCCATTCCATCAAAATCTGTCATTGATGATGAAGCCAAAAACCTGGACATTGAATGCCATCAGCGGTTTATTAAAGTCAAAGCAAAATACATCTCAGAAGACATGGTATGTACGTTTATGTGTTGGGTCTGATGCTTTATGTTTATATTCTTTACTCAGATGTGTCCTCTCAGAAAACACATTCTTAGTGAGCTTTCATCTAGCCACTCCACCCCAATCAGAAAACACCAAGTATATTTGATATTTTTATTTGCATTTCCAATGTTTATAATACTTCAAAATATTGTTTTTGTATTTGTGCATTCAGAAATTACAATTTAATATTGCTACAACAATCTTTCTTATCATCCATTACTAACTCTATCCTTGATTTTAATCCTGATTTTTAAATTTTCTTTCCTTGATTTTGAGACTACTTTTAATTCTGTTTCAGGGAGTGGTGTCTGGGATGTTGATTGTGACACCAAATGCCATAATGTTTGATCCCAAAGCCACAGATAAGTTGGTCATTGAGAATGGTGCTGAGACATATGGAGTTATTGTTACTATGGATACTATTTTGTCTGCAGTAATGTACCATGACCCTGAAGCTATGCTACACCAGATGATCAGGTGGGTGTAGTAGCTATGCTTAGATTTTATTATTAATTTAAGGAAATCAATACTTTTGTAATCTGAAAGAATTCAGTAAAAATAAATTATTGTATTTTAGAGGTTTGGAAGAACTTTTTGAAAATGATGTAACTGCATAGTAAAATATTTTTATGTTACTTATTTTTGCAACATCATGTGAAGTGTAAGAATTTAGTCAGCCATGAAAATAAATTTAGAGTGTTTGGTGTTTTGAATATACATATTCAATAGATATTATAACAAAAATGGCAGAAAGTTTCTCTAGGTTTTTTATTTTACCATATACTTGTTCAAGTGTATTGACAATCAAGAAAATACTCTTTTGTATCGAAGGTGCGTGACAGAGTAGATATATCATCTACATGAGTCCGTTTTGTTATTGTACATCTTAACTTTATAAGAAACAAATCATAATTGTGTTATGTAGTTATGGAAAAGTCTGAATTAGATGTGGGGCATGTATATTTACAAAATAGAGTTTGTTACAAGATTATTACCTGACCAATATTAATTCTGGAGTATTAGGTAGTAGTATGTTACAGTTTAATAATTTTATAAGATCTATAGTGACAAGGTAACTAATCTTTTTTGTTTACAAAATGAATACCAGTCAAAAGGATGTTCCTATTTTGAGTGGAAACTAAGTAAGTCTACTGGACAAAATAATTATGATTGTTATTTTAATGTTGAATGTTAAAAATTTTTTATTTGCTTTTAGTATATAGATAAACACTTGTTTCTCACAAATTACAATATATGAATCAAAAGAATGACTATCACAGTGTCTCCCTATCAAAATTATCCCTTTTAGTAATTATAGCAGAATCTTTGGAAAATTATAACAAATTATTTTTAATCTCACTTACATGTAAACTACTATATTATAAAGCATTATTCCCACTGTGTTGTATCAACTATGTTATAAAGCATTATTCCCACTGTGGTTGTCTCAGCTATATGTTATAAAGCATTATTCCCACTGTGTTGTCTCAACTATATGTTATAAAGCATTATTCCCACTGTGTTGTCTCAACTCTATGTTATAAAGCATTATTCCCACTGTGTTGTCTCAACTATATGTTATAAAGCATTATTCCCACTGTGTTGTCTCAACTATATATTATTATAAAGCATTATTCCCACTGTGTTGTCTCAACTATATATTATTATAAAGCATTATTCCCACTGTGTTGTCTCAACTATATGTTATAAAGCACTATTCCCACTGTGTTGTCTCAACTATATGTTTAAAACATTATTTGCTTGATGTCTCCACCTTGTAGATTATTCTTATATCTCACTTGCACATAACAGCTAATGATTTGAAACATTATTCTCCTTTACATATCCCATTGTGCTGTTCTTGTCTCTTAAATCATATTGTTCTGAAAATAGAGATTATTACTATTATTTTGGGTTTTATATTTATAGATGTCTAGGCAATTTGCACCTGTATATTGGTGCAATAAAAGTTGAGGTTTTCAGAAAATCTTTTTTATAAAACTGATATACAGTAAACTCTCAGTTTAATGGACTAATTGTAAGGAAAGGGTGTTTTAGAAAGCTAAGTATATATTTTTAGCCCCAAAACATGCCTGCTGTTAGTAATTATTTACTAATTATTAAAATGAAATAATACTGTTCTGAAATAACAGTATTGATGATAATACTAAATTTTAAATGATAACTAGTATATAAATAATACTTTATGAAATAACAACAGTATCAATGATAGTACTAAATTACACTTCAATAAGATTACCATTGTACTCACCACAAATAAATGTGATTTTAATTTATTTAGTCAACTCTGAATTTTGCTTTACGTTCAGCTTTCTCCTTTCACCTACCCCCAAATATCTGTAAAGGCTGTAAATATGATTAAATATTTAAACTTTCGATAGTGAATAGTAAATAATCAGGTTAAACACTTTTTTAACTTTATATTTTTAATAAAAGTTGTAATTTATTATTACCTATTTATGTACTTATTATCTTAATTATTTTAACTTATTTTGGGGTTTTTCATTTGGGAATAAATCATTAAATTTGACATCTGATCCAACAATTCTATCAGTGAAATCTAAACTCTGCTCAACCAAGGTCTGTTAAACTTAAATTGAGGGTTATTGTATTATTTAATTGGTAGATTTTCATAATTATTTTCTATCTAATTAAATGTTACTTCTGATTTTACCTATTTAAAATACACTCAAGATTTTGTTTTTATTATGCTTTACTGTGGAAGTAGGGAGGGAAAGATTTGCAAAATTTGAGGGATTATTGAAGAATATAAAAGATGAGGGAAAATTTATTAAAAGACTTTAAGATATGTTATAATTGCTATTGATCATATGCATTCTACAATTTTACCATTTTATGCATAATATACTTGATCATTATTTGTAATTTAAAAAAATATATACTGCATTCTTTATTAAAGGTGCTGTCTCTTGATTTGCTTCTATTTAGTTTTATAAAATGCATTTCATTTCACTGATGAATTTAATATCATATAATACCTAAGAACTGGAAGTTTGGTTTTCAGGTCAAATCAGATTAATTAGAGATTTACTTTATTATAGAAATGCTCATTCAGGAAATCACAGACCACATTTGCTTTATGCAGTTTTGTTTCATCTTGTTGAAAAAGTGTTTCTTTTATGATTATTCACAAGTCTTGAAGAGTTGAAACATATAATCCTAAAGGAGCAGCATTTGGTGTTGAGCATTAATTATGCTTGCTACAAATATTAGCAGTCCAACAATTCCAACAGATACAGAAATTGATTTAGGCCTGTGTCACGTATCATAGACACATTGTTTTAACCCATTTAATTTTTCTCTCACGTTTCCACTGGCACATCAGACGATCAGTTTGGATCCCCACACCACATAGATTTCCCAGCCTGTTAACCAAAGTAGAGTTCTTTTAAAGTTGGTCATCTGCTTCAGGGGCATGATGGGAAACAACTTCTGAGCTCAGTACTCATCATAGTTTTAATTATTTCATGTTATTATTACAGACTAATAGAATTATCAAACTTTTAATGACAGAAAAAATTACCCATGAGTTCATTTTAATAATAAAAAATATTTTAAATAAAACCTACAATGGAAAGGAGTTGTTTCATAATGATAATATAGTTATTTCAGAACCTCCAAGTTCAAACAATTACTGATCTTTGGCTTTAAAATAATTGGCTCATGATATAAAACTAATGATATTGCCATTTTAAAAATGTTACCAGACAATTTTGAAGTAAAACTGTCATGAACAAAAATTTGGAAATTTGTCACTGGTTCACCAGCTTAAAATCAGTTTCCCTGTGAGACTTCATCCTCCTCCTAGTGAGAAAATTCTTTAGAGAAAAATGTAAAATAGCTGCCGGAAGTGTTTTCAATGAATACTGAGATTGGCAGAATTAATTTTAAAAAAAATATTTTTCCAAACTTTAAGCCTTAAACTGTAAACTTAATGCACTACATCAGGGGTCGGGAACCTTTTTGTCTGAGAGAGCCATGGACACAACATATTTTGAAAAGTAATTCTATGAGAGCCATACATTATGTTTAAAACTAAAAATTCAAGTAAATGTGTAATTTTGTGTAATTTTCACACTAAAAGTACACTAATTATGTCTCTAATTCTTTTTAATAACATTATTATGCTGTTGCTAATCAATAATGAGAATTTCTTCCCATTAATGCGACTTCTGGTGCTGCATGGCTTTGCTGATGGCTTTGTAGTCTGGTTGATACGTGGTGAGGTTAAGCTTCATGCAGGCGTTGAGACTTCCATCCGTTAAACGTGATCGCAGGTTGGTCTTAATGTTCTTTAGATGTGAGAAAGACTGCTCGCATGCATACGTAGAGCCAAACATTGTCAGTACAGCAATACTCACACGCTGCAGTGTATGGTATGTGACGGGAAGCGCGTTCCAAGTTTTGACAATCAGCTGGTCTGCGTGTTGAAGATTTTTAATTTCTGCCCACTTGTGTTGGCTCGCCAACTCTGCTTGCTGTCGTGCAAGTCTTTCCAAATCTTCATTCAGTGACTTGAACTTATTCACCCACATGTCTGAGGCCTTCAGGTCAGCAGCTTGGAGCTCAAAATCTCTGACGGAGACACCGGGGATGCAACTCAGGTCAGTGCTGTCCACTGCACACTCGTGTGGATGGGTGATGAACTTAAAAAGACGGGTGTGCTCGCGAAATTCTCCAAAGCGCGCTTTAAATGACTGCAGGAGATTAGACGTGAAGCCTGCTAGCTGCTGAAGATTAAGATGTTGAGCAGGGTCACTTGATGTGCACATATCTTTGAACTCTCCCAGTTTTTCAAAGTGTAGTAAACGACCTGTTTCAATGTCGGTGATGAAGAGTTCTAGCTTGTTTTCAAATGCAAACACTGCTTGTTGCAGGGATAAGATTGTGTTTCCAACGCCTTGCATTTTCACATTGAGCTGATTTAGATGTTCAGTCATGTCTACGAGATAATAGAACTTCAGAAGCCACTCAGTGTCAGATAACTCGGGATGCTCGACATTCTTCATTTCAAGAAAAGTCCGGATTTCGCTCAGACAAGCCGCAAATCGGCTGAGCACCTTCCCCCTTGACAACCAACGCACGTTGCTGTGCAGAAGCAGACCAGGATAATTATTCCCAACCTCATCAAGCAGTGTTTTGAACTGGCGATCATTTAATGCTCGGGCAACAATAAAGTTGACTACCCGAACCACCAGTGACATCACCTCACCAAGCTGTTCGCCACACATCTGAGCACAAAGCGCCTCTTGATGGAGGATGCAATGAAAGCTTATGATGCGTCTGTTTTCATGCTCACAAAGAAGAGCGACAAATCCTCTGCTTTTCCCAACCATGCACGGAGCACCATCAGTGCACACCGAAACAAGTTTATTCATCGGTAGATTTTTTTCTTTAGCGAACTCAGTGAAAGACTCGAACAAATCCTGCCCTCTTGTTGTGCCTTTCATAGACAACACAGCAAGACATTCCTCATGTAGTGTATCACCGACAACATACCTTGCAACCACGCTGAACTGGGATAAATTACTGACGTCTGTTGACTCATCCAAAGCGAGAGAAAAAAACGGTGCCGCATTTATGTCCTTGACTTGCATTGCCTCAATTTGATTTGACATCATGATGCTACGATCGTGAACAGTTCTTGCCGACAGAGGCATGTCTTTTATCCGTTTAATTATTTTGTCCTTATCCGAAAAGTCATCAAAAAGTTCATTGGCAACATCAAGCATGAATGCTTTGGCATACTCCCCATCTGTGAATGGCTTTCCGTTTCTCACAATAGCTAAAGCGCCAGCAAAGCTAGCCGAATTCAAGTCACCTTGTTGGGTCCAAACACGGATTTGATGCTGACTAGCTTGCACTCTTGATAGCAGTTCTTGACATGCTTTCTTCCTGCTGTCTCCCGCAGGATATTTCGATGCAAATGTAGAATGGCGTGTCTCGAAGTGTCGCTTTACATTTGACCGTTTCATAGATGCAATTTTATCACTGCATATTAGACACACTGCAGAACCCGTTCTCTCCACAAAGGCAAATTCCTCTGTCCATTCCTGCTGAAAAGTACGATACTCATCGTTTTTCTTTCTTTTAGCCATCTTGTCAAAAGGGTTTCTAAAATTAGTTAGCTGACCACGCGATTTAAACGAAACTTTCTGATCTGACGACAATCTGTTGTGCGGACCCTTTTGCACATACACACATCGGCCGCTATTTTCGAAAGCTATATATGGCAGCCCCAGTTGAACAATGTCAGATATAGACACAATGACATGTATTTTTGTCACTTTTCCATAGAAATCCACGCTTTTAGTAAGGTTGGACTTCCACCAAGGAACAGCTAGCAGTTGAAGTCTGAGTTATAAAGTGAATCAGGAACCGGCTGCAATGCATAGTTAATCATGTTTCAGACTCGTGTGACAATAATGATTTATATGGGCCTAATAACAGCAGTGTTAATCATTCTTTACAATTTCCACTAACTTACAATTTACATTATGTGAAAATCCAAACATCTAAAATTCTAAATCTTTACAATATATTTCTCCATTAATCCAAAGTTGCTAGTAATACGATTTAACTAATGAATACGTGGCGGGTTTTGACTCTCCCGTGATAACAATTAATCAACGGTAGTTCAATTACATACACGTGGTGTCCTCACCACTACTATAAATGTAATATCGCTGTGCCACTTAGCTTTGTAGAAAATATATTATCAATCAGCAATAAAATGCACAAGAAAATTCTACATACATTCACAATACAAAATATATAGAATTAATTCAACTCAACACAGAGAAATCAAGATATTACCACTATGTTGTGTTCTGATATTTCTCCATTAATCCAAAGTTGCTAGTTATACAATTTAACTAATGAATACGTGGCGGGTTTTGACTCTCCCGTAATAACAATTAATCAACGGTAGTTCAATTGCATACACATGGTGTCTTCACCACTTCTACAAATGTAATATCACTGTTACATGCCAGCATTTATTTAAAGACCCTGCTCCAGAATTAAGATTTAGATTAATTAAATTTCAGGATTTAGATTAATTAAATCTCCTCGCTTATTCTGAAACAGGCTGGCTGCCCAGATTTATCCTTCAGTCTGACTAAATTTAACCTCGTAGTTAGGACACGAAATTCAGTGACAGATAAACCTGTGTGACTTCACATTCAATAGTTTGAATATAATAATGAAAATACAATCAACATCACGCTCATGCGTGTTACAATTAAAATGCGACATTGCTTACGCAAGAGAATTTAAATCATTCAAAGAAAACATTTAGATTTTAGATTTTAGAAAGTGAATATGAATTAAAATCACGCACATACGCGTTACAAGTATAAACGCGATTATACACATTGTTTACAAACTTTACATCAAGGACTCTTTACATAAAAAGAATCATATGAACGTGCACCAACGTTCTGTGGTTACAATTCCGTTAATTTAGCATTATAAACCATTGTCTCACAATTCGACAATTACTGTAAAGAATGTAATGTTTCTAGTTTAGCCATACTGTTACCAAGCCACGTGTCTAGAGAAGGTTGCAGTAAAGATATAATTTCTACATTAACAATCTCGCACATTCACACAATGATAACTTAAATAAAATGCAAGTTATAATTTAAGAAATCGATGTGTTTACCTTGTTCAATACACAAAGGTTATCAACACAGCGGGTTAGGCTTATTGGCTGATTGACTCGCGGAATAATTTGTGCCACCGGACAACGTTCCAAAGCGGTTGTTCCTCGCAGAGTACCGATTAACATTCAAACCTGGTTTATAAAGACTCGTGAATTCGGACAGAGAACCGTTATGTACGCACATAGCGCTTGGGTGGTCCAGCTGTGCGTGCAATGTCCATAGAAAGGGTCAGCCATGCCGCGCGCTGACACGGTCGTAAACCACGGACCCTAAAAGTGTCAGCTATCGGAGACTGGCAAGTCCGAGGAAGTAAGTATAATTTGCCCCGACCCTATTACAATCGCTGTGCCACTTAGCTTTGTAGAAAATATATTATCAATCAGCAATAAAATGCACAAGAAAATTCTACATACATTCACAATACAAAATATATAGAATTAATTCAACTCAACACAGAGAAATCAAGATATTACCACTATGTTGTGTTCTGATAGATCCGGTCCTAGTAATGAATGGACGCTCTAATTTTATCCATGTAAATCGAGTGCAATGCAGGTGTGCGTCTAACATGGCCCGTTCATTCAGGGGTCTATAATGAATGAAAGTAGAGGTCAATTCACAACTTAGCGCTACGTCACATTATCTGAAAACAAGTGACCGTACATGGATAGTTAGTATCCAACTTTTGATGCGACCTTCACCTCTGGTTTTAGCCTGTTTCTCTGAAGGAGTAAACAAGGTATTTCATCAGTCTCTAAGCCTAATTACTAACGGATGTCTCTTTATGGAGGCGTAAGACTGGGAAAACTCAGTTTTTTTTTTTATAATCGAACATTTGTCTGAGAGCCAGTTGCAGCCATCAATAGAGCCACATATGGCTCGCGAGCCATAGGTTCCCGACCCCTGCACTACATGAATCCAACTGTATTCATTTTGCTTTCTCTCATAAACAATATTATGTTACCAGTAATTAATTTTGTAAATTTCAGTTTAGTGCAGACATAATCATTCACTAGGTTTGATTGTCGTTTTCCACCATTATTATAATGATTATATGATTGGTTATCATGGGTAATATTTTCTATAAGATGATTTTTTACTGTTCACAGATCAATAATTACAAAACTTTTTGAAGCCCTTTTCTTTTTTTTAATGTTTTTTGTTTGCAAACTTAACAATTTCTCAGTCTTCCATTCTGCATTTTTAGCTGCAGAAATTAAATTAACAAGTTTATTCATTTTTATAATTTATACAGTTTAATAGATATTTTTATTAATTAAGAAAACTCTTCTTAATCAAGAATTTTGGGTTTGAATGAATGAAAGATTGCCATAGTTTTTTCAAATGGGGATTTAAACAGCAGTTAACTCTTTCTTATAAATTGTGTGTATCATCTGATGTACACTGTATAAATTACTCCAGATATGACAAAAGGCCTGTTGATATTGAACTGCATGTAAGGGGTAAGCTCTATTGGGAAATTTAAAAAAATATAGTTTTTGAGTAACACTTTTTTAAATGTCCGGGATACCTTAACACTGATTTTAGTAAACGAAGAAAGCATAATATGTGCTAATTTTGAGGCATTGTAACAAACATAAATCTGTATTTTCCAGATACATTTTGTCTTTAATTTAATTTTCTCATACATAATAATGTATGTATTATTGTAGGCTTGTATCAGTATATATGGATTTGCTTAGCAGTTCAGTCATGATCATTCATATTATAAATATAAGTAGCACTAAGTGTATATAGAAGTTTGACTTTTACTCAAGTCCACTTTTTTTATTCACGTCTACGTGCTGCCATTCCAGATTTTTTTATGCTAATATCGGCTACCACTCTTCTTCATCCTAGACCAAACTGTCACCCATCCTCAATCAGCAACTCAACCTGGGAAGATATTCTCTGTAATAGTGTAAGACTACAGCCAATCTAGAAGTATCCTCCACAGCAGAGATATAACTGGAGACCACAACTTATTGACTCTTGTTAACTTGTTCTCACTTATACAAAGTGAACTCCATTATAACTTTAATTATAATATTATTGACATAGACATTGCATATCTATTGTTAACCTTAACAAAGTAATTAAGCAATCAGTGGTTTCAGTCTAACTTTGTTGCATATAAATGTTACCAATCCATTCACTGGACTTTTCTGTTAATTTTATCAGCTATCTATTACATTTATGCTCTCTACATCTGTCTAAGCATGAATGAGTATGACTGAAAGGGTGAGCCTATATCTGTCCATTGATCTGATAGATGTTCAGTTAATTACATCGCTTGGTGATTGTATACACGTCTAAGCTGGAGGCATGATGGTATTGAGTATGGTACGTGACACCAGCATCTGTGGTCACATTCACTCAAACACTCATCACACTTGATCACTATGGACCTTCTCTCCCATTAAATTTAATTCTGAACTCTCTAACAACATTGCTAATGATAAAACTATTGAATTCAAAATATAAACACTATTATAATATATGCTATCTAGCTTGTAACTACTAACTGAAGATGTCACTAGGGGACAGCACAGCACTATCCAGTAAAAATTCTTAGCTCTCAGGCTTTGTACAACACCAAATCCACTAATATAACTGCAAGTGAAGTGTAACAGAATCTAATAATAATATAATACACAATACTGCATAAATTTGTGAAGATCCTGTTTTGTCATATATTTATGTAATTTTCATTCTGGGCTTTTTGTTTTCTTAGATCAAAGAAAACTGAAACACAGAAATCTGTTGTGCAGCAAAAAGAGGACAACTTAGGAAATTCTTTAACTGATGTTTCAGCCTCATCACAGACCCAGTTAATGGACATGATTCAGAATGATAACACTTTTCACAGCAACACAGGGTTGATTCCCTTGAGGAATACAGTTCAGGGTTCTGCAGAGAGAGAGGGTGTCTCAGGCTGGAACCATGATACTGTTGCTACATTTTTAGCAACAGTTAATTGTACTGAAAATAATCCCACTGACACAGTCCAGAGTGATAATAATGTTGAAACTTCATTTGTGTTTCCAGATGGTAAATCATTGGAACCCAAATTTAATAGCCTATGTGCTGAAGAAAACAAAATTGTCAGCAAGGAAGAGCTTGAACAGAAAGAATGGTCTCTCAGTAATTTTGGCAGGAAAGAGAAAACCATTTGTGATGCCACTGACCCTTCCCATGAAGCTGTTAAACTTTGGGAAGATATTACAGAGGACTCATTGCAGATAAAGAATCCGTCTTCAGCAGAAATATATCAGCAGAAAAGTAAATCTCTTTCAACAAGGCTTGAGGAGGCTGCTATTACTGATAGCACTGCAACATCAGTTTGCACAGACCTTTCAGTTTCACTTCTCAGAGATGCTTCTAGGAACATACCTGTATGTAAAACCTTTGAAAATCACTTGAACAGTCCTGATGATAAGACTAACTACCAAGGCAAGAAGGTTGAGAGTGCTGATATTAGAGAAGAGATAGCAGAGGTTAGGGGAGGAGAGTTGATTCACCAAGACATAAAAGGTACTGAGAATACAGAAACAAATCCTGAAAATTTGAGTTTAAAACTTTCAGACTCAGAGGCAAAAGAGCATCCTCTTGAAACTGGCACAGTAGAAGCAGTTGAACATGTGCCTGGAGAGGAATTGCGTATTGGTAACATTGTTTACCTACCTGTAGAGCAAAACAGTGATGGAGAGATTATTGTTACTGGCAGCGACCAAGCCACTATTAACAACTCTGCTAGTACAAGTACACCTTTCCAGGCCTGGGAGCTAGTAGATGACACAATGTTGACCGATGTATTGGATGGGTCAGCATCTTTGAAAACTCGTGGTCCTTCTGGTCCCTTTAGCCCTTTGCGCTCCCCTGCTCATCACCTCAGTACCATTGTCAATTATGCTACTGGTCTCTTTCGCAGTTCTCAGGATGAGCAGCATTCACATGTAAAGGATATGCATGACCTTTCTGTGAGTTCAGATATAAATACAGGTTCCACTGTGGCAGGATTCGAGAAAAATGATTTGACATCATCCTTGACAGAAGCATGCAAGAAACGCTCATCACCAAAGGAATATGAGAATGCTGTGACGGCAGAGGAGAGACCTAACCTTTTTCAGCCAATTGACAGTAAATTTCTTTATTATTTAGTGTGTGTGTGTGTGTCCATCTTTAATGAATGTTTATGTATGTGTTTTTAGATCTGTGGGCATTAACTAATTTGAATTAAATTGAATGTTTTAATATATTGAAATGTTAACTTTACTTAACAGTATTATTGCTGATGAGATTTTTTTTCATGTCAACAGATTTCTACTTTATATTATGGCAGTCTGTTAGTCTGCTTAAGTATTGAGTCAGATTCTTCAGAGTGTAATAGAAGAAATTAATTTAAGATAATTCATAGCCATGCACTAATCTATTGTATGTGTGTGCGCACGCACATGCATGCTAATAGCTTATTACAGTTAATAATAATTTTAATAATTATTAAAATAACTGATCAAATATATCAAATTAATCAGTAGAAAGTATTTTTAAAGTAAATATATAGGGGATTAGAGGGGCAAGCTACTGTTATTGTTTGTGTTGTTGTCATTAGGTTTAGATTCTGCTTACCACAAATCTAGCTTAAATATTTTTGTTCTAGTTTGATGCTTCTAAATGGCCTTTGTTTACACTACTAATGCTTTTTACTATCACTGTACACTAAACTTTATGAATGTTATTTTTTATTATTATTATTTTAAGTGATTAAAAAATGATACTAATTTATCTTTGCCTGGCTCTTTTAACTTTTATGCTCTGTTCAGGCATAGATTTCTTTGTTACCCTTCATGCCATTGAACCCAAATTATGTGATTGAGATAGAGTAGTACATATTTCCATCTCAAATGAATATTAGCTGTTACTGTGGTAACTGGAAAAGGCCCACATTGTGTATAAATGATTCTGTATAAACTAATCTATATACTTTTCAGTTATCTGGCAGTCCAGTGTTGGGCATGTGTCATTTAACTGGCAGTCAAGTTTTGCATACAGAATGTTATGAAGCCTAAATGGTGTTTTCTTCCCCTGTGCACACTAAAAAAAGTGAAAATGAAATTATATTGTTTTTCTAATCATATATAATACACTTTATATATTATTAAGTTATAACAATATTTTTCTTACACTTTTTTCCTGTCTGCATTTTCACTGCATTTTAAAATTTATTTAAAAAACTAGATAAGCACACATCTTCACTCATATAAATGTTGGTTTCAAATATGCTGCTTAATTATTTCATAATTGTTTTAATCATCAGGTAAGAACCATTCATTATACAGGATGCCAAAATGTGGGGGATTTGTGGTTATTTTTTTAATCTCAGTGTCATAGAAATCCTGGAAGTGTTAGTATGCCAATTTTTATTTTAAAGCTAGTTAAAATTTGGTTTCAAATTTGATATGTGCATTAAAGTAATAGCAGAATATAGACTGTTAACTACAATTTTTTATCAGAAACAAATGCTCTTCATATACTGGCTAAGTTTCCAGTTCTGTAGTGAGAACATGAAGATCAGATATGAGATGTGAATTTTTTTTTTTCCCCCCTCTATTTGAAAGATTCCACCAACAGCGAGACTTACAAATGTCTGTAGTGCAGTAGTGCATGGAAGTCAGAGCCATTTATAGCACACTGTGCTGTGCTGTGTATAAGCACATGCACTTTTTTTCAAAAAAAGGTTTTCATAGTTTTAAATGCTACTGGCAAGTTCCCTTATGGGATAGCTTGATGTTATATAGCCTTTTTCATTCTAGGGCACTAAGAAATATAACAGTAAAAATCAGTCCAGTAGTTTTAAGCTGGCCAAACAGAAATAACAGTTGTATTATGTACAGATATAGATATTATATCATCAGCATTCCAGAATTATATATAATACTCTTGATCACCTTATCACTTTAGAAAGTAAGGACATTAGAGAAACTAATTTGACATCAAATTTGCATTTTGATTCTGTTAAAAGGATAATTTCCAATTAAAGTTGAGTTGTTTGGCAAGAAATATATTTGTATATATATTCTTATGCATTTGTTATAAATCTCCCCTATGTACACATGACAATATGCTGACTGGCTATGTTATAAATCTCCTCTATGTACACATGACAATATGCTGACAGGCTGTTATATATTTATTACTACAAGACATAAATACTGGAAGTGATTTGTCTTACCTAAATCAGTAACTATAACTAAGAAATGTGCCATTTTTGTTGTTCATTTCTACAAACAGTACTAAGGCTATAAAATGAATAAACATAGATTCATGCAACTGTCTCTCATTTAATTTCCATTCAGATTTAAATAAGGTCATTTGTAAAATTAATTTTAGTTGTAACTTTTACAATATTCTTAAACCTCAAAAAACTGATTTCAGATGGCTTCACTGTGTTGACAACTTATGAAAGGCACATCTCATCCTCTTTTCCACACATACAAATGTCTGTGTGCTTGCACACCATACACTTAAACTGTTCAGTTTCTATTTATTTTGTGGCTCCTAGATGTCTTCATAATTGAGAGAGAAAATTTTAGCACACATTTTATAATTATATGTTTTCATTTGATTAATTTTAACATCAGCAGTAATTATAGCTTAGTTTAGCATAGATAAATTATAATTATGTCAAGTTTTGTCATGATTGATTTTTATTCCCATTGCTTAGGGCCAGATGTTGACATTTCTTTTTAAATACTGCGGTACAGGTCAATAAATGGAAATTATTTTTACATATTACTAAACTGAAAAGATAATTTTAATTGGCTTGGTTATTTTTGGATTTTGTGGTATGTATTATTTATAATGGAAATTACCTAAACAGATTGAATCATTTCTATCTTTTTATTCTCACATGTTAATTAATAGATTTCTTGCATATGTTCTTACATTTGCTGTTTTTTCAGTGTTTGGGTAAAGATATTATATCATTGTTAAATTTATTTTGTTGCTATACCAACTCAGGTTATCATAAACATTTAATAGAGATAATTAGAAAACTTGAGGCCTAAATAAGAATGGAGCAGAAGTTCAATTAATTGTCAAATGTGTATAAATCATGCCCCCCTCCCCCCAAATTTAATTTATGGATTCAAATGTATTTTTTAAAATAAAATGTTTCTTAAAGCATAAGTATTGTTTTCTTAAAATTCTTTTCAGTCCATTTAACCATGTAACCAGTTGAAAAATGGTCAAATAAATCCCATTTAAAAAATATCTGTACCTATTAAAAAGTTTAAAGAAACCAGGTATTTTGGCTGTTTTTGTTTGACAGCTAGAAAATATAGAGCATATGAGCTGCATAAAGCTGAGTGAATTCTTACTTCATTGTTTATGTATCGCTATGGTTTGCTGAAGAATTGAGATTTGTAGCAAGTCCAAGACTGAAAGAAGGAAATATTCTGTTGATAAATAAATACAAACTTCTCTGAAATCAAGCTTGACATTGCCTAGTGACCAAAGTCTTGGTAATATACACTGTTTAAAAAGAAACACAACAAAAAAATCCCAATTATATTTATTATGACTGCTACGGGGTGAAAATCATCAAGAAGTTAAATCTAGACGTACAGTAATTATAGATCTATATGCAGGGATAATTCAGTGCCTCATCAAAATGCCTCAAACCCAAAGTTCATCTAGCTTACAAATCCCCTTTAATCACATAATTAATATCTTTATCATATATTAGTTTTTATTACATTCATTTCACTCATTATGCAAACAAGTAATATTACTCTTATTAGAAAAAGATCCCTCAAGTATACAGTACTCAAAATAATATTAGTAATACTAAATGAAGAGTAATATTAATAATTCATTCCAATACTTTCACATTAATTTCATTTATAATGGTAGGACAATTTCATGAATACTAATTTATTTATACAAATGATAATTGTTCACCAGAAAGATGAGAACCAACACATTCCAGAACTTTACACACAATGAATACACAAATACAGTATGGTTAGGTGTCACATTTACTTTTCTCATCTATGGTATTAAAACTATTATACATTATTGTTATTACTTCATTTGTCTGCTCAGTCAATAACTTTTTTATATATATATTTTTTTTTCATTTCTGTGTTAAGTTTTTCATGGTATTGCAGGCTCATTAAAAAAAACCACCATTATATATAAAACACAATGTTATGTCATAATTCCAGCTGCAACATTTCAAATTGTACAAAATTTAATCTGTGAATTTTATTTTTTTTAAAAACTATGTTTAAGACTGATGGCTCCCCAAAAAGGATTTTCGCCAGCAAGAAGTTTAACCACTAATGTGTTGTTTATTATATTTTATCTCTAGTCATATTCAAAACAATAATTAAAAATGTTTATGCATGTAGCAGAAAATTCCAATGCATGCTCAACATGAATATATTATCACGATGTTTATTTAATTAATGAAAAGTTGTGTACTATAATGTTTTATTTATATTTTATATTTGCAGTACTAAGAATGCCCACCCAAGTAAACAAATCCAGTAAATCCATATCAAAACAATATTAAAATGCTAGTGCCCTAAGAATAACTTAAAAAGACCAAACTGAAAATCCAGACATCTGTTTTTGTTTCGTATGATTACCAGTAGCAAATAAAAAGCAAGTTGATAAACAAGATGTAATTTTCTTATCAACAAAGCAGTAATTTTATATGTTTTTATGAATATTTCTAAGTGAAGTAGTATTTGCACATATTTAATAACAAATATTAATAATAGTTACAACATACAACTAAACATACCTCAGCTGTAAATTGAAATAAAAATTGTTTATTAGTTTACTACTACTAATAAAACATTCATCCAGTACACCTATAATAAGTCAAATGCACTGTAATTGATTTCCAGAACAAATTAAAATGATATATATTCTACAGAATGAAAAGTTTGAGAAGATTTTTTTAGAAATCATTAGTACATGTATAGTTATTTCTATATTTCTGATTTACACTCTAAACAGGGAAATTTATAAACACTACAGTTATTCATTGGTTTTGCATATTAATTTTATTATTTCTATTGAACTTTAAAACCAGACAAAAGTAAAATGAGTTTTTATTATCTTGAGAGATTATAACAAGAAACTTGAGCACAACTTGCATTTTTGATAGCATAGTCGGATTGAAAAAGATTTTTTTTTTCAAAATGACTGAAAGGAAGATATGTTTTTGTGTATAATCCTTAATTTATACAAATATTTACATATAATTAATTACTTTGCAATATATTTTGTAATTTGAAGTTGGACATTATACTTTATTTATGAAATATATTTGTTATACTATTTATTATTTTATTATTTACACCATTATTTACTTTTAAAATAAGTATATTGTGTGTGTATTGCTTGCTTTATTTATATATTTTATTAAGTTGTAATTTTATTATTATTAATATTTATTCATACCTCCACAAAATTGTAAGTTTATACATTATATTAGTTGTTAATAAATATATCACAGGAATATGACAAAGCTAAAAACCCTATCACTATCAGTGCTTTTAAAATTAAAAAAATTTAGATGTTTTTATAAATAAAGTTAACAGTTATATGGTAGGCTGAACTACCTAGATCTACATTCTAAGTAATAAATCTATTTGCCTAGCATTCAAGTGTTATAGTTTAATCAGAGACTGAGAGAGGTTAATTGTAATTGTTGCAGGACTATTTAAATCTATTGTCTGCTTCCATTGAAATTGACTTACAACCGATGTTGTCAGTATGTCCAAATGTATTCTTTTGCATTGCTTTCACTTTCTGTTTCATTATACTAGAATTGATAAATAGCTAATCCTGTTTTATAAGAGATTTGCAATATCTTTTCTTTATTGCATACACCTTTGTCCTACACAAGCAGCTTGTAAAAAGTTGTAATGACTTTTCTGCCTCTCATTTGACATCCAAAACTTATGAGTTTCCACAGATGCCTGAAGCCTTGTGTTTGGCAAAGTCCATAAAGGAAAATATATTTTAATTCACAAAAATGCATTTATATTTCATTCACAATAAGATGGCTATGTTTTATCAAAATCATTTTTGTTTTAAAAATTTACGATAAAATGTTTAAAAGCATTACTAATCCTTTAATATTTTCAAGTCTATTTAAATAGCTTTTGCATAGTTTTGCATTTCATTTTGTCTTTTAAGGAATTTACCTATACTATTTTCATTTTCATTTATTTATTACCTGGTGAAAATCACAGGATTTATATATATATATATATAAAGAGAGAGAGAGAGAGTCTTCTAGTCTGGCCAAAATTCTAAGGGAAAGGTATTTTCCTTCATCTTGATCTTTATATGGCCTAATAGTAAAATGTTCACATACTGATAGTTTTATTATCTTTAGTTTACAATCAAGAATACATTTTTTCTTAAATGAGTCAAGCAAATAGATTTACCTCTGTTTTTCTATACAACCATAATTTATATACACTAATGTACGCACACACATGTGCGCATACACACACACACACACACACACACACACACACACACACACACACACACACACACACACGCATGCACACACAGGGTGGTCCATTAGTCATGAAGGAGTTTACAAAATTAATATTGTTAATTTTTTTTAAATTTTTATAAGTTTTTATAAGTAGCATTTTAGAAATTAATTTTGTCAAAATTCACTACTGAACATTTAAATAAAAGTCAGAATTTTATTTTCAAAATCAGAACTCACTTATAATCTCATGTAGAGAGCTTACTGCTGCCACTTCAGTGTCAGGAATTTTTACCTGAATGGATCCATTAATAACACTATTAACAGTAACAGTTTATGAGATAGCTAAACCTGAGAGATATTCAGGTGTACTGTCAGGTGTAGAGTTAGTCAGAGAGGATCATTGGGCCTTGCTTCTTTGAAAATCAAGATGACTGTGCAGCGATGGTCACTAGCAAACAATATTGAGCCATGATTGAAAATTGTGTATGCCCTGCAGTGGAAGACAGGCCTGAGCTGTGGTTTCAGCAGGATGGAGCAACTGCTCACTTGGCCCAAGCCACAATGGAGCTCCTCAGGCAAATTTCTGGCAAACAGATAATTTTGCAAAATTCATACTGGTATTTTCTTTGAGGTTACTGAAGGAGCTGGTGTGTCAACAAGCCCCAGATGATCCAGCATTCAAGGACAGCATCCATAGAGAAATCCAGTAAAAATATTGACAGTTATTATTTTGGAAAATGCTGTAGAAAGAGCCTGTAGTTGTGAAGCCTAAAATGGGGGGTTATTTACATGTAATAATGTTTCATATATAATTTCAAAAAATCTCCATTCTGTAAATTTTCTTATGAAAAATATTAATAAATTATTTAATAAATAAATAATTAATAAACAAAAACGTTTTTAAATGTTTAAAACCCTTAATGACTAATGGCAAACACGTGCTTGTGCAAGCACACACAAGCTTGCACACCTGCACACACACTTTTAAAATCAGATCCAAGTACTACCAGCAGTAAAGCTGATTCCAATCTGGTCAGTTGTAAAAATAAACTTCTTTAAATAAAATCTAACCAAAATTAATAAATATATAATATAGTTTATCATTTAACTTGCCAGCAAAGGTTTTTTGTTTATTTGTTTGTTTTAAGGCTTATTTAACTAGTCAGACTTTCCATGAAGAAATTTGAGTCACAAGGAAGACAGTTTATTCTTAAGTCAAATAGCAATATGCTTCCAAAATGATAACAGAGTATTTTTCAAATACTATCAAAATTGTTACTTATTTGGCGTCTAGTGATCTACTTGATATAGGGTTTAACAAGGCAGTTAACATATGCCATTAACTGTCTCTTTCAACTCACTCACTTGCTCGCATGCATGAACACAGATAAAAAGAATATTACCTTCAGCACCATGGCTGGCTGATTTGGGTCCCCTTAGGCTACTGACTTTAATTTGTACGTTGCTGTATGTGCTACATTTTGACAGCCACCGCCAAGCAGAAGACTCATAAATATTTATATTTCCATAGGGCTTGTTTGTAACATAATTGTTGGACATACTACTTTGCTGCATTTTAGTTTATAAGCAATATGCCATCCTTTAGCATCTAGTCTAGTTATGAATGAAGCTGTGTTTGGACTAGGAGGATGAATTTTATAGAAATCAGGATAGAAAATGATGTTCATCTCCACATAAACATACATTTGTACTTAATTATATTATAAATTACTCCTAGAGGTCAGAGGTGTAGTTCATAGCCAGACAGTGCATGGTAATAAGTAGAGTGACAAATACATGCAAAAATTTCAAATCCTTTTTTGAACCTGACTTGCTGTATTGAGAAAAGTAACTTTTATTCACTTGGAAATGGACTGTTTCTCTTCTTTTTAAATTTGTTTTATTTCAACAATGTCTCTCCATTTTCCCTACAGGTAAATTTTTACTGCCTATATTATATTTTAATCTACATATGTGTTAGACATTTTTGTGAGAGTTTAAAAAATGTGTAACATAACAGATATTTTATTATTGACGTACTTTGCTAGATAAATTTCATTGCCTGCAAGTTGCCTCATTCATTCTTAAATTTTCATACATGTGAGCTGGTTATATTTACTTGGTGTTAGTGATAATTTACTTGTAGTGATGGGTGTTTTTAATCTCTTTATACAATTATATAGAGGTATCAGATGTACACTCATTTCTCTGACCTGTCACATAATTACCATTATCATTATGTTTACTTCTGTCTTAGTATTTTTTTTCTATTTGTTGTCATAATTAAATGTTTTTAAGGCTGCTCATTCTTACTCTTTCATTTTCACTATGCAAGCTGATATTATATGTAAATCACTAAATGTGGGCCATCCTATGGCATTACTCATTACCACTGGTTTGGGTCTTACTTCTGTTCCTCCAGTCAGCATGTTAACAGCATCTTTTGTTTATCTTCCTTAGAAAAAGTGCTTGTACCATTCAAGTCATGTATCTTTTACAAATATCTTTTGCAACAGTACCTAACTTTTTTTTATTGCAGGCATGAGTAGGTACTGTAGTAAGAGTGAAGTGAAATGGTGAATCAACAAAGTGTAAGACAATTAGTGGAGGAGCAAACAGATATAATTTGATATCTTGATATCAGACATTGCCAATATACATTAGACTGTATTTATTCTATACATGTAGTATAAAATTTTACTTAAATAAATGTAATTGTCATCTATACTGTGACATTTATCTTAATAAAATTAAGCTTATATAAAATCATCAGGATACATGCCTGGTCTGTAATATTATCAGTTTAGTCTCAGAGTGTGCTGCAGTTGCTGTTTGCTTTTATTTCTTACAGCACACTGTTAAAGTGTTAGCACTATGATGTATCACTATCAGACGGATTATCATGTGTGCCTATTGTCGAAGCTTGGTTAGTCATGCTGTCGTGTGTACTTATTTTCTAATCTTAGATTATTGTCGGACATGCTATCTTGTGCACTTATTTTCTGATCTATGATTTCTGTCGGACATTCTGTGTGCTTGTTTTCTAATCTTTAGATTAGTGTTGGACATGCTGTCATTTGTACTTGTTTTCTAATTCTTCTAACTTACCCTGTCATGTATACTTTAATGCATCAAATCTTATCTTGTATCCCTATTTCATTTATACATACAACAAAAGTATATTTATTTTACTTTATTGGAGTATGGGATTAGTTAATTTGAAATTTAATTTGGAATATATTTATGTTATTTTATGATAATACATGTATTTGGGTTATCTCATAAGCTGTTCAGAGTAGAAAAATTGAAGGTTTTTTTATTTTGGTAAAGGTTTTTATCTAAATGTGATAGTTTTCATGAAGACATGTTTAATGAGTTAGTGCATAGAGTGTATTCAGAATATGGTTATTGTCATAGAATTATCTGACCTAAACAAAAATAATACAAGAAAATATGAAGTACTTAGAAGTTTGTTAACTTATGACATTTGACATGCCTTATATATTATAAGAAATTAAACAGCATTTATATTCTCAAATATTTACTACCCATTGGAAAACACTTGTTTATATGACAAGAACCCATCCATTTAGTATGAATGAATTAAGGAGGAAAGGGTTGATGTTTGTGTGTATCTTTATACACACAAACATCAACCCTTTCCTCCTTAATTCATTCATACTAAATGGATGGGTTGAGATGGAGGAGGCAGTAAGATTAGTTTCTATGTTTTCAAACATTAAGCAAACTCTTAACAGATTTGTGTTCTTTCAAGTTCTTGTACCTGTTGTTAAGGTATTTGAGAGAGGTGAGACCTTCTTGTACACTCATGCATGGTAATAACCATAGTTATATAAAAAGAATTTGTGCTACAAGTAAAAATGCATCATCTAAAGTAAATTGCTTATCCATGGCCATGCACATTAGTGAACTGTTGATAAACAGATGGAGTGTGCCATACCAATTCATTGCTAACATTGCTAAGCAGCATTTTAAAATTTTTATACAATGAAATCTAAAATATGGATTTTGTTTGTTGAAAAACATTGTAATTTTGAACCAGGTAATATTGATAGCTCGAATTGAAAGTGATTCACATTTCATTGAGATACAGATCTTGTTGTTAAGAACTTGTACAATTGCAGCAATTGAAAATATGATCGAATGTAGGAGTCATCTAACTCGTATGTGCTACTAAAAGTTGGGATGAAAAAAAGTGCTGCATAGAACCAAGAGACACATTGGTATTTGGAAATTGCAAATTTTTGTGTATACATTTTCAACAGATGGACGTGCCCCCACCCTACCCCACCCCACACATGCAATGCATTGATTCTTAACAGTTTGTATTTAGTGAATTTGTAGCATTCTCCCTTCCCCCATCTGCCAATAAACTTACCAGATGACTTAACTATTATCATATGGAAAGGTAGTGACTTTTTATTGAAGAGATTCATTATTAGATTTTAACTAAATATAAGTCCAAAATGGTTTGTGAGTAGTTCAATGAGTTTTCTTGACAGTCACTTAACTAAATGTTCAATCCAACTTACAAAGTGATATCCACAAAGGATTAAATTACAACAGTTGTATGTTTAATCTAAACTTGTGACTTAATAAGTATATTATTATCAGTGACTCAAACACTAAAATAAACATAATGAAAGGACCACACTTTCCTTTCCTTTTGAATTTAACCACACACCCCTTTATGTTGAGTGTGTAATGCATGATGTGCCCAGCACTGATTGACACCCTTGTATTTGCAGCAGATATAGGGTTGTACTTCCCTTTTCTTTATTTCCAGATGTAGTTGCGCTATCTTACTGCATCTATGCTTGCCAACACTGGCTTAATGAGGGTAGATAGATTTATGCCATATAGATCTTGAGAGATAAAGATAAACCGTCTTCAATACTCCATATAGATCTTGAGAGATAAAGATAAACCGTCTTCAATTCTCCATATAGATCTTGAGAGATAAAGATAAATCGTCTTCAATACTCCATATAGATCTTGAGAGATAAAGATAAACCATCTTCAATACTCCATATAGATCTTGAGAGATAAAGATAAACCGTCTTCAATACTCCATATAGATCTTGAGAGATAAAGATAAACAGTCATCAATACTCCATATAGATCTTGAGAGATAAAGATAAACAGTCATCAATACTCCATATAGATCTTGAGAGATAAAGATAAACAGTCATCAATACTCCATATAGATCTTGAGAGATAAAGATAAACCGTCTTCAATACTCCATGAATACTGTCATGTATATCTCAAGAAGTAAGAATAAACTGTTTTCAAAACTCAATGTGCACTGGCATCAAAATTCACTGAGTACTGTCATGTATATCTAAAGAGGCAAGGATAGACTGCCCTCAGAACTCACTGACATAGTTGACATAATTGTAGTAAACATGGCTGTTCTCAGAATATAATCTGTTACTTTGATAGAAAATAAATTTTGACTATTACCAGTAGGGACAATATCTCAAGTGCATACAAGTTTTAATTTGCAGTAATGTTAGACATTTTAAATATAATTAATTTCTAAAACTAAGCATGATACTTAATATAGACTGTAGCATAATACAATTGAATAAATCATTTGTATTTATTTCTGCAAGTTCTCAGTCAAAAACTTCATTAGCACAAATGAATCCAAAGAAAACTTGTCTCCATGGCAACAAAATTAAAATAATGAAACAATTTACTTTTAATTTATTTCCACTGTTATATAACTTAGAAGCTAAGAATTTGTTCAACATTTTCAGTTTTCTAAACCTTATATTTCTACTTACAAATTAAATCACTTACCCTTGACTTTGATCATAATTATAACATTCGGCACTTAATTTACTTGCAACTAATATTTATTTGTTAGTAAGAGCACATGCACAGTACACACATTTTTACCACATATATCCTTATTATAAGAAGGAATTATGCAATGGTACAAAACATTTGTAATGTAATGAAATGCAAGATTCCTTTCATTACACGCACTCAGACTAACTGTTACAGAAATGCATACATTTTCTTATGGTGGGCAACTTATAAAATGCCTTCTATAAATTTATTGCCATTTTATGAAATGAGAAATATTTTTTAAAAGAATGGGAGAGGGGAGGAGTCATACATTAAGAAACTGGACTTCTTTATTATTTTTGTAATATATTAATTATTGTTATTCTAGTACTAGTAAAAGTATGTGTACTCCATTGTTTCAGGCAGATTTTCAAGTTTTCTCATCACAGTAATTTGTTAACAAATAATTATATGCTGGATATGAACTAGTTTAAAAAATGCAACTTGTAAAACCTAGGATTAAGTTGTTCAGTGTGTGTGCTCACCTACATAGAGAGGGAAGGGCAGAAAACTGAGTGTAGAAAAATATTTACACACATTTTCAGTGTTCTTACAGTTAAACAAGATCAGTTATTTATATGGGACTAATAACATTTTCAGTGTTCTTACAGTTAAACAAGATCAGTTATTTATATGGGACTAATAACATTTTCAGTGTTCTTACAGTTAAACAAGATCAGTTATTTATATGGGACTAATAATAAAAGCCACTGTCAGTGTAACCTGATTATGGTCTTATCTGTGCTATTTTAATTAAAATTAATAATTATAATCACTTTTATTATATCAGGAGAATACTTGGTTCATTGGTTCATCAGTCTTAGTAAATTCAGTAATTATTATTTATTTACATTTAAATTCAATTTTCTTTTACTTTGTTCACTTTAAAAGATATGTAATTTATTGAGCTCTCTTTACAAACTGTATAGCTGTATTTATTTTACTGAGTTAAAACAAGGAAATGTAGTACATTGTGTGTATAAGCTAGTGTGTATAAATTATTCTTTGTTAAACTGACTCTTGTCAGAAGTTTCATGTGTGTAGACTGTTGACTTTCCTGAAGTAAGAGTCTCTGCAACTTTATACATATATGAATAAACCTCAAACATATTTTGATGCAATCTCTTTTTAGAGCTGATTGGGAAGACAAACATTCGTGATGATCAGCCACCTCTCTACCTGTACATCCAGGTGAGTCAGGTGCAGAGTGATCGCCTTGCATCTACTTCAGCACCCTGGGAGGCATATCGTCATCACAGTAAAAAACCAAGGCACTTGTTTTCAATTCCAAGAGATAAGTATGTGTTTTATTTCCATGTGTTTATTGTGCAATTAGCAGATATACTTGGCATTGCCGGGTAAAATAACGTAACTGAACTTTTAATAGAGTAAATATTTCATTTTTACATTTCGAAGCACACATAGCAGATGATGTAGTTTTATGTGTTGCAGATGTACCCAGTGTTACCCAAGTTAAAACAAACCTGAATTTTTAATGGAGTAAATATTTTGTTTTTACAGTCTGAAATACATGTGACATTCAATGGTGATTTTATTGTGTTGCTTAAATATATGTCATAATAAAGATAAATGACTGACATTTTTTCACTCTATGGGATGATATTTTCTGACTAAGACAGTTTTATTTGTTGACTGTAGAGCAGAAATATTGATTTATCAGTGCAGATGACCACATGGGTAATTGCTTAATATTCACCCTATGAACAATAGGTCATATGTGTAGTGCTTATGGAAGACACTGGACAGGAGGTCTGTGGGTGGGGATGGGTGACAGATTCTGGCCTATAATATATTTACTCGACCCAATAAAACTATCATTGTCTGCCATATGCGCAATTGGGCAGTCTGATTACCTGTATGGGAACATTGCTCATAGCCAAAATATCTCAGTCTAAAGTGTATATTTACTCAATAAATTGCCTATCAAATGCACTTCAGTCCTGTTATACTGAAAGTCTGCCCTTCGAAAAATGAATGTACCAAATGACCGATTTACCCAGAGTCCTAGGATGAAGTGTCCTTTATGTAAAGTCCATGTGAAATGTCCAGCAATCACCTGCAAAATAAACCATCCTGAGAGTTAAGCGCTCAACTAAACTACTAAAATATTGAAAGGCTATATCTGCCATCCAACATCTCTCCCTTTCACCACCATAAACATGTTGTTCTATATATATATATATATATCTATGGCCAGAGTTCTTTTGTCATTGAATAATCACCCAGACTTTACCATTCAATGCCTCATTCAGCCATTGACCAGACTTATTTTAATAAGAATATACCATTTCACGAAATGAAATACATTCTTTTTCAGTTTTTGAGTATCTTTCTTGAGTAAAAAATTCCTGAAGAAATCATTACTTTGAGCGGGGTGATTTAAACCTAAAATCCCAGTTCAGGTTTCATGTCTAAAAGCTTCCTGTCATCAAAACTAACTCATTGATATATGTGTTGGGAAATCTTAGGTTTTATAGTGGACAAACAGGCGTTCAAAATTATGTGTATAGATTATTGATTAACTCACTCCTCTTTGTGTGGTTTTTCCAGCTGTGCATTTAAAATGTTAATAAAATGTGGTATTCTTTTCCCAAGAGTTAATCTTACTGGTTTATTTAAACATGAATGATAAATGTACTTGTTGTTTCACTTTGTTGTAATTATTACAAATACTTTACAAATAGTCTTCCATTATTTACTGTCTACAGAATTAATTCACATTTGAAACAAATATTAAACTTAAATCACTTGTACAATTTATTTCTCTTATTCTTCTGCTCTGTAATAAATTATATCACACAAGCCTTGATTTCTTAAAGAAAACATTCTTGTCTTTAACTAATTGAATAAAAGTACTCTTTGGCAACTTCTTACTTTGCTGGCAAATTAACATACACATTTGGTTGAATGTTGTGGTTGGCAAGGCTTAAGTTAATAAGTTGGTGAAGGATTCCTGTATGCATTTTCATAATGGTGTTGCCATTGTGAATGTTGAAATTATGTTTTGGATCATATTGAAAACAACTAGACACTATCTTCAAACACTAATTTTTTTTTATAGAAAGAATTAATAAAGTTATTATTTTGTTATTATGTATTATAATTTTTTAGTTGACTACTACTTCAAAATTGTAATAAACAGTGAGCGAATTAAGTGTGACATACCCAATCGCTGTTTAACATTGATAGTATTAAACAGTATTTATATAAAGGTTTTCTAAAGCAATGTGCCTATAGATAGCAATAATAAAAATTGTTTTTATTTTTGTTATAATATCACTAGTTTATAGTGCACATCATGCCCACTGACTTTAAATTTATCAGAATAGAAAAATCTATAATCCAGTGAATAATGATTTTCCCAGCTGTTGTCTTAGATAAACCATTGCATTACTTCCTTGAGTATATTGGTGACTAGGGAGTGAAGCTTAATGCCAGCAAGATTTCTTTCTTTCTTTCTTTCTTTCTTTCTTTCTTTCTTTCTTTCTTTCTTTCTTTCTTTCTTTCTTTCTTTTTTTTAAAAATGTCTTTCTTTCTAAATTTCTTTCTTTTTTTCTAAATTTCTTTCTTTCTTTCTTTCTTTCTTTCTTTCTTTCTTTCTTAAATGAAATAACTAAGGAATCACTTGAATTTTATAAAGAATAGTAAATGTTCTTATAATCTCAACTAATAAAAAGTTTAAATAAGTGAAAAGTACCTTAGAAAAACTCTTTGGTCTCAGATGTCCATGAGAACAGAAAATTTCAAACTCTGATCATTTCTGCATATTGTAATATTTACAGCTCCTGTAGCAATATGGTAAAAGCTTGATGTATGTGTAAACCACATGTCAAATGCAAGCAAACTACTTATCTATAGAGAAAAAGATTTGGCTATTTTGAAGAACTGCTTCATTATTATACATATTCCTTTAATTCTTTAGATTAATTTTGATTTCTCTTTAATATCCATTTTTAAAATAAATATTTTAAACAATTTTTAATTTTGATTTGGAATATTACATTTTTTGAAAATTTCTAAATTAAATATCTTTTCTTATTTGAAATTAAATTGAAAAGCTCACTATATAATTATGTTCAGAGTGTGACAGTATTATGCTTGAATAGATCTTAAATTTTCTACTGAGAAAAAATGTGTGCATGTGTTAAAAAAAATTGCTATTAAGTGCAGTATAAAAATTCCTTTATCTAGCTTAAATTCAGTGTTCTGTAAAAATATATTTGTTGAATAACTTGCATTTAAAACAAAATACTAAATACATAAAATATATGTTTGCATTCTTCAGTCATTTAATGACTCTATTTCCACTTATGAAAACTTTCAAATAGATTTTGTAATTATAATTCAAAGAAAGCTAAAAATACTAATATAAATTACTGTATTAATTGATAATTGTTCTACAATGTGTACACTTTCATACTAGTTTATATGTTGCACAAAAAGAGAAAAATTAATTGAGCAGTATTTATTAATGTAATTGAAATGGTCAATATTTACAGCTCTAGTTTATTGGTTCTCTTTATTTTAAAATTGTTTATCGAGACACTTATTATATTAAATAAGTGCACTTTTAATTTAACAAACTCTACACTATCTGTTCTGATCTTATGAATTTTACTTATTTGAATTGCCTCTTAATAATATCATATTCAAAAGAACAGATGTTATCTAAATAATATATTCCATATTCCTATGACTTATGATACAGTCATAATTTATTGTGGCAAAATGTAATTTGTCAGAAACAGCATGGTAAACAAGCACTAGATATTGCACATGTTTAAAAATTGTCAAAATAATAATAATCTGTATAAATTTATTTAATGCTTATTTTAAGCTATACAGTAAATTTGATTAAATAACATTGACATTATACAAGCAGAGTACAAGTTTTAAGGATTGATTCATGTTTCTAATGTTACTGAATAATGTAATTACATGTATTTATAATTTTTCTTAATTAATTCTATATTATATAAGCATATTTTTAATACAGTTGTATTCTAGATTTGGGGGGTCAAATCTTAATCAGTGCCTGGATATCCCCATTATTCTTGGGATACTACTCCTTCTTAATCAGTGCCTGGATATCCCCATTATTCTTGGGATATTACTCCTTAATCAGTGCCTGGATATCCCCATTATTCTTGGGATATTACTCCTTCTTAATCACTGCCTGGATATCCCCATTATTCTTGGGATATTACTCCTTAATCACTGCCTGGATATCCCCATTATTCTTGGGACATTACTCCATCTGAAACAGTGCCTGGATATTCCCACTACTTCTTTGGATATTATTCCATAATTAGTGTCTGGATATCCCCATTAATTCTTGGACATTATTCCTTCTTAATCAATGTCCACATCCCAAGTTTAAGTAGTTTCATTTTAAGTATTGTTTTTTTCAAGTCATATATTTGTCTTTAATTTAGGGGAGGATGATAGTTTATTACTTTATTAAATGGAAATTAATTAATTCAATTTGTCATGTATTAGTCCCCTTTATTTATTTTAAATCATTAGAAAATGTAAAATGTATTGTTTTAATGTTATGTTTGACAGGGCCGACAAGTTATACTCATTTTTCATTCAATGGAAGCCAGAGGTTAGCTCAGAAGATATTAATCTTGAGAATCAAGGCTTTGTTCCATATGATGGTGAGATGACATCTGATGGTACTCGATTGGAACTTGTTGATAAATACTTTGGGGGATCAGTTGTAAATTTTACCAAAAATTGGGAGGTAAAACTTCTTTATAATTTCCCTATTATATCAATAGCATAATAATTAATGTAAGATTTAAATGATTTGCCAAAACTATAATAAAAACAAAATTAGTAACAATAAATTGTTTTTGATTGCACTGATTCATCTCTGTGAATTTTACTGGTTTTGGACCGTCAACAAGATGATGTCAACTTTCAGATCATAATATGTGCAAAATAATATTTATTTTTTTGTCTGTCACTTAATATTTATTAAAGATGATCATACTTGTACAAACTTCTTTAGTTTTGTTCATATTTATACTTTAAATCTAAGGTTCTGAAAAAAGCAGAAGAGAGTGCAATTCCATTCTAATTTTTTGTTACAAGGAAAGAAATAGACACACTAATTTTGTTACTTCTTGACCAGAAAAATGCTGTTAGTGCTTCAACAAAAGAGTCTTTGGAAAACACTATGACATTTTGAAGACTGCCAAGGTTGTTTCTGAAATTGCTTCAATCCGTTGAGTTTATTTTTTTAATATGAACAAGGTTGTGTTTCTTGTTATTTTTTTTACTGTTACCGACAATTTTATCTATTAATCTGACACTTATGTCTGGAATTTACTTGATTTTATGGGGAAAAATGCCTGTTTTATAATAATGTATTATATATGGATGGTTATTACAAAGAATCACTTGGAAATGTACCATATATTTATTATCTAATTCTGAAAGTATAAAACTATGTGAATGGCTTATTTTGATGTAGACAACTTGCAGGTTACATATACATTTCAATGCTCTTCATTTGTTAAGTAAATTCTTATTTTTTTAATTCACCTTTGAATTTTTTTTAAACCTGTAAAGATCTAACTATTAACTATTAAAAGATTTTGAGAATGGAGTATTAAAATTAATTGTCTAGTCTTTCTGGAAGAAAGATACTGGCAGACATTATGTATATATTCATGTTAAACTACATTGGAGGTGAAAGTCATGCATGAAAACAATTTTTGTTATGTCTACACTCTTTATATAAAATTTTTGTTAAATAGATTTTCTAGCTAATTACAACAACAAAATTGTAATTGTGTAATTGTATAGGCTTGAAAATTTTTTTGCTTTTACTTTAAAAATATTTAACTTCAAACAAGTTGATTGCAGGAAGACAGTGGCCATTTAATACCTATCATATATATATATATATATATATATATATATCAATGGACAACAAACAAGTTAGCCAATAAATACATTATTCATTGACAATACCCAGCTTTGTAGCCATTTTACAGGAAAACTGTAGCTGTCATGTAAATTGCAATATATTTTGACATTGCTATTTTTAAAATAAGTATTTCAATTGAAATTGTTAAAAAGAAAAAAAAAGATATAAATATATAGCAACAAATTGAATGATCTTTTTCTTCTTAGACATTTCTCATACAAAATCACATTATTGTTCATGAGGAAAAAAGTTTTTATGTAATATATTGCAGTTTTCTTGAATAATTCACATATTTTCACAGGTAGTTTCACCATTTACCATTCTTTTGTGCTGGGTAGGTTAATTTGAAAAAATAACTTTATTTAAATCAAAAGTAAAACTATAAGAAAGATGCACTAACTTAATAATTAAATGGTAACTTGATTGAATGTAGGGGACGCTTCCGGCTTCCGCCGCTTTCGCGCAAAATGGTAACATTGTAACAGTCTCCTTTTATTTCATATCTTTATTAAAAATCTTTTTAAATGCATTTTAAAAGAATTAAAAATAATCATAAACTTTACTGCTGTATTAAAATAATACAGTGATGGACTATTACAATCAATTGTAATACTATCATTGGTAAATTTCTAGTGAATTACAAACAAAATTACATAAAACAGTTTGTGATCTTTTTAGAACAAAGAGTTGTGTATCCTTTCATTGAAAAACCAGAGTGCTCCTATTGTATTTAACACTTTTTTTTCACATGATTAAGTTTGCACAATTTTTTTTCACATTTACAGTTATATAAAATATTGTTGGTAATTACATTACCAAATGTATCAAAAATAAAATGTTATTAATATTATATTTAAGTAGAAGAAATATGTAGAAAGAATTTTAATTAAATAATCATTTATCAGAAAAGTAGTTTAAATTTCTTGGTAATAATGGTAGAATGTTGACACAGTAGTTAAATTAATATTGAATTAGGTCTATAATAAATAGGGCATTAACAAATTCATGGCTGCCATGAGTACAATTGCCCTTCAACTAAATAAATTGAAAAATAATTTTCTTTCAGAATCATTTAAAATTTAAAGTTAGAAAATTGTGAACTATATAACCCATACATTTTTTCTTTGTTGAAAAAAAAAATACTGTTATCTTTATCTAGTTCTGGTCATTTGTTGTTAAGTGAATAGTCCTTTTCTGCAAATATTTAAATTTGAATATATATATATATATATATATGTCTTAGTTGCTGAGTCGTGAGGAAGCCCAACGCCGACAATTCTCAAACACAGAGTCCATGGTAATGCCTGATCTATCTGATGAATCATCAATTCTGACAGATGATCAGATAACAATGGTTAGTAATATTGTTTGCTTGCTTTTTTTGTAGGATTTCACTTCAGTACATATACCAACCCATCATTAATATACATGGAACATTTGATTGATAATATATAGTGTATTTATTTTGACCACTATTTTCTAGTACCAATTGATCTTCATTCCTTTTGCATTTAATCTGTTCCTGAATATGGGACAGTTTATGCTAGAGCAATTGAATAACATGGCAGACTAAGGCCTGCTAGCATGTGTGTTCACTATCTGTTTGCTTTCAAGGCTCTAAGTAGACCATTCTTTCTCAAGGTTCTGTATAGACCTTTTTCAAGGCTCTCTGTCAAGCCTGAGCAAATTACAGACCCCTGCCATCTCTTTTTATGTGGCCCGCAAACTACTGATAATAAATTAACAGATAATTATGATTGTTTAAAAAAACAAAAGAACCCCAGAACTTTAAAAAAAATATTTTCACAAGAATAAACACAATGGTGAAAAGTTAAAGGGGTATTGCCATTTTGCTGTTTAAATATACAATGTCTGAAATGAGTTTTAAAGGTGATATTAAATTTTATTGATAATTTATAGCAAGAACTCCATTAAGAATGTCTTTGAAAGCTTGCAGAAAACAGTTGTATTTTCCCATTTAATTGTTTGATATTTTTTGCTACCCTATTTGTTTAGTGCAGTATAAGCATTTGTTAGATCTTTATGAAGTATAGAACACCCTCTTTGTGTGTGTTCAGTATGTGTGTGTTAATGAAAAACAATTTAAATAAAAAATGTGTGGATATGTACTTCACTACTTGACAGTATATTTTACAGTGATTTTATCTTGGTACATGACAGTGCATGGATCTGTACTTGACAGCATACTTGATAATGATCTTGTCTCGGTATATGACTTAGTGCATAGATCTGTACTTGAAAGCATACTTTGACAGTGATAATATCTTGGTACATGACAGTTCATCACTGTACTTGACAGTGATCTTATCTTGGTACATGACAAAGTGCTACTGTAGGTGCAATATGGCTCAAAGTACTTTCACAAGATTATATCACAACCAAATGATAAATCAAGCCACATACCTTAGAATAAATATTGGGGACTGACTGGGCTATTTATCGGATTGGACTACTGATTCCTAGTCAGCAGTCAAGATCATAAATGGCATTTTTAATGACTAGCCAAAATGGCATCGTTAATAAGGTCATGTGACTTAATTATCAAAGGAAATTAATTTTATAAAAGTAGGAATGTATTGTTAATCTATTAAAATTAAAGTGTAGTGAACAATTAATAAGCAAACAAATTATGACCTATGACCTCACAATACCTTATTTGTATTTCTTTTTGTGTGTGTGCCTTCTTTACCCCCAGAATTTTCATTTTTTATCCCATTTGGGGAAATTTACCCGTTTCCCAAATCCTGTAATATAGATTTAAATAGTCAGTGGAATGCTAGAATCTGTAATACCTTTAGAAAGGAGAAAGGTGCGCAACCTTCAAACATCATTTCAGAGGGGGTACAAATAATGCAACAGACCACAGTGCTGATATTTTAAGATTTATCTCATTTTATTCTCAGGTTAACTGGTTTGGTATCAAATACAGATTATCAAAATTGTACTGCTTTTTCAGCTGGCTGACCATCTACCTGCACGCACTATTGGTTACAGATGGATCCTAGTCTACAGCACTGCAAAACATGGATATAGTCTTCAGCGACTTTACCGAGACATGGCACGCCTTGACAGTCCAGTCTTATTAGTTGTACAAGACACAGCAGATTATGTAGGTGTTTAGCACACATTGTTATAAAGTCCAAGGAAAAAACTGCTCAAAACGTCTTAATAACAATTTACTTTATATAAATATATATATAGGTATTTGAAGATAATAATGATTAGTTTATTTCCACTGCTGACCTAATTTGCACTTGTTGAGTTGTTCTTGAAGTCAGCAGTGGAAATAAACTAATCATTATTGTCCATGATTTGTATTGTATATAAAAAATTTCAAAGGATATTTAAGCACTTTATATAAAAATATAAGTCAACTTGAGTATAACATAAACTAGATTTTAGAACTTAAATAACTTCCAGAACATATTACATGATTAAAAGTAGAAGTTTTAAATAGTGATAATTATTAAAGTATTTTAACAAGTTAAAATAGATTTATGATTGTTTAGTAAAAACTAGTGCTAAACTTATCAACAAAGACAGCAGCTCGATATATAAAATTAAAAAGTACAGTAAATATCTGTTATTTAAAAAGCAATGTTTTGTTGATTTTTAGCATGAAGAAAGATGTTTTTGTTAATGTTTGTTGTTGATTTTTAATTACATGTATGTAGACTGATGAGTTTGTTTTTTCCTTTTTAATATTGCCTAGTTCAGAAATTAATTGTCAAGATTAATATTTAACAATTGATTAATTTTTAAAATTTCTTTTGTGTGGATTTTTTAACATTATTATTTTTTCTCTAATGATTTGCTAGAAAATATATTAAAATATTGGTGGTGTGTGTGCGTGCGCGCGCTCGTGTATGCACACGCACACTTATCATTAATATGATATTTATATATAGATATATATCTATACATATATGGATGGGTATTTGGGTGACGCATTTACAAATAAGTCATCCTGAAGAACTTTTTAATTAAATGCAGATAGAGTAAAAAAGTGAAGTCAGTAATATACATATCATAAAGAAATCCATTTCTCTTAGTGTTTTGATCTGTTTTATTTTAACATGCATATCATTGAAATATGTGCAACTCAGAAGAAATATGATCACTTCATCTTTTAGATTAGTTTAACATTTTCCATCTATACTTTGATATTTTTATTCTAATGCAGGTGTTTGGTGCATTTGTGAACTGTCCTCTGAAAGTCAGTGATCATTTTTATGGTACTGGGGAATGTTGTCTCTGGACATTCCAAGATAAATTTAAGGTGAGAATAATCAGTCTGCTGTAGTGTAAACATTTCTTTTTAGTAATACTGATTGCTACTACACAACTGATCATACAGTACAGTTAATCAAACATGTTCATGCATTTTTAGAGGTATATTTGGCGCATAGATATCCACCCCTTTTAGCATATTGTCAACTGCATACCTGTACTGAAGTAACTCAGCAATATTATATCAGTTCAGATTCTTCAGATTGAATTCCACATAGCCAATTTGGGTATCACATATTATGTATTAGTTTCTGCTGGCTTTGTTTTAGGTTCATTCTTTTTTATTTGGGAATTTCTCCACACAACAGAAGTAGCACACAGCTGTTGAGATTTGCCTTTTTTTTTTACAGATAGGTTAGGATTATGAAGGGGAAGAGGGTGTGGGTGTGGTTAGAGAAAGGTTAAGGCTAGGATTAACTGTAAATTAAAAACAGAAAATAAATGCATTCTTCAAGCTGTTTTTTAACTTTTCTTTCCTCCCTTTTTCTGCTAATTTTTGTATGTAAATATTGCAGAAAAATAGCAATGGTTAACTCTTTGTATGTGCATGTAAGTTTGATCCTTTGATATTATGTATACAGACTCCTTGTTATTTAAACATGACAATCATGTATAGAGGTGTTAGGACTTGTGGTTGTATACTGAATGCCTCCCTTTTCATGTGATGTTTGTTTAAATCTGCAGTATTTTATTCATCACCCACTTCTCTAGCTAGTTAAAAAATCTAAATAAATAAAGCAGTGTCAAATATTTTTTTTTTTAAAGTGATACTGATAACAATTGCTTGGAGCAATCATTGCCCAACATATCTCAGCAAATCAGTGAATCTGTAGGAGTGGGATGAATCTGTTGTTGACAAGGGTGGAATAGAAGTGTTGTGTGCAGAAATTAACTCTTCAGATGCAAATTTAAAAATAAAAAAGCAAGGTGTAAGCAGTTGATTTATAGATTAGGTAAAATGATTTTATAAAACACTTATTATATTAAAAAAGAAGTAATAAACTGAAGTACGTCTTATTATTACAACAAAGACAAATATATTGTCAGGAGGGTTTTGTGAACCTGAACCTATCCCTCGTTGTTGGTATTCTTTCGCTAACAAGTTGTCATAACAAATTGCAAGTTACTCATGGCTACAATTTTTGAGGGTTGCCTCACATCATATTTTAACCAAGTGTGTACTCTTTAATGTAAGATTTATTTAAATTCTCAATTTTAAGCAAGAATTGTTTTTCATAAATTACCTTTTATAAACACTAAAAACATGAATTATATTAAAAAGATAGTATTTATAGTGTTTTTTTCTATACAGTAGGTGCTTATGTTTTTGCTGATTAGAATCACTGCTTAATAAAATCAAACTATGAAAGGACAAATACAATCACAATACATGGCACAAGGAGAGAGAGATTTGATAGCCTTTATGAGTTTGTGCACAGCTATATAAAATATAATGTTTATATTATTAAAGTTTTGTAGGGTGTATAGATTATATTGTTTACTTGTTATATATTATTATATAGATGTTTATTGCATGAAACGGTATATTAGTTGTGTGCTTCATGTAGGTTTCAGTTGTATATCATGTGAAAATAAAATAAATGTGTATTATTATGTACTAGGGACCTGGAAGCATGTTACAAATGTTCAAATGGACGGGTGAAAACACTTTCTTTATTAAGGGCAACCAGGACAGTTTAGCTATTGGAGCTGGACAGTAAGTGATTCTGTTTGATTGTAGGGATTTGTAAAGCTTACTAAGTCAGTAAAACTTAAAACTTTCATTTGAACCAAACTATAGCAACCCTTTCTGTTTACAAATATCAGTTTCCAGAACTTCAATTTTCTAAACATTTTACAGAAAGATTCATTATTCATCAGTCCAGCTGTACCTAAAATACTTGACTGAAGTTTATGTTAACAAATTTCTGTTTTTTTAACCATGACAAAATTTCAAACAACTAACATGCCTTTTTGTTTCTGTGTTATCTTCAATCTATTACTTTTGTTAGCATAAGGATTCTAGTATAATGTATAATTTTTTTTTTTATTAAATTGGATCTCTTTTACTTCTTGATTGAACACAACTCATTTGACCACAAAAAAGTAATTTTCCCTATGATTTTTACACATAATACAGAAACAATAAAAATAAGTGAAATTGTTATTTTTCTAGAAATTTACAAATTTAATGAATTTTGTCCTCAAAATATTAATTTTCATCACTATTCTTGGTTTGGTTAAATATGAAAATTAATATAAATTTAGTAAACATAAGTAATAAAATAATAATGTATAAAATAAGAAACATTATGCAGATAATTGGTTAATATTTATTATAACTAATGAATAGTAATAATCAGAGTTAAGAGCAAAACATCATACAAAGGAATTGAAAAGTGAAATGAAACCCAGACAATTGAAAAGCATGAGTTTTGAATAATCTGTGATTGTTTCGGGCAATCCTGAGCTTGTGAATTTTCTTTTTTCTCTTTTTTAAAAGAAATTGTTTGAGATTCCCAGGATTTACATTTTTTTTGTTGCTGTTGTTTAATTTGTTCAAAAAGTATTATTTATAACCAAAAAAAGCACATTTAAATGTACAAAATGGTTGTATGGCCTTACACTCATGAAGAAAACACAAATTAAAGTTAACCCATACTAGTTGACATATTTGCACATCAATAAACAGCAAATTATGGGTTAGTTTCCTTCCTTTGATAATACTTGTTACCATTTATTTACATTGACCCTGCTCGTTTATAATTTATACACTTAGAATCTCTAATTGTTAATTTATGTGAAGTTGGTTGAGAGTGTTAATCATCCTTCTCAAGTAGCACTGCTACTAAATTATGAAGTTGAATCATCTAGAGCTAGTTTTAGTGGTATTATATGGTCTGACATTTGATATAAGTATTACAACAGCATAAATATTGTTCACATTTTCACTGATGATTGTAAAATTTTAAGTTACTATTGGTTTGTATGGTTCAAAGTAGATTTGTGATTCTTTTTGTTGTTGTTTGTATTATAGAAAGCAGATTATTTTTTGTTGTAATGTTGGAAGCAGAGTTGTGATTTTTTATTTTGAAGTCTTCAGACTTTCAAATTATTTTTGGTTTATAGGGGTCTCTTTGGCTTGTGGCTGGATGGTGATCTTTATCATGGGCGAAGTCATCGCTGCGAGACATTTGACAATGATGTACTGAGCTCACGTGAAGATTTCTGCATTAAAGGGATAGAGGCTTGGGCTTTTGCTAACTAACCTTGCAGGTTAGTAACTCATTAGAAAATAGTTTTGTAACAAAAATTAAAGATCTCTCACTAACCTAGAAATGATCTAAATCTAATTTTACTTTGCACTAAAAATACACATTCAAATGACAAACCTAGGAAAATATCTTGAGATACTCTGGAGCACAAGATTTTAAATCACAAACACTGAAGTACTAAAGGGTGGATGCAAAACTTCATCATTGGCCACTGAAAATAATTTCAGTTATCTTCAAGTGTTTTGGATAGAAGAGTTACATATATTCTTAATTGTGGAGTCCTGATATGTTCTGGGTGAAAAACAAAGAATAATTTATCTTCAAAAAATAATGTTTTTAATTTTTTATATACAACTGGTGTGTTACTAAAAATTTCTGTATGCAATGAATTAAAAAGTGTTTTCACATATTTTTCAAAAGTGTTATTGCCTGCAGTTACACTAGCTGCCTAAGTTTATTTTTTTTAAAGTTCACTCTTTTGTTTATAATAAACTATTTCCTTTTTTTTCCTGTCAGGTAAAATCTGTCTTCAAATGAATACAACAGGACTCATTGGGTCACACAACCAAAGATGCTAGACAACAGGATGACATGTTCATAAGGCCTTTATTGCCTTTGATTATGCATTATCACTGATATTTTTTTAATTCATTTTTTGATTGTTGTCTTTCATTTGAACTCAAAGCATTTAGTATTCTTGCACAGTGGATCAGACTGTATAATAAACTAACATGAAAGGATCCGTTTTTTCAAGCTTATGCAGTCAGATTTGTTGATTTTTAAGTTTGTCATTTTTCAAAGATAGAAATTGTTTGTAAGTAAATTCTTTGAAGCTCGCTAAGCATCAAGAATTGTATTACTGCAATTTTATGAAAGTACATTTTACAGTGGATTATTAAGTTTTTATTCCATAGAAGGACTTTCCTTGGGGGAAAAAATTTACTTTTTATTAATGTTGACCACTAGTTTGAGGGTAATCAGTATGGATATTTTTCCATTACTTATTATTTTGTTGTACTTTTTATTTATTGATTTAAAAGAAAGAAATTATGAACCTCATTTGTCCAGTCAGGGCAGGGTTATGAAACTGATGCTTTGATTGTTAATACCATTTATTTGAATTTTACTTGCTACAGAGATAACAAGTTTCTAGTTTACAGCAAACAAAAGTTAAATTTTGTTCCAAGTCATTAAATGCAATAATTTTAAATATATATATATATTATCAAAATTGATCTTTAATTTTGTTTAGGGGTGATGATAGCCAGGAAAGAACTCAAAATGGGATTGGGTTATTTGTATGGGGTTTTTGGGGTTTGAGATCAGACCTGAATCAATTTATTGTATTAAAATGCTTAGTACTTGTGTTTATGAAATCATTTCCAGTTGGGATGCCTTTAGATTCCCCAGTGGTGCTTTGCAGGGAAAATTAATTTGGTTATTATCACCCCTAATGGTTAATGTTAACTAGCTTAATATCAGCTAGGAAGATTACTTTTTTTGCTGTTGTTGTTTAGCTAGGAGAACTGCAATCGAGCAAGTTCAGCATTGTGATTGATTTACATCTAGAAATTTTATAAATGTGAATAATTTTGGGCATTTAACTATCAATTTGCAATGCTGAAAATGAAGAGAGGAAAAGTTTATCACTAACTTAAGTTGGATATTATTAAATATCATCGAAACAGCATTATAAAAAGTATCTAAAATTATACAGATCTAAAAGAATCATTTTAATTTTCTGAAATAGAGCCACAGAAACTTGATTAAGTTGTCACTACATGTTTTGGGCCTAGACTATTGCTGTCTCTTAATCTATTTAATTCAAAGCACAGTTAATGCTATTTGTTTAATTCAGAGCATCGTTTTGGGGCCCAAACTAGTGCTGTCACTCAGAGCATAGTTTTGGCGCCTAAACTAATGCTGTCACTTATTTCTATTTTGTTTAATTCAGAGCACAATTTCTAGGCCCAGTCTAGTTTTGTCACTTGATGCTATTTAATTCAGAGTACAAGAGAAGGTATATGCTTTTACTGATCACCAATAATTACTATTTCATATCTTAGAACCAAAAAACATCCTTGAGAAAAAGAGGGCTTATGTAGAGAGCTTTGAGAAAAGAGGGCATAGAACCTTGAGAAAAGAGGGCTTTCATAGAGAGCCTTGAGAAAAGCGGGCTTACATAGAGCCTTGAGAAAAGAGGGCTTTCCTAGAGAGCCTTGAGAAAACGGGGCTTACATATAGAGCCTTGAGAAAAGGGGGCTTATATAGAACCTTGAGAAAGGAGGGTTTAATAAAACCTTGAAAAAGGAGGGCTTATATATAGAGCTTGAGAAAAGAGAACTTACATAGGGAGCATTGTGAAAGAATTGTGGTAAATTTTATTTTACTGTGACCTGTAAAAATTTAGTCCACCAATTACAAATCTTTTTTAAAATCTTTCTTTATAGAATTTTGCAAGATGGATGAACTGTGCATAAGACATTTTCTGTATAGAATGTGACCTGAAGATATTGCAAACTATGGAGGTTTTTTTCTGGCTTGCGGCCATAGTTCATTTGTTTTTAGATTAGGTACATCAGTGTATAAATCTGACAATGCCGAAATGTCAAAACTTTGCTAAATGTTTATTTTTATTTTCTTAATAGTGATATGTCTAGGCTTAGGGCAAAAAATAATTTTATGAAAAAATATTTCTCTGTTATTACTTTGGTTTTTGCTAATGTTTCTCTAAATTCTTAACATTTCTGTACAAGTATTACAATTATAAAGTATTACAACATTTAATTTGTGCATATCCGAAACTGGCTAATCTGCTATTAAAATCTATTGTTTGACTACAGTTGAATTTCTGTTTAGACATAAGATTTTTCACAAATATATGAAATATGTAAGTTCATGGGTTTTTTATTTGGTCTTTTGTTGTTCATGGCTGCTCCTATTTTTAGTGAAAAATTGCAGTCGGATTGATCTTAGTTGTGTGTAATTTTTACTCCTCATTTTATTAGTATTTCTTATTGAAGATTTGTGGGTTTCACTTTTAGGTTGCTTTGCTTACACAGTTGCTTTTCTTACTGTGAATGGTGGTTTATCACATTGTGTGCATGTTGTTTTGTAATCTTACTTTCTGTTGAATGAGTAAATAACTTGTCTGAAAAGTATTATGTTGTTGAATTTACAATAGTCTTTCAAGTACTCCAGTAATAAAAAATGTATTAGTTTAGGGACATATTTTTTGCTATTATTTATCTATTTATCATTAATTTTGTTTTATAAATTTCTTACAATTTATTGTATTAAGGTTAAAAAGCATTAAAGAAGCAAAATCAGGTACATGGATGAAATGTTAGTATGAAACTGGTGATACATCTCCAGTTTTCAGTTTCTTGAGCCACAGGATATCTATGGACAAAGTATTTTGAAAATGAAATACATGAAAAGAAAGGTACCTACAGAGAGGCCAGTTTGGTGAACTGCTGGTCACTGAGATTTTACCTGGGAAATTATAATGTCTGTTGAAATGTTAGCTGTCTTACCCAGGTCATTTTCCATTATTATATGCTTTGCATGCATTTAATTTAATTAAGGTAAATTGCATTTGTTCAGGTTGTGCTTGTTTTATTTGTTTATTTAATCAAACATATGGCTGTAAATATAATGAGAGCAGGTGTACATTCCTCAAGTAAGTAAATTTTCAGACTATTTTTTTAAAGTTTCAAAAGCCTTTCATTTTTTGTTTGAATTTATGAAATAAAAATGTTATTTTCATTTAAACTTAACTTTTATTATGTATATTCCCTTTCTCACTTGAGATTCTTTTTTTTTTTTACCACATAAAATATGTGTATACATTCATGTATATGTGCAAGAATGAAAGAGACTTAAATAATTTATTCATTAAATCTCTAGGTCACATTACATAATTATTCATAATATACTCACTTTCAAACTCCCTTAATTAAATTTATAGATTAGTGGGTTACTGGAGGACTTTACACTCCACCCATCATGCCAAATGTTCATAAAGTACCTTCATCATTATTTTAGTCTTGAAACTAGACAGAAGTATTTGCTGGCTTGGTTCTGATCTTACAAGCAGTTCCACTTTGATTACATGCATTGTTGGTGATGTCATGAAATCACCATGTAGATTCAAGTAAACCTTTGCTTAAGCTTCTACTGGAGAACCTTAAAAGAATTACCCAATGCTTACAGACTTAAAATGAGATTTTGTCAAAATATTTTCCATTAGATTTTGAAAATTTTGTTTACTATTAAAATGTTTTGTGACATTTAATTATATAAAATAAATAGGAAAACTTTAATTCACAGTACATTTTTATTTACTATATATCAATTACAGAATTCAAAATATGTGCTCAGGAAATTGTACCACTAATGCTTATTAGAAAATCTGTATCAGAAATATTTTTTTATCTTTATATTTTTTTTAACTTTAATTATTTTTATGAAGAACTAGTCTAAATATCTGTATTTGAGACTTATTCACAATTTCATACATGAACCTGTGTTTTGAAAAATAATTTTAAGATAGCTTTAGCAATTTTATCATTTCCACATACAGCACATCAGAGCACGCTTTTAGAGATGTCACCCTGCAGTATTTTATAATGTTATACAATACTTTCTGTTATAATGCTATATAATGCTTAACTGTGTTACAGTATTATACAATATCTACTATTACAATGATATACAATACTGTTATAATGTTTTAAAACATTTTGTGTTAACTTTTAATCTTGAACACATACTTTCTCATTCTAAAGAATTCCTAAAGTATACAGACTTGAATTCAAATGATGATTTCTTCCCCACCCCACCCCACCCCCACGTGGACAAATGTCCTAAATGTAAATTAATATTTTTGATTTAACTGTTAGTTTAGCTTTTAATACATTATCTATTTCTCACTGGTTCTTTTGAAATGACATTTTATTTATGATAAGGCATGGAAAGTTCTGTATATAATAGTTAACACTAATGTTTTTAAACAGTCCTGAACATGGTTATATGCAACATATTTGAACATGCAGTTTGATTTCTACACTATTATTAAATGGAACTAAAACAAGTCAGTATTAAGTAAGATGATTCTTGTATCAGAAGAAAATAATTATACAAATACAAAATTCTGTTTGGCTTTCTTTTCTCCTACCTTGCAACATAGGGCTGGAAGCATATTAGGACAATTTTGTGATCATAATATCATATAAATATTATTTGTAATGAAGTATTTCCTGTAAGTAATGTGTTGCCCCTCAAAATTTATTAAGATATAAAATGTTATTTGAAGTTAACCAATATGAAACTGAATAATCTTACTTCTTTTCACACATTAAATTTGTAGTTATATTCCAGAGCTAGTGCATTTTATGAAGTATTTGTGATACGTTTCTCTTTATTTGTAATAATAATGTAAAGGTAGGGGGATACCTTATGATTTTTCTCCTAAAGCATACATTTAAATATGTATAAGTTTCTGACTTTTCTGTATAAGATTTATACAGTACTTGGTTAATGTGACACTTGATCAAGATCCCAGAATATTGTGAACTGAAAATTTGGCTGCAGGAAGTCCAAGACATTCTAAGTACAAATAATTTATGCAACTGAACACAATTGTTTACTTTTAAGAAGAAAAGTGCATATTAGCACTGTTAAAATTGTGTTCACATTCTTGATTTATGGTTTGCAAAGTGAATTAGATTCACATTTTATTTTTACTTCAGAGAATCACACATAATGATTTCTTTTAAACCAGGGTAATGTAGCTGAATTGAAATAGAAATACTACCATGGCATTTTGTTCACTATGTCTGTGTTTAAACTTTTATAATCTTTTACTAACCAAGAAAAGTATAGTATCAGGTAATGTCAAAATATGACAAATACACTGATCTAAACATAGCACTGAAACATCACAATTATGCTAATTTATTATAAAGCCAGGAAACAGCATATGCTCTGATTATTGCATAACCCTTCAAAATGAACCAGTCCTATGTGTACAGGAAAGAGAACATTTTTTTCATGATGGAGGAATGATGTCAAAGATTGCACAATAAATGGTGCACATTCAAACTTTTGATGGCGTAAATTTAAAAACCATTTTCATGTAGTTGTTGGCAAACTGTTATGAAAAAACTGCCTGTTTTCCAATTCTACAGTGGCTAAACAATGGTTAGCAACAGATTAATAACATTTGAAAACCAAATATTGTAACAAAACATCTTTTACATAATTATATTTGCAAATTAATAAAAGGTAGTAAATGTCGTTTAATAAAGAACACTCCATTGACACAGCACACAAATAATATAGTAGGTCCCACATATTTTGATCACTTGTTATTAAATCAGTCACTTGTATACAACTTAAGAGAATGGAAAGAAAATATATTGCATCATATTTTATTTTAAAATCATTAAATGAAGCAATTTGGGGCTAAAATATGAAAATTAGGAATTTTTTTTTTAATATTCAACACATCAAACACAAACTATTTCCTGGCAATTTTATTTCAATAATTCTCAGTTTGAAATAGGATTACAGTTTTTCTTGAAATTTCTTTCTTGAACATTACTAAAATTTATGTAACGTAGCCATTTTCTGGTAGTCCCATTATTGACTCAACAGTCTTAAGAGAAAATGTAAACTTTGTTATATCTGACCACCATGATGAACTCCTTAACTGATGTTACTTCTTGTTTACTTTTGACTACCATGGTGAGCTCCTGCACTGATGTTACTTCTTGTTTACTTTTGACTACCATGGTGAGCTCCTGCACTGATGTTACTTCTTGTTTACTTTTGACTACCATGGTGAGCTCCTGCACAGACATTACTCCCTGTTTATGTGTGGGCTCCTGCACTGATGCAACTTCCTATTTACTTATGATGGAATCATACACTGGTCAACACTTATCCCTGTTTATGTACACATGTCCACATGATGGGCTGCTGCACTGATGCTACTCTCTAATTATAGTGAGCTCCTTCACTGACACTACTTCCTGACAGGCTCCTGCAAAGGCACTACTCCCTGTTTATGTATGACCACCATGACAGGCTTCTTTACAAACACTACTCCCTGTTTATGTATGACCACCATGACGGGCTTCTTCACAAACATTACTCCCTGTTTATGTATGACCACCATGACAGGCTTCTTCACAAACATTACTCCCTGTTTATGTATGAACATCAAGATAATTCCTCCCTGTTCTTGCATGACCATTATGACAGGTTCCTGCACTGATGTTACTCCCTATTTAAGTATGACTGCCTACACTGACACTACTCCCTCCTTATCTATGATGAGCCCCTTGCACTCCTCTCTTTATCTATGATGGACCCCCTTACATTGATACTGCTTCCTGTTCAAGTGTTACTGCCTACACTGATACTACCTCTTCATCAAGGATGGACCCCTTGCACAGATATTATTTCCTGTTTATGTATGACTGCCTGCACTGACACTACTCCCTCTTTATCAAGGATGGTCCCCTTGCACAGATATTATTTCCTGTTTATGTATGATTGCCTGCACTGACACTACTCCCTCTTTATCAAGGATGGACCCCTTGCACAGATATTATTTCCTATTTATGTACAACCACCATGATGGGTTGCACTGATGCTTTTTAGATGCTCTTTATATGTGACCACTATGATTGTCTAATTGTTACTAAACATGACACAACTACAAAATTTGCTTTTTGTAGTCAATAGCTCATTTCACTTATTAAAACTCTCATTGGAGAACAGTGTAATTTGAAGCAAGTTATTATAAATAGGTTTCATGTTTGTACAATATAGATAAAAATGTTAATTAGTGAAGAATTTAAATAATATGTTAACAGTTTTACTTGTTTGTTTTTTTTTAATTTTCATAAGTATATATGCCTAGGTGCATACTTATTTGGAATAAACACATTACATATTAATGTGACTGTATCAAGTGTTTTAATATAATTTTTCAATGTTATTTTTGCTATCTAGCATCAATGTTTAACATAATCAAGATACAACTTGATAAATTTGATCATAATCTACTGACCACTTTTAATTTTTGAATATTATTTTTTTTTAATTTGAACATGTAAAATATAACTTTAAATATCACTTTAAAGTTTATAACAAAATTTATTTTAACAAAAATGAATCTACTGTAATTGTCTTAGTAAAATCCAAGCAGTGGTGATCTGTTAAAATCTATTCAACTATACAGTTTGTTTGCATTTGGCTATGGTTGGGGTTTTTCTATTTTAGTTGTTGTTTATTTGTAATCTGCCAGGGGGGGGAAATAGATTTTGATGGTTGAATTCATCAAAAGTGATAAGGTTACAAATTATGCATATTTTACAGTAAAGCAAGCTAATTTGAACTTGTAGTTATGCTGGTGTAATTTCATTATAAAAAAGTAAGCCTATTTTTTACAGTAAAGCCAGCTTATTGGAACTTTCAGTTCTGCTGATTTGCATTTATTTGTACCATTGCTGCAATAATGCAAAATGTTTCATTGTGTGTCATTATCAAATGATGTCACAGCTTGAATTCTTGTTTACTAATTACTATTTGTATAATTATGCTAGTACAGTGTACTATATAGCTGTTGAGTTAATTACAGCTATCATTGATGCATGATGTTCTTTGATTGCCTTGAACACCAGTGAACAATATACAACTAATTGTTTTGTACATTTGTGTATACTTGTATTATTTAGAATGTTAGATGATACAAAATTTATTAAATAAATATAACCCTATACAATTGGGGCATATTGAATATGAATTGATACTGTTAATGTTTGAGTTTGCATTGACTTTTGTAGTTTATAGGAAATATTGGAATTGCAACTCAAGTTGTGTTCAATGTTAATGTTTTCTTATAAATTCTTTTAGCAAAACATATTTTCTTATAACTTTAATGAAGTGCTACACTGCCTGGATGTGAATAAGCTAGTCACTTTTTATTTGTAAAGTGCAGGCATTACACTGTGCTATTAAAGTCTTAGTTTGATCAAACTTTTCTGTTTGGGTAAGCGTATTATATTAGCATGTCTGACTTTTTCTTACTGACATACACATACTAAGGCATTAGAGTCATTAGCATATTCAAACTTTGGTATTTTCTAGTAAAATTTGTCTGACTTAATTGTTGTCATAGTGATGAACAAACATTTTTCTAATGTAAAAGGTTTCACAATGTCAAAAAAAATTATCTTTTAATCTCTAAATATGCAGGTGATAAAAACGTGTGAAAATCCACTAACAGAGCTGTGTTTGAAAATCTTTTGGAGCTGAATGGTCATAAATATATTTTTTTTAAATCAAAGCACAAACAACATACCATAAAAACTTTGGTATAAATATGCAAATTCTTTACCAGTTTTTGTTTTTCAAAGTCAGAGTGTGCATTATATTTGTAGGAGTAATTTTGTTATTTTATTCTGGCAGTTTCCAAATCAAGAATCAATTCAAGTCTATATTGGCTGGTGCTTAAAGCAACATTTATTCAATTATTGGTAAACATTGAAAACCTATATTTTAATTTTTCTTATTGGCCTGAATAAATACTTTGAAAGAAAGATGTCACCACTGGTTGATATGTCAGTAAATACCACCAAATGATGCCAGCTTCAGTATAATACTCCTCAGTAATATGTAATGTATTATAACCAATAATAATGCATGAATGCAATGACATCTAATACAATAGCTGAAAGGCAGTCAATTTGCACTTTATATATATCATAATAAAATTAAAAAGGTAGACTGTAGATTATACATAACTATATGTTACGCTCAAGATTGTGTGGCTCTTGTATATTTGTGATATCAAAGGTTTTTATTTTATGCATTCGATCCCAGGTTTGGTGATTGGAATATTTCTTGACTGATTCTCACTACTTTCTAGTACATGAATGTTAAGCCATAGTTTAAGTGGTTAACTCTAGAGAATTAGAGCAATTAAATACTCATTATTATTATTTAGTAGTAATATTATAGTGTTGGACATTGTTTCCTCTTGCTAATTTGATTAATTAAATTAGTTTAATACAAAAAAAGAAATGGTTTTTTGCATATTTATTTTAAATGTAGTTTTTAATTTGTAAAGTTTTAAAAAGAGTAAACCAAATGCATGAAAAACAAATAAATATTTAGCCTTATAGCTAAAAAGTTGTGTTTACTGAGTGAAATAATGATTTTTCTAAATTTACTGCTTGAAATCTGAAAAAATATTTATGAATGCTCTGTCTCTCTCTAAAATTTTGTAAAAAGTTCTGTATTCATTGTTGACCAAACTGCCCGTGATTAATAATTATTTTGTTTAACTCATTTTGCAGCTGTAAACATAATATAATTTTACTGTGATTGTCTGCAATTAAAAAATATATAGGATTAAAATTAAATGCTGCAAATAAAGTAAAAGGATAGTAACAATAAATGGAGTCATGAAGAAAAGTTTTATACATTTGTTATGTATGTGTATGTGATTTGGAGATGTACCAGCTAAAATAGGGTGTTATATGTTTGCATCTGTAATGTTAATATCTGTGTTTATATATGTTAATTGTTTGTATAAATTATGCAAAGAATGAGAATATAATTGCATAATTTGAAAGTGGAACTTCAAAAAAATTCTACTAAGGAAATGAAGTGTTAGACACTAACTAGCTATTACAAGTCAATCAGTTATCCTGAAGCCATATAACAGAAAATATTATGCTATTTACCTGGTCTTAATCTCTTATCAGTTGTTATCAGGATTTATATAAAACTGAATTTCAAAGAGTAACACATTTTTTTTTAAAAGCTTAAATAAAAGTTAATTACTTTTCCACTATTGTTTTATAGTTTTATCACCGAGTTTTATGGATAATACACTTTTTTTTTCCCAAATTTTTGGTGGTTATAGGAAATCAAGTATTTTTTAAAGTATTATTTCAGCAGTTGTCTTTATCAAGACTAGTGCCCAGACAAATTTGACAGACTAAGAAGAAACTTTTTATAGTAACTCTGCATTATTGTAGTAACTCTGCATTATTGTTTTTTTTAATTTATTTGAACTTAATAAATACTCAAAAGAAAGATATTTTGGTACATCAGTTTCATAAACACTGGTATATGCTGGTACCATTAATATTGGTTCAATTAAAAGTGCCCACTTAAGTCCTTAGCATGAGGCAAGGGCACCAACCTTCGTGTATGGGATTTATACAATAGATGGCTGGCATAGCTTGTCTTCATTATAGGTTTATCATTACGAAAAATACACTAGAAAAGACTAATATGCTCAAAGCTCAGCAGCAACAAGCCTTGAACTTTCCATTACCACATACAAGACTACCATCTGGCTGAGGGAGATAAAGCAATACTTATTTCACCCATTAACTGCAAAGCTTCAAGTAGCATGGCAAGAGCCATTGCTAAACTGTATACTACTACAAATATGATGTGTGTTCAGATTCAAATTCCGCATCAGTATACTGAAGTTGTATGAGAGAATCATAACCCACATCCTGCTGAAGAATTTGGTGACGAGATATACTTAACCGAGTATTCCAACACCCCAAGTAAAATTTATTATTATGTCAATCAACTGACTCATGACTAACAAAGTCAGATTGTTATTTACAGATACTACTCACTGACTTCCAGTTAAAAGTGACCAACAACCAACAGCACATCAATCAACTGTTCAGCGTGAAATAGAAATTAAGAAAACTGCAGAAATACTTTTAAGTGGCACTCTTAGCATTCAGCAGGATGATGAGAGCTCTGCTCACCAACTGAGCACCTGGTTTGTCTATATTAATAAATGAAATAAACCTTCACATGAAAGAAATACATAACATGCTTGTTCACTACTTAAAGTGTTTATTGGACACCAGGGCATCCCATATAATGAAAACAGGATAAACACAAAGAAAGCATTCAGCCATTCTTCAACTTTATAGCAAGTATATTAGAAGAAAATTCTTTCATATGATTGCTGCACACTCTCAAACCTAGCATACAATCCTGCACTGATAAGTGATAAGGTCAGTTGGTCATGAACATATAAAGCCATATACCAGGCCTGAGGGGATATACTGAGAGCAAGTTTGGGATTGCACTCTTTGACCATAACATGATAATTTCTCTTTTGTTCTATCTGAAGTTTTTGTATTTTATGCTGGTGACTAAAGAGGGAGGTGACTTTTCTCAAATGGGATTACAGAGAATACTAGGGGTACCCTGAGAGATCCTGATTTAAAAAATAAGCATCGAAGTAATTTATGTGCAGGGTTTCCCTGAGGTAAAAATTATTTCAAGAGTTCCTCCATGGTAAAAGGGTTTAGAAAGGATGCTTTAGGTTCTCCAGCACCATTGGTTTTTGTGCTGCTTTTCAAGGTAACAGTACTTTAGTTTTCAAACTTCTTAAAGGTTTCATTCCATTTACAGCATGCCAGTAGTGCTTCTGGTAGATCTGAGTTGTAATCCGAAAGATATGGAAAATCTCTACTCTGAGGATAAGCAGTTTGTCTTTCAGTAATAAGCTCGCAGAATCATTGGGGGTCAGATTTTTTTAATCTAGTCAAGAGCTGCACTCTTATTTTTTAGAATCATCGATTTACTAGAAGGCACATTAATTAAAAACCACAAATATGCTATGGTTATACTATAGTCATTTTCAATAAACTTATGATGGTGACAAGAGTAACAGGGCTAAAATGCAATAAAAACAAAAAAAAAATAATGTTTTTAAGATTTGTACATTTAAAAAGAAATAACAGCATTGTTACAAATATTAATGCTACATAGGCATAAAAGAAAAAATGCTCATTCACAAATTACAATTTGACTCTGGGAGAGATCTGTGGGCATTCTGACTCCTTTACCAAAGCAGGAATGTCAACCTGCATATTCATTCTAGAAAGTCTCAATAAATGCAACAAAGAACCATCACTTAGCCAGCTCCTGTACTTGTCTTTTTGAACTTCATGTTCGAAAATACACTTTCACACACACACACATGCTTCCAAACATAAGAGGTGATTGCTTGAAAAAGTTCTTTCCTTCTTCTGTACTGACTTGTAAAAAAGGGTCAGCTTGAAGATCACACAGCTCAAGTTGAAACTTTGATGGCTACTCTTCAATATTTACAGTCAAAGGATCATTGTAAAGATGCAGTTTCTTCCATATCAAATTCCACAAACCTTGATCCAAATTCTTCACTCACCACTTCAATATTCTCACAAAAGTCAGTGAAGTCCTCTTCTACTTCATCTGACAACATGGGAAATGTACCAAATAATTTTGGGCCAAACATGATTTTAAAACTTTCAATTTATTTCAAAACCCACTGACCTGTCCAATCAGCTCTGACACACTCCTGATCTTTAGCCTGAAGTTTCATGTTCAGTACATTGAGAACTCACCTCTGCTACTCACAAAAGGAACACAAGTCAAGCAGCTCTTGAGTTAAAAATCAGATATCATATATATGAAAATGAGAAGTTGGCTAGTGGTCTGTCTGGTCAACACTTTCATCCAAATACAGTGAAAAGTAGCTGCATTTTTCTGCTGCCTCTCCAGCCTTATTCTTTATTTGCTCACCTATTTGTACACTCACTCTTCTGGAGACTGGTGAGACAAGGGAACAGTTGTTAATTTCTCACACAAACGTTTTTCACCAAAGGCCTCTGACATGATATAGCAATTTCACTATCCCTAAAAGGTTTCATGTTCTTTGCAAGTTCCAACAATACACCATAGGAAGTACTTAACACAGCAGTCTGCTTAGCTGAGAGCTTGACAAAAACCTGTCTGGTGTTTGAAATTTTTCTTAGAGTCTTGAAAAACTGTAGCTCTAGCAGCTCCCTTGTATTTCATCAATTGTTTTTCATGCAATGTAGTGTAGTATTTCTTAACATTATACTCCTTGCAAACTGTTATTACCTGCATACAAACAACACACGGTATCTTGCCATTATTATTTATGATGAAATAGTCTAGTTTCAACATATCCTTAAAACTTCTATTTTCATCTTCAATTCTTCTCTTCTTGCAACTCATGTTTTCAATATGAGTGTAAAAATAAATAAATACAATATTAGACATCACAAGCACCAAAACACTGAGATAACTACAGCTTTCATGCCAAATCAAAACAGTCGCCTGCACAAGAGGGGATGGATGACCAAAGAAATGAAAGTGATAAGCACATGGTGTGCATGGCAGCCAATACACTCCCTCTAGTAAAAGTAGTAAGTAGTATTGAAGAATCATTGAGCGATATAGTTCCCACAGTCACTTATTTCAAGTTTCAATTACATGTATTTTTCCTTTTTATAATTTTTGTTTCCATGGGCCACAAAACCTGGCATCATGGGCAGCATGCTGCCCTCAGACTACTATTAGACCAGCCTGATTTAGAATAATCCACAGACTGGAAGGACCAAGTGGTGATGATGGAAATATTCAGCTCATGAGGGAGCTCATTGCTACAGATTTGAAGCTAGACCAGACTTCAAAGATGCACCTGCACAACCAGAGTTACAAAATCTAGGTGAGGGGAGAAAAGTTAGATACTATAGCTACTATTACAGTACTATGTGTTTTTGAAAACTGCCTCCTCTCTTTCACAATTCTAACATTTAAAACAAATGTTTTTTCTCTAGTATTGGCTGCCTGATGTCACACATACACATGAATAGCAGTGGATTAAGTCTCTAATTAATTAATATACTTTACATGACAGTTGTCACAAGAATGCATGTTAAATACAGTTTAAATAAATAATTATTTTTTGTTAAATCCATTGTAGACATTGCTTTGTAAAATAGAGATTTCAGTAAACAATCTTTGACTTATAAAGTTATATCCGTTAGTTATCGTTGCAGAACTAGTAGACAAGCTAAACTTTTTGTTAGTATAACATTATGTTGACAACGTTTTATGGTTTTCAAGACCTTGTTAAAAATAAAAATAAAGAAATAGTCCTTAATTGCATTCTACTTTTCAATACAGTTTTACTGTATCTAATAATCTGTTTGTTGAAACACATTTTCAAATTAGTTTGTTATTAGGATGAAAGTGAAAACCAACTTTGACGAAAGCTTAAAAATAAATTTAAACATAATAAATGTACTGCTTAAGTTTCATAATTTTTATATGAAATATTTGGTCTAGTTACTTGTAGCATTTTTAGTGGCCTTGAATCGTTGTATAAAATGCTTTGATGTGTGTATTATGGTATTTTTTATTATGACGATCAAAGTAAAATGATTATTAGTGAGTAATACATGTGAAAATGCTTTAAAACTATTCAATCGTTTCAACTGCACACCACTGCGGTTCCGTTTAGGGTGATGTGCATTCATACGCTAAGTGACTTTGTGGCAAACACCGAGTATTCTCCCCTACGGAAACAGATTTAATTTTCCCAGCATACCTAAATAACTTCCTTTCACCGCTACCACAAATACAAGATGGGTACGTATGATCGTAAAATGTGGTGTAATCGAGTCATTGCTTCATTTATTGTTCACATCCAGTTATAAATAACGGTTACTCTCAATAAATATATGAATTTTTTATGTTTATGTTACTATTTTTGTAATTATGTTGAAGAATTGTGTACATATACTGTTATGTGCATATTGATATTCCTTTGAGTAAAAAAGTTATGCAGATTAATGAATCAGTGCTTAATACTCTGTTCTCTGTAAAGATTAAATTAAAAGTCAATATATATATATGTTATTAAAACTCTTTTTCAATCATATACTATTTATGAAATTCGGCTAACCCTAATGTCATCTTAATATATTGCTTGTAGATCAGTGAAACAAGCGACATTTCTCATTATCTCAATATCTGTGTGTGTGTCGATATCGATCCCGGGAAGCAATAACATTTAATATATCCGGTTAAAATTTGAAAACTAATATGAAAATCAGTGACATTGCAAAAATCTTCTGTTTGAGTTACGTTTAAAAGGCGTGTGCTTACCAAATTTAGAACCGTTTTAAGGCATAGGCTATATTTAAGTCTCTTACATTAGTTACAGTGTAAGTTACATACGTAGGCCAATGCTGGCTACAGCAAAACAAATTTCATCGGTAAATGTAGCCAGCATTAAAAGGCACGTTAAACTCTTAATATTGTTTTAAGTATGATTTTCAATGGATAAAGTAATTGAGAGTTAGTTACCTTTGAGGAAGTTTTCAGGAAGTTTCACCTTTACCCCTCCCCCCCAAAAAAAAACCCCTAGATAAATGTTAACATAATTATAATGAGATGATAATAAATATGACAAAATTTTAATAACTCTTATATTTCAATATTAACATATCAAGATATAATACTAATAATAGTGAAATCCACTTTACTGCTAAGCGATTGATATGAATAGGTTTGCAAGAGTATAGCCTAGATTAGGTTAATAGATCACAATTCATATGCAAACATGGCTCTTACAGTCTTAGACTTTAGAGCTCATTGGATTTAAGGAGTAAAGTATAGGAACCCTGGTTAAATATCTAAAAAGTGAAATTTAGTGGGACCAAAACAAGACAGTGGATTAAAAATTTTTGAAAGGTTTATTTCTGTGGCTACACAGTGAATTTTAGAAGGTATTTTTTAAAATAAAAATCTTAAATATTGTTTCACCCAGACTGTTTTTATAGCCAGTGCTGAAGTTACTCAGTTTGCCTGTTACTTTTGCTGTATATCTGGGTTCTCCCATATATATCTTCCAAAATTGCTCTTGAAATTACACTAAAAATATTTTTAGTGGGTGCTAGCTCTAGTTCACTTTTCTTTCATGTCATGTCATATTGTTTCTGAATATTTAAAGTAAATAAATTACACTCATTCACATGCAGAATTTTTTTGTTTGACATTCAATACATTGGTGGGTTTGCTTTGTACAGGTATTTCACGTGATAAATGGCACAAGCGCAGGAAGACCGGTGGCCGCATGGCCCAACTGAGAAAAAAAAGAAAGTTCGAACTTGGTCGGCCACCAGCAATGACAAAGGTAGGAGTGCCTTGTATTTGTTAAAAATGTGCTATTTAGTATTTTTTTTGTTTTTGTTTTTAATGTTTATGTGCTGAAGTATTTTTATGGGTTAATCAAACAACCTGTTGTGTGTCAGGCTATTTTGATGATTACCGATAATTGAATGGGTCAGTGTACTAAAAAATGAAAAGCGACTGTAATTATCAATGGAATTTAAATTGCTGTCGAGACATACTAAGGAATTTTTAAAATATTTAAATTTATTTAAAATTCAAAAATAAATAAATAATATAAAGTTTTCTTATTTTTTTGTTGTTGTTGAACTTGCGAATTTCGGCATCGTTTTTTTTTTTTTTTAACAAGTCTACTAAATAATTAAAAGCAAGTATATTCCAAAAATATTTGCAAAATAAGTATTACAGACGTATTAAAGAATTTTTAAAGTATTATTTTTAATTTATTTCAAATAATAATAAAAAGTTTCCTTATCTTTTTGTTGACCTTGAAAACGTTTTTATCTTTTTTTTTTTTTTTTTTAACAAGTCTACAAAAAAATTAAAAGTGAGTATACTTCTAAAAAGATTTTCAAAATAAGTATTATAGACATGCTGAGGGATTTTAAATAAATAAAAAGTTTTCTTATGTTGAACTGCATCATGTTCCCTTAAATAAAATCCAATTAGAATACTGTCTTGAATTGACATTTGAATATAATATAAAATCATAATTGTTCTTGTGTAAATATGCACTGTTTCAAGGGAAAATTCTGTGCTTTTGAACAATGAAAGTGTCACATGAAAGCCATGCATGCTTTGAGGACAACCATTTTGTTTTAATTATTATTATTATCACCTGGTCACATCCAAAATTTCAGTAGGGGCTGGTTGAATTTCACATACAGTTAATTAGAATCAACCACACAATTCAAAATAACTCAAATTGTCCTTGAAATTTGCCCTGCCTGACAAAAAACTTGGTTCAAAATGGCTGCTCAACTTGAACAAGAGTGGGGTGGTGGAGAATTTCTGCCCTTTCAGTGACATGACCTTTCTAATAATAGTTATCCAATGATAAAATTTAGAGCAGATTGGCTGCTGAAGCCAAACATATCTTTCCTTCACTCTGGTTATTTTGAATGATTGGCATAACTGAGACTGATCGAGTGAGCTGGTGGGAAGGATCCTGTCCTGCTGGCAGAGTCTATACGTTTTTTACATGGGAAGGCATCTGCCCCGCCGACACAACGGTTTAATTTTATTATGTCCATAGACAACAGTATGAGTGGAGGGGAAAAAATTTCCTCCCCTTTTGAGATTATTAGGTCACTAAAAGCAAAAACATTCTTATATAGTAGTACAGGTAAACAAAAGACTGTCACTAGATTTTTAGCAACTGTTTATATGAAAAACAAAACTTTGTCATTTCATGTGAAAATTTCTTCAAAAACCTGTATTCTAACTTAAACAGTACTGATGATGAGATTAGTGATTAGTGATATAGAGACTGTTAATAGTGGTGGTAATATTAAATGGTGAAATTATTGCTTCTGTTGACAAAGCTCACCTACTTGATGTTTGGGTTTCCTTTGGAACTTGGCACAAGCCTGGATTTACTTCTAATCATGGGGTGGGGGTAGTGATTGATGTTTTGATAGGTATAGTTCTAAGACCGTTCACATAGGAGCACAACATGCTTGTGCAGTTTCTCATTTCAATCAAAGCTGTGCACATTTAGTAGTACTGTAGCAATATATCATATGTTTGGTTAACCTGTACTTCGGTGTCTGGATGAAATGGGCCACACACGTGCTTGCCATTCTAATTTTAACCAATCAGTCTGAAGTAAATGTGTACTGCCTCAGCAGCCAATTTGTTCTAATTTTTTCATTGGCTACTATATTTGGAATGATCAGTGTCATTCAAAAAGGGATTTTCTCACAACCTTGATACACGTTTGGCAGCCATTTAAACAAAGTCTTTTTGATAGCCTGTCAAGTTTGGAGGCCATTGGCATGTTGATTGCTTGATCCTCCCTAATAAAGTGAATTGAGTGGCTGATTCTAATGAACTGTAGATTAAATTCAACTAACCCCTACTGCAATTTTTGATGTGACCATTTGATAATACCACCAAAACCGGTCGTCATTTGTCAAAGTACCATGTGGCTTCATGTGGTTTTCATTGTGTGCAAAAAGCATGGAGCTTTTGCTCGAAAAATGTACATTTTACATTATTTTTCAGAATATACATAATTCTTTTTGAATTTTCCCTCAAAAACTGTTGTTTTATTGGATTTATTTTCATGGATTTTGGCAAGTTCTTCAAAAATGGTAAGACAATTTTTTCTAATTAGTATTCACTTTTTAATTTGAAATAAATTAAAAATAAATGTACTAAGTCTATAATAGTTTTCAATTAATAAATTTTCAAAATATTTGTAGAATTGTAATAAAAAATAATAATAAAATTAAAATATTAATAATTTTAAAAAAACAATCATATAATTTTCAGTTAAAAGATAAGAACGTTTTTTTCTTTTTCTATTTTTAACTTGAAATAAATTCAAAATTATACTTTTAAAATCCATTTATAATTGCAGTCCGTTTTAATTTTTTTAGCACACTTGCCCATTCAATTATCGCTTAGCGGCAGATCAATGTGACTCTGAACGGGTTAAGCAGAAATTCATGTTATGACAATTTGTAATAAAAGGATTTGTTTAAATAGTCATAATTTGTTGAGAGGGATACTCGGTCGCTCTTTGTGACATTTGACAAACTTCTTTCCCCTTTCATTTTAGCTGGGTGCAAAACGCATACACACAATAAGGACGATGGGAGGAAACAAAAAGTATCGTGCTTTACGTCTGGATAGTGGCAACTTTTCTTGGGGTTCAGAAAGTAAGTTTGTGTTGCTGGTTGTGATTCAATCTGAGTTTTTTTAATTTTTTTATACAGCTTCTATGATAAAGCAAAGTAATTTAAACACCTTTTTATTTTAAAAATGTATGTATGTAAATGTATAAGGGGTTATACTTTGTACGAGTGTGTACCGTTTTATGCATTGATCTGCAACAAAAAAAAAAAAGTGGTTTAAATTTATTTTACATGTTGAAGCCTACAGCAAGGCTTGTTGCTCAATTAAAGACTAGGGCTCTGATCGATCCGTCAGTCTCGTGTGAATCATCGTCATTTTTAATTCTCAAAAAAGCTTGCACGTGCAGCGCAATCTCGCAATCATGCACTAATATGGTTGAACTTGGCACTAACAGTAAACATAAATCATACCCGCCAAATACCACAATCGCGCTCAATTACTCGTGGTTGATCGTTGACATCCAAAGCCACTGCATATTAGCTTAGTAAACGTTCTTTTAATTGTTTCAAACTTTACATTTTCACATGGCTGAGTTTTTTTTATTCTGTAGTTAATTCATTCAGTTTCTGACAGTGGTTTACATAAGTATCACAGAGTCTCACTTTTGTCAATAGTCATTGTGCTATTTCAGGGTGTAGTTTATTACAATGTTGATCAGCTGGCATAAACTGTGTAGTGTCGCTGCTGCATATACATATACCATTGTGGGTAGGGAATGGGGATAGGGCTGACCAGGTCATATATTGGGCCAACTTCAAATAGATATCGTGAGAATCGTGGCGACTTGTGACCTCGGGATTCGATCAGTAAAACTGATGGCGATCAGAGCCCTACTAAAGACAATTTAAAAGATAAAAATTATAAAAGTGTTGATATAATAGGAGTTTGAACTACATGAAAAGCCTGTTTCTGTTGGAAATTTAGAAATCATAGTTTGTGTTTTACCAGACAAAAAATATTTTAATCTAAGAATTATAATTATCTCATTAAAATTTATATATTTTCTTTATTAACCTAAATTATTAACTTAAATAGCGAAGTTGCAATTGGTACTATCATATAACACATATTTGATATATCTGAATTCAGTATAAGATGACTAATGTAAAACATGTACAGAACTAATACATTTTATTTGTTTTCTAGGTGTTACCCGCAAGACTCGCATCATTGATGTAGTCTATAATGCATCCAACAATGAGCTTGTACGCACCAAGACTCTGGTCCGTTCATGTATTGTGCAGATAGACTCAACTCCCTTTCGACAGTGGTATGAAGCCCACTATGCAACTCCACTCGGTCGCAAGAAAGGAGTGAAACTGGTTAGTGATTTGCCTAAATGAATATTTTGTATTCATAGTGTTGATTTTTTTTCTATGGACATATACAATTGTATGCTTATTTTCCCTGTGATTAGAATGTTCTTTGGATTTGCTGCTTTTTTTAAACCAAAAATGAGTTCCATTTTGTTCAGTGTTAATGGCACGCCACAATATCTTACTACCAATGTACAGTATTGGTCACTTATATGCTAAATTAAATAACCACATTATAAAAATGTAAATAATGTTTACACCTTTTCAAATTACTATGTGCATCTTCAACTCATTCTTATATCCTTTATTATTATTTAAAAGAAAAATAATAGTACAGCTAATTAAATTACAACTCGCAAGCTTCTATCAGAATAAAAAAGAAAATCAGTTCAAAATTATAATTATGATTCTTTGTTTGATGAATGTATTTGTATTATTGATGGTAGGCCCCACAGGAAGAAGCAGTTTTCAATAAACCTCGGTCAAAGAAGTTGAAGAAAAAGTATGAGGCAAGAAAAAAGGTTGCCAAAGTAGAACCGGCTCTTGATGAACAATTCTCCTCAGGACGTGTTTTGGGTGAGCAGCAGATTTAATTAATTATTTTAGTCTCGGATCTATTTCGCAAAATTTGTTTTTGGAGAGTAACTGTATTTTAACAAGCTTTCTTTCAGTATATGATAGATATACAAAGTCATTATGCGTTTGTAAATACGATATGTAAATCAGAACATATAAATACATATATTCTATTCCTTTGGGTGCATCCATGGTAACTAATTCCATGTTTGTAGGGGATGATAATTGTTAAGACTCAGTAACTACAATAACTTTTTAAAAATATATTTTTATTAAATTTGATGTGCTATTTGAGTATTATATATAATGAAGTATGAAAGTGAACTTTAAAAAAAATACGAAAACTAATTTTACAAATTTAAAACCATGAATGGCATATGCATATATTGGGAAGAGTCAAAAAAGCAAAAAAAAAGAAATTTTTTTTTGAGATTATTTCATATTTGCATTTGGAATTTTGCATTAATAAAGTAATTTTTCTAACCCAACTGTATTCAAAAAAGTATTTTTAAAGTCTAAACTTCGCCAAAACACATTTTCTACACTGGCACCATTACTCTCACTAAAAATAGTACTCTTGGCATATATATAGAGAATTATCTTCCCTACTAGAAAATCATATTGTTCACATTATATAGATCACTTAATGTGCTCGTGGCTCAAGGAACCTTGACCCCACAGTACCCTTTATTAACTCATACCTGCCTACCTTCCGCTTTTAGCGGAAGAATCTCCCGCTCTTCCGCTTCCAAAAGAAATCTTCCGCTTTCATTTTCTTTTTTTTTTTTCACGATCGATTATGACAGGACGAAAAACTTACCGTGCGTTCAATAGAGCTAACGGCGGCGTAACTCTAACTGCTTCTCTGTCGTCTGCTATGAGCTCTTCAGCATACGAGTCCTTTTCTAACACTTCCGGAATCTTATTCGTCGGCCGTTATTAATTTTAGTTGACAAAACAGAATTTCGCTCGTGAAATAAACATTTTCTTTAAATATTTTTTTATGTTGAGAAGTCAGAGCTTAGCAGGATAAGCAGATTCGGTTCATAACGTTTTTACTGCCCGTTCGACCGATAGACGAAGTTCGCTTTTTCAAAATGGCGGCCACGTAGCGATAGTATATGCGTGACAATTACGAAATATTTACTTTAATAAATAACATTCAACTTACATGTAAGACAGTCTATGCAGTTTTCTTCAGAAATTATCCGTCCAAAACGAGCTACTTTGACGAATTATATTGCAATGCTAGGAAAAAGATTGGCGTTTTCAATAACGGTAGGCCTATGTTTGAAACCGCATTGAGGTTCAAATAATCATTTTTCTAGAATCCGTTGTAATTATTCTTATATAATATGAAAGTAAGGCTTCAAAATTTTTTTTTTTTTAAAAAGTGACACAAGTTTTAAAACAAAAGATCATCGGCGATAAAGAAATGATCCTGAATCAAATTTGTTTGAAAGTAATTTACGGAATTGTGAACATTTTGATTTAGTCGAATTTTTTATTTTAATCATTTCTGCTAAAAAAATAATAAAAAATTAGAAATATATATATAGGCCTATATATATACATGTATTTGTAAATTAGCCGTTGATATTTTGTGATTACGCAGTACACACATTATTATAATAGAATTTTAGAAGGCATGATAATAAATACACATTGAAGACAAAACTTAAAAAGAAATGCATAAAACATTAAAAATAATATTAATCATATCCAATTCTTAATTAACAAAGCATGCTTATTGAAGAATAATGTCTTTTTAATAACATTTTAAATGTTACAGGAAGACTTTCACTGTTTTTTCTCTAGTCTAATGGACATGTAAATTTAGAAAAATACAGGTGTTTAAACTTTTATATATTTAAATCATTTATAAATTAAAATCTGAACCAGATATTCTAAAACTAATAACTGGTATTGCTTTCTCATAACAAAGACAACATATATTCCAAATTTTATTAATGTGGATTGATAAATATATATTTTTTAAAATTTCTTTGCAATATTCTGGTTCTATGTAGTATTAGAAAATAAAAAGACTGTACACTGAGGATGTAAAGGATAGTAATATATAGTATTACTATTAGTATATTTAATTCTGAGAGAGCTAAATGACTAAGAGCAGTCCAATGTAGTATGGATAGGGTACATTTATTTTAAAAAAATAAACCACTTGAACACTTTTAAAGTTCTGTAGTCTTTATTTTCTCAAAATGACTTTTTTCCTCTGTTGAACTAAATGCTAAGACCCCTTTTGAATAGTTGTAATTATTCCATGTCCCTGAAATTTGGTATACTAGTTTCTCATACATAAAATTAAAAGGTTGTGCATGGATGAAAGCCTATATGCTTTAGGTTTAAGTAAATTTTGTTTTTTTAAATTCTACATGTTCTCCCAAAATATATATTTTAGATGGGTACAATAAAAAATCATAACTTTTTTCTTAAAATTTTTCAATAGGCACATGTTCCTTTTTGTGGCTTGTACATTAGATAATAAAAAGTTAAATATATATTTTTTTAAAAATCCATTTATGAAATATTTAATGAATTTCTGTAAAAGTGAAAATCATGATGCGGTACTTCAATGGCCCATTATTCTGAAATGTGAAGATCCTTCTTCAAATGAAGTCTAAAGAAATATCTAAATAAAACTGCCTAACACTTGGTGTGCTTGACAAAAATTCATCTAAAATAAACAGTGGAATGGAGACTAGACAAAATGTAGACAAATTGTTGTGCTTTGCATTAATCATTACATTATTGGTAAGTTTATTTACAAATATTAACATTATTTTTTTTATTTTGCATTTATTTTATATTATTGGTATTTCTATTAAAAAGCCAGACTCTGCATAAAATCTTCTGGTTTCCATTCAAAATCTTCTGGTTTTGGACCAGTGATCTTCTGGTTTCCTAAGGTGGGGGGTAGGCAGGTCTGTTAACTGTTATTTTAAATCATGAAAATGTTTGCAAAGTTGCAATCTCATTGGTTAAAACTTTTAATCCATAGCTACATGCCATATCCAGGGAATGGCTGCTACCGATCTTAATGTAAAATTTTTATTGACCTTATGTAATAATTATTTTTTGAATTATATGTGAATACTTTTTTTCAAGAAGCAGTATTACATTAAGAAAGATTTAAAGAAAGGAACTGAAAATATTAATAATTTGCATGCATCGTTTCAATAAATAGAATTTCATAAATTTTACTTAGATTATTGAACTTAGAATAATTTATTATTGATTTGAAGAAAATTAAATGGTCACTAATATATAAAATTTGCAAGTTTTTCAACATCAGTTTTACTGTTGAGTATTATATGTTGAACATATATATTTTTCTTGAACAAGGACAAGTGGATGTGATTAAAGAAAAGAAAAAATAAACTATACATGCAGACACAGTAAAACGGTATTATTTTTAACACATTAATTGATTTCAAAATAAATAAATATGTACCATAAAGCCCCACTTAGGTGTTTTTATTAAATTCGTTTTTCTTGGGTTGGCATTTTTCTGTCAAACTTTATTATACCTTCCAGAAATATATTTGTTATTCAACAGCTTTGAAGCACTTTATCTTGGATATCTTCCATAGTTCAATAGGATCAATTGCTGCATGTTTTTTATTTGTTGAATTTAATTAAAAATCCCACCATATTAGCTTGCTTATGTACTTATATGGAAAATATTTCTTTATAAACCAAATTTTAGTTAACCCTTTAAGGGGCAGAGCGGCCGAAAACGTCTTTACTACTGAAAGGGCAAAACGTCCTAAAGCGTCCATGACAACCATGGGTTGTAAAAACGCGATCTCGTGACGTTGCGAGATTTCCTATTGCTTCCTTCCGGTTTTTGCCGACAGTGAGATAGCGTGACGTTGCGAGATTTCCTATTGCTTCCTTCCGGTTTTTGCCGACAGTGAGATAGCGTGGGCTCCATTAGCACGTGTTTTCTTTAAATTTGATCGAATTTTTGTATAGTTTTTTGAGTGTTGATACGTAGTTTTCGAAATGGATTTCGACGATTCTTCAAGTGATAGCGGAGATTTCACTGGATTTAATTTAAGCAACGTTCGGGAGAACGAAGTTGACAGTGAATCGGAGCTAGATACCAGCGATATCAGTGTAAGCAGTGTACACACTTCGGATCTTTCGGATTTTGAAGAAAGTGATTCAGATTACGAAAATGTGACTGAAGAAAGGGGGGCGGGGCCCTCTGGCAACGCCCATGGTTGGAGCAACAAAACAACAGCAGTGAAATTGAAAATTGAAAGATTTACTGAAGAAACTGGCGCCAACATAACAACTGATAATCATTCTCAGCTTGCCTTATTTTATCAACTCTTCGAGGAACAAACTTTTCAAATGATTGCCGATCAAACAAATGAGTATGCTAGACAAAAGATCGAAGTGATAAATGATCGAGCGTGGGTTCCAACAAATGCAACTGAAATGAAGGCATATTTTGGACTGCTCATCCTAATGGGGATTCACAGTCTTCCTCGTTTGGCAATGTATTGGTCAACAGATACCAGGTTGGGAGTGCCAGGTGTGAATAATGTGATGCCTCTCAAGAGATTCAAGAAGCTGGAGCAGTACCTACATGTGGTTGATAATAACACAGCTGACAGCAATGACCGCCTCCATAAAATTCGGCCTCTCATCGACATGGCTAATAGGACATTTTTAAAAAGTTACAAGCCTAAGAAAGAAATTGCCATCGACGAGGCAATGGTGCCATTCAAAGGCAGGAGCACACTGAGACAATATCTACCAGCCAAGCCAACAAAATGGGGATTGAAAGTATGGTGTGCCTGTGAGTCAGCAACTGGCTACCTCCTACAGTTTTCTGTCTACTCTGGCAAAAAAGATGGTGGCATTCAGCATGGACTGGGCTATGATGTAGTGATGCAGCTTGCTGCTCCCTTTTTGGGAAAGTATCATCACCTATATTTTGATAACTTTTTTTCGTCAGTTGCACTTCTGACTGACCTTCTCAAAGAGAAAACTTATGCGGCAGCAACGGTAAGAAAGAACAGGAAAGACCTGCCTCCGGCATTCAGAGAAAAGAGAAAAATGAAGCAAGGGGACAATCAAGTCTTCCAGAAAGAACATCTGCTTGCTACTGTGTGGCATGATAAAAGGGATGTCTTCATGCTTTCCAGCAATACCTCACACACATTAGACAATGTAGAGCGATGGGACCGGCACACTCGCACCAGAAAACTTGTGCCCTGCCCTACTGTCATCAAACTTTACAACCAATGCATGGGAGGAGTGGACAAGGCAGATCAAATGAGGGGTTACTACAGTACACTGAAGAAGTGCAGAAAATACTGGCGCTACATCCTCAGTTTTATCTTTGATTCATCCATAAACAATGCTTTCATCCTCTTCGAGCAGACAGCAAAGCCCAGCAGATACTACTCCCTCCTGGACTTCCGTCTGGATTTATCTGAACAATTAATTGCAGGATTCTCCTCTAGGAAGAAAGCTGCATCAAAGAGAAAAAGCCTAACAGTAGCTCCAGAAAATGTTCACAATCACAAGCTTGTGAAATTTGAGGGCAGGAAGAAAGCCTGCGTGGCATGCAAAAACGCCAGACGTCGTACCCCTGCTGGTCGAGCCATTGAAACTATATATGGCTGTGATGTGTGCCAAGTGAACTACTGTAAGGACACTTGTTTTCCCCAGCATCTTGGAGGCCAGTGAGCAGTTGGCACAGTGTTTGTAAATAGTGTAAATAGGCTGACAATCACAAACAATATGTTGTATTTTGTAAATATTTGTGTTCATGTGTTGATTACCTGGCAACAATGGATTATTCATTTCATAAGTGAGTAAAATAATTAATCTGCATTCATTTTCCTTCATTTTGTTTTTTATTTCACAAAAATCTGTTCACTAACACCTTAGATATGATGATTTTACTAACGTAACCCAAAATCTTACTGAAAACCTGAAAAATCTTGCCCCTTCAGAGTTAGAAAAAGGAAAAACGTCTGCCCCTTAAAGGGTTAATGTTAAGTCATTAACATTCACAATTTCCCCTGTTCAGATCGTCATTGATTTTAATTTTGACATCGCAGAACTGTCACATCCCTGGCGTAAGATTTAACTATGGCCAGAAATAAATTCAATTAACATATATTTCATCTTTGAATGCTTGAAGTAAATAAACCCAGTTGAACATGGGTGTTGAACAAAGTTAACTGTGCATATTGGCTTCTTAGCAAATTTGCCATTGTCACCTCGTGGGAATTTTTAGCACTTGCTAAAGTACTAGACTGAAGTAATATAATTGGTACACTAAACCAAAATTAGGAAGTCACTTTAGAGAGAGTAATTTTGGCAGTAGATTATGATAGCTTGCCACACTGCTGCTTTATTCAACATTGTCTGTGTATAGAGGCTTCAGACCAAGCACAGAACAGCAGATGACCTAGCACTTTATTTAGTAGAATATTTTACAATTGTAAATTTGTAATTTTATTTTTGCAGCTATGTTGTAACAAACAATTTTATTTTTGCTCAATATATTTGCTTAGAGCCCACTAAATTGTTTACTAAATCGTTGTGTTAAATATATGTTTATCTTTATATAGAACCAAACTAGATGGTTTTATAACAATTGTTTGTTCCATAATTTCCACCAAAACAGAAAAATGTTGTAAAGTGTTTTTTTTTTAAATTTCACTTTATTGTTCATTTAATATGATACTCTCTAGCTTGTCATATTTGAAAATATGCCTATTAGAATTGATAATATTTTTAATTTTTTCAATGTAGGCAGTAATCTGAATATGCATTTTTTCATAAAAGTAATGGTACTGAACAGAAGCTATAACAATGATCTGGCATAGCAGAGTGATGATTTAATTTCTTGGAGGCTACATTTTGTATGTTAGTCAATGATTTTTGTCATAGTTACCCTGACTGCTGTGTCAAATACTTTCTTCATAAGACAAGTACTTAAATTTAACAGAAATATTTCTCACCTTTCAACTGTTATTACTATTTATTTGTTTAACTTTTACAATTAATTTTCAATTAAGATGTTAGGCATTTAGTATCTTCTATTTGAAAGTGGTGGAAGTCTCGTGACTTTATATTTGTACATTTTGAATAGTTATATCACTTTCGGGGTTGGTATGTGTTACTAAATGCACAATAGAATCTGAAGTTGAGCAATATATTTAAACAATAATCTCAAATTTTATTGTTGTTTAGGTCGCACTTTGCACCCCTTCCCATCCCTGTGCTTTTAATATTAAGTAAGAATTTTGATCTTTCAGGCCATTATTATTGTTTTGAGTGATTTTAGAGTTGCATGTACAAATTTTAATAATAGTAAAAATTAAGATTTTTTTTTATACATCTTTAAACTTAAAGCATGTGAATATGTATCAGTTTTAATAATTAATTTTTTATTGAAATGAGGTCAAATTAATCCTGTTAGAAAAAGGAAGTTCCTTAAGTCCCATCAGTGAAAATGTTGCTCCGAGTTCACCCATATGGCTTATTTATTGGTTCCATGTATAATTATTCACTTTGTTGTTGGTTTTTGATCTGTGATGTTTGAATTTGTATTTTATGTTTACTTTGAAATTTTTAATAGATAGTATTGAATTGTTTTGGATCCATTCTTTTATTTTTTTGTTGTTAAGGTGTACTTTTTTAAGCTTTTGGACAGTGTGATGAATTTTCAAGGTCGATGAAGACTTGATGCAAATCTGTCTGTTGATAATGTGTCATAGTTACACTGACTGTCCTATTTATATCAGGCATGTTTGAATATGTATTTTATGTTGGAAATTAAGAAATTTGCTCTCTAATCAGAAAACTAACTGTGTTTCAGCCAAAGTTGCCTCCCGCCCAGGTAAACATGGGCGTGCAGATGGCTACATTCTGGAAGGCAAAGAGCTTGACTTTTACTTGAGGAAAATCAAATCTAAGAAAGGCAAATAGGTGTTTTTGTTGGAGGAATAAACTTGTGTCTGTATCAACTTGCTGTCATGTTATTCATTATTCATCTGGAATGAAAGGAAGAATGATATTGGAATATCTGTTAAATGTTTTGTTATTCTATTACACTGATGATATATATATATATATAAACATACTTTAGAAACACCATTACACATTGTAGAGTGCCTTACCAGTACTTGCACATTAAATTTCTTGTATAAAGTGATAAAATATTACAGTTTTTTTTTTTTTTAAGTATTTGGACTTCATTTATTTAAATTTTACAAAATACATGACCCACCACCACAAAATGAGTTTCTTTGCATCTGACCCAAATTCTTGTAGCAACTAAATTAGATCTGAGGGAGAGACAAGATTGATTATGAAATTTTACATGATCTGGAAAGTTTATCACTTATTCTGTAATATTTTGTCTATTTCCAAATTTAAAATTAATGCATTTTGAAAGGCACGATCATGCATTTTTTTCTCTTTAAGGGATCAAAATGCCCTACTTATCAAACTTGGTGCTCTTAACCCTTTAATGGGCGGGCGTTTTCCTATTTTTTAACTCTGTGCAGGCAAGAATTTTCAGGATTTCATTGAGATTTAGGGTTACATTAGTAAAAACATCATATCTTGGGTATTAGTAAATATATTTCTATGATCTTAATATTTGGGCACAAAAGATGACTATTCTGAATTAAAAACACAGGAGCAAGGTCATTTCAGATTGAGACAATGTAGTCAAGGTAAGTATGCAAGATCAAGGTAATAGCGGGGCAAGGTCAGTTTCCCTAAGGGGAATCTTGAGTTCACACAAATTGGATTAGTATAGATCAGGGCGAGTTCATTTTAGATTACTACCAAGTCTATATGTGTAAAAACAAGTTCATTTATGATTATTACCAAATCAATATATGCAAGAGCTAGTGCACTTCAGATTATTGCCAGGTCAATATATGGATGTGCAAGCTTGTGTCAAATACAGCACATCACGTATATGAGTTAGGCAAGGTCAATGCAAAGGTATAGGAGACTGTGCTAAGGCTAAAAAATAATAAAACTAATAATTTATTAACTATGAGATTGTACTGATAGCAAAAATCAAAATTTTATCACAAATAAATCCGAGGCAAATGTGTGTATTATATATGATTTAGAAACGAGATATGACTGAATCAAATGATGAGAGAGCAAATGTACTTAATTAGCGAACACATTTCTATGTATTCTGACGGAAAAAAATATTTGGGAACGTGAACTCTACTGAAAAATATGTACAATGTTGGCAAAGATATTAAAACTATAATTGTACAAGACAAATTACAATGGTGTTGATGGAACAATCTCTACATGCACAAATTTCAATGGCGGTGATGAGTAGTGCTAGACTTTAGAGTCTTCCTGTTTGAAGTTAACATTGGGAAGTGTATGGAAATAGCAAAGTGCACCAATGTAATATGTTTCCTGAGCCATCTGTAGGTTTATTTTTGTGTTCATATTACAGACTGCTGTAACACTTTTTGTCCTATATTTTTTTTTTATTATTATTAAAAAAAGAAGTATAATAATTAAGAATGTTTTGTGTTTATGTGTAATTAGCAAATTTAAAATGAGTGACAATTATTGGTCAGTAACACTTTTTAAGTCAGCTATACAAGCACATTCACCTTCAGTAGTTTTATTGTTTTGGTTTGACCTAACTAAACCAGCCTTAGGGTACTAATTTAAGTCTTGATCAGTGACTTCTTACTCTTTTCAATACACATCCCTGAATTTGGACAATGATCTACAGAGTTTTTCGGTTTTTAGTATTTGGACAATAGCAGTTAATAGAATTTGAATATATTTGTAGGTTATGCATACTTTCCACCCTATAGGATTTGGATATTTAGCTGTTTTAGAATTGGATACTGACCATTCTACAAGATTTAGGTAATATACCCTTAGCATTTAAACGTCTTGTTCTTTATATTTTAATTTTGTGAATGTACGTTTTTCTTTCATTAAAAGTGCTTGGGAGGTTACTGATATACATGTATATATATCTTGTTTATTCTAATTCATTTGTAAATGGTTTCTTTGGGGGACTTCTAGCTTTGTAGAATGCAATGGTCAGATTTTGTTTTCCAGTGCCAAAGGAAAGTTGATGGTCATAAATGACTAACTTTATATTAAATTATTACATTTTTCTTTCATTTTATTTAAACTGTATTGTTAGGTGCTCAGCATTATAATTTCACATGCCCACTTAATACACTGGAATGAGGGATTGAATGGGCTGCCTCATAACTATAGCTTTTAGAATTACAAATGTTATTTAAGCTTTTTCTTTTTTGCATGTGGGGCCCAAACCATGTAGTCGGGTATGTGGTGGTCCTTCACACCTGTTCATGAGCATTTAATTTTTGTTTTGTCCAAATTAATATTTTCTCCTCTCCTTGAGCAGTTTACCTTCTCCCACAATTAGATGTGTTGTCATTTATCCTGTTAACATACATTTCTTATATACTTTTTGTTATCATCCTTTCCTTTGTTAATTCAGCACTGCTTACAATCAGTCATATCTTAAAGATAAGATTTACGTTGTCACAATAAATATATGCTCCCAAACATTGCTAATATGCAAGTAACAACATACCCCATTTGAGGAAAGCAATCTGCAATTAAATAAAAGGAGAAATCTGAAATCTGGTACACCAACCATTATTTTTGCTTCCAACAGAATTACTTAGGATCCCTATTAGCTCCATTTTTGTAAGTTTCCTTCAACCATTTCAGTATTTGTTTCAGTGGTTACAGTTGAAGAGTATACTTTCCAAATTTCAATTCAGAATATTTTAATTTGTAGCTTTTGAAATGAACTCATTTTGGTTTTAAAGCGTTAATATGTCAATGTTGTGACCAGTTGATTTCTACATTTTCAGCTGTCAAAAGATTAATGTAATGCCCCTGGAGAAAGTAACTCAGCAGTTATAAGTATATTTATTAAGTAGTATTCCAAACATTTTTTTTACTAAAACACGTGCACCCAAAACAAGAAATATTTATCTGATTACAAGTTTGCCTGTTTCATTGTATAGTAAACAGTTTTTATAGGTATGACATCTTTTATTTTTTAGTAAACTAAAGCTCTATTCATGATGGCTTTATAGTGTAATTAACAATGTTAACTTAGAAATGACAAATCAATAAACACTATGGTAATTATTTTATTAAACAATTTGTGTACTGTATAAAGTAAGCCATCTTATTTAGAGAAATAGTACAATGTCATAATAGTTACATAAAGATCATTTACTACACGTCATAACAAGAGAAATTTAAATATTGTGTACAGACCAAAAAAAAATTGTGTTAATACTATTTAATGTAAATTGATAAATAATGTTTACGGTGCATGCCATCATAAAAAGTATGTCATTAAATCTAAATAGTGCTTACTATGTAACAAACAAAAAAATACCACCCCACCTTAACTAATTTACGTTTGCGATATGACGTCATAAGAATAAACTGCACATCATTACTAGATACAATGGGGACTTTTTCTTAAAATAGTCAAAATGTATAGGCCCTATGTTTTACAAATCATCTCAGCTGAATATAAATGACTCGGAATACTCGAAGTACGTACGACCTGAATTAGTTCATTTTAACAAATTGCACTCATGCTTCCTCTATCCTGAAAGATTTCGCTCTATCATCGCATTCGCAGAGTAGTGTTCAAAATGGTTTTTATCCAAGTACAGATATTATAAGAGTGAAACAGCATTGTCTCGTCAGCAAACCCCCCAAAAAAACTGAAAGATCGTGCCAGTTCTTAGCGATAGTTTAGAAGGAAAATACAAAAAAAACAACAAAAAATGTCAAAAGGACCCTAGAAGCCAACCAACTGAAAGATCTGCCCAGTGCCCGCCTGTCGCGCGCCAGCACTCCTGTCAGAAGTGGCATTAACATAACTGCTTCCACGAACTACACTGTCCACAGGCGCGGGAACCGAAGCTAGAACTGCTAGGAACAAATGGACAGTGTCCTTGTTTTAGGGGTAATATTGGTCGCCATGTGTGTGGTGGAGTGCCCAGCTGAACAGAAGGTAAGCCTTGTATATAAACAACGTTCGTGAACAGTGTCTAAGCATGCTATTTGAGGGGTGTGCAATGAACTCTGCTGGTATCGGGCATAATGCTCATTTCGTGCGTCTGATCGATCGAGTTTGGCAGAATTCAAAATGCAGGTCTGCAGAGAAAAAAAAATATGGAGGCATTTGAAATTAATAAAAATCGTTAGAACCAATTTTGTTTGTCAAAATCTGCACATTCAAATCCGCTTTCTTTATGTCGATAATATTTTTCTTATTTTGTACCGATAAATGTATTCGCCACTAAACGTTCATGTCCGTTTACTGAGTGACATTTGTGTGGTGTTGCAATAGATAGACCATGCGTGTAAAACAGGCTGAGCCTCATTATTGTACTGTGTACCTACCGCAATGTTTACTGCCGTGCAAAATAAACATGATCTTTACACAGTACTGTGTACCTACCGCAATGTTTACTGCCGTGCAAAATAAACATGATCTTTACACAGTACTGTGTACCTACCGCAGTGTTTACTGCCGTGCAAAATAAACATGATCTTTACACAGTACTGTGTACCTACCGCAGTGTTTACTGCCGTGCAAAATAAACATGATCTTTACACAGTACTGTGACCTACCGCAGTGTTTACTGCCGTGCAAAATAAACATGATCTTTACACAGTACATTCAGGCCGAACCTCATCATCAACAGTAGAAGCCTAATGCTTTCTCAGATCTATTACACAAACTAATGTCATCAACAGGAGCAACCTATTGCTTTCATTAATTTAGTCAAATGCTTCCGGCAATTGGACAAATTTCTTACTTACAAGTATGATTAATATGCTTCAAACAAAAAAAGTATGACTACTTGTATTAAATGTGTGACAGTCAGGGAAAAGGCTCAGCTACACTGTCATCTAGCAAGGGCCGAGAACCACCCCTAGAAAGCTCTCTCAAGTTTTGGAGGAACAGACTTATTAGTGATCTTTAACTCCCTACTTCAAGGTGTTGCGCTTGTTTCTTTTCGTTCAGTGAAACAATAAATATGATCTTACACTAAAGAGCTGTTGTAATCATTTTGAATGCTAACCTTCATTTTTTTTTCAAATAAATCACACACACAAAATAGGCTTACCTAATTCATTATTTATTTGTCATTGCTACTAATAAACGGGTTTTCTTCACTTCAGGATCATCCCCAGCTAATATGGATGCTGGATGTACAATGGTGTCGCAAAAGTCTCAATAGATTTTTAGTAGTCAGGGGTTCTCAATGAGGGTGACAGTATCACTATACACAAGTCAGGGGTTCTCAATGAGGGTGACAATATCACTATACACAAGTCAGGGGTTCTCAATGAGGGTGACAATATCACTATTCACAAGGAGTGACAGTGTATTGATTTGTAATTTGATTACTCTTATTAAATACACGGTCAACAAGCTGTCATCTTTGTGCTTTTTAAACATAATAATAATTAGGAACTGCTGCTGTTATCCAAACCTCTTATAAATAGCATTTAACATTTAGGATAACAACCATTTATCTCCAGCAGGTCATTATAAATAAATTAGTGCGCCCATCGTTCCTTTCTCAATGGATCAAACGAGATTTATAAAAGCTTGCAATTTAATAAAATATAGAGAAATAAATTATGAGAAATATTTCTTATTTCCTTTTAGGTCATAATCAATACAGATAATTTTTAATTGATTGTTACTAGAAGAGTAGCAATTGGTTACAAAATTGTTTCACTATTCTTAATGTCACTGGAGAACTGTTGTCGAGACCCTTTGTTCCACGAAGAATCCAAAGAAGTAAGCAAGAGGTCTATAAGACGGACGGACTAATGATTCGCCTATAACAGATGGAATTAGGAAGACAAGACTACTGAGGTCAGATTAAGGAAGCTGAGCTAACGCGTTGGACTAAAGATGATGGATTAAGTAATCTGGTCTAATTTGATGCTAAAAGGAAGTTGGACCAATGTGATGGACAAAATAACGTGGACTAATGTGTTGGAAATTAGAAACTGGAATAATGTGGCAGACAAAATAACATGGACTAATGTGTTGGACTAAAATGATGGACAAAATAACTTGGGTTAATGTGTTGGACTAAAGAAAACTGGACTAGAGTGATGGACAAAAATGTGGGACTGTGTGACAAAAAAAAAAGTTATACTGATGAGTGATTATTACAACAAAAAAAGAACTAAATTGCTGGACCAAAGAACCTTGAGAAATGTATGGACTATTGCACTAAATTAATATAAAGTTCTAAAGATGTTGGACTATTGTACTGCACTGAAGAATATGGACTAAATTGCTTGACTAATGTACTAGATTAATGTAGTGGACTAAAATACTGAACTAATGTATTTTACTGATGGACTGGACTAATGTATTGAACATATGTACTGGACTAATGTGTTTTAGTGATGGACTGGATTAATGTACTGAACTTAATATACTGGACTAATGTACTGAAGTAATAATGTATTGTCCTAATGTACTCAATGTTCAGAAATAATGTACTCAACTAACATGTTTAACTAATGTGCTGAAGTATTCGACTAGTTTGCACAACTAGTTAACTCAGGTAAACTGCTGAACTCAAGTGCTGAGCTAATGTGATGAACGGGTTTGTTGAACTAATGTCTAGAAATGATATACTAAATACATACACTTGGTTAATGGGATTAACTTATGTACTAGACTAATGAACTAATGTCTAGAAATGATATACTAAATACATACACTTGGTTAATGTGATTAACTTATGTACTAGACTAATATACTGAACTAATGTACTGGACTCAGTAATGAACTAAAGCAAAGAGGCTGGACTAATGTGTGGATTAATTAATTATACGTATAAACATACCGAACCCCTGACATACACACTGATACACAAAAGTATTTACAAAAGTTTTCTATCTTTTTAGAAACCACATTTTTAACTCTATTCATCTTCTATAAGTTTTTCAAATTGTTTGAGTGACTCTCCTACCCATCCCTGCTTAATGGCACTGAAAGTTTGGAGGATGTTTATACACTGGTTGTCGACTGTTCGCTTTATGATTGATTGATTAGGACAAGGTAGAGACAAGTATGCAGCAAAGTCCAGGACCTAAGCCTGCAGATTGGACATTTCAAGGTAGGAATATGTCTTGGACGACTAAAAGTCGCTTGCAATTATACTCTTCCTGAAGAGACATTGTGACTCTTTAGTGTCTTTTCCAAATGACATATTGTGACCACACCCTAGTACTAAATTCGGACATCTCTATATATGAGTGGGAGAGACATACCCGTAAGTGTTTTCAAATGAATGGCAACCAAGTAGAGCATGTTTTGTGAATAAAGTGACAGTTTGTTGAAAAAAATGGCCATTTCCCTATGAATAGGGACTTTTGAATCACCCTGCAATTCTCTGCCACTGCCCTTGTATGAGTGTAAAATGATCCACATACCATGATACTTGAGGTTATGCTGAAGTGAGTACATTTTACATTTTTCATTGGTTGTGCTGAACTGAGTACATTTTACATTTTTAATCGGTATTCTTTACAGAACATTGTATAAACAAGAAGTGACTTCTGTAAATAAGAAAGGACGAACTATAGTCGAGCAATCATTATACATAATTTGAGTGAGTAAAATAAGAATAGCCCACACAAACAGCTCCGGTGACATAAACCAATCAGTTTTTAAAGTAAAAACCATCAAAATGTATTTACAGACAATAGAATAAAAGCAGAGTTTGCAAACAGCAATAATAATAGACATAAGTAATTGCCTCCCCAGTTTTTAAACTGCAAGCAATAGTTTGTGGGAAATCGAGGGTGCCAAGGACTCTTGACTACTTGTGAGCCTGTGTTCTGTAACGCGATTTGCTGTCCAGGGCCCAAATGGCCGTCTGCATTATTGATGAAGAAACTGCACTGGCACTGGAGAAATATCTATTACAATTCTTTGTGACATTTTTGTTCCATTACAAGGTAATGGCATCACGATGTCCATCTGTTTTCTAGCTCTTGGAATTTGTTATTTCTTTTAAAACCGAGTGAATATTTCAAACACAGATTAGACGACTAAGTGAAGTTTACAATATACTTTAAGTGAATTCTTAACGCTGTGATTAGTAACTTACGCGTGAGGATTTGTTAAGAGTTGCTAAATAAGTACACTCACGCTAGAAAATTAAGTACATTACACTCACGCTAGAAAATTAAGTACATTACACTCACACTAGAAAATTAAGTACATTACACTCACGCTAGAAAATTAAGTACATTACACTCACGCTAGAAAATTAAGTACATTACACTCACGCTAGAAAATTAAGTACATTACACTCACGCTAGAAAATTAAGTTATACATGGGAAGCTACTAAGCGCTGCACTGAAGACTGTAACGGTCCTGTTTACATAACGAATGTTTCTTGCAGCAGATACGTCCATGTGAAGGACAACATGTGTGCACAACACTGATGCGTTATCCCGATGGTTACACAGCTGACGAGGGACCTAACTGTTTGTGTCAAAGTGGAGCTTGTGGAGACACGTGGGAAGAAAATAGCGACGCTACTCTAACGTGGCAGCACTATGAGAGAAGTGTGATTGCTTTTTTAGTCTGTGTCCATTTGTGTGATTGCTTTTTTAGTCTGCGTCCATTTGTGTGATTGCTTTTTGGGTCTGTGTACATTTGTGTGATTGCTTTTTGGGTCTGTTGTACATTTGTGTACATTTGTGTTTCTTGTTGTTTTTTAGTCTGTGTAAATTTGTGTTTCTTGTTGTTTTTTTAGTCTGTGTACATTTGTGTTTCTTTTTTTTAGTCTGTGTACATTTGTGTGTTTCTTTTTTTAGTCTGTGTACATTTGTGTGTTTCTTTTTTTAGTCTGTGTACAATTGTGCGTTTTTTGTTGTTTCAGTCTGTTTGCATTTGTGCGTTTCTTATTGGATTTTTTTTTATAGTCTGTGTGCGTTTGTTTTTTGGTTTTTTTTTCTTCTATGAAAATGTATGAGTTTGTGTGTTAAGATTATTAATCTGTTTGTTTGTTGAGTCTTGGTGAGATATTCTAGAACTCTGAGCCAATGATTAACGCACCGTAATTTCCCATTTACTGGGGGTTTTTTTTTGTTGTTGTTGTGTTTTTTTTTGAGAAGAAATGTAGAGAGCGATTTGCAAATGTTTCATTCTCAAGGTCACTGGACGGTACAGTACAAGTTTTGTCGGTCTCTCTTTTCCGGACACCCTACATGCAAACCGGAAGAGCGTTCTGCGACCGTTACGACCGCAATGAAGTCATGGCAACCGATCCTAACTGAACCACGGTGCAAGTGCCCAAACAGACTAATGCAGTTACAGGGATGGAAACGGGAGGGTTCGCAATGGAAATACATTTATGTGTGTGACAAGGTAACATATTATATTTACCTATGTAACAAGGTAACATTATTATATTTACGTATATGACAAGTTAACATTATTATATTTACCTATGTAACAAGGTAACAGTATTATATTTACGTATATGACAAGTTAACATTATTATATTTACCTATGTAACAAGGTAACAGTATTATATTTACGTATATGACAAGTTAACATTATTATATTTACCTATGTGACAAATTAAAATTATTATATTTACGTATATGACAAGTTAACATTATTATATTTACCTATGTAACAAGTTAACATTATTATATTTTCCTATGTGACAAATTAAAATTATTATATTTACGTGTGTGACAAGGTAACAATTTTATATTTACATATGTGACAAGGTAACATTATTATATTTATGTGTGTGACAGTGGTTGTGGTAACGTTTTCCCGTAAGTTATTATTTGTAAAATGGGAGTGATGACTTTATGAAGAGTATATGATTGAAATGGTGAAATAGACAGTGTGTGGTGGAAGTGATGGTTGTGAAAATAGAGAATGTGTGTGTGGTGAAATGATGACTGTAAAATAGGGTGAGCGTGGTGAAAGTGATGACTGTAAAATAGAGAGAGTGTGGTGGAAATGGTGGCTATAAAATAGGGATTATGTGGTGAACATGATGACTGTCAAATAGGGATTATGTGGTGAACATGATGACTGTAAAATAGCGAGTGTGCGGTGAAAGTGATGACCGTAAAATAGGGAGTGTGTGTTGTGAAATATCTTACAGGCAATATTTAATATTTTGCGTCAATATTTTTCTTTAAAGCAAACCTACTAAATATCTAATTACTTTATATTTTCCTCGGATCTTAGAAAATTAGATGAAGGCCTTTTTGCACAAAAAAATAAAACTAGCACGACAGGTCACTTTATAGTATTACTGAGGGGCAAAGCGCTCATAAGAGTTTGTCGACCGCTGGGTTGGAGACTGGGAACACTGTTGTAGGAGTTAAACATCAGATACACTATTTTAGCAGTTGGAGACTGAGGACACTACCGTAGTTGTTGGAGACTGAGGACACTACCGTAGTTGTTGGAGACTGAGGACACTACCGTAGTTGTTGGAGACTGAGGACACTACCGTAGTTGTTGGAGACTGAGGACACTACCGTAGTTGTTGGAGACTGAGGACACTACCGTAGTTGTTGAAGACTGAGGACACTACCGTAGTTGTTGGAGACTGAGGACACTACCGTAGTTGTTAGAGACTGACACTACCGTAGTTGTTGGAGACTGAGGACACTACCGTAGTTGTTGGAGACTGAGGACTACCGTAGTTGTTGAAGACTGAGGACACTACCGTAGTTGTTGGAGACTGAGGACACTACCGTAGTTGTTGGAGACAGAGGACACTACCGTAGTTGTTGGAAATTATATTGAATATCACATTACTACGTAGTGGGTTCATTTTCCAACTCTTTATAAAAATAGTTTAGGAATGCGTGACATCAGAACGCAAAAAAGATTATATATTAAACACATCTATTTGTATTCAAAGAAAGAACAAAAGATCAGATATTAAACACGTCTATTTGTATTCAAAGAAAGAACAAAAGATCAGATATTAAACACGTCTATTTGTATTCAAAGAAAGAACAAAAGATCAGATATTAAACACATCTATTTGTATTCAAAGAAAGAACAAAAGATCAGATATTAAACACGTCTATTTGTATTCAAAGAAAGAACAAAAGATCAGATATTAAACACGTCTATTTGTATTCAAAGAAAGAACAAAAGATCAGATATTAAACACATCTATTTGTATTCAAAGAAAGAACAAAAGATCAGATATTAAACACGTCTATTTGTATTCAAAGAAAGAACAAAAGATCAGATATTAAACACATCTATTTGCATTCAAAGAAAGAACAAAAGATCAGATATTAAACACATCTATTTGCATTCAAAGAAAGAACAAAAGATCAGATATTAAACACGTCTATTTGCATTCAAAGAAAGAACAAAAGATCAGATATTAAACACGTCTATTTGCATTCAAAGAAAGAACAAAAGATCAGATATTAAACACGTCTATTTGCATTCAAAGAAAGAACAAAAGATCAGATATTAAACACGTCTATTTGTATTCAAAGAAAGAACAAAAGATCAGATATTAAACACGTCTATTTGTATTCAAAGAAAGAACAAAAGATCAGATATTAAACACGTCTATTTGTATTCAAAGAAAGAACAAAAGATCAGATATTAAACACATCTATTTGTATTCAAAGAAAGAACAAAAGATCAGATATTAAACACGTCTATTTGCATTCAAAGAAAGAACAAAAGATCAGATATTAAACACGTCTATTTGCATTCAAAGAAAGAACAAAAGATCAGATATTAAACACGTCTATTTGCATTCAAAGAAAGAACAAAAGATCAGATATTAAACACGTCTATTTGCATTCAAAGAAAGAACAAAAGATCAGATATTAAACACGTCTATTTGTATTCAAAGAAAGAACAAAAGATCAGATATTAAACACGTCTATTTGTATTCAAAGAAAGAACAAAAGATCAGATATTAAACACATCTATTTGTATTCAAAGAAAGAACAAAAGATCAGATATTAAACACGTCTATTTGCATTCAAAGAAAGAACAAAAGATCAGATATTAAACACGTCTATTTGCATTCAAAGAAAGAACAAAAGATCAGATATTAAACACGTCTATTTGCATTCAAAGAAAGAACAAAAGATCAGATATTAAACACGTCTATTTGCATTCAAAGAAAGAACAAAAGATCAGATATTAAACACGTCTATTTGTATTCAAAGAAAGAACAAAAGATCAGATATTAAACACGTCTATTTGTATTCAAAGAAAGAACAAAAGATCAGATATTAAACACGTCTATTTGTATTCAAAGAAAGAACAAAAGATCAGATATTAAACACATCTATTTGTATTCAAAGAAAGAACAAAAGATCAGATATTAAACACGTCTATTTGTATTCAAAGAAAGAACAAAAGATCAGATATTAAACACATCTATTTGCATTCAAAGAAAGAACAAAAGATCAGATATTAAACACATCTATTTGCATTCAAAGAAAGAACAAAAGATCAGATATTAAACACGTCTATTTGCATTCAAAGAAAGAACAAAAGATCAGATATTAAACACGTCTATTTGCATTCAAAGAAAGAACAAAAGATCAGATATTAAACACGTCTATTTGCATTCAAAGAAAGAACAAAAGATCAGATATTAAACACGTCTATTTGTATTCAAAGAAAGAACAAAAGATCAGATATTAAACACGTCTATTTGTATTCAAAGAAAGAACAAAAGATCAGATATTAAACACGTCTATTTGTATTCAAAGAAAGAACAAAAGATCAGATATTAAACACATCTATTTGTATTCAAAGAAAGAACAAAAGATCAGATATTAAACACGTCTATTTGCATTCAAAGAAAGAACAAAAGATCAGATATTAAACACGTCTATTTGCATTCAAAGAAAGAACAAAAGATCAGATATTAAACACGTCTATTTGCATTCAAAGAAAGAACAAAAGATCAGATATTAAACACGTCTATTTGCATTCAAAGAAAGAACAAAAGATCAGATATTAAACACGTCTATTTGTATTCAAAGAAAGAACAAAAGATCAGATATTAAACACGTCTATTTGTATTCAAAGAAAGAACAAAAGATCAGATATTAAACACGTCTATTTGTATTCAAAGAAAGAACAAAAGATCAGATATTAAACACATCTATTTGTATTCAAAGAAAGAACAAAAGATCAGATATTAAACACGTCTATTTGCATTCAAAGAAAGAACAAAAGATCAGATATTAAACACGTCTATTTGCATTCAAAGAAAGAACAAAAGATCAGATATTAAACACGTCTATTTGCATTCAAAGAAAGAACAAAAGATCAGATATTAAACACGTCTATTTGCATTCAAAGAAAGAACAAAAGATCAGATATTAAACACATCTATTTGCATTCAAAGAAAGAACAAAAGATCAGATATTAAACACGTCTATTTGCATTCAAAGAAAGAACAAAAGATCAGATATTAAACACGTCTATTTGCATTCAAAGAAAGAACAAAAGATCAGATATTAAACACGTCTATTTGCATTCAAAGAAAGAACAAAAGATCAGATATTAAACACATCTATTTGCATTCAAAGAAAGAACAAAAGATCAGATATTAAACACGTCTATTTGCATTCAAAGAAAGAACAAAAGATCAGATATTAAACACGTCTATTTGTATTCAAAGAAAGAACAAAAGATCAGATATTAAACACGTCTATTTGTATTCAAAGAAAGAACAAAAGATCAGATATTAAACACGTCTATTTGTATTCAAAGAAAGAACAAAAGATCAGATATTAAACACGTCTATTTGCATTCAAAGAAAGAACAAAAGATCAGATATTAAACACATCTATTTGCATTCAAAGAAAGAACAAAAGATCAGATATTAAACACGTCTATTTGTATTCAAAGAAAGAACAAAAGATCAGATATTAAACACGTCTATTTGCATTCAAAGAAAGAACAAAAGATCAGATATTAAACACATCTATTTGCATTCAAAGAAAGAACAAAAGATCAGATATTAAACACATCTATTTGCATTCAAAGAAAGAACAAAAGATCAGATATTAAACACGTCTATTTGTATTCAAAGAAAGAACAAAAGATCAGATATTAAACACATCTATTTGTATTCAAAGAAAGAACAAAAGATCAGATATTAAACACATCTATTTGCATTCAAAGAAAGAACAAAAGATCAGATATTAAACACGTCTATTTGCATTCAAAGAAAGAACAAAAGATCAGATATTAAACACATCTATTTGCATTCAAAGAAAGAACAAAAGATCAGATATTAAACACATCTATTTGCATTCAAAGAAAGAACAAAAGATCAGATATTAAACACGTCTATTTGCATTCAAAGAAAGAACAAAAGATCAGATATTAAACACATCTATTTGCATTCAAAGAAAGAACAAAAGATCAGATATTAAACACATCTATTTGCATTCAAAGAAAGAACAAAAGATCAGATATTAAACACGTCTATTTGCATTCAAAGAAAGAACAAAAGATCAGATATTAAACACATCTATTTGCATTCAAAGAAAGAACAAAAGATCAGATATTAAACACATCTATTTGCATTCAAAGAAAGAACAAAAGATCAGATATTAAACACATCTATTTGCATTCAAAGAAAGAACAAAAGATCAGATATTAAACACATCTATTTGTATTCAAAGAAAGAACAAAAGATCAGATATTAAACACGTCTATTTGCATTCAAAGAAAGAACAAAAGATCAGATATTAAACACATCTATTTGCATTCAAAGAAAGAACAAAAGATCAGATATTAAACACGTCTATTTGTATTCAAAGAAAGAACAAAAGATCAGATATTAAACACGTCTATTTGCATTCAAAGAAAGAACAAAAGATCAGATATTAAACACATCTATTTGCATTCAAAGAAAGAACAAAAGATCAGATATTAAACACATCTATTTGCATTCAAAGAAAGAACAAAAGATCAGATATTAAACACGTCTATTTGCATTCAAAGAAAGAACAAAAGATCAGATATTAAACACGTCTATTTGCATTCAAAGAAAGAACAAAAGATCAGATATTAAACACATCTATTTGCATTCAAAGAAAGAACAAAAGATCAGATATTAAACACGTCTATTTGTATTCAAAGAAAGAACAAAAGATCAGATATTAAACACGTCTATTTGCATTCAAAGAAAGAACAAAAGATCAGATATTAAACACGTCTATTTGCATTCAAAGAAAGAACAAAAGATCAGATATTAAACACGTCTATTTGCATTCAAAGAAAGAACAAAAGATCAGATATTAAACACGTCTATTTGTATTCAAAGAAAGAACAAAAGATCAGATATTAAACACGTCTATTTGCATTCAAAGAAAGAACAAAAGATCAGATATTAAACACATCTATTTGCATTCAAAGAAAGAACAAAAGATCAGATATTAAACACGTCTATTTGTATTCAAAGAAAGAACAAAAGATCAGATATTAAACACGTCTATTTGCATTCAAAGAAAGAACAAAAGATCAGATATTAAACACATCTATTTGCATTCAAAGAAAGAACAAAAGATCAGATATTAAACACGTCTATTTGCATTCAAAGAAAGAACAAAAGATCAGATATTAAACACGTCTATTTGTATTCAAAGAAAGAACAAAAGATCAGATATTAAACACGTCTATTTGCATTCAAAGAAAGAACAAAAGATCAGATATTAAACACATCTATTTGCATTCAAAGAAAGAACAAAAGATCAGATATTAAACACATCTATTTGCATTCAAAGAAAGAACAAAAGATCAGATATTAAACACATCTATTTGCATTCAAAGAAAGAACAAAAGATCAGATATTAAACACATCTATTTGCATTCAAAGAAAGAACAAAAGATCAGATATTAAACACATCTATTTGCATTCAAAGAAAGAACAAAAGATCAGATATTAAACACGTCTATTTGTATTCAAAGAAAGAACAAAAGATCAGATATTAAACACGTCTATTTGCATTCAAAGAAAGAACAAAAGATCAGATATTAAACACATCTATTTGCATTCAAAGAAAGAACAAAAGATCAGATATTAAACACGTCTATTTGTATTCAAAGAAAGAACAAAAGATCAGATATTAAACACGTCTATTTGCATTCAAAGAAAGAACAAAAGATCAGATATTAAACACATCTATTTGCATTCAAAGAAAGAACAAAAGATCAGATATTAAACACATCTATTTGCATTCAAAGAAAGAACAAAAGATCAGATATTAAACACGTCTATTTGCATTCAAAGAAAGAACAAAAGATCAGATATTAAACACGTCTATTTGCATTCAAAGAAAGAACAAAAGATCAGATATTAAACACATCTATTTGCATTCAAAGAAAGAACAAAAGATCAGATATTAAACACGTCTATTTGTATTCAAAGAAAGAACAAAAGATCAGATATTAAACACGTCTATTTGCATTCAAAGAAAGAACAAAAGATCAGATATTAAACACGTCTATTTGCATTCAAAGAAAGAACAAAAGATCAGATATTAAACACGTCTATTTGCATTCAAAGAAAGAACAAAAGATCAGATATTAAACACGTCTATTTGTATTCAAAGAAAGAACAAAAGATCAGATATTAAACACGTCTATTTGCATTCAAAGAAAGAACAAAAGATCAGATATTAAACACATCTATTTGCATTCAAAGAAAGAACAAAAGATCAGATATTAAACACGTCTATTTGTATTCAAAGAAAGAACAAAAGATCAGATATTAAACACGTCTATTTGCATTCAAAGAAAGAACAAATGATGAAACAGACATCAACAAAGATCAGATATTAAACACGTCTATTTGCATTCAAAGAAAGAACAAAAGATCAGATATTAAACACATCTATTTGCATTCAAAGAAAGAACAAAAGATCAGATATTAAACACGTCTATTTGTATTCAAAGAAAGAACAAAAGATCAGATATTAAACACATCTATTTGCATTCAAAGAAAGAACAAAAGATCAGATATTAAACACGTCTATTTGTATTCAAAGAAAGAACAAAAGATCAGATATTAAACACGTCTATTTGCATTCAAAGAAAGAACAAAAGATCAGATATTAAACACGTCTATTTGCATTCAAAGAAAGAACAAAAGATCAGATATTAAACACGTCTATTTGCATTCAAAGAAAGAACAAAAGATCAGATATTAAACACGTCTATTTGTATTCAAAGAAAGAACAAAAGATCAGATATTAAACACGTCTATTTGCATTCAAAGAAAGAACAAAAGATCAGATATTAAACACATCTATTTGCATTCAAAGAAAGAACAAAAGATCAGATATTAAACACGTCTATTTGTATTCAAAGAAAGAACAAAAGATCAGATATTAAACACGTCTATTTGCATTCAAAGAAAGAACAAAAGATCAGATATTAAACACATCTATTTGCATTCAAAGAAAGAACAAAAGATCAGATATTAAACACGTCTATTTGCATTCAAAGAAAGAACAAAAGATCAGATATTAAACACGTCTATTTGTATTCAAAGAAAGAACAAAAGATCAGATATTAAACACGTCTATTTGCATTCAAAGAAAGAACAAAAGATCAGATATTAAACACATCTATTTGCATTCAAAGAAAGAACAAAAGATCAGATATTAAACACATCTATTTGCATTCAAAGAAAGAACAAAAGATCAGATATTAAACACATCTATTTGCATTCAAAGAAAGAACAAAAGATCAGATATTAAACACATCTATTTGCATTCAAAGAAAGAACAAAAGATCAGATATTAAACACATCTATTTGCATTCAAAGAAAGAACAAAAGATCAGATATTAAACACGTCTATTTGTATTCAAAGAAAGAACAAAAGATCAGATATTAAACACGTCTATTTGCATTCAAAGAAAGAACAAAAGATCAGATATTAAACACATCTATTTGCATTCAAAGAAAGAACAAAAGATCAGATATTAAACACGTCTATTTGTATTCAAAGAAAGAACAAAAGATCAGATATTAAACACGTCTATTTGCATTCAAAGAAAGAACAAAAGATCAGATATTAAACACATCTATTTGCATTCAAAGAAAGAACAAAAGATCAGATATTAAACACATCTATTTGCATTCAAAGAAAGAACAAAAGATCAGATATTAAACACGTCTATTTGCATTCAAAGAAAGAACAAAAGATCAGATATTAAACACGTCTATTTGCATTCAAAGAAAGAACAAAAGATCAGATATTAAACACATCTATTTGCATTCAAAGAAAGAACAAAAGATCAGATATTAAACACGTCTATTTGTATTCAAAGAAAGAACAAAAGATCAGATATTAAACACGTCTATTTGCATTCAAAGAAAGAACAAAAGATCAGATATTAAACACGTCTATTTGCATTCAAAGAAAGAACAAAAGATCAGATATTAAACACGTCTATTTGCATTCAAAGAAAGAACAAAAGATCAGATATTAAACACGTCTATTTGTATTCAAAGAAAGAACAAAAGATCAGATATTAAACACGTCTATTTGCATTCAAAGAAAGAACAAAAGATCAGATATTAAACACATCTATTTGCATTCAAAGAAAGAACAAAAGATCAGATATTAAACACGTCTATTTGTATTCAAAGAAAGAACAAAAGATCAGATATTAAACACGTCTATTTGCATTCAAAGAAAGAACAAATGATGAAACAGACATCAACAAAGATCAGATATTAAACACGTCTATTTGCATTCAAAGAAAGAACAAAAGATCAGATATTAAACACATCTATTTGTATTCAAAGAAAGAACAAAAGATCAGATATTAAACACATCTATTTGCATTCAAAGAAAGAACAAAAGATCAGATATTAAACACATCTATTTGCATTCAAAGAAAGAACAAAAGATCAGATATTAAACACATCTATTTGCATTCAAAGAAAGAACAAAAGATCAGATATTAAACACATCTATTTGCATTCAAAGAAAGAACAAAAGATCAGATATTAAACACGTCTATTTGCATTCAAAGAAAGAACAAAAGATCAGATATTAAACACATCTATTTGCATTCAAAGAAAGAACAAAAGATCAGATATTAAACACGTCTATTTGCATTCAAAGAAAGAACAAAAGATCAGATATTAAACACGTCTATTTGCATTCAAAGAAAGAACAAAAGATCAGATATTAAACACGTCTATTTGCATTCAAAGAAAGAACAAAAGATCAGATATTAAACACGTCTATTTGCATTCAAAGAAAGAACAAAAGATCAGATATTAAACACATCTATTTGCATTCAAAGAAAGAACAAAAGATCAGATATTAAACACATCTATTTGCATTCAAAGAAAGAACAAAAGATCAGATATTAAACACATCTATTTGCATTCAAAGAAAGAACAAAAGATCAGATATTAAACACATCTATTTGCATTCAAAGAAAAAACAAAAGATCAGATATTAAACACATCTATTTGCATTCAAAGAAAGAACAAAAGATCAGATATTAAACACATCTATTTGCATTCAAAGAAAGAACAAAAGATCAGATATTAAACACGTCTATTTGCATTCAAAGAAAGAACAAAAGATCAGATATTAAACACATCTATTTGCATTCAAAGAAAGAACAAAAGATCAGATATTAAACACATCTATTTGCATTCAAAGAAAGAACAAAAGATCAGATATTAAACACGTCTATTTGCATTCAAAGAAAGAACAAAAGATCAGATATTAAACACATCTATTTGCATTCAAAGAAAGAACAAAAGATCAGATATTAAACACATCTATTTGCATTCAAAGAAAGAACAAAAGATCAGATATTAAACACGTCTATTTGCATTCAAAGAAAGAACAAAAGATCAGATATTAAACACATCTATTTGCATTCAAAGAAAGAACAAAAGATCAGATATTAAACACATCTATTTGCATTCAAAGAAAGAACAAAAGATCAGATATTAAACACATCTATTTGCATTCAAAGAAAGAACAAAAGATCAGATATTAAACACATCTATTTGTATTCAAAGAAAGAACAAAAGATCAGATATTAAACACGTCTATTTGCATTCAAAGAAAGAACAAAAGATCAGATATTAAACACATCTATTTGCATTCAAAGAAAGAACAAAAGATCAGATATTAAACACGTCTATTTGTATTCAAAGAAAGAACAAAAGATCAGATATTAAACACGTCTATTTGCATTCAAAGAAAGAACAAAAGATCAGATATTAAACACATCTATTTGCATTCAAAGAAAGAACAAAAGATCAGATATTAAACACATCTATTTGCATTCAAAGAAAGAACAAAAGATCAGATATTAAACACGTCTATTTGCATTCAAAGAAAGAACAAAAGATCAGATATTAAACACGTCTATTTGCATTCAAAGAAAGAACAAAAGATCAGATATTAAACACATCTATTTGCATTCAAAGAAAGAACAAAAGATCAGATATTAAACACGTCTATTTGTATTCAAAGAAAGAACAAAAGATCAGATATTAAACACGTCTATTTGCATTCAAAGAAAGAACAAAAGATCAGATATTAAACACGTCTATTTGCATTCAAAGAAAGAACAAAAGATCAGATATTAAACACGTCTATTTGCATTCAAAGAAAGAACAAAAGATCAGATATTAAACACGTCTATTTGTATTCAAAGAAAGAACAAAAGATCAGATATTAAACACGTCTATTTGCATTCAAAGAAAGAACAAAAGATCAGATATTAAACACATCTATTTGCATTCAAAGAAAGAACAAAAGATCAGATATTAAACACGTCTATTTGTATTCAAAGAAAGAACAAAAGATCAGATATTAAACACGTCTATTTGCATTCAAAGAAAGAACAAAAGATCAGATATTAAACACATCTATTTGCATTCAAAGAAAGAACAAAAGATCAGATATTAAACACGTCTATTTGCATTCAAAGAAAGAACAAAAGATCAGATATTAAACACGTCTATTTGTATTCAAAGAAAGAACAAAAGATCAGATATTAAACACGTCTATTTGCATTCAAAGAAAGAACAAAAGATCAGATATTAAACACATCTATTTGCATTCAAAGAAAGAACAAAAGATCAGATATTAAACACATCTATTTGCATTCAAAGAAAGAACAAAAGATCAGATATTAAACACATCTATTTGCATTCAAAGAAAGAACAAAAGATCAGATATTAAACACATCTATTTGCATTCAAAGAAAGAACAAAAGATCAGATATTAAACACATCTATTTGCATTCAAAGAAAGAACAAAAGATCAGATATTAAACACGTCTATTTGTATTCAAAGAAAGAACAAAAGATCAGATATTAAACACGTCTATTTGCATTCAAAGAAAGAACAAAAGATCAGATATTAAACACATCTATTTGCATTCAAAGAAAGAACAAAAGATCAGATATTAAACACGTCTATTTGTATTCAAAGAAAGAACAAAAGATCAGATATTAAACACGTCTATTTGCATTCAAAGAAAGAACAAAAGATCAGATATTAAACACATCTATTTGCATTCAAAGAAAGAACAAAAGATCAGATATTAAACACATCTATTTGCATTCAAAGAAAGAACAAAAGATCAGATATTAAACACGTCTATTTGCATTCAAAGAAAGAACAAAAGATCAGATATTAAACACGTCTATTTGCATTCAAAGAAAGAACAAAAGATCAGATATTAAACACATCTATTTGCATTCAAAGAAAGAACAAAAGATCAGATATTAAACACGTCTATTTGTATTCAAAGAAAGAACAAAAGATCAGATATTAAACACGTCTATTTGCATTCAAAGAAAGAACAAAAGATCAGATATTAAACACGTCTATTTGCATTCAAAGAAAGAACAAAAGATCAGATATTAAACACGTCTATTTGCATTCAAAGAAAGAACAAAAGATCAGATATTAAACACGTCTATTTGTATTCAAAGAAAGAACAAAAGATCAGATATTAAACACGTCTATTTGCATTCAAAGAAAGAACAAAAGATCAGATATTAAACACATCTATTTGCATTCAAAGAAAGAACAAAAGATCAGATATTAAACACGTCTATTTGTATTCAAAGAAAGAACAAAAGATCAGATATTAAACACGTCTATTTGCATTCAAAGAAAGAACAAATGATGAAACAGACATCAACAAAGATCAGATATTAAACACGTCTATTTGCATTCAAAGAAAGAACAAAAGATCAGATATTAAACACATCTATTTGTATTCAAAGAAAGAACAAAAGATCAGATATTAAACACATCTATTTGCATTCAAAGAAAGAACAAAAGATCAGATATTAAACACATCTATTTGCATTCAAAGAAAGAACAAAAGATCAGATATTAAACACATCTATTTGCATTCAAAGAAAGAACAAAAGATCAGATATTAAACACATCTATTTGCATTCAAAGAAAGAACAAAAGATCAGATATTAAACACGTCTATTTGCATTCAAAGAAAGAACAAAAGATCAGATATTAAACACATCTATTTGCATTCAAAGAAAGAACAAAAGATCAGATATTAAACACGTCTATTTGCATTCAAAGAAAGAACAAAAGATCAGATATTAAACACGTCTATTTGCATTCAAAGAAAGAACAAAAGATCAGATATTAAACACGTCTATTTGCATTCAAAGAAAGAACAAAAGATCAGATATTAAACACGTCTATTTGCATTCAAAGAAAGAACAAAAGATCAGATATTAAACACATCTATTTGCATTCAAAGAAAGAACAAAAGATCAGATATTAAACACATCTATTTGCATTCAAAGAAAGAACAAAAGATCAGATATTAAACACATCTATTTGCATTCAAAGAAAGAACAAAAGATCAGATATTAAACACATCTATTTGCATTCAAAGAAAGAACAAAAGATCAGATATTAAACACATCTATTTGCATTCAAAGAAAGAACAAAAGATCAGATATTAAACACATCTATTTGCATTCAAAGAAAGAACAAAAGATCAGATATTAAACACGTCTATTTGCATTCAAAGAAAGAACAAAAGATCAGATATTAAACACATCTATTTGCATTCAAAGAAAGAACAAAAGATCAGATATTAAACACATCTATTTGCATTCAAAGAAAGAACAAAAGATCAGATATTAAACACGTCTATTTGCATTCAAAGAAAGAACAAAAGATCAGATATTAAACACATCTATTTGCATTCAAAGAAAGAACAAAAGATCAGATATTAAACACATCTATTTGCATTCAAAGAAAGAACAAAAGATCAGATATTAAACACGTCTATTTGCATTCAAAGAAAGAACAAAAGATCAGATATTAAACACATCTATTTGCATTCAAAGAAAGAACAAAAGATCAGATATTAAACACATCTATTTGCATTCAAAGAAAGAACAAAAGATCAGATATTAAACACATCTATTTGCATTCAAAGAAAGAACAAAAGATCAGATATTAAACACATCTATTTGTATTCAAAGAAAGAACAAAAGATCAGATATTAAACACGTCTATTTGCATTCAAAGAAAGAACAAAAGATCAGATATTAAACACATCTATTTGCATTCAAAGAAAGAACAAAAGATCAGATATTAAACACGTCTATTTGTATTCAAAGAAAGAACAAAAGATCAGATATTAAACACGTCTATTTGCATTCAAAGAAAGAACAAAAGATCAGATATTAAACACATCTATTTGCATTCAAAGAAAGAACAAAAGATCAGATATTAAACACATCTATTTGCATTCAAAGAAAGAACAAAAGATCAGATATTAAACACGTCTATTTGCATTCAAAGAAAGAACAAAAGATCAGATATTAAACACGTCTATTTGCATTCAAAGAAAGAACAAAAGATCAGATATTAAACACATCTATTTGCATTCAAAGAAAGAACAAAAGATCAGATATTAAACACGTCTATTTGTATTCAAAGAAAGAACAAAAGATCAGATATTAAACACGTCTATTTGCATTCAAAGAAAGAACAAAAGATCAGATATTAAACACGTCTATTTGCATTCAAAGAAAGAACAAAAGATCAGATATTAAACACGTCTATTTGCATTCAAAGAAAGAACAAAAGATCAGATATTAAACACGTCTATTTGTATTCAAAGAAAGAACAAAAGATCAGATATTAAACACGTCTATTTGCATTCAAAGAAAGAACAAAAGATCAGATATTAAACACATCTATTTGCATTCAAAGAAAGAACAAAAGATCAGATATTAAACACGTCTATTTGTATTCAAAGAAAGAACAAAAGATCAGATATTAAACACGTCTATTTGCATTCAAAGAAAGAACAAAAGATCAGATATTAAACACATCTATTTGCATTCAAAGAAAGAACAAAAGATCAGATATTAAACACGTCTATTTGCATTCAAAGAAAGAACAAAAGATCAGATATTAAACACGTCTATTTGTATTCAAAGAAAGAACAAAAGATCAGATATTAAACACGTCTATTTGCATTCAAAGAAAGAACAAAAGATCAGATATTAAACACATCTATTTGCATTCAAAGAAAGAACAAAAGATCAGATATTAAACACATCTATTTGCATTCAAAGAAAGAACAAAAGATCAGATATTAAACACATCTATTTGCATTCAAAGAAAGAACAAAAGATCAGATATTAAACACATCTATTTGCATTCAAAGAAAGAACAAAAGATCAGATATTAAACACATCTATTTGCATTCAAAGAAAGAACAAAAGATCAGATATTAAACACGTCTATTTGTATTCAAAGAAAGAACAAAAGATCAGATATTAAACACGTCTATTTGCATTCAAAGAAAGAACAAAAGATCAGATATTAAACACATCTATTTGCATTCAAAGAAAGAACAAAAGATCAGATATTAAACACGTCTATTTGTATTCAAAGAAAGAACAAAAGATCAGATATTAAACACGTCTATTTGCATTCAAAGAAAGAACAAAAGATCAGATATTAAACACATCTATTTGCATTCAAAGAAAGAACAAAAGATCAGATATTAAACACATCTATTTGCATTCAAAGAAAGAACAAAAGATCAGATATTAAACACGTCTATTTGCATTCAAAGAAAGAACAAAAGATCAGATATTAAACACGTCTATTTGCATTCAAAGAAAGAACAAAAGATCAGATATTAAACACATCTATTTGCATTCAAAGAAAGAACAAAAGATCAGATATTAAACACGTCTATTTGTATTCAAAGAAAGAACAAAAGATCAGATATTAAACACGTCTATTTGCATTCAAAGAAAGAACAAAAGATCAGATATTAAACACGTCTATTTGCATTCAAAGAAAGAACAAAAGATCAGATATTAAACACGTCTATTTGCATTCAAAGAAAGAACAAAAGATCAGATATTAAACACGTCTATTTGTATTCAAAGAAAGAACAAAAGATCAGATATTAAACACGTCTATTTGCATTCAAAGAAAGAACAAAAGATCAGATATTAAACACATCTATTTGCATTCAAAGAAAGAACAAAAGATCAGATATTAAACACGTCTATTTGTATTCAAAGAAAGAACAAAAGATCAGATATTAAACACGTCTATTTGCATTCAAAGAAAGAACAAAAGATCAGATATTAAACACATCTATTTGCATTCAAAGAAAGAACAAAAGATCAGATATTAAACACGTCTATTTGCATTCAAAGAAAGAACAAAAGATCAGATATTAAACACGTCTATTTGTATTCAAAGAAAGAACAAAAGATCAGATATTAAACACGTCTATTTGCATTCAAAGAAAGAACAAAAGATCAGATATTAAACACATCTATTTGCATTCAAAGAAAGAACAAAAGATCAGATATTAAACACATCTATTTGCATTCAAAGAAAGAACAAAAGATCAGATATTAAACACATCTATTTGCATTCAAAGAAAGAACAAAAGATCAGATATTAAACACATCTATTTGCATTCAAAGAAAGAACAAAAGATCAGATATTAAACACATCTATTTGCATTCAAAGAAAGAACAAAAGATCAGATATTAAACACGTCTATTTGCATTCAAAGAAAGAACAAAAGATCAGATATTAAACACGTCTATTTGCATTCAAAGAAAGAACAAAAGATCAGATATTAAACACATCTATTTGCATTCAAAGAAAGAACAAAAGATCAGATATTAAACACATCTATTTGCATTCAAAGAAAGAACAAAAGATCAGATATTAAACACATCTATTTGCATTCAAAGAAAGAACAAAAGATCAGATATTAAACACATCTATTTGCATTCAAAGAAAGAAAAAAAGATCAGATATTAAACACATCTATTTGCATTCAAAGAAAGAACAAAAGATCAGATATTAAACACGTCTATTTGCATTCAAAGAAAGAACAAAAGATCAGATATTAAACACATCTATTTGCATTCAAAGAAAGAACAAAAGATCAGATATTAAACACATCTATTTGCATTCAAAGAAAGAACAAAAGATCAGATATTAAACACATCTATTTGCATTCAAAGAAAGAACAAAAGATCAGATATTAAACACATCTATTTGCATTCAAAGAAAGAACAAAAGATCAGATATTAAACACGTCTATTTGCATTCAAAGAAAGAACAAAAGATCAGATATTAAACACGTCTATTTGCATTCAAAGAAAGAACAAAAGATCAGATATTAAACACATCTATTTGCATTCAAAGAAAGAACAAAAGATCAGATATTAAACACATCTATTTGCATTCAAAGAAAGAACAAAAGATTATATATTAAACACATCTATTTGCATTCAAAGAAAGAACAAAAGATCAGATATTAAACACATCTATTTGCATTCAAAGAAAGAACAAAAGATTATATATTAAACACGTCTATTTGCATTCAAAGAAAGAACAAAAGATCAGATATTAAACACATCTATTTGCATTCAAAGAAAGAACAAAAGATCAGATATTAAACACATCTATTTGCATTCAAAGAAAGAACAAAAGATCAGATATTAAACACATCTATTTGCATTCAAAGAAAGAACAAAAGATCAGATATTAAACACATCTATTTGCATTCAAAGAAAGAACAAAAGATCAGATATTAAACACGTCTATTTGCATTCAAAGAAAGAACAAAAGATCAGATATTAAACACGTCTATTTGCATTCAAAGAAAGAACAAAAGATCAGATATTAAACACATCTATTTGCATTCAAAGAAAGAACAAAAGATCAGATATTAAACACATCTATTTGCATTCAAAGAAAGAACAAAAGATTATATATTAAACACATCTATTTGCATTCAAAGAAAGAACAAAAGATCAGATATTAAACACATCTATTTGCATTCAAAGAAAGAACAAAAGATTATATATTAAACACATCTATTTGCATTCAAAGAAAGAACAAAAGATCAGATATTAAACACATCTATTTGCATTCAAAGAAAGAACAAAAGATTATATATTAAACACGTCTATTTGCATTCAAAGAAAGAACAAAAGATCAGATATTAAACACATCTATTTGCATTCAAAGAAAGAACAAAAGATCAGATATTAAACACATCTATTTGCATTCAAAGAAAGAACAAAAGATCAGATATTAAACACGTCTATTTGTATTCAAAGAAAGAACAAAAGATCAGATATTAAACACGTCTATTTGCATTCAAAGAAAGAACAAAAGATCAGATATTAAACACATCTATTTGCATTCAAAGAAAGAACAAAAGATCAGATATTAAACACATCTATTTGCATTCAAAGAAAGAACAAAAGATCAGATATTAAACACGTCTATTTGCATTCAAAGAAAGAACAAAAGATCAGATATTAAACACGTCTATTTGCATTCAAAGAAAGAACAAAAGATCAGATATTAAACACATCTATTTGCATTCAAAGAAAGAACAAAAGATCAGATATTAAACACGTCTATTTGTATTCAAAGAAAGAACAAAAGATCAGATATTAAACACGTCTATTTGCATTCAAAGAAAGAACAAAAGATCAGATATTAAACACGTCTATTTGCATTCAAAGAAAGAACAAAAGATCAGATATTAAACACGTCTATTTGCATTCAAAGAAAGAACAAAAGATCAGATATTAAACACGTCTATTTGTATTCAAAGAAAGAACAAAAGATCAGATATTAAACACGTCTATTTGCATTCAAAGAAAGAACAAAAGATCAGATATTAAACACATCTATTTGCATTCAAAGAAAGAACAAAAGATCAGATATTAAACACGTCTATTTGTATTCAAAGAAAGAACAAAAGATCAGATATTAAACACGTCTATTTGCATTCAAAGAAAGAACAAAAGATCAGATATTAAACACATCTATTTGCATTCAAAGAAAGAACAAAAGATCAGATATTAAACACGTCTATTTGCATTCAAAGAAAGAACAAAAGATCAGATATTAAACACGTCTATTTGTATTCAAAGAAAGAACAAAAGATCAGATATTAAACACGTCTATTTGCATTCAAAGAAAGAACAAAAGATCAGATATTAAACACATCTATTTGCATTCAAAGAAAGAACAAAAGATCAGATATTAAACACATCTATTTGCATTCAAAGAAAGAACAAAAGATCAGATATTAAACACATCTATTTGCATTCAAAGAAAGAACAAAAGATCAGATATTAAACACATCTATTTGCATTCAAAGAAAGAACAAAAGATCAGATATTAAACACATCTATTTGCATTCAAAGAAAGAACAAAAGATCAGATATTAAACACGTCTATTTGCATTCAAAGAAAGAACAAAAGATCAGATATTAAACACGTCTATTTGCATTCAAAGAAAGAACAAAAGATCAGATATTAAACACATCTATTTGCATTCAAAGAAAGAACAAAAGATCAGATATTAAACACATCTATTTGCATTCAAAGAAAGAACAAAAGATCAGATATTAAACACATCTATTTGCATTCAAAGAAAGAACAAAAGATCAGATATTAAACACATCTATTTGCATTCAAAGAAAGAAAAAAAGATCAGATATTAAACACATCTATTTGCATTCAAAGAAAGAACAAAAGATCAGATATTAAACACGTCTATTTGCATTCAAAGAAAGAACAAAAGATCAGATATTAAACACATCTATTTGCATTCAAAGAAAGAACAAAAGATCAGATATTAAACACATCTATTTGCATTCAAAGAAAGAACAAAAGATCAGATATTAAACACATCTATTTGCATTCAAAGAAAGAACAAAAGATCAGATATTAAACACATCTATTTGCATTCAAAGAAAGAACAAAAGATCAGATATTAAACACGTCTATTTGCATTCAAAGAAAGAACAAAAGATCAGATATTAAACACGTCTATTTGCATTCAAAGAAAGAACAAAAGATCAGATATTAAACACATCTATTTGCATTCAAAGAAAGAACAAAAGATCAGATATTAAACACATCTATTTGCATTCAAAGAAAGAACAAAAGATTATATATTAAACACATCTATTTGCATTCAAAGAAAGAACAAAAGATCAGATATTAAACACATCTATTTGCATTCAAAGAAAGAACAAAAGATTATATATTAAACACGTCTATTTGCATTCAAAGAAAGAACAAAAGATCAGATATTAAACACATCTATTTGCATTCAAAGAAAGAACAAAAGATCAGATATTAAACACATCTATTTGCATTCAAAGAAAGAACAAAAGATCAGATATTAAACACATCTATTTGCATTCAAAGAAAGAACAAAAGATCAGATATTAAACACATCTATTTGCATTCAAAGAAAGAACAAAAGATCAGATATTAAACACGTCTATTTGCATTCAAAGAAAGAACAAAAGATCAGATATTAAACACGTCTATTTGCATTCAAAGAAAGAACAAAAGATCAGATATTAAACACATCTATTTGCATTCAAAGAAAGAACAAAAGATCAGATATTAAACACATCTATTTGCATTCAAAGAAAGAACAAAAGATTATATATTAAACACATCTATTTGCATTCAAAGAAAGAACAAAAGATCAGATATTAAACACATCTATTTGCATTCAAAGAAAGAACAAAAGATTATATATTAAACACATCTATTTGCATTCAAAGAAAGAACAAAAGATCAGATATTAAACACATCTATTTGCATTCAAAGAAAGAACAAAAGATTATATATTAAACACGTCTATTTGCATTCAAAGAAAGAACAAAAGATCAGATATTAAACACATCTATTTGCATTCAAAGAAAGAACAAAAGATCAGATATTAAACACATCTATTTGCATTCAAAGAAAGAACAAAAGATCAGATATTAAACACATCTATTTGCATTCAAAGAAAGAACAAAAGATCAGATATTAAACACGTCTATTTGCATTCAAAGAAAGAACAAAAGATCAGATATTAAACACGTCTATTTGCATTCAAAGAAAGAACAAAAGATCAGATATTAAACACATCTATTTGCATTCAAAGAAAGAACAAAAGATCAGATATTAAACACGTCTATTTGCATTCAAAGAAAGAACAAAAGATCAGATATTAAACACATCTATTTGCATTCAAAGAAAGAACAAAAGATCAGATATTAAACACATCTATTTGTATTCAAAGAAAGAACAAAAGATCAGATATTAAACACATCTATTTGCATTCAAAGAAAGAACAAAAGATCAGATATTAAACACATCTATTTGCATTCAAAGAAAGAACAAAAGATCAGATATTAAACACATCTATTTGCATTCAAAGAAAGAACAAAAGATCAGATATTAAACACGTCTATTTGCATTCAAAGAAAGAACAAAAGATCAGATATTAAACACATCTATTTGCATTCAAAGAAAGAACAAAAGATCAGATATTAAACACATCTATTTGCATTCAAAGAAAGAACAAAAGATCAGATATTAAACACGTCTATTTGCATTCAAAGAAAGAAAAAAAGATCAGATATTAAACACGTCTATTTGTATTCAAAGAAAGAACAAAAGATCAGATATTAAACACATCTATTTGCATTCAAAGAAAGAACAAAAGATCAGATATTAAACACATCTATTTGCATTCAAAGAAAGAACAAAAGATCAGATATTAAACACATCTATTTGCATTCAAAGAAAGAACAAAAGATCAGATATTAAACACGTCTATTTGTATTCAAAGAAAGAACAAAAGATCAGATATTAAACACGTCTATTTGTATTCAAAGAAAGAACAAAAGATCAGATATTAAACACGTCTATTTGTATTCAAAGAAAGAACAAAAGATCAGATATTAAACACGTCTATTTGCATTCAAAGAAAGAACAAAAGATCAGATATTAAACACATCTATTTGCATTCAAAGAAAGAACAAAAGATCAGATATTAAACACATCTATTTGTATTCAAAGAAAGAACAAAAGATCAGATATTAAACACATCTATTTGTATTCAAAGAAAGAACAAAAGATCAGATATTAAACACGTCTATTTGCATTCAAAGAAAGAACAAAAGATCAGATATTAAACACGTCTATTTGCATTCAAAGAAAGAACAAATGATGAAACAGACATCAACAAAGATCAGATATTAAACACGTCTATTTGCATTCAAAGAAAGAACAAAAGATCAGATATTAAACACGTCTATTTGCATTCAAAGAAAGAACAAATGATGAAACAGACATCAACAAAGATCAGATATTAAACACGTCTATTTGCATTCAAAGAAAGAACAAAAGATCAGATATTAAACACGTCTATTTGCATTCAAAGAAAGAACAAAAGATCAGATATTAAACACGTCTATTTGCATTCAAAGAAAGAACAAAAGATCAGATATTAAACACGTCTATTTGCATTCAAAGAAAGAACAAATGATGAAACAGACATCAACAAAGATCAGATATTAAACACGTCTATTTGCATTCAAAGAAAGAACAAAAGATCAGATATTAAACACGTCTATTTGCATTCAAAGAAAGAACAAAAGATCAGATATTAAACACGTCTATTTGCATTCAAAGAAAGAACAAATGATGAAACAGACATCAACAAAGATCAGATATTAAACACGTCTATTTGCATTCAAAGAAAGAACAAAAGATCAGATATTAAACACATCTATTTGCATTCAAAGAAAGAACAAAAGATCAGATATTAAACACGTCTATTTGCATTCAAAGAAAGAACAAAAGATCAGATATTAAACACGTCTATTTGCATTCAAAGAAAGAACAAATGATGAAACAGACATCAACAAAGATCAGATATTAAACACGTCTATTTGCATTCAAAGAAAGAACAAAAGATCAGATATTAAACACGTCTATTTGCATTCAAAGAAAGAACAAAAGATCAGATATTAAACACGTCTATTTGCATTCAAAGAAAGAACAAAAGATCAGATATTAAACACATCTATTTGCATTCAAAGAAAGAACAAAAGATCAGATATTAAACACATCTATTTGCATTCAAAGAAAGAACAAAAGATCAGATATTAAACACATCTATTTGCATTCAAAGAAAGAACAAAAGATTATATATTAAACACATCTATTTGCATTCAAAGAAAGAACAAAAGATCAGATATTAAACACGTCTATTTGCATTCAAAGAAAGAACAAAAGATCAGATATTAAACACATCTATTTGCATTCAAAGAAAGAACAAAAGATCAGATATTAAACACATCTATTTGCATTCAAAGAAAGAACAAAAGATCAGATATTAAACACATCTATTTGCATTCAAAGAAAGAACAAAAGATCAGATATTAAACACATCTATTTGCATTCAAAGAAAGAACAAAAGATCAGATATTAAACACATCTATTTGCATTCAAAGAAAGAACAAAAGATCAGATATTAAACACATCTATTTGCATTCAAAGAAAGAACAAAAGATCAGATATTAAACACGTCTATTTGCATTCAAAGAAAGAACAAAAGATCAGATATTAAACACGTCTATTTGCATTCAAAGAAAGAACAAAAGATCAGATATTAAACACATCTATTTGCATTCAAAGAAAGAACAAAAGATCAGATATTAAACACATCTATTTGCATTCAAAGAAAGAACAAAAGATTATATATTAAACACATCTATTTGCATTCAAAGAAAGAACAAAAGATCAGATATTAAACACATCTATTTGCATTCAAAGAAAGAACAAAAGATTATATATTAAACACGTCTATTTGCATTCAAAGAAAGAACAAAAGATCAGATATTAAACACATCTATTTGCATTCAAAGAAAGAACAAAAGATCAGATATTAAACACATCTATTTGCATTCAAAGAAAGAACAAAAGATCAGATATTAAACACATCTATTTGCATTCAAAGAAAGAACAAAAGATCAGATATTAAACACATCTATTTGCATTCAAAGAAAGAACAAAAGATCAGATATTAAACACGTCTATTTGCATTCAAAGAAAGAACAAAAGATCAGATATTAAACACGTCTATTTGCATTCAAAGAAAGAACAAAAGATCAGATATTAAACACATCTATTTGCATTCAAAGAAAGAACAAAAGATCAGATATTAAACACATCTATTTGCATTCAAAGAAAGAACAAAAGATTATATATTAAACACATCTATTTGCATTCAAAGAAAGAACAAAAGATCAGATATTAAACACATCTATTTGCATTCAAAGAAAGAACAAAAGATTATATATTAAACACATCTATTTGCATTCAAAGAAAGAACAAAAGATCAGATATTAAACACATCTATTTGCATTCAAAGAAAGAACAAAAGATTATATATTAAACACGTCTATTTGCATTCAAAGAAAGAACAAAAGATCAGATATTAAACACATCTATTTGCATTCAAAGAAAGAACAAAAGATCAGATATTAAACACATCTATTTGCATTCAAAGAAAGAACAAAAGATCAGATATTAAACACGTCTATTTGTATTCAAAGAAAGAACAAAAGATCAGATATTAAACACGTCTATTTGCATTCAAAGAAAGAACAAAAGATCAGATATTAAACACATCTATTTGCATTCAAAGAAAGAACAAAAGATCAGATATTAAACACATCTATTTGCATTCAAAGAAAGAACAAAAGATCAGATATTAAACACGTCTATTTGCATTCAAAGAAAGAACAAAAGATCAGATATTAAACACGTCTATTTGCATTCAAAGAAAGAACAAAAGATCAGATATTAAACACATCTATTTGCATTCAAAGAAAGAACAAAAGATCAGATATTAAACACGTCTATTTGTATTCAAAGAAAGAACAAAAGATCAGATATTAAACACGTCTATTTGCATTCAAAGAAAGAACAAAAGATCAGATATTAAACACGTCTATTTGCATTCAAAGAAAGAACAAAAGATCAGATATTAAACACGTCTATTTGCATTCAAAGAAAGAACAAAAGATCAGATATTAAACACGTCTATTTGTATTCAAAGAAAGAACAAAAGATCAGATATTAAACACGTCTATTTGCATTCAAAGAAAGAACAAAAGATCAGATATTAAACACATCTATTTGCATTCAAAGAAAGAACAAAAGATCAGATATTAAACACGTCTATTTGTATTCAAAGAAAGAACAAAAGATCAGATATTAAACACGTCTATTTGCATTCAAAGAAAGAACAAAAGATCAGATATTAAACACATCTATTTGCATTCAAAGAAAGAACAAAAGATCAGATATTAAACACGTCTATTTGCATTCAAAGAAAGAACAAAAGATCAGATATTAAACACGTCTATTTGTATTCAAAGAAAGAACAAAAGATCAGATATTAAACACGTCTATTTGCATTCAAAGAAAGAACAAAAGATCAGATATTAAACACATCTATTTGCATTCAAAGAAAGAACAAAAGATCAGATATTAAACACATCTATTTGCATTCAAAGAAAGAACAAAAGATCAGATATTAAACACATCTATTTGCATTCAAAGAAAGAACAAAAGATCAGATATTAAACACATCTATTTGCATTCAAAGAAAGAACAAAAGATCAGATATTAAACACATCTATTTGCATTCAAAGAAAGAACAAAAGATCAGATATTAAACACGTCTATTTGCATTCAAAGAAAGAACAAAAGATCAGATATTAAACACGTCTATTTGCATTCAAAGAAAGAACAAAAGATCAGATATTAAACACATCTATTTGCATTCAAAGAAAGAACAAAAGATCAGATATTAAACACATCTATTTGCATTCAAAGAAAGAACAAAAGATCAGATATTAAACACATCTATTTGCATTCAAAGAAAGAACAAAAGATCAGATATTAAACACATCTATTTGCATTCAAAGAAAGAAAAAAAGATCAGATATTAAACACATCTATTTGCATTCAAAGAAAGAACAAAAGATCAGATATTAAACACGTCTATTTGCATTCAAAGAAAGAACAAAAGATCAGATATTAAACACATCTATTTGCATTCAAAGAAAGAACAAAAGATCAGATATTAAACACATCTATTTGCATTCAAAGAAAGAACAAAAGATCAGATATTAAACACATCTATTTGCATTCAAAGAAAGAACAAAAGATCAGATATTAAACACATCTATTTGCATTCAAAGAAAGAACAAAAGATCAGATATTAAACACGTCTATTTGCATTCAAAGAAAGAACAAAAGATCAGATATTAAACACGTCTATTTGCATTCAAAGAAAGAACAAAAGATCAGATATTAAACACATCTATTTGCATTCAAAGAAAGAACAAAAGATCAGATATTAAACACATCTATTTGCATTCAAAGAAAGAACAAAAGATTATATATTAAACACATCTATTTGCATTCAAAGAAAGAACAAAAGATCAGATATTAAACACATCTATTTGCATTCAAAGAAAGAACAAAAGATTATATATTAAACACGTCTATTTGCATTCAAAGAAAGAACAAAAGATCAGATATTAAACACATCTATTTGCATTCAAAGAAAGAACAAAAGATCAGATATTAAACACATCTATTTGCATTCAAAGAAAGAACAAAAGATCAGATATTAAACACATCTATTTGCATTCAAAGAAAGAACAAAAGATCAGATATTAAACACATCTATTTGCATTCAAAGAAAGAACAAAAGATCAGATATTAAACACGTCTATTTGCATTCAAAGAAAGAACAAAAGATCAGATATTAAACACGTCTATTTGCATTCAAAGAAAGAACAAAAGATCAGATATTAAACACATCTATTTGCATTCAAAGAAAGAACAAAAGATCAGATATTAAACACATCTATTTGCATTCAAAGAAAGAACAAAAGATTATATATTAAACACATCTATTTGCATTCAAAGAAAGAACAAAAGATCAGATATTAAACACATCTATTTGCATTCAAAGAAAGAACAAAAGATTATATATTAAACACATCTATTTGCATTCAAAGAAAGAACAAAAGATCAGATATTAAACACATCTATTTGCATTCAAAGAAAGAACAAAAGATTATATATTAAACACGTCTATTTGCATTCAAAGAAAGAACAAAAGATCAGATATTAAACACATCTATTTGCATTCAAAGAAAGAACAAAAGATCAGATATTAAACACATCTATTTGCATTCAAAGAAAGAACAAAAGATCAGATATTAAACACATCTATTTGCATTCAAAGAAAGAACAAAAGATCAGATATTAAACACGTCTATTTGCATTCAAAGAAAGAACAAAAGATCAGATATTAAACACGTCTATTTGCATTCAAAGAAAGAACAAAAGATCAGATATTAAACACATCTATTTGCATTCAAAGAAAGAACAAAAGATCAGATATTAAACACGTCTATTTGCATTCAAAGAAAGAACAAAAGATCAGATATTAAACACATCTATTTGCATTCAAAGAAAGAACAAAAGATCAGATATTAAACACATCTATTTGTATTCAAAGAAAGAACAAAAGATCAGATATTAAACACATCTATTTGCATTCAAAGAAAGAACAAAAGATCAGATATTAAACACATCTATTTGCATTCAAAGAAAGAACAAAAGATCAGATATTAAACACATCTATTTGCATTCAAAGAAAGAACAAAAGATCAGATATTAAACACGTCTATTTGCATTCAAAGAAAGAACAAAAGATCAGATATTAAACACATCTATTTGCATTCAAAGAAAGAACAAAAGATCAGATATTAAACACATCTATTTGCATTCAAAGAAAGAACAAAAGATCAGATATTAAACACGTCTATTTGCATTCAAAGAAAGAAAAAAAGATCAGATATTAAACACGTCTATTTGTATTCAAAGAAAGAACAAAAGATCAGATATTAAACACATCTATTTGCATTCAAAGAAAGAACAAAAGATCAGATATTAAACACATCTATTTGCATTCAAAGAAAGAACAAAAGATCAGATATTAAACACATCTATTTGCATTCAAAGAAAGAACAAAAGATCAGATATTAAACACGTCTATTTGTATTCAAAGAAAGAACAAAAGATCAGATATTAAACACGTCTATTTGTATTCAAAGAAAGAACAAAAGATCAGATATTAAACACGTCTATTTGTATTCAAAGAAAGAACAAAAGATCAGATATTAAACACGTCTATTTGCATTCAAAGAAAGAACAAAAGATCAGATATTAAACACATCTATTTGCATTCAAAGAAAGAACAAAAGATCAGATATTAAACACATCTATTTGTATTCAAAGAAAGAACAAAAGATCAGATATTAAACACATCTATTTGTATTCAAAGAAAGAACAAAAGATCAGATATTAAACACGTCTATTTGCATTCAAAGAAAGAACAAAAGATCAGATATTAAACACGTCTATTTGCATTCAAAGAAAGAACAAATGATGAAACAGACATCAACAAAGATCAGATATTAAACACGTCTATTTGCATTCAAAGAAAGAACAAAAGATCAGATATTAAACACGTCTATTTGCATTCAAAGAAAGAACAAATGATGAAACAGACATCAACAAAGATCAGATATTAAACACGTCTATTTGCATTCAAAGAAAGAACAAAAGATCAGATATTAAACACGTCTATTTGCATTCAAAGAAAGAACAAAAGATCAGATATTAAACACGTCTATTTGCATTCAAAGAAAGAACAAAAGATCAGATATTAAACACGTCTATTTGCATTCAAAGAAAGAACAAATGATGAAACAGACATCAACAAAGATCAGATATTAAACACGTCTATTTGCATTCAAAGAAAGAACAAAAGATCAGATATTAAACACGTCTATTTGCATTCAAAGAAAGAACAAAAGATCAGATATTAAACACGTCTATTTGCATTCAAAGAAAGAACAAATGATGAAACAGACATCAACAAAGATCAGATATTAAACACGTCTATTTGCATTCAAAGAAAGAACAAAAGATCAGATATTAAACACATCTATTTGCATTCAAAGAAAGAACAAAAGATCAGATATTAAACACGTCTATTTGCATTCAAAGAAAGAACAAAAGATCAGATATTAAACACGTCTATTTGCATTCAAAGAAAGAACAAATGATGAAACAGACATCAACAAAGATCAGATATTAAACACGTCTATTTGCATTCAAAGAAAGAACAAAAGATCAGATATTAAACACGTCTATTTGCATTCAAAGAAAGAACAAAAGATCAGATATTAAACACGTCTATTTGCATTCAAAGAAAGAACAAAAGATCAGATATTAAACACATCTATTTGCATTCAAAGAAAGAACAAAAGATCAGATATTAAACACATCTATTTGCATTCAAAGAAAGAACAAAAGATCAGATATTAAACACATCTATTTGCATTCAAAGAAAGAACAAAAGATTATATATTAAACACATCTATTTGCATTCAAAGAAAGAACAAAAGATCAGATATTAAACACGTCTATTTGCATTCAAAGAAAGAACAAAAGATCAGATATTAAACACATCTATTTGCATTCAAAGAAAGAACAAAAGATCAGATATTAAACACATCTATTTGCATTCAAAGAAAGAACAAAAGATCAGATATTAAACACATCTATTTGCATTCAAAGAAAGAACAAAAGATCAGATATTAAACACATCTATTTGCATTCAAAGAAAGAACAAAAGATCAGATATTAAACACATCTATTTGCATTCAAAGAAAGAACAAAAGATCAGATATTAAACACATCTATTTGCATTCAAAGAAAGAACAAAAGATCAGATATTAAACACGTCTATTTGCATTCAAAGAAAGAACAAAAGATCAGATATTAAACACGTCTATTTGCATTCAAAGAAAGAACAAAAGATCAGATATTAAACACATCTATTTGCATTCAAAGAAAGAACAAAAGATTATATATTAAACACATCTATTTGCATTCAAAGAAAGAACAAAAGATCAGATATTAAACACATCTATTTGCATTCAAAGAAAGAACAAAAGATCAGATATTAAACACATCTATTTGCATTCAAAGAAAGAACAAAAGATTATATATTAAACACATCTATTTGCATTCAAAGAAAGAACAAAAGATCAGATATTAAACACATCTATTTGCATTCAAAGAAAGAACAAAAGATCAGATATTAAACACATCTATTTGCATTCAAAGAAAGAACAAAAGATCAGATATTAAACACATCTATTTGCATTCAAAGAAAGAACAAAAGATCAGATATTAAACACATCTATTTGCATTCAAAGAAAGAACAAAAGATCAGATATTAAACACATCTATTTGCATTCAAAGAAAGAACAAAAGATCAGATATTAAACACATCTATTTGCATTCAAAGAAAGAACAAAAGATCAGATATTAAACACATCTATTTGCATTCAAAGAAAGAACAAAAGATCAGATATTAAACACATCTATTTGCATTCAAAGAAAGAATAAATGATGAAACAGACATCAAAAAAGATCAGATATTAAACACATCTATTTGCATTCAAAGAAAGAATAAATGATGAAACAGACATCAAAAAAGATCAGATATTAAACACATCTATTTGCATTCAAAGAAAGAATAAATGATGAAACAGACATCAAAAAAGATTATATATTAAACACATCTATTTGCATTCAAAGAAAGAATAAATGATGAAACAGACATCAAAAAAGATCAGATATTAAACACATCTATTTGCATTCAAAGAAAGAATAAATGATGAAACAGACATCAAAAAAGATCAGATATTAAACACATCTATTTGCATTCAAAGAAAGAATAAATGATGAAACAGACATCAAAAAAGATCAGATATTAAACACATCTATTTGCATTCAAAGAAAGAATAAATGATGAAACAGACATCAACAGAATCGCAACAGGCCAAGAATATTAGCTGATGGGACAGTGAACAAATGTATAGAATTACTGATAGGCAAAGAAAGGTAGTTGATGGGACAGTGAACAAATGTATAGAATTACTGATAGGCAAAGAAAGGTAGTTGATGGGACAGAAGGAACATGTGTATTATTGCTACTAGCCTTACATAATTGCTTGAAGACGAATGAAGATATGAAACAATGCATATTTTTTATATAAGACAAATTCAGAATGTGAAATTATGCATATATATTATATGTTTGTATTTCTAGGATATCTGTCCCGATCCTCCTCGAGGCAAAAAGCCTGAACAGGCCAAGTGCGCAAAAATATATATCGACCCTTACAAGACTTCAGATAAAGTCATTGAAGTGCAGTTTCTCTGCTCATGTCCAGAGGGTCAAATGTGCCCGGCACGATTGCTTAAAAAGGACGATAATTCAGTATTGACAGATGAGGCCGGCGGAAGTTACGTCTACAAGTTTTGTGAAAACAACCACCAGACTTCCGATGAAACGGATGCATAATAATAATAATTTCGCTAACTTAAATATCTCATCAACTTCTTATAATATCGAAAACTTTGGAACTACACGTATTCACGCAGGTATATCAGTATATATATGTAGCGCGCATGCGTCATCAGATTTAGATAAATTCAAATTCACAGCAGTTTCTATGCACATATTGATATTCTTGTCTTATATCATGATCTGTTAACACTTTTATTTGTCTTTGATATTGCACCTTCTTTTTTGGTTGTATATAAGTACTGAAGATTATCTGTAAGAAAAAGATTTCCTTTATTAATTAAAAAAATAAAAGTAACATTATTAATATTAATAATATGTTTATCATAATATACATTTATCACTATTAATAAATTTTCATCATGAACTGTCAACATTATTACAATGGGATTATTAATAATATTATAATGAACAATCTAATAAGATTGCCACCAAAAGTAAGATTATCATGAACAATCTAGTCAGAGTGCCATTAAAAATAAGATTATCATGAACAGTGTAATCAGAGTGCCATTAAAAATAAGATTATCAACAGCACACCAATAAGATTACATCGTGGCATCACTTTTTTTTTGTCAAAAACTTGCACCACTGTAATTCGCTTTTTGTGGATATTTTAAACTTTGATTAAACATTGTCATTGTGGATATTTTAACCCTTGATTAAACATCGTCATTGTAGATATTTTAACCCTTGATTAAACATTGTCATTGTAGATATTTTAACCCTTGATTAAAAATTGTCATTGTGTTTTTATTACTTTACTGCTCTGGTTTATTATAACTGTTTGCTTACACTTTTACAATAAAACTTTAAAATATATGTGTGCGTTTTTGTATGAATGTATGTATGTTTCCTTTTTATAAATTACAATTATTTGCTACACTTAAAACAAAACTCTGTGTGTTTGTGTGTGTGTGTGTGTGTGTGTGTGTGTGTGTGTGTGTGTGTGTGTGTGTGTGTGTGTGTGTGTGTGTGTTTCTTTTGTATAATTTAGAACTGCAGCTTTTGTACATGTTTCCAGGAAATTTTGAAATACTAACACAAAAGTTTGTTTGTGCTTCTAGTTATAAATGTGAACTATACATGTGCCTATTTACAATACAACTTTCAAATACAAATAGAATTTTTTTTTGGGGGGGGTCCTCTCTCTCTCTGAATGTGTGTACCTGTTTCCTTTTATAAATATTCTGATGGAAAACAGCTTGTCTCATCTCTCTGTTCATGTGCCAGTCTGTGTGATAACAGACTTTAGATTTAATATATATTTATTTTTATCAAGACTTGGGGTTTTAGAATGTTAAAGTTTTTTATTTTATCATTTGACTTAAGTGATTGCGTGATGGTGCAGTAGACCGATAGTCTAAGTATTAGGTCAGCATCCTGTGTCTAGTGCACGTTTATTCAAGGACATCGATGGTTAAGAAACATATACCAAAAAAGAAGAAAAGGAAAATAAAACTGCAATCTAAAGAGAAAGTGCCAAAGCTGGAACCTTATCTTCAAGCATTACCTGTAATTTCAGCAAGTATTGTTTGCGTCACTATGACCAGTAGACACGTATTTTCAAGCCAGGAAAATACACATTCAGTTTCTGAGGGGAAAGTGACATTTTTCCAACAACCATCCCCCCCCCCCCCCCCCGGTCCCAATTTTTTCTGACTCAGGCAAAAGTGCAAATGTCGACTTTGTGATTCTGATTCCATTTCCTGTTTGGGATAAGTTACAGTTTTTGTATCGAAGATACATTCAGTGAGTTACAGCTTTTGTATCCAAGATAAGTTCAGTGAGTTACAGCTATTTAGTCCAAGATAAGTTCAGTGAGTTACAGCTATTTAGTCCAAGATAAGTTCAGTGAGTTACAATTTTGTATCCAAGATAAGTTCAGTGAGTTACAGCTGTTTAGTCCAAGACAAGTTCAGTGAGTTACAGCTATTTAGTCCAAGATAAGTTCAGTGAGTTACAGCTGTTTAGTCCAAGATAAGTTCAGTGAGTTACAGCTATTTAGTCCAAGATAAGTTCAGTGAGTTACAGCTGTTTAGTCCAAGACAAGTTCAGTGAGTTACAGCTATTTAGTCCAAGATAAGTTCAGTGAGTTACAGCTTTTGCATCATTTTAACAATCAGTCCTAGGACAGGGAATGTGTCGTTTGTGAGTTAAAGCTGTTGGTCAGTATTGCTTCCGTTCTTTACTAGCGACTGTTACTCGACTGCTTATAGGCCTACACTTTACTAGCGACTGTTACTCGACTGCTTATATACTTTACTAGCGACTGTTACTCGACTGCTTATATACTTTACTAGCGCGTTACTCGACTGCTTATATACTTTACTAGCGACTGTTACTCGACTACTTATATACTTTACTAGTCCTGTTACTCGTCTGCTTATGTATTTTACTGGCGCCTGTTACTCGTCTAGTAATGCAGTGACTGATAATCAAGGTTCACTGACAAATCAGTAATTGATTATCTGTGCTGGCAAATTACTTCGATCTGACCGGCATGGCCGTAGCCATTTTCAAACTTCGTGTTGTGACGTAGTAATACCGGCAAGCTTGAAGTCTCCGGGTCTGTCTGTCTGACTGCAAGATTTTGAGCCCAGTGAGGAAAGATTAACTGCATGTCTACGGGCTAGCAAACACACTGACTACAAGTCTCCGGGTCAAGCACGCAAACTGACTGACTGCGGGTACAGTAGTACAACCAATACTCAACTTGCTTGGAATGCTTTGCCGGTAGAGCAGGGCTCGCGTCACGTGAAAGTTTTCCTCTCCCCACCCACCCACCCCATCGTCCTTGTCTGGAACATCATTGAGTCTGCTAGCGGTATCAGCTACCGCCCACCTTCAGCCGTATACGGGCAGAATGATGCGCAACAGGCGGTGACGTAGCACACAAGTCCCCCCTTGACACCTGGATATTTCGGCCCCTTCTTTTAGTGTGAGCGGAGCACCAACGATGCCGGGAGCCGAGTCAGTGCGCGGGGGGGTTACCAGAAGGATGCGAAAGGTTCCAGAATAGCTATCGGGGCCAAAGTAGAAATAGACATATAACATCCCGGAGGATCCGCCATCTTGAAACCTTGTCGGGGGAAGAAAAAAGAAAACGAAGTTCGAATCGAAACAAGTGACAAAAAGAACGAGATGTGTCGTCGATCGGAAGTAACTTTTCTTGGAATATCTTACACTGTCATGTGAGTTCTGTCCCCTTTTCACTTTGACCTTACGCGTGGTATAGTCCAAGTGGGTCGCAGGCGAGTGACGTTTGTTTATACGAGAAAAGTTGAAAGCCAGCGCTCATGTTTTATACATATTGTGTTCATGATTATCTCTATTTATGCCTGAAGGCCAAAATCAGCTTTGTGGACTGTTCAGTGATATTTAAATTATTAATTTAAAAGTTCAATGATAATTTGAGTTTCTATTTCTGTTGTGTTGCTGCTGTTCCATTGAATGATGTAAAGATTCATCTTTAATTTCTTAATTTTAGTCACACTCTATCAGCCCACGGATTTATTTTGGAGTAGCCAGCTAGTCATGTTCACACTACATGTAGGCTTGAATGCGCAAGGACCACTAGACGGCTAGAGCAGTGACCGACTAGGAATGTTTTTAGAGAAGCACTTATTATTTTAAGAGAGAATATTTCTGAGTGGGTCGGGTACCATTGCTTCGACTGAGGAGTGAAGAGTCAGTGGAAGTATTTACCACAACAGCGTCTTTCTCACGACGTGTGCAGCAGAGTGCCGTTGTTTCAGTCGTCGCGTGCTTTAGTCCATTTCGTCTGCCGCGGTAGTTCACAGTGTCTTCGTTTCAGGCACTTTAAAAAGAACTCAGTGATCCTATTCTTGAATTCAATTACATCGCTGTTATCTAATTTCATTTAACCGATGATTTTGTTAGTAAATTAAATAGAAATCCATCGCCTTTTTCGCTAAAGTGCCTTTTGTCGAGTTAAGCCATTCATTCCTTTCGTAGTGGACAGTGGAGACAGTTTCCATAGCAACCAAGTCAATATACGAATGAAGCTTTTGCTCTTCCTTTAAAAAAATGATGGACTGAAGTCTTTTTGGACGCAGAGTGAAGGAATTTATTTCCTGACAGCTCCACTGAAAACCAGCCTGGCAACATTCTTCTGCAGAAGAATTAAAAGCAGGCCGACTAGCTTCTTTGATTTTAACTTTTAGAATTATGGAGGAGCCAGTGTGCCCGGTATGTGTTGTGTTCGAGCCCCAGGCATGGCGGAAGTCTTTGTGCCGGAACTGTTTCAAGACATTTGAGCAGCACTCCATGGATGGTTCCGAACCTCCGGATGACGTCACAGAGATCAGTAAGATTGAAGAAATATCACAAAAGCGAACGCCACCGACATCACCACCTCTGTCTCCTCATCAGTCTTCATCTTTATCAATAGTCTCTTCATTAGCACCATCATTACCAACAACCAATTCCACCCTTTCCTCAGCTTCTACGACATTAACGTCAGTCACCACAACCACTACGACTGCTAAAATAACAGCTTCCCAAACTATACCTTCTTTTTCAACAACGACCACAACATCTGCAACAAGCACAACGCTAACTTCTAGTAAAACTTCCAGCCCGTCATTGAAAGTGACGGAGACAGCCGTGAAGTCTACCGAAGACACGAAAAACAAGCCTGGAAAGCCGAGTGACACTTCAACCAATCCCAGTAAAACTAGCGGGGACATTTCAACCAGTCCCAGTAAAACTAGCGGGGACATTTCAACCAGTCCCAGTAAAACTAGCGGGGATATTTCAACCAGTCCCAGTAAAACTAGCGGGGACATTTCAACCAGTCCCAGTAAAACTAGCGGAGACATTTCAACCAGTCCCAGTAAAACTAGCGGGGACATTTCAACCAGTCAAAGTAAAACTAGCGGGAACATTTCAACCAGTCCCAGTAAAACTAGCGGGGACAAGAAGGTGTCCCTCGTTTCAGCCATAGCGGGGAAGATCGAACAGCCGAAACGGGGCGTCACTAGTGTCAATGGAGTATCGGGGAAGAGTAAATCGACAAACGAGAAAAAAACGAGTCCCTCTGTCCTACTTGGAAAGACGACAACGGGTAACAAAGATTCGATCCCTGTCCCATCTTCTTCACCTTCGTTGAGTAACACGAGCGACACCAGCGCGCGCTCTACTAAGGCAGACTCCAAGCGCCTGCTAGGAGTAGGAGCGGTAGGGGGATCTGGGGCTGGGACCAAATTTGACGTCATTCGAGGTCAAAAGACTACAGACGGAAAGGGGAAAAATATAGAGGTCAACGCGAATATTGCGGCGGGTCCCAAAAGCAAGACTGGCGATGCAAGGAAAGTAGGAAAAGAGGCCAACCAATCAGAGATTATCGACACTGCTGTTAGCAGCTCTCCCACTGCCACCTCTGTTAGCACAACTACGGTTACAACTGCCTCTGACTCTGCCGCAGTCACAACCACATCCACAGCAAGTGGTCGGAAGGTCACAGGGGCGGAAAAGATATTTCAGCAGCGCACATCAATATCAAACAGCGAGACATCATCCACACCAAAAGCTGCTCAAACTTCCACAGAAACAAGTAATAAAATTGTCGGCAAACTTAAATCCAGCGACAACAGTGGAACTACAGGTCTATCAACATCCGGCGCACTAGTTGGAAAACTCGCCTCTGCAGCTTCTTTAGTGCCCGCCACTAAATTAACGTCCAAAGGCAAGCAAGATGCACCATCGACACAGACCCCCAGCAAAACCTCCCCAACGGCGAAATACGACACGACAGATTCTGCTAAGAAACAGCATAAGTTAAATGCGGGCGTGAACGAAAGCCCTCCATCTGTAGAATACTTAGATATTGAAGAAAAAGAAAAAAGCCCTCTTTTGTCGACGGAATTGGCAAAAAACGAAAAACCTGTTAAAAAAGAAGTGCCTTCTAAAGAGAGCGACTCGAAAGATGACGTCACCTTATTGGAGCTCGAGACTCTGAGGAAGGAACTGGCGGTTAAAGATGACGAGCTGAAAATACTCAAACAACGTCTGGGTGTCATGGAGACAGAATGCAGACCAGGGAAACAACAAGCAGACGAGAGAAAATGGACAAAACAAGCACACGGAGGACAAAAAGAAGAATTGGAAAAAACGTTGGATGACTTACGTAAACAGGTCAGAATTTGTGTACAATTTATTTCATGGTAATGTTGGTCTAAAATAACTTTGCAACAGTTCCCTTAAATGCATAACTAGACCTTGAAAAGCAAAGAACTTCATTAATGAAACACGCACATTTACACTCTTACACAAGCGTATACAAACATAAAAATAATACATTCACACTCTTACACAAGCGTATACAAACATACACAATACTTACACCTGAATCACAATCTGCATAGCATTGTATGTGAGACAGAGAGAAGGAGGGAGAGAGATCGTAGTCTGGTGACTTGTTCGTTATTCCTAAAGTAAAGCATACAATCCAATTCTTTAGTGTAATCTGTTAAGCCATGTCAGATGAGTATTGCCTTAGAAACGCCTACAATCCCTGATAACAACAGTATGAAGACTTGATTTTAGGCCACGATCACTTGATGCAACCATTCAGTCTTAGACATGTCTTAATTTCTGATGTCACAGTAGTCCTGAAGACACGGGCATTAACCATTTCAGCAGTACTAAGATCTGATATCATGACATTATTGAAGACACGGGCATTAACCATTTCAGCAGTACTAAGATCTGATATCATGACATTATTGAAGACACGGGCATTAACCATTTCAGCAGTACTAAGATCTGATATCATGACATTATTGAAGACACGGGCATTAACCATTTCAGCAGTACTAAGATCTGATATCATGACATTATTGAAGACACGGACATTAACCGTTTCAGCAGTACTAAGATCTGATGTCATGACAGTACTGAAGACACCGGCATTAACCATTTCAGCAGTAGTAAGATCTGATGTCACAACAAACAGTACTGAAGACACGGACATTAACCATTTCAGCAGTAATAAGATCTGAAGTCACGAGACACATTGCAGAAGTGGTCTTGCCAAAGACTGCAGTAGTAAAACCTCGATACAACGGTCATTGTGTTTCAAATCTAACTGCCATTGCTCAAAATATCCAAACCATTTACAAAAAGTTTGTAGCTCTGATATCCAAACCATTTACAAAAAATTCTTTTGTAGCTCTGATATCTAACCACATAGTATTAAAGATGTTTAACAATATTAAGTCATGCAAAATATTTAAGATAAGACTTATAAGATAATATTAAGTCATGCATACATATAAGATAAGACCTTTAAGATAATATCGTCATGCGGTCATATTTAAAATAAAGATAATATTAAGTTCTTTATGCTGTCACATCTGTGATAAGCGAAAGAAGTCATCACAAATATGAATATTAATCCTTGAGTCAAGACAGTATAGGTCTGCTAAAGAAGCAGTCATTATCAGAGACCTCAAAGTTAAACCCAAATGTCAGTTCACTGCACTAAAAGTAGGATCACTATTTTAAGATATGTCAAAGTTAAGCATTAATGACAGGTCATACAGAGTACTATAAACTTATTATTACTGAAGACAAATAAATAATGTTTTCAGATCACAGGGTACTAATAAGGAGTGTTTATAAGAATAAAAAGAATAAACATTAACGACAGATTATTATATTTAGCAGTATAAACGGACCATTATTAATGATAGCAATATTAAATCATGGTGTCAAGTCATATCTCACTAAATGACCTCATACTTAAATGACCTCTTACTTAAAAGACCTCATACTTAAACCCAAACGCCGGGTCATCTAGTACAACAAAAGGCAGTCATTGTAATATGCTTCATACTTAACTCCTAACTTCAAATCACATAGCACAGAAGAAGTAGTCATTATAACATGCCTCATACTTAAACCCTAGCACAATATCACATAGTATTAAAGAATCTTTCATGATAAGAGACATCAAAGTTAAGCCTTAGTTTCAATTCACGAAGTTTTAATAAGGAAGTCATTGTTAAAAACAACATTTATTAAATTTCTTTCTTTGATTTGCGTTTCATGTTCTCTGTCGTTTTCGTAGACAGTCGCAATGCGCCAAGAAAGAGCTTTATGTTTTGGTAGAGAGACCTATAACGACCTACTTGTAGTGGCTGAAGGTTTCAATCGATCTTTGGTAATTTTTTTTAACTTCATTTTCTTTCCCGCAGCGGTCAACAGCCAAATCTGTCAAAGCTTTACATCAACGATCTCAAACTTTAAAATACAAGTTTACACCATAGTCTTTAAGAGACCTTTACATCCACTTTAAGATAAGTTTGCACCCCATCAAACATGTTTACATCTCACACTTTAAGTAAGATAAGTTTACACCACACTTTTTAACACACGTTTACATCATACTCTTTAAGATAAGTTTACACCACACTTTTTAACACAAGTTTACATCATACTCTTTAAGATAAGTTTACACCACACTCTTTAACACAAGTTTACATCATACTCTTTAAGATAAGTTTACACCACACTTTTTAACACAGGTTTACATCATACTCTTTAAGATAAGTTTACACCACACTTTTTAACACAAGTTTACATCATACTCTTTAAGATAAGTTTACACCACACTTTTTAACACAAGTTTACATCATACTCTTTAAGATAAGTTTACACCACACTCTTTAACACAAGTTTACATCATACTCTTTAAGATAAGTTTACACCACACTCTTTAACACAAGTTTACATCATACTCTTTAAGATATGTTTACATCACACTCTTTAACACAAGTTTACATCATACTCTTTAAGATATGTTTACACCACACTCTTTAGCACAAGTTTATGCCACACTCTTTAAGATATGTTTACACTCCAATCTTTAAGATACCTTCCACAATTTAAGATAAGTTTGAATCCTATTAGATAGATTACATTTCATTCTTTAACACAGATATACATACCACTTTTTAAAGATACATTTACATCACATTCTTTAACACAGATATACATACAACTTTTTAAAGATACATTTACACCCTATTTTTTACACACCACTCTTTACATACTACTTTAAGATAGTTTTACACATCACTCTGTAAAATTTGTTTATATCCCACTCTTGTAAGAAACTGTAATAATCTATCTATCTATCTATCTATCTATCTATCTTTTAGTCTTGCCGACCGTTGGGGCACCACTGATGACCTGACAGCCAGCTGCATCCATTCCATTCTGTTCTCTGATAATATTACTGTATTGCTCATCTTCTTTCCTGTCCACTCTTCCCATCTTTTCCTCTGTCTTCCTTTCTTTCGCCCTTTTTGCACAGTACCTTGCATGATTGTCTTGGCAAGCCCTGTCGATCGTGTGACATGCCCATACCATTTCATTTTGCGTTTTTTCACAATGGCCAATAGCTTTCATAGAGTCCAATGGCTTGCCAAATTCTGTTTCCCATTTCCTCATTCGTGACATGATCTCCATACGAAATGCCAAGCAACCTTTGAAAGCATTTCATTTCAGTAGCTTGTATCCTCCTTTCGAGATCTGCTGTGAGGGTCCATGACTCACCTGCATATAAGAATGCAGATACAACCAAGGAGTGCATTAGTCCGATCTTTGAACTGACTGAGATGTTTCTGTCTTTCCAAACTGTCTTCAACCTTGCCATTGCTGTTATTGTCATCACAATCCTGGACAATATTTCAGGTTTTGATCCCTCGTCTGTCATGATAGCTCCTAAGTACTTGAATTTATTAACTGTTTCCAATTTCTGATCACCAATCATGTTGTCATTGCCAATGCCACTGGTGTTGTTGGTCATCAATTTGGTCTTCTCTGCACTGATTTCCATACCAAAAGCAGTAGCTGTCCTGTCCAGTTTTGCTACCAAATTAACTACATGTGAACATGTAGCTAAATAAAGTGACTTTTGAACCTACATATCAACATGTAGTTAAATAAAGTGAATTTTGAACTTACATATGAAAATTTGACCTTACATGTGAACATGTATTTAAATGAAGTGACTTTTGAACCTACATATGAACACGTAGTTAAATGAAGTAACTTTTGAACTTATATATGAACACACAGATTAATAATTGACTTTAGAACCTAAATATGTAAATGTAGTTAAATAAAGTGACTTTTAAAAATACTTTATATAGTTAATTGAAACGACTTTTAAAGTTACATCAAGTTCAATGAAGTGACTTTTGAACTACATATGAACATATATTTAAATGAAGTGACTTTTGAACCTACTGGTGGACATAGTATTTAATAATCTCTATAGGAATGTATTCACTAGTATTGCTTGTTGGAAGACTTTATAATAGTAAAAGGACAACAAACTTTATCCGGTCAAAGTTTACTTGTCTTTTTATAAGTAGAAACAATCACACTCACTCTCCAACACCCTGCATTACAGTCTACTGAAACACACACACACACTCACTATCCAACACCCTGCATTACAGTCTACTGAAACACACACACACACACACACTATCCAACACCCTGCATTACAGTCTACTGAAACACGCACACACACACACACACACACACACAATACCACCACCACCATCCCCGCACGACGAAAGATTCGAGAAAGGAAAACGACACACCCGGCCGCCTTCAATAGGCAGACACTTAAATATGAATGAGCTGTCTCATAATCCATGACTAGAGACAGCTCCATCATATTTATTGTCTGCTTTCCATCCTTCATATGATGGAGCTGTCTCTAGTCATGGATTATGAAAAACAGTCACGTATTTATGGTGGAGTTGTAGTCATGGAGGATGAAAGGCGGATTTTTAATTTAATGTAGATATAGTCTGATACTTCATCTTGAAAACAAATCTTCATTTTTATCTCCTGTTTTTCACTACATCTCAGATCAATTTTCTGAATTCCTTTTTTCTCCAAACACGCCAAGGTCTCAGCCATGGAGAAACAGTGTTCTCGTCTTGAGGTGGACAACCAGGCCCTCCTAGAGAAGCTGCGCGCGCAAGAGGAGGAAGCCAAACAAGTGGCAGCGGGCTGCCGTAATCAAGAGGAGAACGGACCCGAGAGCGAGGTATCTGGCCTGCAGGGAAGTCTCAAGTCGTCAGAACTCGAGGTCAGTATGTGTATTTAAATGTGACACGTCATCTGATGACGAAATAGAACCGGACCTTTACATTCAATTGAAAAGATTGTTGACCTTTTAAACTTGATAGAGTTTGATGTCCGAAAGACAAAGTACCGTTTCGTGGCTAAATATTTGTGCATAGGAGTTACGTCCTAGCCTACTTTTCTCTTACTAAGCCTAAGGAGTTCGAATCAGATGTAAATAAAGGAGTCGCTTCAGAGACTTATGCGCGAGTGGATGTTAAAAACAAATATTTTATACAGTATACAGTTTATAATCTTGTCATTAGTTATTGATGGATTCAGATTAATTTGTACTAACAGTTCGAATGGAAATGTAAATATTGGAAGAATTTGCGCGCGCCTGGTTTCAATGAGCGCCCGATTGTCATCTTTCTTGGTACAAACATGAGACTCTTTCTTTAGTAGTGCCAAAGGTGTCATCAGGTACTTGGAGAATAGGGAACCAAGAGAGTGCTAATTCTAAAACACAGAACACTCTTTCCCTAAATTTCTGGCACGTCATTGATACTAGAAAATAGGAGGGGGCGTAAAGTAGATGAGTGAAAGAAGAAATAGAAAAGAATTAATTAAAATAACAAATATATATATAATGAATATACATAAATGCACTCAAATATAATTATTGTTATGCAAATTGTTGTATAATTAATTCAACTCGATTGACCTTTCTCGGCAAAAATCTTTTACCAGTGGGGTTGTGGTAGAGCTTTCTGAACAATGTTTTTCCGACAGTGACAGAATTGACTCTGATCTTTGATTTAACCTCACTGTGTTCCATGTTAGGCACTGAGTCGGGTAAAACAAAACAATGAAGAAAATAGTTACTTCGTTAATTAAAAAACTATTTAATTATCACTATTATCAAATAGTCAAAAAGCATTCTAAAATAAAGAAGACAAATAAACAAAAGAAGCCCCTATATTTTCAATAGTTTTTTTCGGGTATTTTCACATTTCACAAGTGTGTCTCTGTTCTGATGTGTGTGTGTGTGTGTGTGTGTGTGTGTGTGTGTTGTGGTGTGTATGTGTGCAGGTGAGTGTGCTTAACAAACCACACAAAAATGTGAATGACGTGATGTGCACAATCAATTGGACACATCTCTACAAAACATTTAAATTGTCGAACATTAAACACGATCAGTTGAACACGATTCCTTGTGCAGGTGGAAAACCTGCGAGAAGAAAACAGCGAGCTCCGGCAAGAGTTATGCGACCTACGTCGCGAGATGGACGAGATGTACGACTCGTTTCGCGAGAATGAAGTGGATGAGTATCGCGAGATTCAGCGAGAGCTGGAGCTGACAGCCAAGAATTGTCGCGTGTTGCAGTTCAAGCTCCGGAAGGCCGAGAGGCGAAACGAACAGGTGGAGAGCGACCGGCAGCACTACGAGGAGAAACTGCGCTCGCTGCAGCAGCAGTTCGAGAGTGGAGATGCTCGCAGTCATATCGAGGCTCTGGAGTGCGAGCTGAGGACGGCGAAGGAAGTGTCTGTACGTCTTCATGACGAGCTAGATATGATGGAAGACAGACGAAATAAAGCGCTGGAGGAGAACAGACATCTGACAGAATTGCTCGAACAAACAGATAAAAAACAGTTTCGCATGGAGATGGAAATTGACAAGCTTCGAGACCAAGTAAGTTTTTGTGTTGTGTGCTGTATGAGTGTTGTGTACTGACAATCAGTATATGAGTGTTGTGTGCTGTATGAGTGTTGTGTACTGACAATCAGTATATGAGTGTTGTGTGCTGACAATCAGTATATGAGTGTTGTATACTGATATTCACTATTTGAATGTTGTGTGCTGACAATCAGCACATGAATATTGTGTGTTGACATTCACTAAATGAGTGTTGTGAACAGACATTCACTATATGAATGTTGTGTGTTGACATTCACTAAATGATTGTTGTGTGCTGGCACTCTCTATATGAGTGCTGTGTGCTGGCACTCTCTATATGAGTGCTGTGTACTGATAATCAGTATTTATGAATATTGTGTACTGACAATTAGTATGTGAGTATTGTGTACTAACAATCCTTTTATGTGTACTATATACTACCAGGCAATATATATACGTTGTGCTGACAATTATTATGTGTGTTGTGCATAATAGTATGTACTGTGTGCGTACAGTATACTGACAGTCAGTAGACCCACTGTGTTGTGCATAATAGTATGTACTGTGTGCGTACAGTATACTGACAGTCAGTAGACCCACTGTGTTGTGCATAATAGTATGTACTGTGTGCGTACAGTATACTGACAGTCAGTAGACCCACTGTGTTGTGCATAATAGTATGTACTGTGTGCGTACAGTATACTGACAGTCAGTAGACCCAATGTGTTGTGCATAATAGTATGTACTGTGTGCGTACTGTATACTGACAGTCAGTAGACCCAATGTGTTGTGCATAATAGTATGTACTGTGTGCGTACAGTATACTGACAGTCAGTAGACCCAATGTGTTGTGCATAATAGTATGTACTGTGTGCGTACAGTATACTGACAGTCAGTAGACCCAATGTGTTGCGTACTGACAGTGAGTTGATAGTCGCTGTATGTTTAGTAACTTGAGAGTCAGTATACATGTGTTTATTGAAATCACTATATATGCACTGAGTTTAAAAGTTTGGGATGATTTTGTTGTTTATAACTCAGCCAATATGTATTATGCTTTAGCATCAATGGGATTCATTTTAGATTTTGTGGGTTGAAAGAATGTTGTGCTTAGCAGTCAGTGAATGTGTTGTATTTGGCAAAGTGTGACAGTGTGTTGAATTTTGTCAGTGAATGTGTTATATTTTACAGTGTGTGATAGTTTGTTTTATTTTAATAATAAGTGAAAATGCTGTATTTTACAGCTGCAATATTTTAATATTTTATTTTAATAATCAATGAATGTGTTGTGTGGCACAACGCCACCCTAGTTATTGGTAATTATTATTATTATTATTATTATTATTAATCACCCATAACTAATTACAAGTGATGAGAATCTTAATTTATGTTATTAATAATTCTCCAGAAGACACCACTCGTCTCTCTCACTTGGTGGATATATGGATGCTGTAAACGTTTTCTCTCTTCCACAACATTAAAGACAAACATCCACTGTAATATAATATTTCCATAGATGGAAAACTTCTTACAAAGATAAATCCGTCTTTAATCTGTATTTAGCGAACCCCCATCCACCCACTATCTCTCCAACATATGGTTATCAATATATGCTATAAGGTCATAGCACATTCTCGACCTGAGTTGTTTACTCCAACTCTTGGAACGTACAAAAATATTTTCATAAGCAGTGCTAAGGTCGGGTGACGTTAGCAATGGCAACAAAGACATCATTATTAAGTTTAGAAATACTCCACCACATTTTGTACTTTACAGTCCGTGATAGTTCGTTTTATTTTAATAATAAGTGATATGTTGTACTTTACAGTCTGTGATTGTTTTATTTTAATAATAAGTGATATGTTGTACTTTACAGTCCGTGATTGTTTTATTTTAATAATAAGTGATATGTTGTACTTTACAGTCTGTGATTGTTTTATTTTAATAATAAGTGATATGTTGTACTTTACAGTCTGTGATTGTTTTATTTTAATAATAAGTGATATGTTGTACTTTACAGTCTGTGATTGTTTTATTTTAATAATAAGTGATATGTTGTACTTTACAGTCTGTGATTGTTTTATTTTAATAGTCGGTGAATGTGTTGTATTTTACGGTCTCTGACAGTGAATTGATTTTAACATTCATTGGATATATTGTATTTTGAAAGTCTGTGACAGTGTCTTGAGTTTTAACAGTCAGTGGATTGTTTTATTTTGCCGACGTTATCATGGTTAAATTCATCTCCATCAATTATGGTAGTTGGAGTTTTTTCAACCCATACACTCACCTCCCTGATGGCAAAATGTTTAGAGAATAGAAGTTTTTTTTTTAAAGCATTGATAAATATTTGCATATTGGTTACTTGTTTTAAAATTATTTGACTGTTTTGCAACAGTATGGACATATAAATTTGTATAGATATAATGGATAGCTTCAGTATGTACATGTAAAGTTGTAGAGATATAATGTATAGCTACTGTATGGACATGTAAAGTTGTAGAGATATAATGTATAGCTACGGTATGGACATGTAAAGTTGTAGAGATATAATGTATAGCTACATATTTTAATTAGATATTTTACTACAAATTACTTGGAACATAGGTAAGCACTCACTAGAAAATGTGTACATGTACCTTGTTTGGTCGGAAATGGGCTTACGTATACCTTGATATAACAGAAATGGGTTTACTTATACCTTGATATAACAGACATTGGTTTATTTATAACTTGATATAACAGAAATGGGTTTACTTATACATTGATATAACAGAAATGGGTTTACGTATACCTTGATATAACAAAAATGGGTTTAATGTACATTGATATAACAGAAAATGGATTTACTTATACGTTGATATAACAGAAATGGGTTTACCTATACGTTGATATAACAGAAATGGGTTTACCTATACGTTGATATAACAGAAATGGGTTTACTGATGCCTTTATGGAACAGAAGTAGGTTTACTTATACCTTGATGGAACATAAATGTGTTCACTTATATCTTGATGAAACGCAGAATAGGTTTACTTATTTTATATCTTGATGGAATAGAAATAGTTTTACTTATTTATATTTTGATGGAACAGATATGGGTTTACTTATAGCTTGATGGAACAGATATGGGTTTGCTTATAACATGTTGGAGATGAAATTCATGTAAGTGTATCAGGTTTGAAAAGAAATGTGTTGTAATATGTTTGTTGTAATATGTGTATACTGGTATCTTGTTTGAACGGAAATGGGTAAACTGATATCTTATTTAAATAGAAATGAATTTACATGTACTTAATTTCATGACGTAGGTATGTGTGCATGAAGCAAATTAATCAGTAAACCAGCAGTGTATTGAATTAGGTAAATTTACAAATCATGTAATAACATTATATGCTGTATTTGTTTCTGAATGTATTTGTCTCTTTTCCCATCCATCCATCCATCCATCTCTCCTTGTCGCACTTGAAATAATCGGTCTCACCTGCTCAGACTTTGATCTGTCTTCGAGCTCCAGCATATTTCTATGATCACTAGATCTTTTTACCGTAACACTTCCATTGCTTTGTTATTCGTTTCCATGACACCAGATCTTTTTACCGTAACACTTCCATTGCTTTGTTATTCGTTTCCATGACACCAGATCTTTTTACCGTAACACTTCCATTGCTTTGTTATTCGTTTCCATGACACCAGATCTTTTTACCGTAACACTTCCATTGCTTTGTTATTCGTTTCCATGACACCAGATCTTTTTACCGTAACACTTCCATTGCTTTGTTATTCGTTTCCATGACACCAGATCTTTTTACCGTAACACTTCCATTACTTTGTTATTCGTTTCCATGACACCAGATCTTTTTACCGTAACACTTCCATTACTTTGTTATTCGTTTCCATGACACCAGATCTTTTTACCGTAACACTTCCATTGCTTTGTTATTCGTTTCCATGACACCAGATCTTTTTACCGTAACACTTCCATTACTTTGTTATTCGTTTCCATGACACCAGATCTTTTTACCGTAACACTTCCATTGCTTTGTTATTCGTTTCCATGACACCAGATCTTTTTACCGTAACACTTCCATTACTTTGTTATTCGTTTCCATGACACCAGATCTTTTTACCGTAACACTTCCATTGCTTTGTTATTTGTTTCCATGACACCAGATCTTTTTACCGTAACACTTCCATTATTTGCTTTCTGAGACATAGTAGTTGTTAGATAGACAAAACAAGTTGGAAGACATGGATAAATATAGTCAGACATACATAGCAGTCAGAGATAAATTTATTTATTTATTACCGTCACATATAAGTATTATAGAATTATTTTCTGATCATTCATCCTTTGCTTCATCGCTCAAATAAATTGTTTATATTACACAATTAGCGTATGAATAAATGTACAATTAATTAATTAGTACAGTTACTGTTTCTGTTTATGACTGAGCATACACTTTAATTTCCCGTTTAAAGACCGATATTATTGTCTTTGTGTATACTGCAGAAGGACTGAAAATCAGTTAAAATGAGTCATGGTGTATTTCCTTTTCCTTCTTTTCTTTATTAACTAATCATTTAGTAATTCTTATTGTTTATTGTTCACTGATCGACTAGTTAGTTATTCATGATGACGGTTTCTTTTGCAACTGACTAGGAATTCGTATTGTACTTTACGTTACATAATTGACTAGGAATTCGTATTGTATTTTACGTTACATAATTGACTAGGAATTCGTATTGTACTTTACGTTACATAATTGACTAGGAATTCGTATTGTACTTTACGTTACATGACTGACTAGGAATTGGTATTGTACTTTACGTTACATAATTGACTAGGAATTCGTATTGTATTTTACGTTACATAATTGACTAGGAATTCGTATTGTACTTTACGTTACATAATTGACTAGGAATTCGTATTGTACTTTACGTTACATGATTGACTAGGAATTTGTAGAATTGTGCAAAGAACTGTAAGAAGGAAGGTAGAGAGAAATATAAAAATCTATACTAAGAAAAGGAAGAGAGTAGAAATGTACGAAGTACTTTATTGAGGGAAGGTAGGGAGATATAAAGAACTGTACTAAGAAAATGTAAAGTAGAAATGTATTGAGGGAAGGTAGAGATTAGATGTGTAAAAATAACTGTACAGAGGAAAGCGAGAGTGGAAATGTACAAAGAACTGTACAGAATGGAGACAGATTAGATGTTGCGGGCAGACTGATTAGAAGATGTTGCGGGCAGACTGATTAGTGAAGGAGCGAGTAGAATGTAAACTGATGTCATCAACTGAAAAGAAAATTTTGACACGGGCACAAGTATTTGGCGGATTAAAACAATAGTTTTTCTCTGTCCTTACCGGTAATTCTTTAGTTGAATTATTGGGAATTATATTTCTCTCATATATGGTAGTATTTCGGTGGTCGTGGTAGTGTGTGTGTGTGTGTGTGTGTGTGTGTGTGTATGTGTGTGTTTGTGTTTGTGTGTGTGTGTGTGTGTTTAGTATGTTCGTGAGGAAGAAGAAAGAGAGAGGATGAATAGATATGTCTGATATGATCGAATATGTATGCACGCACGTTTGTGTACAAGAAGGTATATGTACATGTTAATCGTACTAAAAGAAGAATTATGAAGGTGGTGGGGAGAGAGAGTATTTGTATTTATCCATAAAGTGTACGTCAATAACAAAGACTTGGGTATTTTTAGAAGGTGTGTATGGAGAGAGAGAGAGAGAGAGAGAGAGAGAGAGAGAGAGAGAGAGAGAGAGAGAGAGAGTGGTGCATGCCAATGTTAATATTATGTACCTGTACATGAAACAGTATTTACTTGTGTACAAAGAAGGCTTGCTTCTGTCTATGTGGAAGATGTGGAATAGAAAAAGAGAAAGTGAGAGAGACAGAGAGACAAAGAGAGAGACAAAGAGAGAGACAGAAAGAGACAGAGAGAGTGACAGAAAGAAAGAGACAGAGAGAGACAAAGAGAGAGACAGAGAGAGAAAGACTTTGAAACACGTTTTCATGAATCCGAGCTGAAAGCGGCTGAGTGGAGAAAAAAGGAATGAAGGTGAGGAAGAACTGGCAAAATATGTAGGTCATTGTCTGTAGCATAGAACGCCAGCAGATTGATAAAAATAAACATGTGTGTGTGTGTGTGTGTGTGTGTGTGAGAGAGAGAGAGAGAGAGAGAGAGAGAGAGAGCTGGATATACCGTTGTCTAATGTGCTCATGCGTTTAGTCTGAGGCGATCCGTTTACTAAGAAAACGTGTTACATGTAATGACAAACAGGGATCTCTAATGAACATGACTGAGTACAGAGATCTCTAGATCTCTAGTGAACACAACTGAGTACAGAGATCTCTAGTGAACATGACTGAGCACAGAGATCTCTAGTGAACACAACTGAGTACAGAGATCTCTAGTGCACATAACTGAGTACATGGATCTCTAGTGAACATAACTGAGTACAGAGATCTCTAGTGCACATAACTGAGTACATGGATCTCTAGTGAACATTACTGAGTATAGAGATCTCTAGTGAACATGACTGAGTACCAGGGATCTCTAGTGAACATGACTGACGTTGACACCACTGCTTCATGTGGTAATGATATATGGACAGGTTTACTGGTTTACCTGGCACTGATATACAAATGACGTAGAAGGAATTAATATTTTAGAGTGAGAAAGGAATTAATATATTAGAGTGAGAAGGAATTAATATTTTAGAGTGAGAAGGAATTAATATATTAGAGTGAAAAGGATTGCTAGTCACTGTCATATGTGGTATATCGGGTATATTATCATATATCTTTATATCTCTGCTTTGATGTGATATATAGGAGTACATTGCAAATGTAGTTATGACACATCAGTTACATTGTAAATGTAGTTATGACACATCGGGTACATTGTAAATGTAGTTATGACACATCGGGTACATTGTAAATGTAGTTATGACACATCGGGTACATTGTAAATGTAGTTATGACACATCGGGTACATTGTAAATGTAGTTATGACACATCGGGTACATTGTAAATGTAGTTATGACACATCGGGTACATTGTAAATGTAGTTATGACACATCGGGGGACATTGTAAACGCGGCCATGATAAAACGAGAACACCAACACACTCATAACCAGTTATATAAAAAATATAATTTGCTTTTGATTCTTTTTAATACTTAGTGCTTACATCTTCAGATAATGTCAGTTTTACTAAATTAGTTAAATAAAATAATGTCATTTTACTAAGTTACTTTCCCTTCCAGTAATGTCAGTTATACTGAATTATTTACTTTTCTAATAATGTCAGTTATACTGAGTTACTTGTCTTCCATTAATGCCATTTTTACTGTTAATCTTTAAATAATGTCATTTTTACTGTTAATCTTCAAATAATGTCATTTTTACTGTTAATCTTCAAATAATGTCATTTTTACTGTTAATCTTCAAATAATGTCATTTTACTGAATTTATCTTCCAACAATGTCAGCTTTATTGAGATAGTTTATGTTCAAATGTCATTTTACTAAAATAGTTCATTTTACAATAATGTCAATTAAGTGAGTTTTATTTACTGTTGATTTAATCATCAGTAAACCTGTGTTCATCATTTACAATAAATTTCTTTTCTTTCGTCCCTAACACTCTACTCTTCACTCGCTTTCTTCACACCTCTCTCCAAACTCTCTCTACTCTTTATTCTCTTTTTCTACATACACACTCTCTCTCTCTCTCAACTGTTTTTCTCTTTACTCCATACTCTTTTCTCTCTCTTCCTCGTTCGCCACTTTTTAAACATTTCTTACTGTCTTTCCATATTCTGTCATCTCTTTCTCTCAACATTTTATTTCTTTCTGTACCGTTATCTCTTTTGCTATCTGTATTCCATTATTTTCTTTCTCTCTCTCTCTTTCTCCACTCTCTCCTTTTCTCTCTCTTTATCTTTTTCTATTTTACGCAACATCCCACCCCACTCTCTCCCCACACAATACTCTTCTCTCTCTCTTTCACTCTTCAATTTATTCTTTCCTTCTCTCTCTCCTTTACCATACTCTTCTCTTTCTCTCTCTCTCCACATATTTTTTTTCTACTCTCGCCCTGCTACTTTTCTTCTCTCTCTTTTTCTCTGATTACTCTCTCTCTCTCTCTCTCTCTCTCTCTCTCTCTCTCTCTCTCTCTCTCTCTCTCTCTCCACTTCTTCTCTGTCTTCCTGTGTCTTTTTTTCCTTTCTTTCTCTCTACACTATTTTTTCTCTGTCTTCCTGTGTCTTTTTTCCCCTTTCTTTCTCTCCACACTATCTTTCATCTGTCTCCCTGTGTCTTTTTTTCCCTTTCTTTCTCTCTATACGCTGTTTTTTCTTTCTATGTCCATACTTCTCTTTGAACGCTTCTTTTTTCTCTTTCTTTGTTTCTGCGCAGTGTTCTTTCTCTCTCTTTACCTCTTCCTCTATTTCCGTCTCTTTCTACATTGTTCTTTGTTATCTCACTCTGTCTCTCTCTCATGTTCTCACTCTTTCTCTACGCTAATTTTTTTTCTCTCCTATTCTTTCTCCTCTGCCTCTGTCTGTTTGTCTCTCTTTCCACACTTTATTCTTTCTGTCTATCTACCTACATAAACTAATTTCTTTCCTTCCTTCTCTATGTTTCGCTCCACGCTTCTTTTTTCTCTCTTTCTCACAATTCCCTTTATTCTTTATTTCGTCTGGCAGTCGTAATTAGAAAAATGTACAACCAATTTTACTGTAAGTAATTGATAAATGGTTAAAATATTCAATTTAGTTAAGTCTCTCAGTGTCCCCTTGTCTCATTTCTCTTGACGCTTTTTCCTCTTTCTCTGTTTCATGCATATTATATATCTGTAAGTCTGCCTTTCTACCTCTCTGTTACATACATATTATATAAGTTTGTCTGTCCCCCTGTCTCTTGTATGTATATTCTTTCTATAAATATCTGTCTGTCTGCTTCTTATGTGTATATATTTCTATGTTATTTCTCTGTATATTGCCAGTTCGTCTCTTTTATTTTGAATGTGCATATTTTTATATTATTTCTCTGCATGTCTGTCTGTGTATCATATATATGTATATTATTTTTATATAATGTCTCTGCAAATCTACCTTTCGTTCACTCCCACTCTCTCTTTGCTATTTGTATTTTATTTTTGAATTGTTTGTCTGCCAGTATTTCTCTTTTCTGAATGTACATTCTTTCTCAGTCTGTCTGTCTGTCTGTCTGTTTACTCGTTAAGACTTTCCCTACTGTATCCCGTAGTTTGTGAGGAGGAATGCCCTTAACCCGTTGCCTGAGTTACGCTGCCTGCGTTTGTGTCTGGCGCCGAACACTGTGTACACTGCATAGCATACCGTTCCTGCAAATGTCGGAAGACTGCCAGAGTTTTGGCTATCAAGATACACGGCAGATGGTAATGATAGCTTTGTTCGTGAATTTGTCTTGCGCGTGCATTACGTCATTTCTGTTTTTGGCGCTGAAGAAAGGTATGCTAGAGTACAGATGTGTGCACAAAGAGAGAGAGGCAGATACTGACAGAGAGACAGATACTGACAGAGAAAGAGACACACAGGCAGAGAGAAGTGGGGTGGGGTGGAAGAATAGGAAAGCATAAAGTCAGAGAAGGGGGAATGAGGCGCTGGAGGAAAGTGGGGGTTGGGGAGGGATAAGGAAATATAACGGAAATGGAGCGAATCAATTGAGAAAGAATGATTTAGAAAATCTGTCTGCTGGAAAAGAACATGTAACTCTTTAGTCAGCCCCACTTTATGACATTAGTAGACAGACCTGTATCAAGTACAGTAATTTATGACATTAGTAGACAGACGTGAATGCTATACTTTGTCATCAAAAATGTCATACTATTATGCCTACTAGAATGTCATACTGTGCCTACTAGAATGTCAACGATATCTGCAAGAATGCTTTAGTATGCTTCCAAGAATGCTATACTATGACTTGAAGAATGCCATACTATGCCCTCACGGATGTTGTACTATGCGTACAGCCTACAACATAACAATGACTTATTCTAACCACAATACATCCTCTTAATATCTGCCTACAACATAACAATCACTTATTCTAACCACAATACATCCTCTTATTATCTGCCTACAACATAACAATCACTTATTCTAACCACAATACATCCTCTTATTATCTGCCTACAACATAACAATCACGTATTCTAACCACAATACATCCTCTTATTATCTGCCTGAAACTCAGTCACTAATAATATCTATAAAATAATCGTTTGTACTCTGCATATTAAACAGTCAGTTATACTTTGCATACAACACAGTTACTTAAACCCATTACAACACAGCCACTTATACTTTGCATACAACACAGTTACTTAAACCCATTACAACACAGCCACTTATACTTTGCATACAACACAGTTACTTAAACCCATTACAACACAGCCACTTATACTTTACATACAACACAGTTACTTAAACCAATTACAACACAGCCGCTTATACTTTGCATACAACACAGTTACTTTAACCCATTACAACACAGTCACTTACACTTTGTATACAGTCATTTTAACTCTGTATTAGTATTACACTGCCTACAAATATAACATTCATTTATATTTAATCCACAAACATTTATATTTAATCCACAAACATTTATATTCTGTCTACACGAAAATCCCCATGGTTTATAACTGTTTCTATAGAGAGCATATTTTTAATATTTCGCAGTTTATAATTTCACCACAAATGGGAGTTTTTAAACTCATTTTTTCGTGTGTATATGTTTTGTGTGTGTGTGTGTGTGTTTGTGCGTGTGTTTGTGCGCGTAATTATAAACCTGTAAATAGTATACGTGCACGCAATAGTGTCTTTTAATATACGTGATCCATAACATGTCTATTGACATAATAAAATGCATTCTACTCTTTGTATCCATTGATAAATAATCCGAATCTGTTCATTTAGATACTTCTTTAATATTCCGGATATTTTATATCTTCTGTAGATATCAGAGTTTATATGTCATAATTTTATCTATTTATTAATGATAACATATTTTTAATGGTCTGTGCTGTTTGATTCTGTACAGTTAGCCAACATTTGATATCGTTTTTATTTATTGCTTTCGTCTGTCCACAGATAACACACTTGTAATGAATGAATCATTTTGATACATTTTATCTGTCCACAGATAGCAGACCTGTTATGAATCGTGTTGATGTATTGCTTTTATCTGTCCACAGATAGCAGATCTGTTATGAATCGTGTTGATGTATTGCTTTTATCTGTCCACAGACATCAGATCTGTTATGAATCGTGTTGATGTATTGCTTTTATCTGTCCACAGACATCAGATCTGTTATGAATCGTGTTGATGTATTGCTTTTATCTGTCCACAGACATCAGATCTGTTATGAATCGTGCTGATGTATTGCTTTATTCTGTCCACAGATAGCAGATCTGAAGCAGCAACTACGTGACCGGTCGCCGGCCCGCAAGGAAGGAACTCCTGACAGAAAGGTAAGTTGTGGTACATTGTTTTCATCTAACCATCCTTCTTAAATCTTTATGTGATTTTCACCCCACTATTCAACACACCCTGTTCTTTTCCCGCTATACTACCTGCCTTTCTACACATTATATGATCACTAAGTAGCCCGCAACCTCACCTGTTAAATATAACATCAGTAGTCGTAATCTCGTCTGTTAAATACAACATTAATAGCTCTCCATCTCGACTGTTAAATACAACATTAATAGCTCTCCATCTCGACTGTTAAATACAACATTAATAGCTCTCCATCTCGACTGTTAAATACAACATTAATAGCTCTCCATCTCGTCTGTTAAATACAACATTAATAGCCTTCAGTCTCGCCTTTAAGTACCACATAAATAGCCCTCCATCTCGTCTGTTCAGTACCACATCAGTAACCAGCAATGCTTTAACTGTTGAATACAACACAAAACCCTGCAACCTCGCTTGTTAAGTATAGCATCAATAGCCCGCAACCTTGTCTGTTATGTACATCAATAGCCCGTGACCTTGTCTGTTATGTACATCAATAGCCCGTGACCTCACCTGTTAAATACATCAATAGCCCGCAACTTCGTCTGTTAAGTTCATCAATGCCATTAACCTCGTCTGTTAAGTTGTCAATGCCATCAACCTCGTCTGTTAACTATATTAATAGCCTGCTAAAAGATCACACACAGTATCTTTATACTCGTACCTGTTAATAACACGTTAAATAATCTCTCGACTTAGATATATATTAAATACTACAATGAGTATTTTTTAGTCTCAAATGCTTTTAAATACTACAATGAATTGTCTTTATACTCACATACCGGTTAAATATCACTTCGAGATATGAACCCTTCGTAGCCCTTAGACTCAATTATTGTAACATCAAGTAGCCACTAGACTCGAGTAATGTAACATACATTAAATAGCCAATAGACGAGTAACGTAACATACATCAAGTAGCCACTAGACTCGAGTAATGTAAAATGTCACATCAAGTAGCCACTAGACTCGAGTATTGTAAAATGTCACATCAAGTAGCCACTAGACTCGAGTAATGTAAAATGTCACATCAAGTAGCCACTAGACTCGAGTATTGTAAAAAGTCACATCAAGTAGCCACTAGACTCGAGTATTGTAAAATGTCACATCAAGCAGCCACTAGACTCGAGTAATGTAACATACCACATCAAGTAGCTACTAAATTCGAGTGCTTATTAATTGCCGCATTCAGTAACCTCTGAACTTATATAGGACTTTAACACAACATCAAGTAGCCCAAAGAATCTAAATCCCGTTAAATAGTACACCAGGAAACCTCTGAACTCTAGTTCCACATCAAGTAGCCGCAGCCTTACCTGTTACAGACCACAAGTTGAACATTTAAATCACTATCAAATACTACTTTAAATACGTATTGCCTAATACCAGATATCTCTTGCTACAACGTTCATATAATACCAGTTCTCTCTCTTAATGAAGTTTTCAGTCATGAAGTCAAAGATAATACTATTTTTAATTTTTCAAGTTTTCCAAGTGTACTGGAAATTGTCAAATGTAAAATGCGCGCCTATGCAGTGTGATTGATTTTATTTCTGTTCAATGAAATTCTAGGATAATACGCTTGATTTTGGAGCAGATGTATTGATAAGTATTGAAAGCGTCGTATACAGCACATGTATGTTTAGATTTAGTCAGGGGTCCTTAATTCACACATGTATATTTAGATTTAGTCAGGGGTCCTTAATTGACACTTGTATGTTTAGATTTAGTCAAGGGTCCTTAATTGACACGTGTATGTTTAGATTTAGTCACGGGTCCTTAATTCACACATGTATGTTTAGATTTAGTCAGGGGTCCTTAATTCACCCATGTATGTTTAGATTTAGTCAGGGGTCCTTAATTCATACATGTATGTTTAGATTTAGTTCTGAGTCTTTAATTCATGCATGTGTGTTTAGATTTAGTCAAGGGGCCTAAATTGACACATGTGTGTTTAGATGTAGTCAAGGGGCCTTAATTCACCCATGTATGTTTAGATTTAGTCAAGGGTCCTTAATTCATACGTGTATGTAGGTCTTGCTTAGATACCTTTAGAGACTTCGGCCCTGACTAATATATCCATGTGTAAGCACTTCTACTAGAATGTATCAAGTTACTTCTCCTTTTAATACGGCACTCTATCATGATAAGTCTTCTACCACATCACAACATTCTATCACACCATATTCTTCTAGCACTCAGAACCTTTGTCATTACACAGTCTTATATCACACAACAGCCTTCCATCACAATCCTCTCTCTTGCCACACCTCAACTTTTTTCTCTTATACTTGAGACTTCTCTCAGTTTTCTTTTTCTCCTCCTGTCTCACCCCTTCTCCCACACCACACCTTTTTTCTTACACCAAAACCTTCATTCACACCATACTCTTCTTTCACACCACACCCTTTTCTTACACCAAAACCTTCATTCACACCACAATTTCTCACACGTCATAGTTCTATTGCACACCCAAGCCCTCTCTAACACCACAGCCACCTCTGTTATACCATATTCCTCGTTTAAAACGCAGCCTTTCTCTCTTAAACGACATGTGTTGTCTCTCTCTCTTACACACACATTATTGTCCTCACTCACACCATAGTCCCTCACCTCATAGCCATTCTCTCAAACCAAAGCCGCATCTCTGTTATATCCCAGCATATCTCACACCACAGGTTTCTCTCTGATCACACCATAGCCCTTTCTTTCTTTCTCTTATCCCGGACCTCACAAATCAATCTCCCTCATACCACACTCTCCCCTCGCAACACTGACTCCCTTTACACTGCAGCCATCATATCTCAAGTCACAGATCCATAAATACTTTATAGCTTATCTTCACATGTCCCCCCCCCCCTCCACTCCCATGCCTCATTGATCACCAGCAACTTAACGTTCGTCTTTTTCTTCTGTGGCATGCTCGTGCATTAAGTTGGCAGTGCGTTGAGTTTGAGAGCTGAACATGCATCATTGTCCGGAGACGTCACTCCAATGTTTAGACAACGGTATCTGTAGTGACGCCACTCCAATGTTTAGACAACGGTATCTGTAATGACGTCACTCCAATGTTTAGATAACGGTATCTGTATGGCTGTCACTCCATATGCATAGATGGGTATCTCTATACAAAATTCAAACTTTCTTCACTTCAAAGCAAGAGAAATGAAAAAGTAATAAATTTATTTTAACATAAACATAAAGAATATATATTAGTGATCATTTGCCTCACTGTTTTAAAGTAGGATTGAATTATATACTCTTTTATGAATTCAATAAAGCCTAGGTGAAGAACCACTAGGAGACCCTAATAAGTCACATAACTTTCAAAAGAGAATTTACTATTTATTTCGTATTACCATGTAAATTTATATGATATAACAGAAACGTTCGTTTCTTTCCATTATCAATCACCTTTAATGTTTTGCTATAAAATAATAATGTTTCTTTAATCACTCTCAAAATGCTGTTTAGTTTTCGCATTTTTCTTAAACAATAATTTTCCTTCTATCTCCACTAACATTTGAAAAAATACATCCCCTTGACAGTCTTCGTCATCTCCACTCCATTCACTTCATTAACATTTTTCATTAGCGTCCAGTATTTCCACTCTTGATTAGCACTTTTTGTTAACCCCCACTCCTCTCGTACTTGATTAGTAACCTTCATTAACCACATTCCTCATGTACTTGATTAGTAACCTTCATTAACCGCATTCCTCATGCAATAGATTAACATTCTTTGTTAATCTAATGCCTCTCTCACTCGATTAACCTTCTTCATTAACCACCACTCCTTTCATTTCTACTGATTCACATTCCTTCTTAGCTCAATTTCTTTCACACTTCATTAATATTCTTTCTTAGCTCAATTTCTTTCACACTTCATTAACATTCTTTCTTAGCTCAATTTCTTTCACACTTCATTAACATTCTTTCTTAGCTCAATTTCTTTCACACTTCATTAACATTCTTTCTTAGCTCAATTTCTTTCTCACTTCATTGATTCTTATTTCTTTCACACTTATTAACATTTTATGTTAGTTCAACTTCTTTCACGCTTCATTAGCATATATCTTTAGCCCCAATCCTCTCAAACTTTATGACATTCTTAGTTAAATACTCTTGTTTTATTGTACTTGATTTCTTTTTAAAATATGTCCATAAATTGCGTGTAATTTTTCTTAATTTTCCTGTAAATCCTGCTTATTTTGTCTTTCTTAAACACCACCATTTAATATTTTCTTTATGTACAATTTTCTCTCACTGTAATTAGCATTCATCTTTAACTACCACCATTTCTCTCCTATATATATTCTTTAACATTCTTTTGTAGTTTCAGTTCATTAACAGTTATTCTTTAATTATATTTCCTCTCCTAAATTCATTAACAACTTTCGTTAATCTCAAATTCTCTGTTAATTTTTAAAGATTTCTTTAATATCAGTTCCACTCCTGTGGTCATTTTCATTGGTTCATAATTGCCATTCTTCTCCTATATTCATTAACATTTTGCTTTAACCACAATTCCTCTAATACTTATATTAACAGTTTTCCTTAACCACAATTCTTTTCCTGTACTGCCATTGCTCTTTCTTCTCCAGCATTCATTGACATTCTTCATTAACCAACCTTCATCTACTCTAATCATTATATTTTTCTTTCACAACAATTTCTCTCCTGAACCCTTTAAAATTTATCTTTTACTACAATTCTTCTATTTCCTGGCAGTGCCACAGAGCACACTAGTCACTCCCGTATTTACCTGACGGTATATTTTCTTCTAACTTTCAGGTGATCTCTAGCATCTATACACGCTCCATAGACTAGCCCCTAGCACCACAAGAAGAAGCTGGCTTCTCTCCCTTTACTGAATGCTGCGCGCGCATCCATTCTCACAGACCTCAAATCGCTGCCAAAATGTTTATTGTAACTGCAAGATGGCTAAATTTCAGCTTATTATTATTCTAATATTACTATTTTACTGTTTCGCAAAGTTTTCTTTTATGTATTTTTTCGCGAGATGTTAATATTTTTTTCAATTTGTATATAATTATGCACAAAAATTCATTTGTCGATTTTGATATAAGTTTTGTTTTGATTTGGCTCTAACTGATTATTTTAATTGATATGCAAGATTGGCTCAGTAATAAAGTTCATTTCTCAAACTCAAACTCAACGCATCGCTACTGTGTGTGTGCTACTGTATGCGTGTGTGTGTGTGTATATGATGTGAGTAAATATACATTGGTGAGTGCATTAACTTACACACTGAACGCACAACTCTCTCTACTCACTTACTACCCACACTTTCAGCTACTGTTTTTTACTGACTTGAGTTCCTTGCACCCAAAACCTTTTCCATTAACTGTGTGCTAGTAGTGTATAGCTAGCTGTGTTAGTTATGCAATTAGCGTTT